>CM070644.1:14193473-15403473 GCA_036346575.1 Dendrocalamus sinicus
TGCAGGTTCTTTAATAAAATTATTCATAATTTTTCAAGAAAATTATGACCATTTGATCCATGAAAACCTGGTGCAAGCTGAAGCGTTTGGAACAGAACATGAACATCTACCACAACCCAAGCTTGTTGCCCCCCTTCAGCAGAACTTAGACTTGAATACTATGAGAGTAGCTACCAATAATTTTGCTGAGGGAAATAGTATTGTTGGTTCCCGATTTAGAACTGTTTACAAGGTAAGAAAAATTGTTCCTTTGGTTATGAATCTGCTACATCTCTGTGAAAAATTGATCATCTTTCTGTTGCTTAGGGAACTCTACCAAGCGTAGGGGATATAGCGGTCAAACGGTTAAACAAGGAAGCTGGATTAGAGGAGTCAAAAAATGAGGTGAACATGCTTGCAAGACTCGACCATCCAAACATCATAAAGATGCTGGGCTCTTGCATAGGGAATGAGGAGAAGGTGATATGCTATGAATATATGCCTATTGGAAGCCTTGATTCGGTTCTGTTTGGTATGTGTTGCTCTTATAATTGATCCTTAGCCTGAAACCATCGAACAAGACAAAATTTTCACCAAGATAGATCCATGATGAGTTGCTGACCGTATCGACGTTGTCATCTGTCGCATGCAGCTGAAGATGAGATGAGTGGAGTCCTGGACTGGCCATCTCGTTTCCACATCATTCAAGGGATCAGTGAAGGATTGTTATACCTAAATGAAAACTGCAGAATCATTCATCGTGATATAGACGCTAGTAATATCCTACTTAATGAGGACTTCATCCCCAAAATTTCAGACTTCGGTCTTGCAACGCTGCTTCCTCAAGGCCAATCTGAAGGGAAGGCTGAGGATTTCAGAGCGACACGGTAAGTTCATTTCACTTGCTTTTCTTTTCTAAGTTCTTGCATGTGCTCTGGTGAGTGATTGGTAATGAGCAGAACCAATCGGTGACACTGTGCTTACTAATGATCGGCACGCAGTGGGTACAGTGCTCCTGAGTTGTTATACGGCAAGTACTCGGCAAAATCAGATGTGTACAGCTTTGGCATCGTACTTCTGGAGATTGTGACAGGCTGCAAATCTGCACCCTTTTCTAGGGAAGATGCTGATGACCTTCCTAGATATGTAAGTAAATGTCATTCATTCGCTGTAAAGTTGGTGTCTAACTCGCAACTGCAGCTGCAATATCTCTTTCTCTGGAAAGAAAAAAGGAAATGGCAGTAACAAATTAGAGACGAATACATGATGACGATGGTAGATGCTGAACGTTTAGTTTTGAAATGTCAAGCTTCATTTCTACTATTCTATATCTGCGGCTATTTCTTCGCTCGCTGTTCTCCTTATGTGATCTTTATGTTTGGCCAAGGTTCGACAACATTGGACTCAGGGAAACGCATATCAGTTGAAAGATCCCAGAATGGGAGACGCTCCTCGTGGGGAGGTGGAAAGATGCGTCAATGTAGGGTTGCGTTGCGTTCAAGATGATCCAACTATGAGGCCTACCATGTCATACGTCAAGAACACATTAGCGGCAATTCGATCTGTTCCATGATAGGGATCGAAATATTGCTGTACTCATCTGTGTTGATATCTGTGTACTGTGTACACTAATGGCAACAGATACTTGAAAAAAAATTGTATTGTACGAGGACTACATCAACTCTGTATTTGAACTTTGGTCTTGTTGTCTCTCCAACATTTGGAATTCTTAGAACCTTCGTCTTAAAAAAAAAATCACAGCACCTTTGTTTCAATGCAAGATCCAAAGGTTAGAAAAGTGACCGATGTATGAGAAATTTTAGGGCAACTGATGAGGTTCGCAAATCCGAAATTACAATTCCATTAAAATTTGAACATTTTTAAGCATGTTCTTAAAATTATTCAAATCCAAATAGTACATGTTACATACAATAGTAGCCTTTAAAGAATTTTTGAGAAAGATCTAAGATACATACAATCATGGAAAATTATACAATAATCTACACTTTGTTAGGAGTCTCCACAATAATTTGCATAATTTTTGGAGTTTGTTTGCTATGTCTAAAATTTCCTCAAACCTTTCTGCCGAGCGAAAACGCTTTCGTCACTTAATCCTTGCCTCCTCCAATTCTGCGAAGGTGTATTTTTGAAAATGCATCTTCTCTCTATTAACTTAAAACTAGTCATTGACGAGTGGGACTAGACCCCACCTGTGAGGTCTTTCTCCTACACTTATTTACGCGCTAGGCTCGAGCGCTAGTGGTTTTCTTCCACCTCTTGCCAACTCACTGGAAGCCATGGCAGAGACGCAGTGCTATCATCGGATTTTGACACTGTGCCCATAGCTTATTCCCTACTGCCTGCACCAACCCGTCACCTCGATGTAATGCATCCCTTCCCTCCTGTCTTCTTCTGTGCGTCATGCTCTTAGCGAAGGAACCCAAGCTGCTCTTCTCACGCAAAGCCCTCTCGATAGCATCACCAACTTCCCCATCTCACCCTCACCAACTTTCATAATTTGTGTAGACGTTTGTCATATTTGAGCTACCTTCCTCGAGTCCAACCAAAACTATTGTCGACGATGCTGTCACCTCATCAATTAGACCTAGCCCAATTCCTCTCCCTCAGAGCATCCTTGAGCACCTCCTTGTCGCCGCTACTCCTTGACGTCCGAATATTCCAGTGCCTCTCCATTGTTGTCAACCTCTTTGGTAAACCCTTGTTAGTCCTAGTTGCTTGCATGCTTGTTAGATTTGGAGTTCCCCATCGTTGCCTAGCCTTCGCCATAACTATCCACGGCACCACCGCAAGAGCTATCACCGGTGCTCTCTAGTGACCATATGGTCTCAATGGCCACCGCCTTTAGCTCCGTCAGGCCCTCTTTGATCTATTTTGCCATATCCCTGACCTCCATGCCAATGCCGATTAGCTCACCGGAGCTTTTCTCTACTCGTCTCTACTTTCCCTCTCGCTGACCTGTGGGGCCCGAATGTTAGTATGGTTGCAGGAAAGTTAAAATAGTTATAAAGTGTTTTTTGTCTCTATTTTTTTAAAAAAAATCATTCTCTATCTAAATATGCAAAAATATTTAAATTTGGTCCCTGTTTGATTTTATTTGGCTCTTATTTATACTCATTTGGATTTTACCGAATAGATAACGTCGTACTGGAAATCTATGAAAGAACTTTGGAACCATTCTCTAAGAAACCAGAGCAAGGCAGGCACCCCTTTGACCATGTTAATCCCAATATTTTAGTTATTGCATATTGTTTATGAAATCTATTATGCATGCATATATGTTTCACTAAAGTCGCTATTGAACCTCTTTGCAAATTTGATATCCCCACTGTTGTAATCCTTAGGTCATGGGTTGGATAGTAGCTAATGTCATTTTGGGTATATTACATTGAGTATATGGTCTAGATGTTTAGCCACACTCTAGCTTTTGCTAAGTTTGCTCACTCAAAAAAACTTGCACGTGAATATGAGAAATTTTGAAATGTTGGACCAGAGGAGGAACCTCTATTAGTTTAATATAAAATTAAATGAAAAACCTAGATTTAAACATGGGTGAGTTATATTACGAACTGAAAAATGTGAGAGCGTATCTCGCATGTAGATAAAGGAAGATTCTCGCCCAGGTTAATTAAGGACCAACCACTATTGCCACACATATATGTCTAACCATACAACCATATGTGTTATATGAGCTCTAGCTTTAACTGACTAAGTTATCTTTGACTAGTCCTATATTTTAGTAGGCTGATCAAATAGTGATAGCATTCCAGAAAGGTTTGCTCGTAGGGGTAAAAAACAAGTTAAAAGGCTGGTAACTCAACACGACTTAAGCACCACTAGTCAAGCACATTAGTAATAAACAGGAATTTTGGCAAAATTTCAGCCCTTTCGCTACCCAACGAAAAAATTCAGTTCAGCCAAATTATTTCGTTTTAGTTTGAATTATGAAGGGTTAAAAGACCAAGAAATCCTTCAACTTAGCAAACCAACCCTTCTAGCCTAATGATCAGTTCCATCATGCGTGTGCAGGAGGTCTAGGGATTGAATCCTGCCTCTTCCACCATTTTTTCGGGTTTTTCCTTTCTCTGACATGTGAGTCCCACGTAATTCCTAACTAAATAATAAGTTAGAAATCCTTCAACCTAGCAAACATATCCTTCTAGCCCAATGGTCAGACCCGTCATGCGCATTTGGGAGGTCTAGGGATCGATTCTTGTCTCTTCCACCTTTTTTGGGTTTTTGATCGATTCCTTTCTCTTCCACCTTTTTTGTGGGTTTTTCTTTCTCTAACATGTGAGTCCCACATCAATTCCTAATTGAAAAATGAATTTGGGCCAACGTGAATCAAACTCAGGACCTAGTGTTTGAAGGGAACATCTCAACCCACCAGGTCAAGCAACCGCATGTGTTGATGCACGTTATATTTCTTTTATGCTTTGTTTTAAAGTTTAAAATTTAAATTTAATTCAAACTATTTAACTAAAATACTAAAATTTTGATCATTTTGGCCCTTTCGTTACCTTTTCGAAATAATGAAATAGTTTTTCCCGGTAATAAACACCCACAATATAAAGCACATCGGATGAGTGCCAATGATCTAGAAGTTTGAAGCCCCTACCACATGACATGACCAGAAATCGTCTTCTTTTAAGATTACGAGCTAGATATACTCAGGACCTAGTGTTTGAAGGGAACATCTCAACCCACCAGGTCAAGCAACCGCATGTGTTGAGGCACGTTATATTTCTTTTATGCTTTGTTTTTAAAGTTTAAAATTTAAATTTAATTCAAACTATTTAACTAAAATACTAAAATTTTGATCATTTTGGCCCTTTCATTACCTTTTCGAAATAATGAAATAGTTTTTCCCGGTAATAAACACCCACAATATAAAGCACATCGGATGAGTGCCAATGATCTAGAAGTTTGAAGCCCCTACCACATGACATGACCAGAAATCGTCTTCTTTTAAGATTACGAGCTAGATATACATGTACACACGCACACGCACAGGGGAGTACTGTGCCACTAGCACACCCTCTGAATTGTGGAGGCCATGGATCAATCCGTGACAACACGAAGCACGGGGACACGGATCCTCTAACGTACTAGAGGTAAGCCACGCTATGACGTTACCCACGGTATCATCATCCAATGCTTCCCCCATCAGACTCCCACCAGGCCACCATTGCCTTTCTCGTTGAAGGTGGCACGCATTCCCCTATTTCGAAGGTGGCACACATTCTCAAGAAAAGAAGAAGAAGGCAGCATGAACGTGCTGGCCGGGCTAACACCGCTGCCCTTCTTCCAACTTCCAAGCCTTCGATGGCCAGTGGCCACCACACCAGGTCAGCAGCCACATCCGGGCTGCTATCGCTCACAGTCGCGGAGCGAGGAGAAGAAGTCACATGCAAGCCCACTACGGATTCAACAGTATCATCCACTAGTATAAAACAAGCTATACTAAACGTCTCATCACAGAAGATTCATATGGAGACGTCTGTGCTCTAATTATTACAGACGGTTCATGGCTAAACCCGTCTGTGATATACGCATTATCACAGATGGTTTTTAATTAGAACCGTCTATGAAACTATTACAAATGGTTTTTATTTACAATCGTTTATGTTTTGTCCTTTGTTGTATGAACTACAGAACCTACTGAGACGAGAGACAAATTCAAGGCAAATTTATTATAAAAGTCTCAAAAAAAAGATAATCTCAGATTTTAGTCTTCTGGACTTCATATGCTTCTTCTTCGACTTTTGGGGTTGGAGGATCAGCCGCTGAGTTCTCGAATGCCGTGAAGATTGTCCTTGCCCTCTCCACTTCCTCCTCTAGCCTGGGCAAATCACTAGCATGGTCCATAATCTCAAAGAGGATGCCATGATAAGCTTCCTCAGAATCAGCTGCTGTTGCTTGATCGGCAATGTTATCCATGTGTCTCTCCACTGCCGCAAGAGTTTCTTCTGCTTTGTGCACATTGCAAAGAAGAACGAGGCTAAGCGCAGTTTCCCTTTCCTGAGCGGTAACGAGACCGTCGACGGCGGATGATGAGGTCTAGCTGACGGATGGAAGCGAGTTGAGGAAGGAGAGCAGGGCGTGAGCGGAGGAGCTGCTCCAGACGTAAATTGTTGGCTACTTGTATAAGGTTGCGGCTGAACAACTCATGATGGATAGATGAGAGAAAGGAGATCAAAAGAATATTAGATACCATTATTGAGAAATCTGGTGAAGAAGATGAAGGAGATGACGGTTTAGAAGAGCTGGATTAGGGCGCGCATATTTAAGCGTTATCACAGACGGTTTGTATACCAAACCGTCTCTGATATTAATATCATAGACGGTTTGTATAACAAACAGTCTCTAATATGTGACTTGTTACAGACGGTTTGTATAACAAACTGTCTCTGATATATGCATTATCATAGAAAGTTCATATAACAAACCGTCTCTGATCACATCACTGATCCGTGGCATATTCCCTAGGATTTCGATCTCACCTGTCCATTCTCTCTACATCGAATGGCAGGCACCGATTCCTCCTACCGCTCAGCCCTTATTAATTACTCCCCCTCTCCCTTTCCACCGGCAGTCACACGTGAATTCATCCACTAGCGTTCTGCATCCTCTGGATCCCCTGTGAGTTAGCTCCTCACCTACTATCACCGTGAGCTAGCTCCTCACCTCCTGTTGTGATACCACAGTGCACTGCTGCTCCTAGCTAGTTCATCCACTCCTAGTTTGTTCCTCGATGACGCCGACAACCGTTGTGAGCTAGCGCCTCCGTTGTGACACCACAGTCAACTGCATAACACACTCTTATCATAAGTGTCGTAAGAGTGTCTTATGCAGTCTCACCGTCGTGACACAAAGGTGACACTACCGCCGCCTCTGCATTGCCGGTGATATCCGAGTGCCATCCGATGCCCTACCCTCTCTTCCTTGATGGCAGGCGTCAAGGACATCGCGTGCTGCACCTCGCTTCTACTATCTGCTAGGATCTCTGCTTCTTATATATTCTTGCCGTATTAAAGAGTTGAGTTCGTTATTTTGTTATGCTGTAATAGTAGATTCTAATCTTAATGGAAATGAAATGTGTTGTTTGTGTTTGCCACTGTATTTGCTTGTTTTTAAAGGGCATAGGCAACATTATTTCTTGAGGCTAGCCAAAAAACAGAAAAAAAAATTTACGTATAGAATGAACTATCACTGATGATTTGTGCTATAAACCGTCCATGAAAGACTATCACAGACGGTTCTATGTACTAACCGTCTGTGATACTCGCCAATCACAGACGGTTGATAACTAGAACCATCTGTAATGTGTGAGTATCACAGACGGTTTTTGGTTCGAGCTATCTGTAATAGTTTTCTTCATAGATGGTTCTAGTTACAAACCGTTTACATGCGTTGTTTTTTATCACAAACGGCTTACAAATTGTCTGTGATAACGTCTGATTATCACTGACATAGAAATATAGATGGTTTAGAAAACCATCGGTTGCGACAGTTTTGAACTGTCTGTAATGATTCTTTTTATAGTAGTGACCAAAAGTGCAACGTCAATGGCAACTTGCCAAGGGACAGGCGCTCGGCGGCTGCGCGCGGACGCTGGTGCGATCGTTTGAGATGAAGGACAAAAGCCTCCCCAAGCTCATCCCAGCGATGTATGACGTACGACACCGATGTTGGATTTCACTGATCACTACCGGGTTCAGCAGCTTTGCCGAGTGCCTGTGGCACTCGGCAAAGCACGAGAAACACTCGGCAAAGCCTTTGCCGAGTGCCACCCACGGCATAGCTCACACGTCATAGTTTCTGACAGCAAAGAGCTCTTTGCCGAGAGCTTTTTATCGAGCACTCGGCAAAGCCTTTGCCAAGTGCCGTAACGACCCTCGGCAAAAAAAAAGGGCAGTGGACGGCGATAACACGGTGACGGCGTCGTTTGCCGAGTGCCAGGACGGAATGGCACTCGGCAAAGATTTATACTTTGCCGAGTGTCATTGTAAAGACACTCGGCAAAGGTTAAAACTTTGCCGAGTGTCATGCTAAAGACACTCGGCAAAGATTAAAACTTTGCCGAGTGTTTTTACCACAACACTCGGCAAACTTACAACACTCGGCATAGTACGTTCCCAGAATGCCCAGAAACGTTACTTTGTTGAGTGTTTTTACCATGACACTCGGCAAACCCACAACACTTGGCAAAATATGTTCCCAGAATGCCCAGAAACGTTACTTTGCCGAGTGTTTTTACCATGACACTCGGCAAAGTCTCCCTTTGCCGAGTGTAACACACGGCAAAGTAGCCAAAAACTGCCAATTTTAAATGTTTATTGCACCCCACTCAAACAAGTCACAATATATCACAGTATATCAATAATATATCACATATAGTCCAAAATTAATCACCACAAGTGTCATTCACAATCATTCACCAAGTGGAACCACAATATATCACATATAATGCAAATCCAGACACCTAAAGCAAGTATCAACCACAATATTCAC
Source organism: Dendrocalamus sinicus (assembly GCA_036346575.1). Classification (NCBI taxonomy): domain Eukaryota; kingdom Viridiplantae; phylum Streptophyta; class Magnoliopsida; order Poales; family Poaceae; genus Dendrocalamus; species Dendrocalamus sinicus. Next base: position 14,201,985 of record CM070644.1, read on the forward strand.
ATAAACATCACAACCACAAGTATCATCCACAAAGCTAGTCACTCCGACTGATGTGGTGGGTCATGAGGTAAGTTATTCGAAGCCGCTGATTGATTCTGCACAAAGGAGAAGAGATTGCATGTGTGAGGCAAGATTTAAGGTATGAACATACAAACTTAAACATTCATACTCCACTAGAAACTCACAGGAGTAGTTGCAGGAGGAGGTGGAGGGAATAGCTCCGGTGGCAAAGGTTGACCCATCCTCTCGCCAAGACTCTGCATCCACTGAAACATCTGCGTCATCCTTTGCCGCTCGGCCTCATTCCTCTGCCGATCGGCCTCCATCCTCGCCGCCATCTCCTCCCGCAGCCTCTTCTCTTCTTCCAGCTGGGCCTACAATATTTCACCCCAATGTTACAATGCAAAGCAAAGGTATGTAAAAATTAATGAACAACGAATAAAACAGAAATAACCTGGAGTGCCTCCATCCGGATCAGTGCAAAGGTCCAGCCGTGGGCGTATGGCGGGCTTGAGCTCGTGCCCTTGCTCGAATCAGGTGAGAGTGGGAGTAGTGGCCGTGTCGAGTGTCTTTGTCGCCAATCCAGATCGCCCATGCTTCTTGCCTCCTCCCACCCTCATGACGACTTCTCCATCAAGGTCCTGGGTGCTCGGATCGTACTCTGGCCCATGGACCGCCCTTGCCATCGATGTGTACTCACTGAGGCGGCTGTGGACGGTCGCATTGCTATACACCGAGGGCGGGTCCTCCGGGTTGTAGTCGACGTCGGACGTCGCCTTGCCCTTGTGGGCCAAAGCCCATGCCTTGAACTGGGAGCAAGGCTGGCCACCATGTGACGACGACTGCGAAAGAAACAACAAGATGATTAGAAATTATGCAGAATTGAGCGTTATAATAAAGAAATGAATTCGCGTACCCATGTAGCTGCGAATTCGTCGAGGCTACGGTTGCCTTGATGGTGTGGTGCACCTGGCATCATCAAACGCCGCCCCGCAAGCGCCAGCGTCTCCTCCCACTCTACGGCGCACCACTTGTCCACCATCCGTGCTCAAAGATCGAGATGCTGGGCGCACCACCACGGAGGCACCTACACGTCATCAAGTATATAACATATAAGAAGATCAAATTAAGCGCATTTAATCTCGTAAAAATCAGCACGAATGTTCTATATTTACTCGCATGTAGTCTTCCCGGTCGACCTCATGTTTCTTGCTTGAGTTTTGTTGATCTTCACTCCAAGGTAGGTAGCGTTGTATGTTACGATGGCCTGGACGCGCGCCTCGTAATGCATGTCCTTCACGAGTTTATAACAGGCTTTGTGAGCCACACTAGCCGCCTTGGCCTCATATCTCTCCTGGCATCTGAAGAAATCCTGCATATAGACGCGATGTATCCAGTCATTATTTCAAGAATGTCCAATGAATGTGATGTATTGAGCAATGTAGTGCGAGGAAGACTTACCCACAGCTCGGTCGTCACCCGCGCCGCCTTGTTGGCGAATACCCTGCCATCCCGATCTGGTAAATCGGGGAAGGCGACGTAGTGGTCCCACGTGTAGGCCGGCTCCTCCCCTCCGCCAAACGCAACTAGGCCAGGGAAGTGTAGCCTGCACAAAAGACCCAGGATGCCATTGACATGGCGTTTGTGATCACCTGCAGCCACAAGCGTCCAACCTTTGCCCAAGTGATTAAGATAAATTATTAGTTTCTATTGTGATTTTCAACATATCAAATGAAAAAGTAATGATAACATCTAAAGTTACTTACCTAGCCCAGTGGGTTGAATCGTGGCGTCTCTCAGGTATCGGTCGCCTCGGGAGGGTCGAGGGACCTCGCAACCAGACACCCGACGAACCAGAGGAAGCGGAACCCCCTGCCTCCTCCTCCTCCTCCTCCTGCTCCTCCTCCTCCCGCTCCTGCTCCTCCTCCCGCTCCTCCTCCTCCCGCTCCCGCTCCTCCTCCCGCTCCCTCTCAAGAGTGCTCCTGCTCCTCCTGCTGCTCCTCCCGCTGCTCCTCCCGCTCCTCCTGTTGGAAATATGCCCTAGAGGCAATCATAGAGATGATGATATTTCGTTGTATCCATGATTTAATAAATGTTCCTTGAATATTGCCTTTGTATTGATTAACAAGTATGTGACTTGTTTGTGAAACTCTTTACTTGTATGGTTATTCTAAAGTTGTCCCTAGTCGAAGTTCATGTGTGGACACACGTGAATAATGGATTAGCACATGTATCGGTTGATGACCATGTTTCATGTGTCATAGACATGGAGATGTCAAACCAATAATGTGGACACATGTTTAGAACATGGGGTTGGACCGACCCAACATGAGACATAACAATTATACTTATGGTTCTCTCTCTACACAATGTGTACGCCTTGTCCTTAGACACGAGATTGTCGCATGTACTTGAGATGTGAATCGACCTACTTAGGGGCTATCAAACGCTGCTCCAGAATCGGGTAGTTATAAAGGTAGCTGGTTTGTCATGAAGCATGCTCGCGAGGCATGGTCGGTCGAGATGGGATTTGCCCCTCTCTACGAGAGAGATATCTCTGGCCCTCGAGTGATCGGATCCGAAATGCATGGCCATGCTACTTAAGGTTAAGAGTTAACCTAGTAAGGGATTCCGGATCACAGATCGAGAAAGAGTGGTCAGCTTGGAGCTCACCAAATATCGTGAGGCAAAGGGATTGGCATGTACATAAAGTTGTGATGGTTCGCTCGATATGATCTTTATGTATGTTTAGGAGTTGGCACGCCTTGCTAGAGGCCACTACCAACTATTGACCGAGTAGGTAAACTCGTGTCATGTCTAAACATACGTGAACCCATAGGGTCACACACTTAAGGGTGAAGCCTAATTCGGATTGGATCCGGTTGGGTGGGTATTGAGTCCTAATGGGCCTCCATTCTGAAGCCCATTATAAGGACGTCTATAAAAGGAGGCTAGGGCGCACAGGTATGAAGAGAATTTTCGTGACCTCCTCAAACCACGCCGCCACCCTCCCACGCCTCGGCGCCGCGCGATCTAGTAATCCGCCGTGCGTCGCTCCTCCCGCACGTGTGGATACCTTTGGCGGCGCTGCATCCGTAGCGCTTGGACGAACCGCAAGAGAAGAGTTGTACGCTGGACGCCGCGACGAGGACGAGGAAGTAGTACGACTACTCGCCCGACGTGTTTGCATCGACGTAGTACGACTACTCCGCCCGACGTGCTGCATCAATTCCGCACTGCGCGCCTAGTGGTAATTCCGTGATCTATAACTGCAGTGATCTTGGTTTACGGGCATAATTTTTATTAATTTGCGCTAGCGTAGCCTACCCGTAGTCCTTCACCTCCTACTCCTGCTCCCCGACTGCTCAGCTGCATCGTGCCGTCTTTGGTAAAGCGACCTTACGTTCCTCATACCGCCCACCATCTTTGTTCAATCACCTGCAATTAAAAAGAGTAAACCAATAAGCACAGATAAACAAGACGTACTTTAGAAAGAGATGCAAAATAAACAAAACATAATTAGAAAATAACAAAGTATTACATGTATTAGAAATAATCATCATGATCGGGATTAGCTGGATCATAAGTCTCATCATCACTATCAACCATGTCCATATAATCAACACTATTCGAAGGAGCAATGTTGTCATCACTGTCATTGCCTAAATGTAATCGCTGAAGTAATTCTAAGTCCTTCACATTTTGAACCTCATCTCCAGCGTCCTCGTCAACAACCCTTTCATTGTCTACTTCCATTCCGATCGCTTCGGTTAAGTCTATCTCAAAACTCCCTTCTAGCCCCTCTTCTTGAAAGAACGCTCCGTCATATGTGTTTGGGTCAAAATTGTAATCTTCATTATTTGGGACAGGTAGTTTACCGTGTGGCGATACCTTGTACACAACATCCCAACCCTTAAGACGGTCGTAGTTTTGGCACGGGTATGAGAGATAATAAACTTGCGTGGCCTGTTGAGCCACAATATACACATCGTCTCCTGGTAAGACGGATGACTGTCGAATTTCGACTAGCCCAAGATTAGGGGTCCGTCTCGTTACTTCAGGATCAAACCAATGGCATTTGAATATGACAGGATTAAGAGGTTTGCAACCATGAAACGTGAGTTCGTATATTTCTTCAATTCTTCCATAATACTCGACCCCATCAAGGCCAGGCATAAAAACTCCGGTATTTGTGGTTCTTCGATTCGGCCGACTCTGCTCATGTCTTGTTGTGTGAAAGCGATATCCATTCACGTCATAATGTAAATGAGCTTACCCTATAGGCACGACCATCGGCAACCTGTCTCAACTCGGCACTCATAGACGCACGGTTTGGCCCCGCAAGCTCAAGGTGATAGTTCGTTATATTATTCGCTGTGCACGAGCAACTTGTAATGTCAAACTAAGTACGAGCAACTTGGACAAGACCTTCTGCTTGAACCAAGAAATGAAATCGGCATTCCATTTCCCGCACCGCGGCTAAGAAGGGTCTCGACTTCTGCGGGTAGGTTCCTTGATTCACGCCGAATTGATGATGAAAATCCTCGCACCAACGAGAAACAAGGGTTGGATGCAGAATAGTGACTACTGAGAACAAGTTTGTTGACAACTTACCGCATGTACGGCTCCACTTCGAAAGGTTGTTCAACACATATAGCATGATAGTGCGCCACTCTTCATGTTTCAAGGTCTTAGGGTCGCATCACTTGCACTTCCGAAGTTGCCCTCGGAAAATGCCGAGGTTCGATTCATTTTCGCCCAAGATTGTAACGACGGGTGGATTGTGCACGCTAGGAAGGTTGTCACCATAGTACGTTGTTGTGAAGTTTGACACCTCCTCCAAAATGTATGCCTCTGCAACGGAAGCCTCAATTTTGCATTTATTTTTACATTTAGTTCGATGAACCTTTAGACATCTCTCAATTGGATAGCACCAACGACCCTGCACGGGCCCCCCCATTCGTGCCTCATACGGGAGGTGCAAAATCAAATGCTGCATCGGATTGAAGAAACTGGGTGGAAAGATCTTCTCCAACTTACAGAGCAACACAGGTGCCATTCTTTCCAAGTCTGCAATCACGGTCCGAGATAACTCCTTGGCACAAAGCTGGCGGAAGAAATTGCTCAACTCGCCAAAGACTAGCCGACATGCTCGGGGACATAGCCTCGAACCATCACCGGAAGAAGCCGCCAAGCCATATGTGGTAGTCATGACTCTTGAGCCTATTGATTCGCATAGTAGATAAGTTCACTCCCTCCTCGATTCGCTGCATACCCATCAAGGAACATTAACTTTTGGAACCATTCTAGTACTTCCTCCTTTGGGGCCCGGTCAAGACGAATTCGGCCTTAGGCTTTCTCCATGTCCCGCCGCCTAGGAGGCTTCATTTCTTGCTTTGGTCTATCGCATAACGTTGCGGATCCACTCTAGCCTTAATGTTGTCCTTTGTCTTATCAGAATGTCCATGATTGTTGCCCAAAGTGCCTCGCGACATTCTTTTCAGTATGCATTACATCAATGTTATGTGGAAGAAGAAGGTCATCAAAATAGGGGAGCCTCAACAAGCCCGACTTATGAGTCCATGCATGTTGCTCACCATATCCCACAAAACCACCTTCTTGATTGACCTCGAGAGCATCTATCCGAGCACGAACCGCGGCACGGTCATCATCTGCGGTGCAGGTCTATAACTACGACACTTTCGTAAAGTTCTTGATGTCTCGTCTCGAATGCATGGTCAAGAGGGAGGAATTGTCGATGTTTGTCGAACGAAGAATACTTGCCACCCTTCAAGAACCAAATGAACTTGAGTGCCTTGCATACTGGGCATGGGAACTTCCGTGAACACACCACCGCAGAATATCCCATACGCCGGAAGTCATGCAGGAGTAGTGGTACCAAACATGCATTTTGAAGTTTCTCTTTGTAGCTCGGTCGTATGTCCATACCCCTTCCTCCCAAGCATGGACCAATTCATCAATCACAGCTCCATGAACACACCCATATTATTCCCGGTGTTCAGAATTATCAACGACAAGAATATGTTCTGCCGTTGGAAGAGGACGCCGGGGAGATTGAGGGGATAACGAACACGGGCCAACAAGTGTATGGGGCGCCATCATTCCATAAGGATTGAACCCATCTATTGCCGCCGTAACACGTACATTACGAGCCTCATGCTTTCTCACGATGAATCACATCAAGGTGGGTCCATGCTTCACCATCGGATGGATGTACCACTTCTCGTGATTGTATCGACGCCCATTTTTGTGCCATGTCATCTGCTTTCGCGGTTTCCTCGGTCATGTATAGCTGTTGGATCCTCGGTATGAACGGAAGGTACCGTAGGATTTTCACGGGATCGCAAGTCGCCTCTTCGACCATCACCGAGTCTACCTCCAGAACCTAGAGGATCCACACTTTGCATGCACTTTGCTTCCGCGTGTTCTTTCCTAAATAGGATGCACCCTTCGGACAAGCATGTATCCGCTCATATGGCATCTTAAGTGCACGAAGGAGTTTCTTTGACTCGCACATGCTCTTTGGCGAATGTGACCCTCCGAAGCATGCTGCCAAAAATTGTCAACATAGCATCGGCGCCTCGACTCAAAGCAACGGGACTTCAAGGCCATTACGCGCCCAATGCCATCCGGTTGAGAAACCTTCGCCCGCCGTGAAGGGGTTTCGTGCGCGCACAACATGTCGTAATACGCTTTGCGGTTGCCTCTGCTCCTCCTCCCTACGCCCTTCAGCGAAGTGTGCTTCATGATAGTCATTTAACATGTCTCCTACCCGCCATCAGCATCATAATCCTCGACGCGTGGTCTCACGACCTCCTCTCTCATACGATCGGATTCACCGTGGTAGATCCACGGGTATAGTCTGCCGTAAATCCAAACTTGCAAAGATGTTTACCCATGACCTCCTTTGTTTGTCGACGCGTGTTTGCACATCCGCCGCAGGACACCAAGTGGCACGCGCTCCTTTAACCTTGGCAAATGCTAGTTCCAAGAAAGCATCGGTCTTCTCAATCCATTCATCGGACAACGAACCCTGACTTGAGCGGCCCGTGTACATCCACTCACGGTCATCCATCCTCTAACATATCAGGGAGTAATATAAGAATCAAATGCATCTACACGCCTAACCAGAGAATAAATTGGGCCGACCAATCAGAGAATGGCATTCAACAAAGTGATATATAAGACAGTTTTCAAGGCAAACAATCAACTCATCAAGTAAATAGTGCTTCCTACCCTAAAGGCTACGAAAATCTCCTTTGGTACTCTAGCATGCACATGAGTCCCATCCATTGCACTGACACAATCCTATGACAACCAACAACTACTGTTATGTACCAGCTAGGAGCATATATAGCATGCACATTTTGTTTAGGTTGGCTTGCTCACTATCTCTCTCGGACATGGGGGTATATGTGATTGCAGGTTATAACCATTGAGACAACCTAAGCCTATTTACAAAGAATGCATATAGAACTATGACTAGAGCATATGTCTTAATTATAAGCATGCGTCGTTTGCATTGCATATCCATCTAAACAATTGAAACAAAAACCTATTTATCGTATTTTGGTGAGCACATCTGCATGTACTGTATTGATATGTTACATGTTTAGAACAAAGTAGGCTATAAATTTCTAATACCACGACTACTGCTTCACATGGAAGCGCCTCCTAGTGCCATTCAAACATCATTGACATGGAAATATGCTCATATTTAATTGCCTTCTATGAAATTTTACTAAATTGAACTAAGGTAGTCCTACATCATGATCAATCACCATAACAAACAGCATCAATCTATCAATATAGCAAAAGAAAAAAAGAAACCACTCGTAGAACAACCTCACCACAGTCCTAAATTGAACATCTGCAGTAAGCATGTCCATCAAATCCAGGAGAAGGGAGGGAAGGACAACCTCACCACAGTCGGGGGAGGCGTCGGGCGCGGGCGGCGCGCGGGCGGGCGGGGCGCTCGGAGGCGTCGGGCGGCGGGCAGCCGCGGGTGGGGGCGATCGGGAGGCGTCGGGCGCGGCGGCCGCGGGAGGCGGCGGCGGCGGCGGCGCGGGACGGGCGGCGCGGCAAGCGCGAAGCGGCGCGGGGCGCGCGGCGGCGCGCGCGGCGGGGAGGCGGCGCGGCGGCGGCGCGGGACTGGGCGGCGCGCGCGCATGGCGGCGGGGCGGTCGGGCGTCGGGCGGTGGGCGTCGGGCGGGAGGCGTCGGGCGGCGGGCTTGAATATGTGTGGTTGCGTGTGTGAGCGCGGCCGCGGGGAATTAAAGTTATGTTGTGTTGTTTGCGGAGTGCCCCCCATCGGCACTCGGCAAAGCCTCATACTTTGCCGAGTGCCGCCGATCCGCACTCGGCAAAGATCCTCCTTTGCCGAGTGTCACTCACAAAGCACTCGGCAAAGATTTTTTTTAATAATACTTCAGTTCCTCTCTTTCTTTTCCAAATTTGTTTTACAAATTTGTTCGAATGTACTTTGAAAATGCCTTGTCAAATTCACTCAACAATGCATATTCGATGCTTCTACGAATATTAGACCATTATTTCATGTAGTTATAGCTCAAATTCAATTTATATCAATTAAAATTCTATAATTGCAGTTTAAAAATTAAAATTATCAAACGGATCCGAAAAATTACCAAAATTTCACATGAAACAATCTCTGTTGTCTATTGCCTATACAAAAATTTTTGTAGTCAAACCACAATTCGACCGTCACTTTGACTCCAAATCTTACCGGATCCTTCTCAACTCTACGTTTCTTCCTCAGAAATGTTTCGGTTTGTAAGCATCGTACATGACAACTTATGCGAAATCTTATCAATTTTTTACCACAGTCTCCATGTATGATATCATGACATCTTGACAAATCTCATGATTTTCAGACTTCGTTTGCTTTTTTCAAAATTTAAAAACCATTCGGCCACAAGTTCGTGGTCGTGTTTCCTGAACAAGATGTTCGAAATTCCTTTTCCTTTCACAGTAAGGCCTCAAACCAGCTGAATAACATGAATATCATTTTTCTACTCATTTTTCCTATTATTTGAATCACTTGCAGTTCAAATTTGACTTCATTCAAAAAAATTGATTGAAATGCAATTAATGAATTAAATATAGCAAACTAATACAAAAATATACCAAATTTTACAATGGAGTACCATATGTTGTATGTGCAGAGTAGAAAAAGTTTGAAGGGTAGGAAAGGAAAAGGTTTTTATTACTTTGCCGAGTGCCCAAAAAAAAAACACTCGGCAAAGAGCTCTTTGCCGAGTGTCAGCTCCAGACACTCGGCAAAGTTTTAACGGCGGCAGCTGACCTCTAACGGACGGCGGTTGGTGCCGAGTGTTTTATGTTTGCCGAGTGTTTTTTGTCAGCACTCGGCAAAGATCCTTGTTTGCCGAGTGTCTACTCTGCAGCACTCGGCAAAGATATTGTTTGCCGAGTGTTTTATTTTCGCCGAGTGTTTAGATGTAGGCACTCGGCAAAGTTATTGTTTACCGAGTGCCCGATGTTTTGCACTCGGCAAAACTCCAGACACTCGGCATATAGCAGCTTTCCGGTAGTGGATGCCACCGACGTTCGTGTTCACGAGAGTCAAGGATCATATATTCATATATGGCTCTTCCCGGCACTGGTAGATTGCCATCAGTAGTAATTAACATAGATTAAAGATGATTAATTGAAAACAATTAGTTAATTTCTCTTGCTGCGTTGGATGATGACCAACGGTGGATATTAGGAGGAACGGCAGCCGTGACTTACCTCTTCTACGTCAGAGGATATGGTTCCAAGTGCGGACATACGTTTGTCCACTGAGACACTCGTGTGTGCGCAAGAAGGTGTCACCAGGATTCAAACAATCTCGGTGTCACAAGGATAACTACCGTATCAAAGGCCTTTCTCTTCGACCTGGGGAGGTTAGACCGTGCTGACGACCATCGTTCTTCGATTGAGTCATTGCACACTTGTTTTGTATATCAGCAATCCACAAACAAGTGCACACAAGTTTCCTGGAGCAATGAACATAGTGTGGGATCAAGTAGATGTGTCAATGGGCTGCTGCAAATACAAATATGGTACCGTGCAACAACATGAATATTGATGTCGCGCATGTAATTGTACGTTTTGTTGTGCGCAACAAAACGGTCTTACCAGTGCAAATCTGTGCCCTGTGCCACTGAACATAATTAACTAGGCGCAGCTTTATAATATATCCATGCGTATATAGCAAACACTAGCAATTTGTTACGTGTAACCTCTCAAAATTTCCAGACTTAATTGAGAGAGATCGAGACTCTGGTGCATACTCAAGCAGGTCAGCAGCACGTATTGGACCCCCTTGAATTGGCACGTAGCATCGAAAGCTCATGCATGCATGGATACGGATACTCGAAATCACCGTGCGCGCGGTCAGAATCGCGTCGAAGTTCGAACCGACATGCGATAATCACCACGAGCGCGCGCGCGCGTCTACTCTACGCACGCGTCGGGATGGACGCATGCAGATGCAGTCAGGGTGCGCCAGCCGATCGCCGGAGCCCACGCAGAGCCGGCTGGAGTGTGGGAGCCCGAGCAGAGACTATCAAGTAATCAAAACCTAGTTGTCACTATAGGACCCGTTCTTTTAAGTTGCGTCTTAATACTTTTAGTCTGTTCACGAGAGAGTAGATAAGAGAAATTCGCATATGATTTTGGCCGATATAAATAAAATAGCTGCAGTGTGTGCTATAATCAATTTATAAACCCATCTTAAAAAGCATTCTTTTTGAAAGTATATTAACATAGAAAAACCAAACAATAACTTTAAAAACTGTAAACAAGTCAACGGGCTGCTAGCCGGCGATCCCGGCAGGGCGGTGGCTCCGCCATGCAGTGCGGGAAAACACGCGCGCAAACTACTCGCTCCCTCCACAAACCGCAGGCACGTGTGGGACAACACGCGCGCGCGCGCCAACCGCCGCGTCCACTCGAACCGTCGCGTCCGAACGGGCGGGGCGCGCAAGCGTTAACTCTTCAAACTGCCGCCCCTTCGAGCCGTATTTATTCCCCTCGCCGTCTCCATCCAAGGCCAGGCGCTTCACTGCACTTGCCCACAAAAATTACCAGTACCACGTCGCACTACCCTACCCTATCCTCCCCTCCCCTACCGTCCTCTCCTCCAACGTCCACTCCGGCGAGTTACCATGGCCAACGAGCAGTACGACTCTGACTGCGACGTCAGCCGCTTCCTAAACGAGCCCATGCAGGAGACTCCCATGGAGATTGTGCTGGAGGCTCTGACCGTGCCCGTCGTGCCCCATCCAGTTCCGGCGATAAACGTCCAGCCCCATCAGGTATCCACCGTTCAGGTCCAGCCCCACCAGACGCCGCCGATAATGCACGTCCAGCCCTACCCGGTGACTACCATTCATGCTCAGCACCCTCAGGCGCCGGCCGTGCAAATCCAGCACCAGCAAACGCTTGCCCGGTCGCCGGCGTACGGCCTCCATGATCATATGCTGATGCCGGCTGTGGGAAACGAAGATCTGTTCGCGCACTTTCCCGTCTCTGCGAGCCCCTCACTGTACGACGAGTTCATGGAAGAAGGCGAGCTTGAGCTTGCTGAGCTCCTCAGGAGCATCGAGGAAGGCAACGGAGATGGTACCGGCGATGGTGGCCCGGAAGTCTGCCCCATGGAGGACGATGTCGTCTTCGTGACCTTCTCGGCAGGGCAACTGCAGTGCGGCAACTGCCACGTTGTCAGGGAGGTTAAGCATGAAAGCGGTAAGCATGCATGCTCTGTTATACATCTCATGGATGCCTAGATACTTTCGTATATACTAGTTTGCAAGAGTGATCGCAATGTTCCTGGATAAATTTCTACCCGTAACATTTGCCTTGTGGCGCAGAGAGACGGACACTACACTTAATAATTCATAGTGCGGACCCCGGAACTTTTGAGCACGCGATCATTGATCGCAAGTACACTGGTGCCGATGGACAGACCGCCAGGATTGAGATGCAGTATGTTGAGTAAGTGACTCAACGATCTTACGGTGCTTATATTCACCTACTCCATGAAATGCACACCATAGTTTTATACGGCAATCATAATTTCATGTCTTTTTTAGTCTCCGCAAGCGCACACACGAGTGGGTGCGCAACTTCATCTCGAAGAGCGTCGAGACGCTGAGGAACGATACCAGTGGGCAACTGCAGGACTCATGGTCTAGCTACTGCGAAGCGGTGAGCACTAATATTAACGCGGCAGTAGTGAACGACCCATACATGGAACTGGAAGTGGACATGCTAAAGAAGATTTTGTCCACCCATCCAGAAAATGGTTAGTGAAATATATATAGTATATCGAGCATGCAATCTATATTATATGTGTGCAAGCTAGCCATTCTGCTAACTGCGCGCATTGTTGTTTCATGTACTGCAGCTGAAGAGGCAACGCCTCCGGCTACACAGCCGGCTATGCAGGATAATGACACACACCCGGACATGCAGGGTGATGAGGAAACCAACTTTGGGGATGCATTTAACGTTGCCAATATGTCTGGACTTTTGCCAGAAATACTTGAATCTTCTCAAGTCCCCAAGCCAGAAGGACGGTGCAGTGCTAATGCTACAATATACCCGAGCATGCTGGCCAAGAAAACCGAGAGGGTGGAGAATATGAGCATGCAGGACACTCTAGAATATCTGCATAAGACCAAGGAAGATGCTGAAAAGGAATTGAGTGTTTACGCTACGCTTAAGAGGCAATGCCGCAAGAACACCAAATATAACTGGGCAGCGCGGCGGGTACGTATGCGAAAACTCTACATACTTCTATTAGTAATACTGCATATGAAAATGATATATATTTCATGTGTCATTTGGTTATTGCCACAGATTAATATGCTCAACAAAAAGATCATGAAACTTGAGCAAACTGGACATAGAGTTGGGAAGAGTGGACTACTGAAAATTAAGCAGAAGCTCGATATTATTGTGGCTGAGAAAGTGTATCTGTATGATGCAATTAAGAAAGGCCTTCAGAAGGAGAGGGAAAACAACGGTGATGCTCCTTCCGGAAGCAATAACGACGGTGGGGTTCCTTCCGGCAACAATAACGACGATGAATCTTCTTCTGGCAGCATCTAGGCGGTGTAGATTATGGGGAAGACATGGTGGTGTAAAAATTGCCGAATAAACAGTTATATTTGATAACAATTCCAATATGATAATGTAATATTGATACCGGTATATTTGGCTCTATTTTGTTATATGGATTTTATGATATAAAAAATAAAATAAAATAAAATATGAACGAATATGTTAATTGTGTATATCACACATTGCCGAATAAACAGTTATATTTGATAAAAATTCCAATATGATAATGTTACATTGAAACCGGTATATTCTCCTCTATTTTGTACAGCGAAAGTAGCTCATGTCTAGACACGTTTGTGCAAACCATCTTTAATTTTAAGTGACAATACAACTACTTTAAGATAGAAGATAAGAGCATGTACAATTCAGATGCTTCTATTAATAGATAATATAGCATCTAAACACCCACAGAAGAGATACTTGCATTGGAGGAAAAAAACTTTTGTATGGATGTATGATGATGTGGCTATATTTCCTTTTTGAAGTTTTAGTTTGTCAGCAATAATGTACAGTATCACCACCTATATACTCTCTTAAACTAATGGTATGAAAACAATCTCTTAATTCAGCTAATACTTGTCTAGACGAAACTTAGTCGATGGCCCCTACCATGGGTTACTTTGACCTAGTTCTGGGATATTTTTAAAAGTTTGGACGATTATATGGTTCAATCCAAACCATGGACTCCAAACCATGATATTTTGTCTATCAAGATGGACTCCAAACCATGGCATCTGGCAGCAAAAATTAATATTGAAGCATCCTCCCCAATAAATAACCCACAATCTTTTTTCCCGTTTCCATCCGCCAAAGACGCAACTGCTAATCCAACGGATTTTATGACTGCTAGAGGACGACATGAGCGCCACGGTGAAGCAGTGAAACAATTTCAGTTTACAAAAGCAGCAAAATCGCAGCGAAATTTCGGTAGAATCTCGGAAATCTTAGTCAAATCTTGAAAAAAAATTAAAGTGGGCGATTTTTTTTTTGTCAAAGTGGGCTTTTTCTGGGAGCAGGTCGAGAAAAGTAAAATCGCTAAATTTCATCCAAAATTGTTTTCCATGTCGGCGAAGGCAGATCGCGTTATGACTGCATGCAGGCAGCGAGCTGCTTTAAAATCTAATCGGCAAGCTTTTATAAGAACAGGAATCATATATGCTCATACAAGGATTGAGAACCTATTAGCACCAATGGCCTTGCTCACAAGCTAAGCTCGATGAATGTATGTAGGTATCGTCCATTCTCCTTGTCGCAGCGAAGCTTAAGCCATTATACACGACAGGGTTGGAAAGGAACAAGCTGCAAAGATTGGAGATGAAAATAGTCGCATCGGACTGTTCTAAACGGGGAAGTGAAAGAAGGAAAGAAAAGGTTAATAGAGAAGTTAACCGGGAGCCACTCATATTTTAGAAAAAAGACCCCTTCAAAAATACTGACTAGCTTGTAGGCGCCCGCGGAAAACCTATCGCAAGGACGCTCGTATCCACCGTCCATTTGACGCTCCAACCAATCTAAACAGCCTGATGCATGTACACGTGGACGTAAGGGGGAACGTACTAATTTCTCGATAAAAAATCGTTCGTGGCTTCGTGCATCTTCCCAGCCCATTTATGTTCACACTTAAACATTCCCACAGAAAGTGTCATCATCACATATAATTTCTAAAATATCTGAATTTATGTGTTTATAATAATAGGTGGTTATTACAAACATCTCTCAAACCGTTTGAGATAAATAATAACACAGACATTTTTTAAAACAACCGTATGTGATAAGTTAGATATCACAGACGATTCTTAAACATATCATAGATATCACAACCGTATCTAACATATCATAGACGGCTAATACTAATAACCGTCTGTGAATATATATATATATATATGGGTAATACTAAAAACTATCTATGATACATTAGATATCACAGATGGCTAATAACAAAAACCGCCTGTGATATCTGACATATCATAGACGGCTAATACCAAAAACCGTCTGTGATATGTTATATATTACAGATGATTTTAAGGCATAACCGTCTGTGATATGTTATATATCACAGATGGTTTTAGACATAACCATCTGTGATATCTTATATATCACAAACGGTTTGGTATTACAAATCGTTTGTGATAGCTATATGAATAGCTAAATTATTTTCTATTTTTCAGCTAACCTGAGGAAATGCTATTCATGCCTCCGAAAACAAGCAAGCAAATCACTTATATAGCACACGATAATCATTACATAAATCTCACAAATGAATTAAACAACTAAATAAAGTACAATTGATTAATTGTTTGATTAACCAAAGCTGAGTGAATATATTACAACTGAATCAAATGTTTGAACATCTAAGCATCGGCGTCGGAATGAACTCTCTCTTCGGGTTAATGACCTGCGCCATCAAGAATTCGAAGAGCATTCCTTGAACGTCGTTGAGATTCCCGTCAGGAAATGACGGGAAGACAACAATAGAGTTATGTATGAAGGAAATGAGTTTACTGTCAATTGCTTGTTGTACACAGGTAAAGTCATGATTGTTCCTAAGTCAGGATCATTAGTGAACGAAGCCTGAAATGCATCCACCAGCTGACGTGCTCATTCGAATGTCTCCCGAACACTCTCCGACTGAACAATCAAGTCAAATTGAGCTTATAGGCTCTCCTTCTTTTCTTAAGGGGTCCCCATAAGGTTGACTCGGCCGCCCGTCACTTCGACTAAGCACTCCAAACGATGGCAAGCCTCCTGGAGACATGTAACGTTGTTGTGGAGGACCACGTCGATGGCAAGGTTAGCTCGTTGGAAGCAGGAGACCAACCGGAAGACACGGCAGAGGAGGATGTCAAGACGGCAGAAGGTGGCCTTCAACTGCTTTGGTAAAACCTTGAACATAGGAGGGAGGACACTGTTGGCACAATGTCCTTCCGTAGCATCCGCTGGTGTACGGCAAGCGAGGTGCTCATGTAGGATGGCTAGGTTGGCCATCAATGCCAGTGACAAGGAAGAGTAGGGAGTGTCGGACCCAGATTTTTCAACCTAGAATCCTCTGTAATTCCACCGCACTATTCCCTGGATTAGTATATAGTGCTCACAGATACAGTATTGAACATCAAAATACATATCATGTGGAAGCATAAATATAATAGTAGATTTACTCATGGGACGATCAGGCCAAAATCAATAAAATGCATCAGCGAAAATGAAGCACACAGGTGGGACCCTCAAGACGTGCCCACAGGCAGCCAACTAGGGTACGCGACCTAGTTCTTGACATCTTTATCTTCTTCACCATCATGGCAAGGTGTATTGCTGAAGCGTAGCGATTTGACTCTTGATTCTGGATTAATTGAGTGAGTGAGGGTGAGCACAAACCACCGTGCTTCGCGAGCCAATACATAGGATACAAATAGATAACATGCATGGCTTATCAAGGAAAGGCTCGGGTTGTTTTATTTGCCATAAATTGCCTTTTAAAATATGATACATATAAATTTTCTGATACCTAGCAATTTGAACTAAAACATAATGTGTGAAAGAATGCAATAATAATAACGATCCAGATTCCATCCACCATTACATGGCTTCTGCACCATATGCTAACCTTTCAGCGTTATTACCGCTTACCTTATCACTGGGGCGACACCCAGGGCAACACAAATCAGGGCCTTTCACTGCTCTCCACTTTTCCAATTCCACCCGCAAAGTTTTTGAAATAGAATTATATCTGGTTAAGTTCCCATGTCCACCCTTGATCGTGGGCACGGCTAGTTTTCACTCTGCAGAGTTTGTACACTTTACCCACAAGAGACAATCCGCTTGTTGCTCCACACGATTCTTTAGTCATGCGGTTGAGTAGATTATCACAAGGCTGTTACAATACATTTTTCCCAGCAGAGTCACGTCCACTAAGGTTTCACTCCCTTTGGGCTACAACCACCCTTCTAGGAGTCCCCTCTTGCGCCGCCACATCAGAGAATGTGGCCATCCTCTGCCCACTCGTGGTCACACTGGCACAACCCATACTGAGTCGATGCAAATTGTTTAGCTCTGCCTACAATTTGCCAGCTTGTGGTTGTACTGCTGTACACTGGGATGTCATCACAAGTTTCTGTCCTTAGGGTTATCTGGGTGGTTCTACCACTATCCCCCTTGTGCTTCCACTGCACCACACCCTCGAACCATCTGCCCAAATAGTTAAGCAATTTGAGGTTTTTGGGAGCATAAAATATCCATGTTACAACATACCAACCATTTTCACCCATGACCTCCCAAATCAGTTTTTCATGTTTGAAAGTGATGCTTGGGGCATTTTGGTGTCTCCGAGTATCTAAGCAGTACTAAGCATGGCGAATAACTATAGACTTATTTTTGAAGAGTTACCAATATAATTTTTCCTAAGGTGACAAGGTTTAAATGTTCAAATGATCCAAAGGGGGTGTAATACTAACAAGTCAAGTAATGAGCATATAACTAGAATCTTAAAACAAACATATATTTGTATATGAAATAACAACATGCAATTTGATAATTTAAAATATAATTAATTTGTAGAAAATGTAGGTTCAACATGACCAAAGTATTGACTCGCCTTGAGCGGTTTACCGCGGTCTTGAGCTTACTCAAAACTTTCTCATTCGATGGGCTTGAACTTCTACTCTTTATCTTCACCTCAATCTCAATCTCGCTTGATCCGTAGAATCTTTAGGACTCCAATTTCTAATTATGCATTAAACAATTGAATTCAAATAAAGGCAAATAACTCAAAAGATCCAAATAAGTCCAATTGAACTTGATTAATTTTTATTATGATTAAATGGGTGATTTGAGACAAGGTTGATTAGGCACAGAGTATTTGACGGAGTCAGAGGGGTTGGAGTGAAGTGATAAATGGCTAAGGGAAATCTGTCGAGACGGGTGCCAAGGAACATTTATAGTGAAGGAATATTCACAGAAATATTCCTCTTTAGGTTCAAGGATGGCTAGGTACAGCCGATAGTAAAATACCATAACTTGATATTTTACTTTTAATAACTTCTTTTATTATTTCATATTTATCAAGGAAATTCCATGAGTCAGGTTAGACATATGAACTGGTGTATGAGTTTAGTTTATTAAATTAATCTTTAGGGTATGTATTCTTAGCAACTTGAGTTGTGGTATTTTATGGGGTTCTATTTACCAATTATTCGAAATTCTCACCTAATGATTAGTTTAATAATTCATTGAAGCACGTGAGTATTTAATTATCTCATTGATGTTTAATAGTAAATTTTAGTATATTTATTAATTACTCATCTGCGACTATTGGTCATAATATTACATTGTTCTTCAGATTATTCATTGGCGAAATTATTCCAATGTCCAATGATCCAAGGCCATTATATTTTAATACCTAATTATGATCTTTTAATTGAAGGTACTCTGGGAATCAACTGACATTTATATTTTATTCTTTTACGTAGCATTTGGCATAATTAAAACTTAATTAGGTTTTATTTCATAGGGTTGAGTTTGTTATACAGGGTCATATTTCAATATTGTTATTTAATTAAATCTATTACTGAGATGGCAGCGCGTTAAAGGGTAGGGCATATATTTTTAATTAAGGGTAATCTTTAATTTAAAGCCTTGCTTTTATAGTTAAGCATAATATCCAATTTATTTCCCTTAACTTTAACTTGGATGCCTTTTTAATTGGGATCTTTACTAAATTTGGTATTTAACCGAAGCCATCTTTTATTAATGCCTTTTAATTAATAATTAGTTTAAAAATAAATAATCAACGCACTTTAGCTACCAATATATGATGATTAATCCAAGATTAAACCTTCAATAGTCTTATTTATATCCTAATGAAATTTATTAGCTTCCATGGATTAATTTCTAATTTTCCTTAATTGAAATGGGTTAATAAAAACAAAAAAAAATAAAAAATGAAATGTGCAGAGGGGTTCGAACTCACAACCTGGGCGTTAACAACAGCTCGGATGACCACTGGGCTGCTGCCCGTTTGGTGATTGGGAGGGGAAACTATACACAAAAGGTGAGGATCGGCTGGGGCCAAAGCATAGTAATATCAGAGGAGGCTCGGGGTGGCGCACGGCCGACGGTGTCGCCAGCGAGGGGCAACCAGGAAGGTGCCGGCGATGGCCAAAACGGAACCCCGACGCCAGATAGAAGCCGAGGGAGGTGACGGGCACAGTCAGGAGGCGCCATGGCGGGCCGGCAGCGGTGGGGAACAGCCAGGTGTGGGGAGACCGTTAATGGCGGGACAGTCAGAAGGAGGAGGGAGCGAGATAGGGGAGCACGAGCAAGAGTAGGCCACGGGGAACTCACCCAGGGGGTCGGTGGAGCCAAAAGAAGGCCGATGCTGACTGGCACCGTGAGCCTGAGGCAGCGTGGGCATGCACACAGCGCCGGTGAGCTGGGGTGGAGGGAAGCCTCAGCCAGTGACAAGGAAGGCTCTGGGGTGCTGTGGTGAAGCTCCCACCCCAAGGAATCGAGAAGTGTCTCGTCAGAGTAGGGACGGTGGTGGTAGAGACGCATTCAGCCGGCGGTAAGGAAGAGAGGCATTCTGGCGAGCTTAGTGCAACATTTTCCAATTAGGCCAGATCGGAAGTAGATGGGGGTGGGGTCGTGGTATGACGTGGTCACCTTGGCTAGAGCATCAACAGGGCAGCCGAAGAGGCAGAGAGAGGGCAGCAGCCAGAGCACGGCTTGGGAAAGAAGAGAAACGGGGAAAAGGGGGAGAGCAATGGGGAAGGTCAGGAGCTCTAAGGGTGTGCCAAGGGGCTACTTATAGCCATGGGCGGCTGTTGTGGCCGGCGACATGGAAACAGAGCTCGGGACAGGACGGCGATGTGGGCGCGAGGCAACAGGAGGCAGGGCATGGTGAGGTGACTCGGGGGTAGGCGAGGCGATGTGTGGTGCAAAAGCGTGACGCACGCATAGGGCGCGGCGACGTGCGCAACAAGACAGGGCCAGTTGGCGCCAAGGGAGGCGGGGCTGGTCGATCAAGCGACGCGGGCCTGACGAAAGAAGAAGACAGGACGTGGAGAGAAGGAGAAAAGAAAGAAGGAGGCGGGGCATTTGGGTGTAAGATCGAGGAGGCCGACTGGAGGGGGTGAATAGGCGGTTTAAAATTTTTCTTCTAATTTAGGCTAACAATTTTAACTCTAATGAATTTGCCTAGATCAAGTAAGCAAAGTAGCAACTAACACAAGTTAAATTTGCTCATGTGAATACTAGCACAATAAGGAATTTCCTAAGATCAAGGACAAGTCTAGTCAAGCACAAGTTTGCTACTCTAGATCACAAGCAATCAAGTAATGCTAATCAATCAAATTGCTTGAATGTAAAAGAGAAACAAGGAAAGCAAACCACAAGTGACACGATCACTTTTTACCGTGGTGTTCGGAGACTTGCCGGTCTCCCCTAGTCCACGTTGAGGTAAGCCCGAATGAATCGGACCGGCTCCACGAATTGAGCCTAATCACCTCGATCACTAGCGGTAGCACTTCCCCTCTCCGGGTAGGCGAGCTCCAAGCCTTCACAATCCTTCGGGCCTTCTCACAACCTTCTTGAGAAGATCACCGAAACTTCCGCCAAGCCGTCTAGGTGCTGGCAAGCACCAAGAGTAATGAATCACAGCGGCTAGATCATACTCAAGTGCCAAATGGATCAATCTAGTATGCAATGCAATTGAATTGGCTCAACTACCTCAGTTGAATGCAAAAGTGAAGAAGTGAGGTGTGAGAGGTTGCTCTATGCTCAAGAATGCTCAATGGGGGTTCAACAACATGTACAAGTGCTGGTGGGGTCAAATTTATACTCCCACCAACTTCAAATAGCCGTTGCATTAAACAATCCTGAAAATTCAGGGAAATCGGAACTACCGCAATGTTACGGGAGGTACTTCCGGATTTCCGCCGACTGGTCAGAACGGCTATGTCAGAGGGTCAGAAGTAACCGTTGGACAATAAATGCGGTACTTCTGTCGTTGTAAGTGCGGTACTTCCGGAATCCCGGAAGTTCTGATATTTTGCCGATACTTCCGATCTTAGCGAGGTTAACTCTAACTCAGGGCGCTCTCTAGAAATAAAGTTCCGCTCTAATGCCCGGAACTTCCGGCCTTGCGGTAGTTCCGCAGTTCAACCCGCGGCACTTTCGTTTTTCGTGAGGTTAAGTTTTACTCCGGGCGCTCTCTAGAATTAAGTTCCGCTCGGGAGGCCGGAACTTCCGCGCTTGCGGTAATTCCACTGTTCATCCCGCGGTAATTCCGATTTCTGAGAGACTAACTTAAACTCCGGGCGTTCTCTGGAAAAAACGTTCCGCCCGGGCACCCGGTACTTCCGGTCGATCGGAAGTTCTATGCTTTGAACGCCGGTACTTCCGAAAATTCTGACAATGCATGATTTTGATTCAATTTTAAATTCTAAATGCATGCATGATCCTAAATTGATCCATAGGGCATATTAGCATATGATCAAGCATTTCACTATGATCCCTCTTAATAGGACGACATCTAACCTATAATCCGGTCTTCCAAACTTTCTCCAAGACCGGTAAAAAATAAAAGATCCCTAAACTATTTACCTTGTCAACTTGGAGATCTTTGAATATTGTGAAATCCTTTTATGTGCCTTTTTCGTTGCCTTTGAGACTAATCCTTTCAAACACTTAACACACAAATTAGTCCCATATTCACGTAATGTCATTAATTACCAAAACCGATATTTTTAGGAGACTAGATGCTTTCAATCTCCCCCTTTTTGGTAATTGATGACAACATAAGTAATTTTGAGAAGAATAATAATTTGGATATACTCCTTATTTGAAATTCGTATATCACAATTCTTTTAAAGATTTGGCAATGAGTATCATGGGGAGTTTATTTGCAATATAAATAATGAAGACGAAAAACTCCCCCTAAATCGATGCATTCATAAAACAAAATTTTCATGGTCTCCACATGGTCTCCACATCACATAATATGAGATTTACACAATATTCAATAATATGCATAAACATGGAAATAACATTGCATTTGGGGCACATGATCCAAACATAGTTCATTACAACGCATAGGAAATATTAAAGACTAAACATCCAACAAGTTTAAACAACACATGGTTCATTACACCATAATTTATTACATAACCAAATATAGTAGATAAAGGTTTATTTCTAAAGCTTAAGCTTAAGCTTCAGTCTTCTCCTTGCTTCATTTCTCCCCCTTTGGCATCAAAGTACCAAAAAGCTGGAGAGCTAGTCCTGAGCTGCATGAGGAGATGGAGAGCGACGACGACGAGCGCGACGAGTGTAGTGAGCTGGAGAAGGCGGACGGGCCAAAGCACTCTCTAGGGAGGAGACACGATCCCCAAGAGCGGAGACAGAAGTGATCAAGGTGGCGACTTGGCCCGAAGTCTCAATCTGGCGCTCCTCAAGCCTGAGGACAGTTGAGTAGATCTGGGATAGAGTGACATCGCCCTCGCCCTGGGGAGGAGGATCAGCGGCTGCCTAAGGCTGAGGCTATCCACAGGGACGAGCAGGAGCGGGAACTGGAGGCTCTGCACGAGGCTTGTATGGCTTATGAACTGTCCCAAGCGCTCCTCTGTACCCGGTCTTCCTAATGATCAGAGCCATGATATATGGTGCATAATTTATCCTCCGAACTCTGTCATTCTTGTTAGCATCAATCTCCCTGATAATGAGGTCCACAACATCAAACTTCTCGCCACACATAATATAGTCAATTACATTCCAAGCATGACCACGAATGGCGTCGTAGTTCCCACTCTTTGGGTAGATGGCGTGATTGATGATCCTGTTCACAAGACTGGGAATTGCAAGCAGCCCTGCGATTGTCCCTGGCACACACCCAGCTGTCCGGTCATAATAGTCTGTATAGGCTGAGATGGGGAGTGCCGGCCTGCTAAACACCTTCTCATAGGCACTAGACTCAGTGCCAAGTGCCAGCTCAAACTCGTGCTTGGTGCTCTCAATGGCCTGCTGTCCTGTCATCCAGCACAGGTGCTCAAAGTTGGGGGAGATGTAAAGTGTAGCATAAAACTGCCTGATCATCTCCTCGTTGTAGCTAGACTAAAGAGCTACAAGATAATGAATCCTCGCTCGTTGAAAGAGCCTGTAAGCACAATCAAACTTGTCGATCTGCGACAAGTGATCCCAATCCACGTACTTGTGCTGCGCAAACTTGCGAGAAGGACCATACATCTGCACATACTGACTACGCCGTCTCAAGATGGCATAGTCGTCGCTGGAGATCTTAGTAAGGTCTACTTCTTGCTCTTGAGCCGCGGGCATTTCCTCATCAGAAACCTCATACTCCTCACTCTGCTCTTGAGAAGCCTCGGATGCCTCGGACTCGCTCGCAGAGTCGGAGGCGGGACCCTTGCCCCGATCATCATGTTCCGGGAGCGTCCCCGAGGAGGATTACCCTCGCACCCCAACGTAAGACTTGTGGGAGGTTTTCTTCATCCTCGACATCTTCAAACAAAGATTAGGATATCAAGGAATGAGCTAGGATTCAAAAAGAACAGATTTGAATTTGAAGGAAATGAAGTTTCTGCTGTTTCAGGAAAATCAGAAGTACCGACGGCAAAACTGCGGAACTTCCGGAAATCCGGTAGTTCCGGCCGCTCGACCGGTAGTTCCGATTTTTCTGAGTCATTTCTAGGGCATGTCTAAACTTTATTCTTTTGGGGTATTTCTTGGATTGAATCCAATGCATGTATGTATAAACATCATAATACTCCAAATAAACTAGTTTGCCCAAAGAAATTACAGCAAAAATCGTCACATTTTCAATTTTGACCTAAACCTTCCCTAGGGTTCTTAGAACAAGATAAAAGGAGTTTTGACCCTATTTACCTTGAGAAATCGAAGGAGGGGAACCCTAGAAGTGCATATAATCTCCCAAAAACGAAGAAGTGCCCTCAAATTCGAAGATCGGGAGAGGGGAGAGGTTCTTGGGAGAGAGAGAGGAAGGAAGGAGTGGAAGAGAGGAGGAGAGGAGAAGGCTGTCGGTTTTGGGAGAGGAAAGAGAGGAGAGAGAGAAGGATTAAATGAGGGGAGTAATGGCAGGAGAAATGCGGTTTTGGAAACTACATTAAATCCCGCAGAAAACGGTAGTTCCGCTGGTAACACGCCGGAACTTCCGATTTCTCAGAAATCTCGGAAGTACCGCAAAAACAACAGCGGTAGTTCCAGATTTTCTCGCAAGAGCGGAAGTACCGCAAGAATAACTGCGGTAGTTCCGGATTTTCTGGAACTTCTCAGGAGATGAACTTTAGAACTTGAAATAATGCAAATGATCCCTAGTTTTGCACCCAACTAAAATCATTCAAGATCATTATGCATGAATAAAGCTATTGCTTAACTTGGAACATAGTTTTTACAAGATTAAACAAGTTTTTGCCCAGGAGGAAATAAAATTCATTGAAATACCACAAGAGAACATCAAAAGAGCAAAAATTTAGCAAGACAAGAGTTCAAGCTACATTTGAGTAGTCTATGACATTTAACTCATTCCTCAATTTGCAAAAGTGGTTTTCATCTAGTGGTTTGGTGATAATGTCCGCTAATTGGACTCCGGTTCGGATGTGGCTAATTTCAATGTCTCCCTTACTCACATGATCTCTCAAGAAATGGTGGCGTATATCTATATGCTTGGTTCTTGAGTGTTGAACGGGATTATTTGATATTTTGACGGCACTATCATTGTCACACAAAAGAGGCATTTTGTCAAATTTAATTCCATAATCCATCAATGTTTGCCTCATCCAAAGTAATTGAGCACAATAACTACCGGCGGAAACATATTCGGCTTCGGCGGTTGATAGGGTTACGGAATTTTATTTTTTGGATGACCAACATACTAGGGACATACCTAGTAATTGACAACTACCCGAGGTGCTTTTTCTATCCACTTTGCAACCCGCATAATCGGAATCCGAATATCCAATTAATTCAAATTTTGCACCTTTGGGATACCAAAGCCCTATGCTTGAGGAATGTTTTAAATATCTTAGAATCCTCTTTACGGCCACTAAATGGCACTCTTTTGGAGAAGCTTGAAAATGTGCACACATGTAAACACTAAATATAATGTTGGGCCTAGATGCGGTAAGATAAAGTAAACTACCAATCATGGATCTATAATGCTTTAAATCTACCGACTTACCTCCTTCGTTGGGGTCTAAATGCTCGTTTGTAGCCATGGGTGTCTTGATGGGTTTAGCCTCTTCCATCCCGAATTTCTTGAGTAGATCCTTCACATACTTTGTTTCGCTTATGAATGTCCTATCTTTGAGTTGTTTGATTTGAAGCCAAAGGAAGTAGCTTAGCTCTCCAATCATAGACATCTCGAATTCCCTAGACATCATCTCACCAAATTCTTTGCAAAAGTCTTGATTAGTAGAACCAAATATAATATCATCCACATAAATTTGGCACACAAAGAAATCATCATCAATAATTTTTGTGAATAGAGTTGTGTCTACTTTACCAATTTTAAAGTCTTTTGAGACAAGGAAATTTCGAAGGCGTTCATACCAAGCTCTAGGAGCTTGTTTTAAGCCATAAAGAGCCTTTGAAAGTTTATAAACATGCTTCGGGTATTTAGCATCCTCAAATCTCGGGGGTTGTTCTACATATACTAGCTCGGAAATTGTTCCATTAAGAAATACACTTTTGACATCCATTTGAAATAATTTAATATCAAAGCATGATGCAAAAGCAAGCAAGATTCTAATTGACTCAAGTCTAGCAACGGGTGCGAATGTCTCATCATAATCTAATCCCTCGACTTGAGTATAACCTTGAGCAACTAACCTTGCTTTATTTCTTACCACAACTCCGTTCACATCTTGTTTATTTCGGAAGACCCATTTTGTACCAATGACGTTGTGCTCCTTGGGTATCTCCACCAATGTCCAAACTTCATTTTGAGCAAAATTATTCAACTCTTCATGCATATCATTTACCCAATCCGAGTCCTCTAGAGCTTCTTCTATACGCTTAGGTTCAAGTCAAGATACAAAAGAATATTGTTCACAAAATGAAGCTACTCTAAAGCGAGTTTGAACACCCTTACTCACGTCACCCAATATTTGATCTATTGGATGATCCTTGGCGATTGCATTGTGAATTTTGAAGGTATTTTGCGGTTGATCCTTTTCTTCATCTTCTATGACTTGAACGTCGTTAGTTGTAGATGAAGAGGGTGGTTCTACTTGTCTTGATGAGCTTGGTGAAGATGGATCTTCTTTTGGCTTTATGTCACCAATTTGCATATTTTCTATTGCCTTACGTAATTTCTCATTTCCTACATCATCCAAATTCTCATGCTCTTCTTGAGAGCCGTTAGTCTCATCAAATTGAACATCACAAGACTCTTCTACTAAATCCGAATTTTTGTTAAACACTCTATAAGCTTTACTATTTGAAGAATAACCTAAAAGAAAACCTTCATCACATCGACTTTGAAATTTAGAGAGCCGAACACTCTTTCTTAGAATATAGCATTTACATCCAAATACTCTAAAATAGGAAATATTTGGTTTTCTTCCAATGAGAAGCTCATAAGAAGTCTTTTTCAAAATACGATGTAAATAAAGGCGATTTATGGCATGACAAGCGGTGTTAATAGGTTCCGCCCAAAATTTATCGGAAGTATTATATTCATCAAGCATTGTCCTTGCCATTTCAATTAATGTACGATTTTTCCTTTCTACCACTCCATTTTGCTCCGGAGTGTCGGTGGTGGAAAGTTCGTGCTTTATTCCAAGTTCATCACAAAAATCTTTGATTTTAGTATTCTTGAACTCGAAACCATTGTCACTCCTAATTTTCTTTATTTTAAAATCAAATTCATTTTGGGCCCTCTTTGAAAAACTTTTGAAAATCCCGGAGGTTTCACTTTTGTCATTTAGGAAGAATACCCATGTATATCTAGAGTAATCATCCACAATGACTAAACAATAGCTATTTCCTCCAATGCTCTTATAGGTTGTTGGCCCAAACAAATCCATATGTAAGAGCTCTAATGGTCTAGAGGTTGACATGATACTTTTGGAAGGGTGAGAGTTAGCGACCTGTTTCCCGGCTTGACAAGCACTACAAAGTCGATTTTTCTCAAATTTCACATCTTTCAAGCCAACCAATAAGTCATGTTTGAAAAGCTTTTTGAGTTGAATCATGCCCACATGACCTAGTCTTCTATGCCATAACCAACCCAAAGAAGTTTTTGCAATTAAACAAGTTTTTAAACAAGACTCATTTGAAGTAAAATCTACTAAATAGAGATTTCCAAATCTAAAACCTTTGAAAACAAGTTCATTATTATTTTCTTTTGAAATAATTATATTTTCTTTAGAGAAAGAGCATGTTAAGCCTAGATCACACAATTGAGCAACGGAAAGTAAATTGAAATTTAAAGTTTCAACTAGTGACACATTTGAAATTGAAAGATCATTCGAGATAGCAATTTTACCTAACCCTAATACCTTTCCTTTGCTATTGTCTCCAAATGTGATCTTGTCATTGCTCCCGCTCTCAAAGGTAGTAAACATTTTCCAATCTCCGGTCATATGTTGAGTACATCCACTATCCAACACCCAATGTCTCCACCGGTTTTGTAATTTACCTACAAAAGAAAATCAAGCTCTTTTAGGTACCCAAATTTGTTTGGGTCCTTAGATGTTAGTAACCAAGGTTTTGGGCACCCAAATGGATTTCCTTTTAGCACCCAAAATCGAGGTGCCAATAAAATGAGCAATAACATTTCCATTTGTGGTTTTCTTAAGCATATAGCATGAATCATATAAACCAATGGAGTGTATTATTCTTAGTACAATCATTTTGCATATGTCCTATATTCCGGCATTTGGTGCAATACTTACCATTCTCTTTTACAAACCTTGGAGGTTTGTATGCCGGTTTCTTACCTTTCTTAGGAACATACCCAAGTCTTTCTTTGTTAAATGAACATCTTTGGTTGCTTAGCAATTTATCAAGGGCATCCTTTCCCTTGAAAGCTCTTTCTAAACTCTTATTCAATTTTAGCACTTGTTCTTTCAATATTTTATTTTCATCAACAAGTACATCATTATTGACAAGAGTTAAATCATTTGTAGAATCAACATTTGAAGAACATGGCATGGCAAGAATATCATCACATGATGTAGATATGCTAGATTTAGAAATTTCTACACTAGACAATTCATTCAACATATCATATGCAATTCCAATACTAGTGCTAGATTTCTTTTGATTTTCTTGAAGAAGAGAATCGTGAGCTTCCTTTAGCTCCTCATAGGATTCTTGAAGAGATAAGTGTTCTATTCTCAAAGCCTTGAATTTTGATTTCTCTTTTCCAAGAAACTCATTCAATTCAACTAGCATATCCATTAAATCATCATATGAGGGCTCATCATCATCAAGCAATGTCACCTTTTCTCCTTTAGCCATGAGGCATGTAGGAGTGGAGAATAGCGATGGAGCCTCCTTGATGGCGATGCCCACAAGTCCCTTCTTCTTGGGAGACTCATCTTTACTTGAGTCAGACTCGGAATACTCCTCCTCGGAGTCCCACTCACCAATGTGGGCTTCATTCTTGCCATCTTTGTGAAGCTTCTTGAAAAGCTTTTTTTTGCCGTTGTAGCTCTTCTTCTTAGACGACTTCTCTTTGTCATCTTTCTTTGTAGGGCATTGAGAGACAATGTGCCCCTTTCCATCACATTCATAGCAACGAATATTGCTATATCTCTTGTTGGAGTAAGAATGCCCTTTCTTGGTCTTTTCATGGCTTGCGCTTCGGTATGAGCGCCTCCTCATGAACTTCTTCATTCTTCTCACTAGAAGGGCCAATTCTTCCTCAAAATCCTCCTCATCATCTTCGGATTCTTCGCTCACCACTGCTTTAGCCTTGAAAGCGGTAATTTTCGTGTTCTTGGAGGAGAATTGCTCAATGAGCTCTTCCTTGTCCTTCTTGTATAGCTCATTGGTGATGAGCTTGCCCAATAATTGAGTTGGTGTCATTCTTGGTAACTCGGGCGAGTTGAGGAAGAGAGTCACCAACATTTCATATTTTTCCGGCAATGCCCTTAGCATTTTCCTCACAATGTCAACATCGGAAAGATTAGTACCAAGGCCTTTGACCTCATTCACGATGTTGTTGAGCCTTGAGTACATCTCATTGATATCCTCATGGAGCAACATCGTGAATGTCTCATACTTGATCCTAAGCCTATGCAACTTTGCCTCCTTAACCGTGGATGTCCCTTCATGTATTTTCGAAAGGGTAGTCCAAATAGCGTGAGCCGTTTCAAGATTGCTCACCCTATTAAACTCATCCTCGTTTAAGGCTCCAAACAGAGCATTCATGGCTTGGGCATCTAAATGAGTGTTATGCCCGTCTTGTTCCGTTGGGTTCTCGGGATCAAGTGGCATGACGTAACCATCATTTACAATTTTTCAAATATTAGGACTCATGGCCTTTAAATAAATTGACATTCTAATTTTCCAATAAACATAATTAGAGCCATCAAAGAAAGGTGTCTTTCCTATAGCAAATCTCTCGCTAGCCATCCTTTACTCTCTAGACAGTTAAGTCTAAAAATGAGAGACCAAACTCTGATACCACATGTAAGATCGAGGAGGCCGACTAGAGGGGGGTGAATAGGCGGTTTAAAATTTTTCTTCTAATTTAGGCTAACAATTTTAACTCTAATGAATTTGCCTAGATCAAGTAAGCAAAGTAGCAACTAACACAAGTTAAATTTGCTCATGTGAATACTAGCACAATAAGGAATTTCCTAAGATCAAGGACAAGTCTAGTCTAGCACAAGTTTGCTACTTTAGATCACAAGCAATCAAGTAATGCTAATCAATCAAATTGCTTGAATGTAAAAGAGAAACAAGGAAAGCAAACCACAAGTGACAGGATCACTTTTTACCGTGGTGTTCGGAGACTTGCCGGTCTCCCCTAGTCCACGTTGAGGTAAGCCCGAACGAATCGGACCGGCTTCACGAATTGAGCCTAATCACCTCGATCACTAGCGGCAGCCCTTCCCCTCTCCGGGTAGGCGAGCTCCAAGCCTTCACAATCCTTCGGGCCTTCTCAAAACCTTCTTGAGAAGATCACCGAAACTTCTGCCAAGCCGTCTAGGTGCCGGCAACACCAAGAGTAATGAATCACAACGGCTAGATAACACTCAAGTGCCAAATGGATCAATCTATTATGCAATGCACTTGAATTGGCTCAACTACCTCAATTGAATGCAAAAGTGAAGAAGTGAGGTATGAGAGGTTGCTCTATGCTAAAGAATGCTCAATGGGGGTTCAACAACATGTACAAGTGTTGGTGGGGTCGAATTTATGCCCCCACCAACTTCAAATAGCCGTTGCATTAAACAATCCTGAAAATTTAGGGAAATCGGAACTACCGCAGTGTTACGGGCGGTACTTCCGAATTTCCGCCGACTGGTCAGAATGGCTATGTCAGAGGGTCAGAAGTAACCGTTGGACAATAAATGCGGTATTTCCGCCGTTGTAAGTGCGGTACTTCCGGAATCCCGGAAGTTCCGATATTTTCCCGATACTTCCGATCTCAGCGAGGTTAACTCTAACTCAGGGCGCTCTCTGGAAATAAAGTTCCGCTCTAATGCCCGGAACTTCTGACCTTGCGGTAGTTCCGCAGTTCAACCCGCGGTACTTCCGTTTTTCGAGAGGTTAAGTTTTACTCCGGGCGCTCTCTGGAATTAAAGTTCCGCTCGGGAGGCCGGAACTTCCGCGCTTGCGGTAGTTCCGCTGTTCATCCCGCGGTACTTCTGATTTCTGAGAGACTAACTTAAACTCCGGGCGCTCTCTGGAAAAAACGTTCCGCCCGAGTGCCCGGTACTTCCGGCCGATCGGAAGTGGTACTTCCGAAAATTCTGACAATGCATGATTTTGATTCAATTTTAAATTCTAAATGCATGCATGATCCTAAATTGATCCATAGGGCATATTAGCATATGATCAAGCATTTCACTATGATCCCTCTTAATAGTACGGCATCTAACCTATAATCCGGTCTTCCAAACTTTCTCCAAGACCGGTAAAAATAAAAGACCCCTAAACTATTTACCTTGTCGAGTTGGAGATCTTTGAATATTGTGAAATCCTTTTATGTGCCTCTTTCGTTTCCTTTGAGACTAATCATTTCAAACACTTAACACACAAATTAGTCCCATATTCACATAATGTCATTAATTGCCAAAACCAATATTTTTAGGGGCCTAGATGCTTTCATCGGGCCCAGTGGCAGAGGAAAGAGAAATGGAGGAAGAGAGAGAAAGAAAAGGGCTGGGGGCCCACATGTAAGAGAGAGGAGAAAGGGGAAAAGAATGAGAGAAAAAAGAAAAGCTTTAGCAAATATTGAATTTTGGATTTTTAATTTGAATTTCTATTTCATCTTTAATATTACTGATTTCAATTTTTGGATTTTCAGTTCAAATCTTGGTTCAAATATCTAGATACAAAATCTAATATTCCTCTATTTTTTATTTTATTTAGTTTGCCCTTGGATTTCGATTTTGATATTATTTTGTTCTGAATTGTATATATAAATTTTTGAATACCCAACCTTGGGTTTTGTATGCTAATTAAATTAAAAGAAGCAATTTTTGGTTTAATCATTTAGAGATATGTTCTAACATTTTTTTGGTTTCATTTTATTAACTTGAACTTGAATTCAAGATGTTGGTATTTTGAATCCATGATCTGTAATGTCATTTTCCATTTTTATTATTTACATGATCATTATTTGCACTTGGGATTATTCTTGATTATTAATTTGCATAGCACGAAACTCAGAAAATTTCAAATAAATATTCAGAAGGAATTCGAATGTCAACAGAATGCAAGAAAAAGTTTTAAAAATCCTATATTTTCAAACATCCGAATTTTGGGATGAACTCTAAATATTATCCATGTTGGCATCTCTCTAGCTTAGCATCATTTGAGTTTCTTCCTTGTTCATCTTGATGAACTCATTGTCAAAGTGGCAGAAATCTAGGCAAAAATGCATGCATGGGCTAAGGGGAATGCAGTTTTGGTTTTGTCAAAAGAGGGTCAAAGTTAAAATTTCAATTTACAATTGCTTTCAAGTAATATTATATCTCTATTTGCAAATTTGAACCTCTTTTGTGCCTTCTCACCATGATAAATGTCATATAAAACACTTACACTTTCTTTTGGATCTAGAGTAAGAATTTCCCTATTTTTCTTGGATTTGAGTGGTTTTGATAAAAACGTATTATTCCTTTTGCCCTAAATCCATTTCAGTGCTCCCTTGGTCATCTTCATGCCTTGAACTCATTTCAAGGGAGATATTGAAGACCATGTGGGAAGGTTATGGTTTAGCAACAATGAACAATTGACACCAAGGGGTAAGTTGTTTTTGGAGGATTGCAAAGGAGCTACAAAATCTGGAATTTTTGGCCTCTAATGGTCTGAATACTTGGACCATGGTAGTTTGACCACTACATGGCCAGTCAGGTCAGCTAGAGCAATGGTTCAACCGGTGGTCGGTATGACCAGTCAGGGAGGTGGCTGTTAGACCGAAATGGCGACAGAGGGGGGGTGAATGTCGACTTTTTAGTAACGACCCCTCAAAGAAACACACCTCAAACTTTCTCCGATAGCAATCAGTGCTATGAAGAAGAAGAGGTCAAGCAACCTTCTGGAACCAACAAACTTGCAATGAAGAGAATACGACACAAGAGAAGCCAAAGAAAGTATCCACATACTCTCTTCTCTCCCAAGGCTACACAAGCTATGAAAAGAAGAGATTCAAACTTTCTGGATCCTCAGGCTACCAGAACAAGACATTAAGCAGCAGAGGAAAGACCCAAAGCTCAGCACAAAAAATGGTAGCAAAACACCTGGGGCCGGTCAGACCGGTGCAATAAGGCCGGTTAGACCGCCAGCTCAGGGCCGGTCTAACCGCCACCCCTCCACCGGTCAGACCGCCCGGGCAGTGCCGGTCTGACCGCCATTCGTTTTTCGGTCTGACCGGGCCTCAG
Source organism: Dendrocalamus sinicus (assembly GCA_036346575.1). Lineage (NCBI taxonomy): Eukaryota > Viridiplantae > Streptophyta > Magnoliopsida > Poales > Poaceae > Dendrocalamus > Dendrocalamus sinicus. The sequence goes on from CM070644.1 coordinate 14,235,242, forward strand.
TTTCCAGAGCAGATGGCAAGCAGAAATTTCAGACAAAAACTCAATACTTCCGACTGCATAGAAAATCTAGGTGTGTCTCTGGTATTCTTTGCCCAGAACAGTGAGACAACGACCCAAATAGACCAAGAGACCTTTGAAACCAAAATAGACCAACTCAAAGCCAAGAATTGAGGATTTGAGGCAAAAACCTAAAACTTACAGAGAGCTGCCCAAAAATCCAAATTCCTGGTTATTCTCTAATCCTTTGAGCATGAAACTGAGAGATTAACTAGGGAATAACCTTGGGATTCTGAGACTCAAATCTGGGCACAACCTCTCAAGGGAAATCAAGAACCACCTCAAACCCTAGAACAACAAACAGAGAACTAACAGGGCACAGAAAAGGCAAAATCATGATTCTTGCAAATTGATCAATATTGCTCTTGGACTAGATGACCAAAGGGTCTAGAAATGCAATTCCATCATAGAGCAACCCATTTTGCCACTACTTAGCAAGAATCAACAAGAAAACAAAAATATTAAGAAATCCACAGAAGAGGCATCGAAGGCAAAAATAGGAGCACGGGATATAAACTCAGAAATTTTATTCCAAAACAACCAAGGATTACAAGGAGTCCCCATACGCATGGACATTAGAACAAGGGATGATTACATGGTGGCTCAACTCATCTCCAATCTCTCCCTCTCTCAAAATCAAGAAACCCTCTCCAGAACAGAGAAAGGAAGCTACGAAGGAGACATGCCTCAACAAAACTCTGCCTCTCCTACCAACTAAAGAGAACGCAAAACAACCTCCCAAAGCTTCTTTTGACTCAAGTAAACCCTAATTCTCTCACAAAGCCTTAGGAATACATGCAGCCACTCACTCCTATTTATAGCCCTTGGCTAACGGGTCTCCAACCCGTTACGCCCGCTAAATCCAACGGAACCCGCTCCCGCTTGTGCAGCCTCGCGAAATGACCAATTTGCTCTCCTGCACCTTCCGGGAAGCTTCCGCGTTTCTTGTCGTCCAAGCCTCGCAACCACATCGAGTCTCCGCCGTCTTCAGCGCCACCTACGCCTAGTCCGGTCACCTCGTGTCTTGCTACGACTCCGCCTCGACATCCTGCAGCCATCACAAACAAAAAACACATCAAATAGCACCGTTCGACACATGAAGGCATAATAGCATCAACAAATCATACTTACGCATGAAGAAGTCCAAACCTGTCGAATCATCAGAGTATGCATCCTAACCACTTTGACCAGGTTTGACCAAGTCCGACTGAGTCCGTTGCACCATGCAACGACATGGTCCGACCACACAAACCAAACTCGACTTTTCTAAACTGATGTCAGTTACTCATCACACACACGGGATGACCTCAACATGGTCTCTCAATCTCCCCCTTGATGAGTATATTGACAAACCTAGAAAAAGCACAAAGTTGAGTTTGAAATGCAAGAAAGAAGTCAAACATGGTCCAAAGGAAAGAGAATGATGCTAATGACCATGTCGACACAAGGAGCAAAAGAAAGAACAAGTTTTCCTCAAAGCTCCCAAAATGGTTTTTTCTCCGCTATTCTCCCCCTTTTGGCAATAAACACATCAAGGATGCAAAAAAGAGAATAAGGTCACAAAAATGGATGAGATGGCTGAAGTTTGTTTATTTTAAGCATTTAGAGCCATGAAGATTATCCAAAATGACCATATGAGAATTACATCAAGCCATAACACATAAACATGCTATCTAGATCATGACAAGATATATATAAGCCAGCTAAACCAATGAAGTCACAATCTGAAATTTTGGTGCAAATTCTTAGCATGTCAAGTCATTCATGATCACAGTCTAGCTAGAGGTATCTAAGGATGATGCAAACCATGTCAATAAGCTAAGCGGAACCAAGAAGCTAGTATTGAGTCAAATTATAATGCTACAAGTTCTAGGATGAGACATTTGTTTAAGTACTTGCAACCTTTGTAATTTCAGCAAATTGAGCACATTTGACAAGTTTTTCTTTAGAAATCTCACGATTGTTGCCAACCAGATTTGTGTTTTTATCATGTGCTAGATCTCAAGCCTTATGCGACCACTCCAAGCAAGAAGCTTAAGAAGATGATCTTGGTCATCCAAAACTCCCCCTGAGTTCATGCCGAGTGCAATGGCAAGCCGTCTCATGAGAAAGAATTGGTGAGATCAGTTTTTTCGCACAAAAGAGATCTTTTTGCATTCATAAATGGTTGTACTAACTCATGTGTCATCAAGAAACTAGAATAGCTCAATCTAAAGCTCAACAAAGATTCAAGACTCAACTCAGCCTATTTGACATGGCATGAATCATAAGTGGATAACTAAAGGCAGACTAGTCTCAAAAAAGATTTAACATGACATGAATTAATTCAAGTTGTGCATTTTAATCAACATATCATGGCAAAGACTTGACTACACATATAAAGTCATGATCATTCTAGCAAATAAGCACAAGTTATGGCAAGGTGTAATGCATTGTACATGTCATGAAAGGATAATAATCAAGGCTCCATGTAGTTATTTACAATGCAGAATGACATGCAAGAAATCCAGCTCCCCCTCAACATGTGATGCAACTTTTAGTTCAAGTAGAGTTATGTCAATATTAAGCTTCAGAAGCTCCCAAATGAACTCCCCCTGAACCAAAGCAAAAAAACAAGAAGCTGGGAAGAAAATCAGAAAGGGTAGTCCTTAAAACATAGATAAGATATAGATGATATTATGGCTCAGACTGACTCTCATCTACCCCATATGACTCTAGGACTATCAACTGATCATCTAACACACTAAGGAGCAAACACGTACCCTGTCTACCCGAGGGTGGCCCGACCCTTGCTAGAACCTATAAGAAGTGAGTGAGCTCAACCTAGTGAGAAGAGAACAGCTAATAAGCAGCATCATAGAATCACAAGATAAGAGCAAGAAGTCTAAACAACTAGACGATAAAAGCACTCTAACCTATGCTAGAAGGACAAAATCCAATGCACCCATATGCAGTGCAGCAGAAAAGAGTAAGAGCATAATCAATATAATAAAGCAGTAAAGCACAAAGCTCCCCCTCACAACAGTCCATAAGGACAAACCACCCCAAGCTCTCCCCTCAAAGCTGAGAACCTAGAGCCATCCAAAGGCTTGGTAAAGATATCAGCCAACTGGTGGTCACTCTCCACAAACTGGAGCACTATGTCACCCTTCTCCACATGGTCCCGAAGGAAGTGAGAGCGAATATCGATATGCTTGGTCCGAGAATGCTGCACTGGGTTCTTAGTAATGTTAATCGCAGAAGTGTTATCACAAAAGAGTGGAACACTGTCAAAAACTAACCCAAAGTCCCGCAGGGTCGAGACCATCCAAAGCACTGGCCGCAAAGAATCGGCAAAGAAGCAATGTACTCGGCCTCTGCAGTGGATGTGCAACACCGATCGCTTCCTCGAAGACCAGAAAATGAGAGAAGTGCCAATGAATTGGCAGGTGCCAGAAGTGCTCTTCCTATCTATCCTACAGCCAGCAAAGTCTGCATCCGAATAGGCTCTCAAGGAAAGACAGGACGAGGAAGAGTACCAAATACCATAGTCAATGGTAGCTCGAAGGTACCGAAGAATGCGCTTCACCGCCTGGCGGTAAGATATGCGAGGAGAAGCCTGAAACCGAGCACAAAGACACACAGCGAAGTATATGTCTGGTCTCGAGGCAGTGAGGTACAAGAGGGGAGTCAATCATGCTACGATACTCCTTCTGATCAACTGGCTCGCTGTACTCATCCGGGTCAAGAGTGGCGGAAGATGCCATGGGGGTTGACACGGGCTTACCATCACTCATGTCAAAGCTTTTAGGAGGTCACGAGTGTACTTGCCCTGATGCAAGAAGGTATCCTCCCGAGTCTGCTTGATCTGGAAGCCAAGGAAGAAGGTCAACTCGCCCATCATACTCATCTCAAACTCGGTGCTCATGACATCCGAAAACTGTGAAACAAGAGTATGAGAAGAGCCGCCAAAGATGATGTCATCCACATAGATCTGGACGAGCAGAAGGTCAGCGCCAAGCCGGCGAATGAACAAGGTCTTATCCACCTTACCCATCTCAAAACCATGACTCAACAGGTAGGACTTAAGCCTCTCATACCAAGCTCTAGGGCCTGCTTAAGTCCATACAAAGCTTTGGGAAGCTTGAAGACATGGTTTGAGTATTGGGGTTCTCGAAACCTGGAGGCTGTCTCACATAGACTTCTTCCTCAATAAAGCCATTGAGGAAGGCACTCTTGACATCCATCTGGTAAAACTTGAAACCCTTAGAAGCTGCAAAGGCAAGCAGGATTCTAATGGCCTCAAATCTAGCTACAGGGGCAAAGGTCTCCTCAAAATCTAGACCCTCAACTTGGGAGAAGCCCTGAGCTACCAGTCTAGCCTTGTTTCGAATGACAACCCCATCCTCACTCTGCTTGTTCTTGAACACCCACTTAGTCCCAATAACATTGTGACCTCGAGGGGGCTCAACAAGCGACCAGACCTTGTTTCTCTCGAAATTCTCTAGCTCCTCATGCATGGCATTGACCCAAGACTCGTCAAAGAGAGCATGACAAACATCCTTGGGCTCAAAGGAGGCAACAAAGGCAGAATAGAGACAGAATTGAGACATGCCGGATCTTGAGCGGGTGACTCGCTCAAAAAGGTCTCCAATAATCTGCTCAGAAGGATGGTCTTTTTGGATATGTCTAGGAGGTCCTGGATGAGAAGAAGAAGTAGTGGCCTCTAACTCATGAGCTAAAGAGGTAGGAACAGAGCCACTAGCTCCAGAGGTAGCAGAAGGCATGGGCTGATCACCTCGAGGTGTGGTGGAAGACGGCACCTCAAGGGGTGGATGAGGGACTAGATCGGGTAGACAACCCTCATCTCCATCCTCCTCATCATCCACAAAGATGGGCTCGGACTGCTCTAAAGAACCTGAGATATCGGGCCTAGTCCCCGGACTGACCTCATCGAAGGTCACCTCACAGGTCTCTACCATCTTACTAGACTCGCAGTTCCAGACCCGATAAGCCCGCGAAGAAGTCGAGTAACCCAGAAAGATACCATCACAAGAACGTGACTCGAACTTGTCTAGGTTTCCGGACTTCAAAATAAAGCACTTGCAACCAAACACGCGAAAGTGAGAGACACTGGGCTTTCGCCCGTATCTCAACTCATAGGAAGTGCGATGCAAATGTGCCCTCAGAAAAACTCTGTTCGATGCATGGCACGCGGTCGCAATAGCCTCAGCCCAAAACTTCCTAGGAGTAGAGTACTCATCGAGCATCGGCCAGGGAAGAAAAGAGGGGTGGACAGGCTGATTGGGCCGGGCGCGCGGGACGGGTGAATCCGGGCCGGCGACGTGTCGTCCCGAGGAGTGAGGGAGGCGGGATCTGGTTGGCGATGTGGGTGGGATCTGGCCGTCCACGTGTCGGCCGGAGGGGGGTTTGGGTTTGAATTTTTATTTTTGGTTTTTGGGATTTTTCAGAAAAGCCTAGAAAATTCATTAAAGCTCAAAAAAAATATGAAATAACTTCCAAAAATTCTAGAAAAATTCACAAAAGTTTCTAGAAATATTTTGAACTAAAATAAAATATTTCCAATCAAGTTGGTATTTAATTTTTATACTCAAATTACATTTTAATTTCAAAATAGATTTTTAAACTCCAGAAAACTAAGAAAACCAAATAAGAGCCAAATAATTAATTTGACATAGGATTTTCATAGAAAATCAAAGTATCCTTTTATTTAATAATGCTTTTAGGTTTTACTTAAAATACTTTTCTGATAGGAACGGGGTCCCGATCTTCCAACAGGTTCTGGATATGTTCGATTTGGTCGAGGCGCGACACAAATCGATCCGGCTTCCGACTCAGAAGGCATTTTTACATGGGACTAAATCCATTGGAAAGGCCTCCTTCTCAGCTTTCCATCCATATGTAGAACATCCAAAACGGAGTTCGGATGCGATCTGGGCGCCCGTTTTAGTGCGACCTGGTCCTAGACTCCGAATTGGATTCGAAGTCGGCTTGAGTTGGGCCTCCAACATGATTCGACCGCCCTTGCTGGACTTGTGCGCCTCGTAGCCCTTATCCAAGTACTTCCAGGTCCTCTCCATGGTTCCTAATTATAATTAAATCATTAGGTAGCAATCGATTCTCAAATGAACAAAAAGAAGTACTTAGGAACGAGCTCACCTGTAAATTCAATTGTGGGGCGCGAGCTCTAGTGATTGGTCCTTGAATGTCAAGTGGAGGAGTGTTGTGTGTATCCGAAGAAGTGATGTCCTCATCATCCTCCCCCTCTTGAAGTGGAGTTGTCCTCAACTCAGCCTCATCTTCTTCTCCCAAGTATGGCTTCAAATCTGAAATGTTAAAGGTGGGACTAACCCCAAAATCGGGAGGCAACTCAAGTTTATATGCATTATCATTTATCTTCTCAACTATCTTAAAAGGATCAACAACTCTAGGCATCAATTTGGACTTTCTTAACTCAGGAAATATATCTTTTCTCAAGTGCAACCAAACAAAATCACCCGGTTCAAATTTAACTTTCTTTCTACCTTTACTACCAGCAATCCTATATTGTTCATTCATGTTTTCAATGTTTGCCTTAGTAGTCTCATGTATTTTGACAATAAAATCAGCACGCTCCTTAGCATCATTGTGAACTCTCTCACTAGTAAGCAAAGGTAAAATATCAATAGGGGCACGGGGATTGAATCCATACACTACCTGAAAAGGACTTACCTTGGTGGTGGAGTGTTCCGCTCGATTATATGCGAACTCAACATGCGGCAAACACTCTTCCCACAGCTTCAAATTATTCTTCAAAACAGCTGTCAACATGGTAGACAATGTGCGGTTCACCACCTCTGTTTGGCCATCAGTTTGTGGGTGACATGTTGTAGAGAACAACAACTTTGTACCCAACTTGTTCCATAGAGTACGTCAAAAGTGACTCAAGAACTTGGCACCACGATCTGAAACAATAGTAGAAGGCATACCATGCAAACGAACTATCTCTTTGAAAAAGAGATCAGCAATATGAACGGCATCATCGGTTTTATGACATGGTATAAAGTGAGTCATCTTAGAAAAACGATCCACAACAACAAAAATGATATCCCTCCCCATCTTAGTCCTAGGCAATCCTAAAACAAAGTCCATAGAAATATCTGCCCACGGAATAGAAGGAACAGGAAGAGGCATATATAAACCATGTGGATTTAAGCGAGACTTAGCTTTTTGACATGTAGTGCAGCGAGCCACAAACCGCTCAACATCTCGCCTCATCTTTGGCCAAAAGAAGTGTGTGGCCAGAACGTCCTCCGTCTTCTTAGCACCAAAATGTCCCATCAAACCGCCTCCATGCGCCTCCTGCAACAACAAAAGACGAACGGATCCAACTGGAATGCATAGGCGGTTAGCTCTAAACAAGAACCCATCATTGATCACGAATTTATTCCATGCTTGTCCCTCTTTACAATGCAACAACACATCCTTAAAATCAGCATCAAAAGCATATTGTGTTTTAATAGTTTCAAGACCAAAAATGCGACAATCAAGTTGAGACAACATGGTATAGCGTCGAGACAAGGCATCAGCAATCACATTATCCTTCCCTTTCTTGTGTTTAATGACATAAGGAAAAGATTCAACAAATTCAACCCACTTAGCATGTCTACGATTCAAATTGGTTTGACTACGAATATGCTTAAGTGATTCATGATCGGAATGAATGACAAATTCTTTAGGCCATAAATAGTGTTGCCACGTCTCTAAAGAACGAACAAGAGCATACAATTCTTTATCATACGTGGAATAATTAAGAGCAGGACTATTCAATTTTTCACTAAAGTGGGCAACAGGTTTTCCTTCTTGCATCAAAACACCACCAATACCAATTCCGCTAGCATCACATTCAAGCTCAAAAGTCTTACCAAAATCCGTAAGTTGGAGCAATGGTGCGTGTGTAAGCTTGTCCTTCAAAACATTAAAGGACTCTTCTTGTGATGGCCCCCAATGGAACACGACGCCCTTCTTTGTCAACTCAATCAACGGTGTCGCAATGGTGCTGAATTCCTTGACAAAGCGGCGATAAAATCCTATAAGGCCAAGAAAACTCCGCACTTGGGAGACTGTCGTGGGCGTGGGCCAACTCCATATCGCCTCCACCTTGGCTCTATCAACCTCAATTCCCTGTGGAGTCATAACATAGCCAAGAAAAGAGACTCGATCCGTGCAAAAGGTGCACTTCTCAAGGTTACCAAACAAACGTGCATCTCTCAAAGCATTAAAAATAGTACGTAAGTGATTCAAATGTTCATCCATGGACTTGCTATAAATCAAGATATCATCAAAGTAAACGACCACAAATTTGCCAATGAAAGGACGTAAAACCTCGTTCATTAATCGCATGAAAGTGATAGGTGCATTAGTTAAACCAAAAGGCATGACTAACCACTCATACAAGCCGAACTTAGTTTTAAAAGCAGTTTTCCATTCATCGTCAAGTTTCATTCTTATTTGGTGGTATCCACTACGCAAATCAATCTTTGTGAAAATTATAGCACCACACAACTCATCAAGCATGCCGTCTAGCCTAGGAAAAGGATGACGATACCGTATAGTAATGTTGTTAATGGCTCTACAATCTACACACATACGCCAAGAACCATCTTTTTTGGGAACCAAAAGAACAGGAACAGCACAAGGACTAAGGCTCTCACGTACGTACCCACGGTCCAAAAGGTCTTGGACTTGTTGCTGAATCTCCTTAGTCTCTTCGGGATTGCTCCTGTACGCCGCACGGTTTGGCAAACTCGCTTTAGGAATCAAGTCAATCTGGTGCTCAATCCCTCGAATGGGTGGAAGTCCTGGAGGTATCTCATCAGGGAAAATATCTCTAAACTCCTGCAAAAGGTTAGTGACAGGAGCAGGCAAAGTGCAAGGCATATTATCAAGAGAAAATAAAGCATCTTTGCACACAAAAGCATAGCATGTATCATTAACATCATCAATTGCAGCAAGGTCTGATTTTGTGGCAAGCATAACAGAATTTTTCAAATGGATATCTTGCTGTTTTTCAGATTTATCATGTTCCTTTGGATCATTAGCAGCAGCAGCTCTCGCCCTATCGGCCTCTATAATCTCAACTGGGGTCAAAGGCAGTAAAGTAACTTTCTTTCCCTTATGCATAAAAGTGTATTTGTTACTACTACCATGGTGTAAAGCATCATTATCAAATTCCCAAGGTCGACCCAATAAAAGAGAGCATGCTTGCATGGGAACCACATCACAATCAACATGATCAGCATAACCACCAATGGAAAAATAGACTCGGCATGTTTGCGTTACCTTAGCTTTTCCAGAGTCATTTAACCACTGAATATGGTATGGATGTGAATGCGGTCGCGTGGTCAAGCCAAGCTTCTTGACCAAATCAGAACTCACCAAGTTGTTGCAGCTTCCTCCATCAATGATGACACGTGCGCGCCGGTTCTTGATTGCGAAGAAAGTCTGAAACAAATTATGGCGTTGAAGCTTATCGGTTTGTTGTACTGTGTGCCGAGGACGCGCTGCACAATGATGCTCCGTGGCGCCGCTGTGGACGCCCACCAGGACCAGTCGTTATCACCACCGCCATTGTCGCCGAGGCGGCAGCAACATCATCATCCTCCTCGACATCCGAAGCGCTGATGTAGCCTCCATCTTTCGTGGCGATGTATGCCCGTTGGCTAGGCAATTCTTACGCACATGACCAAGCCCATGACAGCAGCGACATCGATCGTCGGAGGAGCGGCCGGTGAAGCCACGTAAGAAGAACTCTTGGTGGACCCGCAAAGAATTTTTGTAGAATCGCAAGGCGTGTCGTGGAAGGTGGCTTCGGTGGCGCTGCTGCAAACTTGTTCACAGGTGGTGGAGGAGAACGAAACTCGAAGAAGACTTGGGCGATCCGTCGATGTAGTCGTTCGCGGCGTGTAGAAGGGTCGTCCGTGCTTGCCTTCGCTGATTCCTTGCGTCCCCGCAATTCTTTTATGCAAGCATAGCAAGTGGAACAACTGGTTGTGATGAGTAAAATCTTTATAATCAACAATGTCCTGAATTTCACGCCAGAACCCCGTAAAACGACAAATCTTATCTCTGTTTCCTCAACAACCCCACAACGCACCATACCCTTTTGAAGCTCAAAGATAATAGTCCCGAACAGAGCTATCACCTTGTTCTAAGCGCTGCAATTTTTTCTCAAATCACGTTTATATGAGGGAGGAACAAAACGACACGCATAGCTTCTTTTAACCGCCCCATGTATCAGGTTGTAGCGCATGGTACCCAATTCATTCCATCGATAATAGCAAAGTCCTTAAACTCACTAGTAGCTTGTCTAACTCTATGTTGTTCAGAAACAAGTGAGAATTAAACTTCGCTCACCGTCATCTCCCAATCAAGATATTTTTCAGCATCATAAAGACCAGAAAAGATGGAATGGTAAACTTGACTTTAGCAAAAGGGTCGTCGTTACCATGACGGTTCGGTTATTACCTCCCATACCATGTCGGTTTTCTTGAAGACGCCGACGTAGTCGTGCATCTTGTGTCGCCACGATCAATGTTGCCGCCCGCATCATACACCGTGTCATCATGATGATGATGACCGTCATTGACAGTGGCGGCGTGCCTCAATGTGTCCATCCGACCGGTGAGGTCAGCCATCCGCCGCTCCACCCGCTCAATGCCTTCCGTGGTGTTCAACTGGGCAATGGCGGCGACGATGGTGTCCATTCTCGCGCCGAGTTCAGTGAATGAAGCATTTTGTTTGTCGAGCGCAGCTTGTAGCTGGCCGCGACTAACACACTCGTTGAAATCAACCGGTGTCCCGTCCTCGTCGTCTCCTGCTGTAACATCCTGAAATTTTTAATTTTGAAAATATGAAGCCTTGAGTTATTTTTGTCAAATATTATATTTGAGTTTGGATTTTCATGGTGTTTTTAAATTTTGATTGAGCTTCCAAAAGTTAAAGAAATTCAAGAAAGACCAAAAACAAAATCAATATTAGTAATGCTACACAGGGGAATATGCAAATAAAGGAAACTCAAAATCTTAAATTCGAATATGAAAAGATGATCCAGTATAAGGGGAGAGAAATCTGGGTTAATAAAATATAAAATATCATTTTAAAGATAATAGTATATAAAGGGAAAACCAAAAATAAATAGAGCCTAAACAAGTACGCATACAAGGGCCTAGAAAGATGAGCAAGACATAAAATGTAGTGATACAAAATATAGGCATGAAGAAAATATAAATACATGTATATATATACATAAATAAAATAAATATAAAAGCTAGGTTAACAAAGAAGGGGAAATAAATGAAGCCAGAAAAATATATAAGTATGTATATACCTGTATGCATAAATATGTGTATACATACACTAACTAAACAAAAGAAAAAAAAGAAAAAGGAATTTGGGCAGGCCGGCCATCAAATCCGGCCCAACCCACCTCCAATCGCGCCCCTGCCTGCGCCTCTCCTCCCGCTGCGCAGTGGCCCCGCCTCCACCCGCGCCTCTCCCTCCGCGAGCGGGCCCGAGCACCCGCCCGCTCCTTCTTCTTTCCCCGACCCCTCTTCTCCACGCGCCAGCGTCGCCATTCCTCCCCCCCCCCCCTCGCGCTTGCTCCCTCTGCCGCAGCAAATCCTTCTCTCTCTCACACACACACCTCAAGGGCAAGTTCAAAGAACCTCCCGCCACCTCCCTCCCACGCAATCCCGGAGAAGATTGCATTCATCCCCCTGCCCAGCGTGAACAGGGCGAGGACAGACGCTGCCTCGCCGCGCGCGTCTCTCTCCCGGTTATCAAAACCCCGCCTGGGAGCCGCAATCGCGTCGCAACACTCCCTTTTCCCCTCCCCTGCAAGCAATTGAGCCGTAGTGCCCCCAATCCCCGCCGGCAACATCTTCTTCCTCGCGGCCGGCGACCGAGCCGCCGTTGATTCCGGCCGCCTCCGAGCAATTCGTTGCTCCCAGAGCTTCGTGGAGGCCAGGCGTAGCTGAATCCCTTCCTCTCCGGGTCTCCCTTTGCGTGAGCATCGCCGGCGTCGACCACCTCCTTGGACCGCCGCCACCGCACGCTGCCAGCCTACCTCCGGCGCACCTCAGCCTCTGTCGCCACCACCACCAGCATCACCGCAACCCCGGCGTCGCATTTCGGACCTCCCTGGGACCTCCCCGACAGCCCCTCGCCGCCGGCCACCGTCGCCCGACTCTCCGCCGGCCCTCCACGGCATACTCCAAAAGGATTTATTATCCTTATAGGGTAGGCAACACCTCCCCGCTCACTTGGTTACCACCGCTCGTCTCTTTCTCCCAGCTCCTCGGTAGCGCGTTCGAGCCCGGCCCACGTGCCGAGGTCGAAGTTCGCTTTATTTTCCATGACCGCAGATGGGCCCCGTTCGTCAGCCGCTGGGGACCGCAAGCCCACTGACAACCGGACCCCGCCTGTCAGGGCAGCCCACTGACCTGTGGGGCCAGAGGACAAAGGGCCCACCTGTCAGTGACCAGCCACATGCATGGTTACTGACAGTGGGGTCCCACATGTCAGCCATTGGGATTCAAAGACTCACTGACTGGTGGGTCCCACATGTCATACACACATAATATGGAATATAATAAAAAGGTTAAAAGATTAAAATAACCAGTGGGTCCCACCTGTCAGATATCTCATATTTTCTGGAATTAATTCAACCTGAGAACTTTAAATAATCATAACTTTTGCATTTTAACTCCAAATTGGATGAGACAAATTTCTAAATTCAAGATCTATCCAATGGAACTGAAATCATAATTTTTGAAGTTCATTTGGATTTCTGGTGTTATTTGCTTGATTTATTGATTTTTGTTTTATCCAAATTTTCGCGCACGTTAAAATAGCGTACGAGGCTCAGGAGGAAGAAGCAGAAGTTGCAGCCCTAGAAGCCCCAGATAATCAAGCACCAGACCACTGTGACCAAGGCGAGTCAATACTATGATCATGTTGAACCTACATTTTCTGCAAATTACCTTGTTTTAAATTATCAAAATTGCATGCTGTTATTTTATATGCCAATGCAGGTTAAATTTAATATTCTAGTTATATGTCCATTGTTTACTTTGAATAATATTACCCTCTCCTTCGGAATATTTGAATGTGTGAACCTTGTCGCCCTAGCAAAATTATAATAGTAACATTTCAAAATAAGTCCCTAATGATATGCTATGCTCAGTATTGCACAGATACACAGGGGGCGCTGAAATGCCCCCAAACATCATTGTCATTTTTAATCATGGGAAACTGGTTTGGGCAGTCATAGTGGGAATGACTGGCATATTTTGATATGATTATTTTATGCTCCCCAAATTCCCAACTTGCTTAAATATCTGGGCGGACTGGATTGATAATGTGGGAGTGTGGTGCAGTGGAAGCACAAAGTGGGTTAGTGGTAGACTGCCCAGATACCACTAAGGACTGAATCTTGTCATGACCTCCCGGGTAAAACAGTACAACCACAAGTCTGTAAAGTACGACTTGGCTAAGTAAATTTATCGGAATCCTCGGACTCATCTCACTGGTAGTGGATAGAAGCGGCTACGCACGGGCACGGGGGCCATAAGGGACACCGGTGGAGGGTGAAGTTTCCCAGCTGTCCTAACGTTGCGGGAAGTGGAGCCCGGCTGCGTTAGTGGCTGTGGGGAACATCCCGCGCATAGATGGGACCCACCGCAAGTGGGCAGTTTCCCATAAGGTGAGATGACAAAAGGGTCTAGATACTTTGAAAAGTCACTGTGATGGTCTGCTCGACCACATGTCAAGGTATCATGTGGGGCAATGAGTTGATTATCGCTTGTGGTGAAAGTGTACAAACTCTGCAGAGTCAAAACTATTCGAATAGCCGTGCCCACGGTCAAGGGTGGACATGGGAACTTAACTGGATATAGTTCTGTTTTAAAATATTGAAAACTGGGTATGAAAAGACTTGAAGGGCGAATGACTGCCCTAGTTTGGAATTGACCTGCGTGTCGTCCCAGTGGTAATGTAAGCGGCTATCACGCTGAGAGTATAGCATATGGTCTGGAGGCCATGTAATGGTGGATGGCCTCTAGATCACTGGTATTATAGCATTTTGATACACAAGTACACCTTGGTGCAAAAATTACTAGGTCATAGAGATTTTTAAGTAATTGTATTCAAAAGCACTCTACGCAAAACAAAATAACCCCAGCCTTCTCTTGATGAGCCCTGCATACTACTTAATTGCATTCTGTGTATTGGCTCGCGGAGCACGGGGTTGGAGTGCTCACTCTCGTATTACCAAACCAGATCCTGGAGTCCCGGATCACTACGCTTATGAAGATGCCCCCGCTGCAGAGGAAGGGAACAACGTGGAGAGTTAGGGCGTCTCTGGCGTGTTTTGAGTCCTAGGTAGTCAGACTAAGGTATAGTGTGCCTATAATTATTGCCTTAGCTTAGGTAATAATCATACGGCACATATTTTACCCCAGTCGCTGCTTGTGGATTATTGGCTCTACTTGACTTTTGCTTCCGCTGGCATACTTTTGTAATGTAAACATTTGGCCTGGTCGGCCCTTATGTAAACTCATTGCCCGACATGACATAATTCAAACCTCTGTCATGTAATATTGAATGAGTTGTGATTGTCCATGTGATGTATGAAATGATGCAGCAATGTACCTGTGAGCACTATCTACTGATCCAGGGAATAGTGCAGTGGTTTCACAGGAGATTCTGGATTGAAAAATCCGGGTCTGACACCTGCCATGGTTAGTGGAAACATAGGGAAACAAAAGGATTATCCCTATCAACTACAAAGTAAGGACAGTGGGAACCCGCAAAGGAAGTGGTTTACCAAGCTCTTACAAGTGTTCTTACCAAAGCAAGGCAAAGGATACCTGGAGAGTGTGATCCGGTGATTGCAAGGGTCAAAACTGTGCTATCCGGAAGTAGATATATGGAGCTTGGCAGACCAAATATGTTAGTGGAACACAAATCAATAACAGATAGTAATGCTGAATAAATGTCCAAAGCACTGATCCTAGTTGCTGGTCTAAATGTGTCCTATAGCAGGTATGATAATGAACAAGACTAGAATAGGAAAGCAAAGACAGCAACAAAGATGGCTAGGCAATGAGGAAGCTTAATTCAGCATAAGCACAAAACAAATGAAGCTCTGTCGTCTAAAATTGTGCTCTCCCTTTTTTTATATTTTTTTCACAGAGCAGAGCACAGAAATAGGAACCACACAAAGTTTCACCTCAATCTGATGTAAGGTGTGGCCTACAGAAAATGATGAATGTGCTGTAAATTCGGTAATGAAATTTCGGAGCTCGAGTACTGCACTTTCTAGGCCAAATTTGGGCAAAATAAATTCGTTGAACCCGACAAAGTTGGGGAGTTTCGGATGCAAAATTTAATTTCACCCAATTTCAAAAAAAAATCGCCTGATTTCGAGTTCGTATGCGAAAGTTACGGCCGTTTGAAGAAGGGACTCCGAGTTATGGTTGCTGTGGAGGCCGAAACAAAATCAGGTGGAGGAAATTAGTGGAAACTGGGGGCGGAAGCTCGGGGAAAAGTGGGGGATGGTGCTGGGAGATCACGGGATGCGATGGATGTCTCAAAACAAAGGGTGGAATATGGGTGGGAAAACAAAAATTGACGGCTAGGGTTTGTATGAGAGGTAGCGGAAGCAAGACATCCCAAAACAAAACACGATCTAAACCAGCAACACAACTCGACTAAGGACACAAACTCAACACTACGGACTCTGAAATCAAATTGTGCAAAAGGCTAAATAAGATCTGGGACCGGGAACAACCTATGACTACAAATTTTTTTAGGGCTTTTTCTTGGACTCTAGGATGAAACCGAAAACAACAAAGGTAGGATAACTCGAACCTGAAGGAACACCTGAAGCTCTGATTACCACTTGATAGGAACGAGGTCCCGATCTTCCAACAGGTTCTGGATATGTTCGATTTGGTGGAGGCGCGACACAAATCGATCCGGCTTCGAACAACACGTTCGAACCGCACCACGTCTCTCAGTTATCAACCGCGCGTAGCCGGTTGACCTTGCCAAGAAGGCTAATCCTCGGCTGCGAATCGAAGAACACAAGCAAGAACAAGGAAGAACACGACTGAATTGCAGATGTATTGATTTAGCACTCGAAAGTTGGGGTCTCACATACCGATGAACGGCGAAACTGTTCAAAGACAGAATAATCTAAGCAAAACCCAAACCCTAATGGTGAGGATGACGGCTGGATATAGATGATTGAGGGGCGTGCAAAACCCCTGGATGCGCCCTAATGGGCTCCAACACGATACAAGGCCGATCGGCCCAAAAGACGGTGGCGCAGCACCCTGATAGATTCTGAACGCCCACTTGTTTTGACAATTTCTGTTGACTCAGAAGGAATTTTACATGGGACCAGAGCAATTGGAAAGGTCTCCTTCTCAGCTTTCCATCCATATGTAGAACGTCCAAAACGGAGTCCGGATGCGATCTAGGCGTCCATTTTAGTGCGGCTCGGTCTGGACTCGGTGGATTCAAGTCGGCTTGAGTTGGGCCTCCAACATGATTCGACCGCCCTTGCTGGACTTGTGCGCCTCGTAGCCCTTCTCCAAGTACTTCCAGGTCCTCTCCATGGTTCCTAATCATAATTAAATCATTAGGTAGCAATCGATTCTCAAATGAACAAAAAGAAGTACTTAGGAACGAGCTCACCTGTAAATTCAATTGTCGGGCGCGAGCTCTAGTGATCGGTCCTTGAATGTCAAGTGGAGGAGTGTTGTGTGTATCCGAAGAAGTGATGTCCTCATCATTTTCAAATCCAGCCTTTTTTCAAAAACAAAAATTCAGGGCAAAACCAAAAATAAAACTTAGGCAACAAAAATACTTATTTTAATTTAAATTTTATTTTTATATATTTTTTACTTATTTATTTATTTTTATTTTAGTAAAAACCTGGTCTGTTACACGTATGCTGACCTAGACATTGCGAAGTAGATATTATCTACGCATGTTGTAATAGTTACTATATACATATATTGTTATTGTACTCTTTTCCTTACTCGGGAAACCCCACTTTAGAGCGTAAGGTTTTTAATGAGGCAGTAACATTGTATTTCTAAAATATCAAAGAAATTCCACTTTTTCCCGAAATATTTATGTCATTGTGTGCCCATGTTTTATGCAATTTATTCAATTTCAACTAGTTTTAAACGAGGCGGGTACGAGAGAAAGGAAGATGACGACCGTCGTCACCACCTTGGCGTATAGTAATTTCGGGCTGGGCTTGGGCTGGCACGACACGAACGCTGGCATGGTGGTCTTTGGGCCGTGCTTGGGCCTGGCCGAAGGCGACGCGGGCCAGCACGGCATGGCACGATGAGATGACTGGACTGAGCTGGCACGGCACGAAGCGGCACGAGGCACGATGGGCCCGGGCCGTGCCGGCACGGCACGGCCCAAGTCCCAGCTCTAAGTGAGAGGATTGAGGTGCGTGATGTGTCCGTGACCACTGTCTTATCCTTAAAGCGAGATAGAAGTGAGAGGAGTGGAAAAGTAGTTTCGAGAAGCTGGATGTTTATATTGGCTTCTGTCTTTTTCAAGTAAAAGCCAAAAGCAAAAGTAATATGAACAGGCCTTGTTTTCCACATCAAGAGTGTCCAGTGCGTCTCACCCTTAGATGTATTCTTATGTATCTTTTTTAAAACATAAAAGTAATAGTCATGACAAATTCTGAAAAAAATGACAACATTGACAAAAAAAATCGATCAATCATACAACCAATTTTTCATATCTAAATTCGGTCTACACATGAACAAAAAAAGAAATTCCAAAAATAAAAAGTGTGAAGAGAAAAAGATAAAGCTATCACTACAATTTGTCTCTTTTTTAGGTTCTCCTAATATACATCGCGTTTTCAATTCATCATCTCCAAAACACGGTTCAAATGGTTACAAAAAATCCAAAAAAGTTGACAACATTGACACCCAAAAAATTTCAAATCTAAATTAGACCTACACATGAAGAAACAAAAAGGACAAAGCCCCATTGAAAAGAAAATCCAAAAATAAAAAAGATAAAGCTATCACAGAAATTTGTCTTTTTTTGGTTTTTCTAATATACATTGTGTTTTCAGTTCATCCTCTTTAAAACACGATACACATGGCCAAATAATCTGAAAAAATTGGAAACATTGACACAAAATCAATCTATCACGCCACAAAATTTCTAATCTAAATTCGATCTTCACATGTACAAACAAAATAGACAAATCCTGCTGAAAAAAATCCGAATATAAAAAGGAAAAGAGAGAAAAATATAAAGGTATCACTGAGATTTTTCTTTTTTTGGTTCTCCTAATATAGTCGCCTTTTCAATTCATCCTGTTCAAAACACGATACAAAAGATCATCAAAAATTCTAAAAAAATTGACAGCATTGACACAAATTCAATCTATCATGGCACAAAATTTTAATCTAAATTTGATCTATATATAGACAAACAAAGAAGACAAATCCTGTTGAAAAGAAAATCTGAAAGTAAAAAAGAAAAAAGAAAGAGATAAAGCTACTATTCACTGAAATTTGTTTTTTTATTCTCCTAATATATGTTACAGTTTCTGTTGAATTTTTGCGGAATAATTGATTACATCAAGACCTATTTAATTGCATGCGCGTCGAAGAGGAAGAGAGTGCACTAGATATGCCCTCATTTTTTTTAAAAAAAAGTTATGTATTTCATTGCTAGCAAAAGTGAGTACACGTCCCAGAACAAATACAAGAAACACCCTGTAAGAAATAAATATTACATCCAAGGGGCCTGACAGCTCACGCACGTTCGCTTTCTTTGTGCATGCGTCGATTGCTTGCGTCCACCCCTGGACATGGCAGCGTCGGTGACGGAGAACTCCGGCGAACAGGGCCGGTCCTAGAATTTTAGGGGCCCGAGGCGAAACTAGAAATAAGAGCCTTAGTATAAATATCTAAATATAAATCTACATACACGCGCGCACACACACACACACACACACACACACACACACACACACACACACATATATATATATATATATATATATATATATATATATATATATATATATATATATATATATATATATATATATAATTTTACCAACAAACACTTAATTAAAGAAAAATTAACATCAAAGAGTTCATAGATATTACCTTAAAATTTCTTCTAACATTTCTAGATGCGAAGTCATTGATGATGGTATTGATATCAATTTCATCCAATAATTTCTTCTCAATACATAAAGTTGCCAAACCGTTTAACCTCTCTTGAGACATTGTTGACCTTAAATGATTCTTCAACAATTTCAACTTTGAAAAGCTTCTTTCAGTGATGCCACGGTCACGAGCATAGTAAATAAAATCCGATAAGCAATAGAAATATTAGGATAACAATCCGCTTCTCTGACAAACTCAAAGATCTCCATAGCAGACATTGGTTTATCTGATAAAGTCAATTGCATAACACTTAACTCAGAAATTAGATCATTTAACTCAACATCAGAGGAACCATCTAGAGAGAAAGTTTCTGCAAATTGTGTACAATATTCTTTTAATTCAGTTCGATCCAATGACTTCAATGTTGTTGAACTCATTAAAAATCCAAATATACTTCTGAATGTTTGGAGTTCTTGAAATCTACTTTTCAATGAATTGATTGTCATATCAACCATAACAAAAAAAACAATTAACTTCAAATTCCTTCTCAGCTTGCAAAACTGCTTCATCACAATCAATTTCATCAAACTGTTTCTTCCTAAGAACACGCCGCTTAACTGGAAATGATGACTCTACATTCATTTGAGCTGCAATATCTTTGACAATGATCATACTCAAAGCAAACCCTTCATTTCTATAAGTATTAAAGTATTTAACCATGCCTTCTATTTATTGCATGTATATACTCTACATAGTATATGGGGGGCCCCTGGATTTTGAGGGCCCGGGGCGACCGCCCCTCTCGCCCCCCTCAGGGCCGGCCCTGCCGGCGAACGACCGTGGTAAGGACTAGAAAGGGCCTCATCTGTGCCTAGGACTCGATGCCTTGGTACTTGAGGTTGAAGATGCAGGGATTGTCCCTTTCTTCCTTCTTGTATGGTGGGTGACCATGATTGCCAAAGAAGCAACCTGCCTAGCAACCACCATGGATGAAGAGGAAGAATAATGACAAGAACTTCGACCACGTCGTTGGATGTTGATTGCCAAGGAGGCAACTTGCTGAATAGGCACCAACAAAGCCGTCAGAGGAAGGAATCGCCGATGGATAGCCGAGAAGACAACCTCGAGATTGAGCTGTAGATTTGAAATGACCTTCACGGGGCTCAACCTTTTCACTTGAACGAAGAAGTCTTGACTGCCATCGAGATTGAAGTTGTTGCTGACGATCCTTTGATGTGTTGCAGATGAAGGGTCGTTCTTTTGGACTGTGGTTTATAGTTTAGATTTTTTAAATTCTGACTATTCGCGAGAGAGAGTACAGAGAGAGACACTTGCGTGTAATATTAGCCGATATAGCTGAAGTCAATATAGTATTGAGTGTGTATATGTATCACTCGGATGTTTTATTCCTAACAATTTTTCAAATTTCGGACCGTTGGATTAGAGATCCAACGGCCTCTTATTTTTGGAGGGGGGAGATTATTTTTTTAGAGGGGGCGGGAAGAATTCATGACTGTTGGATCTCTAATCCAACGGTCACAAATCTAGATGATAGTTAGAAAGAAAACATTCGGATGATGTTTATCAATACCTTATAGTATTTACTACAATCGACTTATAGATCTCACTTTGATACTCTGTTTAAAAACTAGTTATATCCAGAAGCCAAAAAAACGAGGCCAAAATTTGTAATCCCAAACCTCTAAAGCTTCACAAGAAGATAATGGGCAGGTTCGAATGTGCTACAGTAACTATCTTTTAAACGATACGCTTTTTAAAGCGAGATTAACAGGAAGATTGTAGTAAAAAATGTACTAAGTTTAGTTGTACCGGTCAAAATCACATATAACTATTTTTCTCTGTGTATTACCTCTTACGAATAATCAGAATTTAAAATTTTAAGTTATAAATCATAGCTCAAAAGATCCCACCCAATATCGCCGGCGTTGAGACCAAAATGTCATCCAGTGAAAGTAGGATTTGGGGAATCTGAAGCTGGGGTTTGTAGACCAGAGTAGGAGCAACAGAATCCAGAAGAGGAAGAGATTTGAACGTGCTGCTACCAGCGCCCACAACGGCGACGACAACTACGACGGTGCCTGCAATCTTTTGGAGAGGAGAGGCCATCGACGACGATTTGCCGGACCTGAGAGGAGCTGCAACAAAGAAGGCCTTGGGGTTCCATGAAATTTCTTCATAATTGGGGTGCGTTTAATGAAAAAGCGACTTCATAATTGGGGTGCGTTTAGTGAAAAAGCGACTCGTGCTGGGAGGCCCCAGTCTCGACTCCCGATCTCAACGCCGGGCATCTACCGGTCAAGGCGTCAAGCCCTCGGCCGCCGCCGCCGCCGCCCCCCTCCATCTCCCAAACTCCGGTGACTGCAAGTGAAGTAAAGGAGGAGGTGGAGGAGGATTCATTCAAGAAAGGAGGAGCGAAGTCGTCGTCGTCGGAGAAGATGATCCTTCCGCTGGCGAAGCTCGGGACGCTGGCGCTGAAGACGATGTCGAAGCCGTTCGCGAGCAGGCTCAAGTCGGAGGCCAGCCGCCACCCCAAGTTCCGGCAGCTCATCATCAACCTCGCCCAGGTGCCGTGCTGGCCATCTCCCCCTCTCTCCCTGCCTCCATTTAATCTCCCCGTTCACCTCGTCGCAGAATTCAAAAGCATCTTGTGTGTGTAAATTGTGACTGCGCGTGTAAATTGTGGCTGCGCAGGATAAAGAGAGGGTTTTGGCCGTCTAGGGTTTGTAGTTTTGGGCTTTGCGGTGGCCTAGTTTAGCTACCCGCTCCACAGTTGCATAGCCTATGATAGATGGTTGAACCATTTATGAAAAATCTTGGCTAAGGGAAGTTCTTTATCTCTGAGTGCTTCCTGATACTGTTCTTACTTTGTAGTTGGTAGTACTGTGGCGTTAATTTCAGCGTATTTTCGCTGGCTTATATGAAACTTTGGAGGTTGAAACTAGCACTGTTAGTTAGTGATCTAACAACTACTGCCATACACTAACGCGAAATCCATCAGCTTCTTATGGTTAATTTCCAATCGATGGTAACCACAATAACAAAGGAAGTTGCTCTAGTGGTATTTCCATTTCTTACTGATATGTACTAGATATCATCGTATTGGAAACATCCTTTATTGATGATGGTTTGTGTGGTAGTCCACTCCAGGGTTCAAGAAATTCAGCTGGTATTTCCAGTTTCTATCCATATAAACTAACCAGAAATTTTTTCTTCCGGAACTCTGCATGGTACATGATCAGTTACTGCCTTGTTACTGGAAACCAGCTGACAACAGGGAACCAGGACCAATCTGGAATTGTGATTATTTGGAGTATGTTTCTCCTTTCCCCCTCCTGACTTGAACAAATTGATGAGTTCTGAGCTGATGACTTAGAAGTTGATATATATCATGTGCTGCTATTGTACAACTTGGCGCTAGAGTTTGACGCTAGCCACCAACCTATATATGGTTGGGACTTGGGATGAACAAAATGCCTTTCAGTGCTACTATTTTGCTATGTTACTGTGAGGGGAAACTGCATGGTGAAGAGCTACTGGAATTATCTTATCTATTCTTGAAATCCTTAACTAATGGGGTCCTCTTTCAAACATCAAAATTCCATGCAAAGAACCAACAAAATGAAAGATTTTTCACATAGAAATCACTTAGTGTGTTGATCGTTTTAAAGTGGTATGTATGGAAATATCATGAATAGAATTAGTGTTTGTTGTTATTGAACAAAGAGCATATTTCTACACCATGCATGGTATCTTATCTAAAGAATGGTGTTTGCACTTGTGTCTGCCTTTTTGACAATTATTGTATCATAAGTGCATTTGTCTTGTGATCGTTGCAGTTTACACTCCTTTTGGGCAATCTCGAGTTGTAGATCATGCCAATAGACAATAGTATATGTATTCAACATATAAGTTTGCATATTGACTCTCTTCACTTGAGAATTACCTACTACATAGATATTTGAGCACAGGTTGGGTGATCTGAATAGAAAACAGCAACTGATTTTAGCCGACAGATTGCTTCTCCGTTGACCCAGTGGTTTGTTTTCATAGATTTAGGAAGCCATTGTTAAGCTAAAACTAATGGAGTTAGGGAGAGAACTGCACTCCATGCACCGTAATCTTAAAAGTTAAAACACCTGAGATGCATGGCACATAAGTGTGCACCCATGAACAATCTAACACACATGTCACGTAATGAAATTTAAGTCTTTTGTACAAAATCAGTTTTAATTGAAGTGCTCTTGTTTGCATACGTTTGCCATTGTTTCACTAAGTATGTGTGTAAGATGAGATTTATGAATAAAACAGTAACTGCATTCAGTACTTTTGTTAAGCTGATGGACAAGTATTTAGAAGTCTGGTAAGTATGGTGGTTTAAGCTTCATTAATGATGGTTTAAATATTTGACGAATTTGAAGAGGGCGGCGTCACAATAATCTTTGAAGAGGGCGGCGTCGAACTGCAGGCCATTGTCGACCGTGAGCTCCCGAGGTACCCCGAAGCGACATATGATGTTTTGCCATAGGAAGCGCTGTATGGCCGCAGAAGTTACTTTGGCCAAAGCGATCGCTTCCGGCCACCTGGAGAAATACTCCAGCGCGACCACCACGAACCGGAGGTCCCCTGGAGCTCGGGCAAGTGGTCCTACTATGTCGAGACCCAGCGCGCCGATGGCCACACCGGGGATTGGGTTGAGGCTTGTCGGGGCTCGCGGATGATGCGCGCCATCCATTGGCACCTTGGCACCGACGACGAGGTCTGGCGTTGGACGGCGATCGGCGAAGAAGCCTTGTTCGAACGCCTTGCCGACTAATGACCTCGGCGCCAGTGGGATCCGCATACGCGCGTGGATTTCCGCCAAGAGTTCCTTTCCTTCCTCGATCGAGAGGCGTGCAGAGCGCGCGCAAACCCCTTCTTGTAGGCGTCCTTCAAACACTGGAAGGACCGTGCGCGGTCTTTGCAATCGTCGCAGCCTCGGCAGATCCTCCGGCTCGGCGAGGCCTTGTAAGAATTTGAAAATGGGCTCCCGCCAATCTCTGGCCGATCAATGCGGTGGACAAGTGCCGCGTCCGGTTGTCTGCGCGATGGCGCCTTTGCTAACACGCCGTAGAATGCCCCCTCGCGGGCGATTCTCGGCCGCCGCCTTGGCGAGGGCGTCGCTTGCTCATTCTCCGCCGGGATGGCCTTGACGGTGACACCCAAAAAGTGCCTTTCCCTCGCCCGTACCGCCGCGAGGTACTTGGCCAACTCAGGGTCCTTGGCTTGATATGACTTGTCCACATGGCCGGCCACCAAGCGCGAGTCGGTGCGGACCAACACCCGTCTCGCGCCGGCTGCCTTGAGCCGCCGCAGCCAAAAGCGGCGCCTCGTATTGGCCGTGTTGTTGGTGGCGGGAAGGCAAAGCGCGCCGAGTACAAGACAACGCTGTCCCTCGGGCGTGACGACCACCGCCCCTACGCCCGCACCGGCGACCGCTGTAAGCTCCGTCGATTGTAAGCGTCCAGACGGGGTCATCGTGCGTCTGGCCGGGTTGGGCCGGCGGGGTCCATTCGGCGAGGAAATCCGCCAGGACTTGGGATTTAATTGCCGTTCGCGAGGCATACGTCAAGGAGAAGGGAGCGAGCTCGGCGGCCCATTTACCGATACGCCCTGTGGACTCCTTGTTGTGTAGCATCTCTGCCAGGGGGAATGAGGAAGGCACTGTGATCGGGTGAGCCAGAAAATAATGCCGAAGCTTCCGGGAGGCCATGACCAGCGCGTAGGCGAGCTTCTCAAGCTCGTGTATCTTGTCTTGGCGCCTTGAAGTGCCGGAGACAAAGTAGACAAGCTGCTGCATGGCGCCTTCCTCTAAGACGAGGACGGCAGATCGATCGCGTAGCGACGCGAGATAGAGCAGAGGAGCCTCCGTGCTTTGGGCGACGAGTGGGAGGCTTGCAGTCTTTGCTTGAGCTCGTTGAAGGCCTTGCGCAGCCCCGCCCAAACGAAACCCATCGCACCCGCGAGTGTCTTGAAAACGGCAGCGGGCCCGCCGCCACCCTGGATAGGAAGCGGCTTAATGCTGCCATGCGGCCCGCCAGCCTCTGGACCTCCCTCGTTGTCTTGGGCGCTCCATACCCAGGATAGCGTCTACTTTGTCGGGGTTCGCCTGGATGCCCCGCCCGGACACGAGGAAACCGAGGAGTTTGCCCGCCTGTACCCCGAAGACACATTTGTCGGGGTTGAGCTTGATGCCCGCCTTCCCGAGGTTGTCGAAGGTCTCCGGAGGTCCCGTGTAGAGCAAGTTCGAGTTTTGACCACCACGTCATCGACATAGGCCGACGTTCCTCCCGAGTGGCGGCGGGGCAATGGCGACGAGGCGGGTGAAGGTAGCGCTGCGTTCTTCAAGCCAAAGGGCATTCGACGGCGTAACGCGTCCCAAGTGGTGTGATGAAACCGGTCTTCTCCTCGTCGTCTTCGCCATGTATACCGGTGGTAGCGGAATAGGCCCAGAAACTCATGAGTTCGCACCAGCAGATGGCGTCAACGGTGATCGATGCGCAGCAAGGGGTAGTTGTCCTTCGGGCACGCCTTGTTGAGTGCCGTGAAGTCGATGCACATGCGCCAGGCCCCGCTCGCCTTTTTGACTAGCACCGGGTTAGCGAGCCATTCTGGATGGTGGACCTCGCGGATGACCCCGGCGCGAAGAAGCTTCGCCACCTCCGCTTTGGCCGGCTGCTGCCGATCCATCGACATACACCGGAGCCTTTGCTTGACCGGTTTGGCGTCGGGGCCGACCGCCAAACGATCTTTGGATTACCGCGCGATCCACGCCCTTGATGTCCTCGGGGACCATGCGAAGATGTCCACGTTGTTCAAGCACTCGGGCGCTCCGTTCGACCCGGTGGAGCCCCTGCCGATGGAGACAAGCGCCTCCGCTCGAGCGGCACCTTCTTGACGCCGCCGGCCGAGGCTTGGCGCCCACCGGGCGGAGGGCCCAAAGACGGGCGCGCGGAGAGGCATGCACCGGCGATGCGAGACGCGCGCGCGCGCCGGACGTCTTGCCAGTCTGGTCGCGAAGATGGTGATGACACCTCGGGCGGAGCTTTACACAAGAAGGTGTGGTGCGGGATTGCCTCGAAAGAGTTGATGGCGGGTCGCGGTATGGCGTTGTAGGGTGCGGGATACCTACGACATCAAAGGGGACATGCTCGGTCCGGATGTTACCTTTGTTGCCTCCCGACGGAAGGTGACGGGAAGGAAACGTGCCCTGTGGCTGCAGCGGTTGACCCGAAGCCTTGAAGTGGAGCTCCATTTGCTCCACCGGCCGGGATTGCCATGCGTCGTCGGCGTCTGCGAATAAGATGTTCGCGAGCTTCCCGTCGACAAGGACGCGCTTGACTTCGCAGCATGCTATGTGGGCCTGGATGACTAGAGGGTCTTGGTGAGGGTATTCCACGCCCCTAGCGTCGTTCAAGTCGAAGGTGATGTTGCGGGCGGCATCCACACCGCGCCGCTCCCGGGCTTTGAGGAAGAGCCTCCGGTGATGACGTTGATGGTGTGATCTTCGCGCCCTCCGTTGCGGTGGCCCGTATGGGGCTATCCTGGGTGCCCCGCATGGGCTTCGGCGGGGCCGAGGAGGCGAGAGGCGAGATCCGGCCGTCACCTCCGCGGCTCCATCACCGCGATGCATGCCCTTGTGTAATGATCGCCGTAGCGTGTACCTCGCACCGCTTACCATAGCGCAGGCTCACGCTCTGCGCGGGGTTGCTGCCGTAGTCAAATCCACCCTCCGATCCCGGACTCCTCCGTGAGGCGGGTCGGGTCCTGGCGGGTGCTCTCGGTGGCGAGGACGTGATGGGCGCTGCGGCCGTGGCCGGGCGCGCCGAGGTTTGGGCCTACACCGTGGCGAGCCTTCCTGTACTTCGTCCTCACCGCCTCGGGGAGGGCCTCCTCGGGGCTTTCGGCTACGGCCCGGCTTCGAGGAGAGGCCACCCGCCCTGACCTCGCGCGGGGGCCGCTCATGGCGAGGCCGAGGCGGTGATGTTGCGTCTTCGCGATCCTCCTCCGCCGCGCATACTCGTCCATTTTGTCGAAGAGCTTGGCCACCGCCGTAATTGGCCTCGCGCGTTGTATTCGGCCATCGGGCGGCGAAGGCCCAGATGGTCGCATTAACGGCGTGATTTCATTAACATCGTGTACGGCCTCGGATTTGCAAGCGCTGAAGTAGTCCGGAGCGTCTCAGGGTCCTTGCTTCACGAAGAGTTGGTCCGCATCAATTCGCTCGAGATGATATCCTTGAAAGTTGGTATGAAGCCGGTCGCGGCTGCTCCCACGCATAGATGGAGCCGGCTCTATGGTAAAAACCAAGAGAGCGCCACTCCGTGCGGTGCGGGAGTCCTTCGCCCGTGGTGTCGTCTCGCCGCGACCTCGATCGCGGTTTCATACACGCGCACGAACTCGCGAGGATCCGTGTCGCTTCGTGCGAATCGGTGATGCGAGGAACTTGAAGTCTTGGGCCACGCGGCTGCTGCGGCCCGCCAAAGCGGGATTCGGATCTACGCATCTCGGCGGGACACGGCTAGCCGTGGGGGCCGCGCCCACCTTCTCTCGGTGTGGGCTCGGCGCGACCATCGGCGCGACCTGCGGCTCGAGCCTCTTGTATATCTCGGACGGCTCGCGAAGGTCCCCTAGTTCTCGCTGAACGCGTTGAGAGCCGCGCCAGGCGCTTTCCATCACCGGCGGCGGAGTCGCGGCGCCTCCGACGGCGGATCGGCGCGGGACGAGCGCGCGCGCGGTCCCGAAGCGCCGGCCGCTCCGTCGTGGCTACCTCGGACCGCCGGTCCGCACCGCCGGCGAGGTTGCGGCGAAGCGGCGAGGTCGGTGTCGTCGCACCGTGTCGACATCTTCGACCGTCGGTCCGTCTCACAACGCCGGTGGCGGGGTTGGTCGTCGCCGCGTGAACGTCGACGGCTTCGGCCACCGCGCCTGCCTCGCCACCGCGTCGCCGCTGCCGTCCGAGGCTCGTACTCATCGACGCCCGCCCGCCGCCTTCTTTCCTTCGCCGCCGAGGAAACTTTTTGGTGCCATCTTTTTCTTGGTCTTGAGCTTGTCTTCGCCCTCCCCACGGACGGCGCCAAGCTGTTGTGGCTCTGCACCAAGCAGAGAGAGATGGTAGTGGAGAGTGATGAAGATAAGTGTAATGGCCTGGGTCCTCCCCATGGCTTACTCACATATATATATACACATGAGGAGTGTTTTTACAGTTATACCCTTACATCCGGTCATCCCCTCTGGGGGCAGTTATGTCATTACACAAGGCCTAATCTGGGTCTTATAATCATCTACCAGGCCTGCTGGGTTTAGGTGGGGGCCACCCCTACGACAGACAATTTTGGGGGAAACGCCACACCATCTTCGGCTGATGAATTATAATCACTATGATGTACATATGTCTAACAGTTTAAGGCTTGAAGTGATGGTGGTATGGTTTAGCATGTGTTCCTTTCCGTATGCACGTACTATCCGTCTTCATTATCCGTTTTCGATCCGAAACCGTCAAGTATCCATTCCGGCGGCACCGTATTCGAAATTCCGAATACTCCGAATTCGTATTCGTATCCGGTTTTACCGTATCCGACCTTGAATCCGAGAAAAAAAATATAGGTTAGGATACGGTATGAGCAATATCCGTCCGAATCTGACCCGATTGCACCCCTAACAGTGGGTGTGGGGGAGAGGCGCGAAGTCTGGTGGAGGAGAGGGAGGGGGAGGGGTTGCTCAAGGTGGGGAGGGCTGAGCGAACATATGGGGAGGGGGAGGGCACTTGGGTGGGGAGGCAGAAGGGGCGCTCAGGATGGGTGTAGTTCGATGTCAAATTGCGGGTAATTTCCTTTTAACTTCAAAGGGTAATTTTGCATCTAGTAGGTTGGCTTCCTATTAGAATGCATGGAAAGGTCGCTTCTTTTTGCTAGTTCATTTTTGAGATAGCTCCTTGTGAGAAGCAAAATTGGGTCGTTTTGGGAAGCTAGGTGTTTGGTATAGCTTCACAAGATCTGAACGAGAAGCTGAGAGTAGAAGCTGTACCAAACAGACCCTAAGATGGTTCATAAATATGCCATTTTGCCCACATGTAAAAGATTAACAGCGTAATAAAAAGACCATCAGGCTTGCACCAGTCACATGGTTGTTGACTATCTTCTTTAAACTAGTATCACTATTTTCTTTACACACGATAACCCTTATCTCTTCATAATTTCCCCCTGGATAATGTTATATCCAATGTTTGTTGAAATACGTCAGTGTCTCAACCACTGCAGACAAGATGTAACATTTTTCAGTGTCACTTGGGATAAATGCTGCCTCACCAGTCTTCGAGTGGAGATTTTTCCCGTCATATCTTGGTACCTATGGAGATTAGATCAAAATATGCAAAAGGCAGCAAACAGCACTGGTTTCAGCCACAATTCAGGATATCAAGGCCATGACAAGTAGCAGACAGCACAACTACTCAAATGGAGGTGCTTTGTAATTTCAGACAAACAATTGTTCATCCTTTTCTTTACAAAGGTTCTTTCCAAGCCATAGTCGCAAGTTCACAACACAGATGAACTAGGTATACGCAAACAAGTAATAGTCTGGCAGACTCTGGAAATTTGCATTGCATCCATGCTTGGTTAAAAGCAAAGACAAGTGGAGTTGGAACCAAGTCCTTAGCTGAATTACCAGGTTGATCTTGAGCTTAGCATATCTATCTGGAGTGGGTGTCAGGTCCTTTGCTGAATTACCAGGTTGATCTTGAGCTTAGCAATATCTGTCTGTTGATCTTCTTAATTCAGCCTACAAGCTCTAGGTCCAACGATAGTAGCTTAGCATAGCGAGCCTGTATATCCCAAGTGAAAGTGAAGTTCCTATGGCAAAGACTTAATAAGCTTTGTCTTGTCTGATTACTTTTTTGTTGACCACTGTTATGTATGCATTTGTTCTGATGGTGATTTAGAGCCAACACTCCAAGCTCAACCAATATTCCGATCTTTTATGCTTTCAACTGATTTATTTTTAGCAAACACAAGCATGTTGCCATGTCCTTCTGGCATATAATTTTGACATGAGTATAATGTGCAATTTCATAATGCATAAATCAGTAACCTACAAAAAGAAATCCTGGATGTAACCCTGTAAAATGATTGTATCTAGTGGGTTCAGGGTCATGGGGAAGGGTGCTTATACATATTGAGCTCTTATTTCTTGAACCACATGCTTGTGATCTGTGATGAGTGATGACTAGCTGGTGTCAACATTGTCTGTGGTGTGTATGAGTGGCTCAAATCTGCAATGTAGCTTGTTTCAACCGTATAACATCTGGTTTTCCATTGGCACTTGATGTATTTTTCGATTATGTTTCTATCTCCAATTGATTTCTGCTTCAAAAAAGTTTAATTCAGTAATTTTCTGTTCTTGCGGTTGATTATATAGCTAATTTGTGTTGACTACTTCGTGTCAATAATTTCTACATTTGCATGATGATGTAAACCTGCTTCTATCTTGAAGGAACTGAGGCAAAAGGAGGATCAGCTGGCTCAAGAATTAGAGACTATGAAGCACAAGATTAGCGAGTTAGAGCGCCTTGCCAACTCACGAGGTCTCTCTGGAGTTCTTTTCAGGAGCAGCAGCGTGCCAGACCAAACGAAGGCATCATGACCAGCTTGATTAATTGAAACAAAGATGTCGCTTCAAGGACAGAATTAATCAAAGATGTCGCTTCAAGGACAGAGTTCTAACCAAGTGTATCGACATTATCCTGTGTTTATTTTGTAATATTGCACATGCTTGTGCAGATTTTTGAAACACAGCCTGTCGCTCGTTATTCCCGCCAATCAATATGGGAAAGGCCCCATAGGAAGTTACTTTTGAGATTTTAAACAGCGTGTTGTATGTGAGGCCATTTGTACTCATTTACCAAAAGCCTTGGAGGTGTTTCCTTTGAAGACAGCACCATGAAGAAAAGATTTGGTAATTGGAAAGCTAAGTTCTGTAAGTTTTCTGGCATAGTTTGTGCGAGTTGTCAATGTGCATAATAACTTGATAAGGTAGATGTACACCATGAACTGTCTATCGAAGATTGTTTGACACTCGTTTCTGTGCATATCACGTTGCAAGGGTGCATCTTCCATGCACGTTCTCATTTCTGGCTACCCCTTGTATGCCAGAAAGCTCAAGTTGCGTGCGGTATGTTCCAATTTCAAGTCTTGTCATATGTAAAGATCAAAGTTTATGTATACATAGGGTGGAAAAATAGCTTGAGGCTCGTGGCTTGGCTCGAGCTCGTTACGAGCCGAGCCGGCTCGGCTCGAGCTCGTTAAATTTCGAGCTGAGCCAAGCCTCCTTTCTAGCTTGTGAAAAAAACGAGCCGAGCTCGAGTCAGCTCACGAGCTATCTGGCTCGCGTCTCCTGTCCATCTCCCCACTCCTGCGGTCCTGCCTGCTGCCTCCCCCCACTCATGAATCTCACCGCCGCCGTCTCCCCATTATCCATCTCTCCCCCCACTCCCAGTCCCCACTCCTACGGTCCCGCTCGCCGCCTCCTCGGCGCCGCGCCTCCCGCCCCGCTCACTGCCACCGGCTCGGCCTCGCCTCCTCCCCACCTCCCTCTCCCTCCGCCGGCGCTCCACGGCCGCCTCCCTCTCATCCAAACCAATCTCCTGCTCCCACTCCCACCCCAAAGGCCCAAATCCCTAACCCTAGCCCCCACCGCCACTGCTCGCCGCCTCCTCCCGCCCGTCTCCGTGGCGGCGACATCTTCCCCCGCGCCGGCGTCACCGCCACCGGCTGGGCTGCTGCAGAGTGCCGCTCGGCGCCGTCGCGCTGCTCGGCCTCGGCGCGCCGCCGTGCTCACTCGCGCGCTCACCTTCGCCGCCGCCTTCGGGGACCCCATCCCCTGGCTCATCGTGCTTGCTTTCTTCTTTGCCCGCGGGTTTATCAATACGGGTCAGGGAAGCCGTGTCGCCTACGCCTTCGTCTCCGCCTTCGGGGGCTCATCACTCGGCCTCGGCTACGCGCTCGTCTTCTCCGAGGCGCTCCTAGCCCCGGCCATCCCCTCCGTCTCCGCCCGCGTTGGAGGCATCTTTGTCTGTGAATCTGTCTGTGAATTATCTCTGTAATCTGCTGCTCTGTTATCTGCGAGCCGTTTTGGCTCGTTTGGGCTCGCGAGCCGGCTCGAGCCTCGTTTCGAGCCGAGCCTCTCGCGTAGCTTGTTTCGGAAACGAGCCGAGCCTACTGTTCACCCAAGCCAGACCGAGCTTGGCTCGAGCCAGCTCGGCTCGGCTCGGCTCGTTGTACTCATTTACCAAAAGCCTTGGAGGTATTTCCTTTGAAGACAACACCATGAAGAAAAGATTTGGTAATTGGAAAGCTAAGTTCTGTAAGTTTTCTGGCATAGTTTGTGCGAGTTGTCAGTGTGCATAATAACTTGATAAGGTAGATGTACACCATGAACTGTCTATCGAAGATTGTTTTGACACTCGTTTCTGTGCATATCACGTTGCAAGGGTGCATCTTCCATGCACATTCTCATTTCTGGCTACCCCTTGTATGCCAGAAAGCTCAAGTTGCGTGCGGTATGTTCCAATTTCAAGTCTTGTCATATGTAAAGATCAAAGTTTATGTACACACAAGTTTTGTATATGTGATTCTTTTGTACATATGAATGTCGAACATAGTTGTTGCTTCTGGCGTATAGATGTTAAGAGGGGGGCAACTAGCAAATAGCAATACAGCCGGAGAATTACCAAAAAAAAAAAGGACCGATTGTTAACACAAGACATTGCACATGTCAAACAAGGTTTTGCCTTGAGCATGTGGCAAACACAGAAGCCAATATGAGGATGCCGGTGGAGGCGTGGAGCTAAGATTTACTGCACAGGTATGGCCATCTTTTTGCCTGATGCAAAGGGAGCTCGCACTGGCAGTGTACTCCCAAGTCCCTACTCCATCTGCTCTGCAGCTGAACTTTTTTGCGTCCATGTACCGATCAACTCTCCCAAAAACTTGAAACTGCTAATCACCGTGAGCAATCTAGTCATTCGTTTTAATTCATGTACACAAAGCCATTCACTTGAGCCCAGTACGTGCAAACCACGACATATATATGACATGCTTAGCCCACTGAAGTCGAGGTAAGTGCCCTAATACTGTAGTGAGAACTGAGAAGCTAGCTAGGGGTCAAGAATACAGCATACTGATCTATAGCCATCTTGATTTTTTATAGAGGAATCACCCTATTTTTTTCTATGTGAACTGAGAGGAACATTATCTTACTTAAGCCGTTAGCTTCCATAGCTTGCAAATGTCACAATAGAATGCATTGTTGGCCTTTACGAAAAGAAGAAATAATTATTGCACACGACATTTGAAGCGTACAAGTTACAAGAATCCAATCAACGAAGCAAAGGTAGCAAGAGAGTGCATTACTAAACTCTCAACACAGCAAAGAGCGAACCAAAAGTGGCTAGAGAGTAAATAATAGATCTCTAATTACAATATTGCAATCTGAACAAACCAAGGACTCCTCTGTAAGACTCGTCAAAGGTACACAAGAAGCACTGAGCTGATCATAAGACCCAGCAAATTAATTAACACAAACAGCATCTTGCTGCAACACAACACAAGCAATGAAAACGAAGAACTGCCCTGAAGCATGCATCGTCCTGTCGCTGCCCACTCATAGGATCCAGCAACTCCTTTGCTTCCTGGTGCTCTTCTTCTTCGGCTTCGGTGGGCACAGCACGACTTTTATCGCGGAGTCAAATACGGACTTCACATTCTGTTCCAGATCAGGATATCAACCAACATTAGAACCAGCGGTAACCGGCCGAAAACCGATACCGGTGTGACCCAGTGCTTATCAGGTTAATGCATGGCAACTGATGAAAAACCGGTTTTCGCCTATCTCTAACCGTTGAACGATAGACCGTCTGGGCTGTCAGGTATTTCGTTTTTTTTCGCGTATTTTACTTCATCCATCTCCGGCCGGTGTGACCGGTTTCCGGCAGGTTTTGTGAACCTTTTGCAAGGACAACTCAGACATAAGTGGCTTGTACTCGGTTCCCGTTGCTTCTCTAATCGGCTTTACAGCTACAACTAGCACTTACTACTACGCCCTCTTTCGTGTACGGATCAATATTCAATAAGTTTAAGTAGCTAGCCATCTGACCTAACAAATTAAATTTATGAATGTTGCAGTTCTGCTACTACCAACTAGTGGTTCATGCGTGTTTTATAACCTGTTGCGTCTTGGAGCTGCATTCTATGTACGCTGCGGCACCTATCATCGTCTTCAGCTCTTCGCCCTGTTCATGTACAGCAGGAAGAAGCTCAGTTGCTGTTAGACCAAACTTTGCACTTGATGTGCACGCAACATTGCAAATTGAGATGACTGCTGTGTTGTGCGTGAGAACAAAACACATACAAACCATAAACAAAACCCCGTCGATGAATATCTGACATTTGTGGATTCCATGCGTGTATCATTTTTCGCGTTGCTCAAAGAAAAATGTATGTAAAACGTTTGTTGAACTGACCTGTGCAGTGGAGATAGGTGCTAAACCCGGGTGTTCCAGGAAGAATTGCTTGTCCTCACGCAAGTCTGCAAGTACTCAGTTCTTATCAGATTTGGGGTAAGGTTCTGGTTCAGGTAGGATTCATAACATTGTGACTTGAAGAAACCTACTCTATGATGCAACAATAGCAATTAATGTAATGTGGTTTCTGCATACATATTTATAAACTGAAAGAAAACATAATGTTTTGCAATGTTTTTGTCTTATAATTGGCTGTAAAAAATCTGAGCAGTCTGCTTACCAAGCTTTGTTCCAACTAATACGATAGGCACATTTGGAGCGTAATGCCTCAGCTCTGGTATCCACTGCTCAATGTGCAGGAAAAAGATTTTCAAAATTAGAGATTATTAAAAAGAAATTCAAGACTTTCTTGGCAAAATTTCAGGTAAAGAAATGTGAACCTTCTTGTGAATATTCTCATAGCTTGCTTTGCTGATGAGGGAAAATGCCAACAAAAAGACATCAGCCCCTCTGTAGCTAAGAGGCCTCAGCCTGTTGTAGTCCTCTTGTCCTGCAAAAGGTCAGCCAAGGTTTAAGAACAACACAAATTTTCCTATGCACAGCAAAGTTTGCAAGGCACATCTTCCTATTATTCAGATAAAACAGATGTGAATATTGCCTATCTCGTCACCTAATTACTCGTATAATAGCTGTGGAATCTGAATATACTGTGGGCCTTCCTGATCATTTCTCTAATATTTGAAATTCCAAGAAATTAACAAATGCCAAAAAGGCAGAACTACTGAAAATATTCAAGTACTGCTTGGCAAAAACATGACACCTGTTACTACACATACAAGTAACTGAAGAAATGTGCAGGCACTTCTGAAATCAAACACATCGATCATCAGACAGTGAAAGTCAGCCTACATACCAGCAGTATCCCAGAGCCCGAGGTTCACCGTGTTGCCGTCAACAATCACGTTCGCGCTGAAATTGTCGAACACCGTGGGCACATAATCCTATATACCCACCAGAAAACCACACGAGGAAGACTCAGCAACTAAACCACAGCTCCATGCTACCAAGAACTGCGGGTTCAGTCATCACTCACCGTGGGGAAAGTGTTGCTGGTGTAGGAGATGAGCATGCAGGTCTTGCCGACGGCGCCGTCGCCGACCGTCACGCACTTGATGAACCTCGCCGTGCTCATCGTCCTTCAAGACAGAGATAGCCAGACGGATGGACGGACCCTTCTTGCTCACCTTCCCTCTGAGCTTCTTCGCTTCTGTTTGTGTGTGTATGCTTGTGTTTGGTGGTTACGGGCAGAGTCAGTGTTATATATATATGTACAGAGTTGTCTTAAACGGCCTTAACAATTACTCAAAGGATGCTGGGATAAAGGGGGAAAGCAAAGGGACAGATTGGCCTTAGTGGGCATTTTGTTGGCCAAGTGCTGTGGGGTCTCAACTGACTCCCAATTCATCAGCTGAATCTTTGAACAACAGCAGCAGCTGATGAATCATGCATGCTTGCTTCACACCACTGGCCCCACTAAATCGCCCTTCAAATGACGCACGTAAATGATAATGCCGTGGTTGGGCACAACTAATCATTAGTTTAAGCAAGAGAGGTTGCAACTGAAACATGTCCTCAGCAGTACTGGTTTCCAGACTTCAGGAAGAATTTTCATTTCAGGTATTGTCCACCGGGAAGGGAAACGGGTCCTTAGTGAAGATAAAGTGTGACAAATAATGTGAGACCATGTGGAGGTCACTCTATGGTTATGATGAGTAATTGACTTTTGGATTAGAGTTTGTGTATAGGTTGAGTTTGATTTTTGAGGAGTTTGCAGAGATTTGCTTTCTTAATCTGTTGACTTTGTGGTCAGTCAGTTCAATCGGCTATGTTCACTGTGTACGACTTGGTGGTCGGCAGGTCTGATCGGCATAATGACCATGGGGTGGTCAAAAGTTTCAGTGCCTGAACGACCATGTGTGATCAATAGTCATAGCTTGTGATCGATGGTCGTAATTCTGCCTTATTGTGATTGATAATCGTAAGATGTGACCATCGATAGTCGTAGCCGATGTGAGCGGTGGTCATAACGATCGGTTTGTGACCTGTGGGATCGATAGTCAAAGCGATCTGTGCGGTAGTCATAGCTTGTATTCTCGATGGTCGTAGCAAATTGTGTGGTGGTCATAGCGGTCTGTTGTGTGGTCGTAAGCTGCTGGTAGGACCTTGTGGGCTACAAGTACCTCATTTCTTGTGCAACCAAGTAGTCATAAATCTTATCAGACCAATTGGTGTGCTCAGGGTTGTTCACTGGAATATATTTTGATTGTGCAAATTGATGATCTTTGTGTATCATGCGATACTGCGTGATGGTTTGCTTGTTGGTGTTGGTTGCAGAACTTCGTAGCTAGGTCATAGTGAAGCGTGGAAGGACCGGGACTAGGTACAGGGAGGTGTTGAGGTTCAGAACGGTCAAGGAGACACTGAAGATGACTAAAGTTTGCGAGGTGGTTGCAAGCCAGGACGACAAGCAAGCGGGAAGTTTCAAGGAAGATGGTAGAGGGGTATTTTGGTAAATTGCCCAATACCAGGAAAGTGGCAGTGTGTGAAACTGCTACGTTGGCCTAAGTGGTTTAAGTCATGTATGTGCTGAAATTGTGAAGTGGATCAAGTGTTGATTCACTAATGGATTGATGGATGTAAGCCACTTTGAGAAGCGTGCATGAGAAAAACCGGTGTTTGATGAGGATTAACGGGCTATCCCCGGTTTGGTGAGCCTATAAAAGGAGATGGAGGGCTAACCATCCCATGAGACTCTTTAGCATGCGTGCTTTCTGATTAGGGTTAGGGTTTAAGAGTGGAGCACATGTGTGTTCTTGGTCCTCCAAGGTGGAGTGATTGTAGACTCAATTCTATCAAGTGAGAAATTCATCAATCCTTGCTATCTCCATGGATCTTTCTTGATTTGATTGTCTTGTTCTTGATGTTTTCTTGCTTTGGCCTCAAATTTTGATTTCTTGATCCAAGGGTTTTAAGTCAATTTCTTTGGTGTTTCTAGCTTGCTGTGATATGTGGGAATACTTCTAGACTTATCTTGGTCATCATCCATCCACGAGCTAGCTTGATTCACCGATTTTTGTTTTTGACTCTGCTTTGACATGATCTTCCATCAAACTGAAAAAGATATCATGTTTAGCCATGATTTTAATGACAGTTTATTGGAATAAGTTCACAATACCCTAAAGAGGATCTCTACAAAGTTTCACTTCATGGATTTATGGATGAAAAGATCCCTCGGTTTTTCATTTCGTTTCTGAACTGATTCAATCGGTGGTGCTGTTCACTGTCTGGAACACCATCAGTTTTACGATCACGTTGGCTTCGACCATGGTCGAGTTCCAGACTGAAGTGCATTGCTTTCAACTTCGTTCAGTCTTTTGGTTGCTTTGCACTGTGTTTTCGCTCAACCACGTTCAGATCTTTCATTTTTTCACACTCTTCTGTTGAATCTAAACTGAAGCAGTCGGTAGTCAGTGCAGTATCTGTCTGGAACGTCGATCAGCTTTATAACTACGTTGGTTTCAACCACGGTCAAGTTCCAGACTGCATCGCACCGGTTTCGATCACGTTCACTTCTCCGACCGCTTCACTTTCTCTTACTGCATGGATTTTCAGTCGCACATGAATCCTCATTCTCTCTTATTGGTTTTTGAGCTGAATCAATCTTGCTGGTTGTAGACCATTCGTTGGCCTTTGACCTCGTTGGTTGTTCTACCACCTGTTGGCTTACGACCATGTTGATCATTTTGGTTGCAGACTGGTTCCGTCCACGTTGGTTGTTTGACTACTCGTTGGCTTACGATCACGTTGGTTATGACCACGTTGCTGACTGGTTACGACAACGTTGATTGTTCGACCACTTGTTAGCATTCGATCACGTTGTTTACGACCGCGTCAGTTTCAACTGCAATCATTTTTTATCATGTTGGTTTTGGTCTTGGTGGTTGTCGACTATGATAATTTCCGACCACGTTGTCAGCTTTTGACCACGTAGTCGAGTTTACAACCACATTGTCTGCTTTTGACCATGTTGTTGAATTTATGACCATGTTGTCAGAGTTCGACTGCGTTGTCATATTTCGACCACGTTTCTGGCTTCTGACCACGGTCAGTTTTCTGTTGTACTCTCTCTGTTGCTCTAGTTTTTCAAGTGTATTTTTAACTCTAATCTTCATAGCTCAGTAACTATCAGAGAAAAGGGTTAAGTGAATACTTTGGAAGAATTTGAAGGCACCATTCACCCCTTCTGTTGCATGTCTGGTCCTACAAATAAGGTATTAATTTCTATCGCAAGTTAGTTTGCCATGTTGTGTTTTTTTAAGAAACAGGCAAGAGCTCGACGATTCAATTGAGGGGAAAGGTTACAAGACACACTTGTTAGTGATATACCTTAGAGATGATTGTGGAGATAATTATACCACTTCTATGTTTATGATCTTTTGAATAATATGTTATTTTGTCTCTTGAATAAATGTCTTTCATATTGATCAACAAATATGTGACTTATTCACAAAATTCTTTATTCATGTTTTGATGTTATTCTACACTATCTCTAATCTTAATTATTATATGGGGCAATTATAATTTATAGATCAGCACATGTATTAATTGATGATCATGTTTCACGGATCATGAATATGGGTATATCAAATCAATGATATGGACACATGTTAGAGAACATGGTATTGAATTGACCTACCATAAAACACTACGAGAATTATTATCTTCTTAAGTATCATCAGTTGGTCTTATACATAGTGTATGTATGTTTCTTAGGTCTGAGATCGTTATAGTTTTCTACATATGTAGTAGTTTACTTAGAGGTTGCCAAACACTACTCCATAACTGAGTGGTCATAAAGGTAGCTTTCGGATTTACTATTGAATATGTGGTGGAATGTGAGCGATCAAGATGGAATTTGCTCTTCCTATATAACGGGAGATATATCTCTAAGCCTCTCAATGTGGTTGGATTAAGGTAATGCATGGTCATGCCGAATGTGGTTGAAGAGTCAATCACAACTGAGTAATCCACTACATGTTCGAGTGAAGAATCGAGTTATCATAGGATGGCACACTTCTTGCCTTGAGTTCGATCTAGTATCATAAGGAAATGGAATAGGTACATAAGCACTATATAGGTTCGTCCGATATGATCTTTATGTATATTTAGGAGTTGTTATGTCCTATTAGGGACTACTACTGACTTATGAACCAGAAAGAAATTTTCAACCCATGACCGAATATACATGAACCTACAGGGTCGCATACTTAACAAGTTGGAATGATAATGGTCCAGATGATAGGCTCTAAGTGGGATACGATATCTACTCATATTGGATCCGATCGGAGGCTTTTCGAGTTAGATATGATAGCTAATCGTATCATATAAGGATCCGATTGGATATTGTATATTAATAGAGGCGTAGGGCTAAGGCAGACATTCCAAGACACACCCATCAAAACCCTAGTCACCACCTCTCAAAACCCCTGCCATGCACGCTGGTGCTAGCACACCGATATACAGTGTTCCATCTTTAGACATGTGAACCTCGATAGAGACGATGCTGTGACTATGGCGCTAGGCGAGATGATCACGGGGAGAAGATAGTTGGCCAGAAGACGATCGACTACTTCCACTATACCGGCGCACACTACACAAGATGCACGAAGACACCTGCACAAAATAAACAAGGGAGATATTATGGGTGTGAGGAAAGCTCTACCGTGTAGTTCTATATCCTCTTCCTTCTTGCCTACCACCTATTGCGCCGATATCCAAGTGTCTTGGAAGACTCTCCTATTTCGTTCCTTCCAAATATTTGATACGACATAGATGACTAGACTGTTGAAGTCCCTAATCTTTTGGCATCTCTTTTGCCACTGCCTCCTACCATTCTGCTATACTATCGAAGTCCATCGAATTTACATAGGGCAAAAGTTTTCAAACTGCAAAAATATATTTTCTTTAAGTAGAACAAGTGATCTTTTCTAAGCAGAACTGATCGACCTAAAAGTAAGTGCGCATAAAACTATTACAACTTTTGCAATGTCAATAAGGGAAGGTAGATGGACCGAGAACAGCGACTAGAAGAAGTGAATAGGAGCCAACAAATTAATGCCTTTTCAAATTTTTTCTTCAAAAGAGAAGACCATGGTCCTCGTAGTCCAGTAGCTATAACAAGCTATGAAGAACATAACCTAAACCACTCACAAAAACATCTATAAGAAAAACCGAGCAAAATAGATCAAGATTTGTCCAGGTGGTCTAATCAGAGTGCAAAGGATGGTCTGATTGGCCATCGCTAGTATGACCACTCCTAGGGGTGGTGTGACCAGCCCAGGGGTAGTGTGACCACTCTTAGGGGCGGTTGGACTGATTCCACAAGACAGAGCTGAAAATCAACATGATTTTAAACACGAAAATCCATGTAATTTTTTATCCATTAGTCCAAATGACTTGAAACTTTGCATACACACCTTCACTAGGATGTCAGAAACTTATTCCAATAAAAATCAAAAAGATCATTGCCAAAGTTCTAATCTTTTACATTTTAAGGAAGATTGCACTATAATCGACAAAACACAAAAACTTGAATCAAGGCTTGCTCATGGATAAAGGATAATCAAGATGACCATGAATCTACTCACACACGTCCTAGCAAGCCTAACAATAGTAAGAAACCAAGTCAAAAGCCCTCAAGATTAAAACCCCCAATCACCCTTTTTGAATCAAAACCGGACAATCACATGAACTTACTACGGAAGGTGCATAGATGGATAGGATCTGATCTCCAAGAGACATCTTCATGACTTACACATCCTTGGCATAAAGCAAGATTAAAAGGGGAAGAGGAAACACCAAAAATCAAGCCCAAACAAGATTTCAACACTTGAGAAAAGATGAGAAAGACTTGGATAAATTTTGGATATATATTAATACTTGGAAATGAATGTTTATAGCCACTTTATAAGTCTAAGGATGACAACAAACTCAAAACCAAGAGCCATAACTCATCTCATAAAGGTTCTCTCAAAGAACCTTAACTCCTCTCAAGGACTTAGCACTAGCTCTTCCAAAGCTTAGCCTCCAGGTCACCTCTCCCCTCCTTATATATAGAGACCCACAAGAGAAATCCTAACTATCACCTCTATTTGGATTTCATCCACTCTTACATAGGCTAACCCAACACCATATCGGGTTACGTGCACATTTCTCAAAGCGCAACTTTTACTTGGTTCCAATAGACCGAGTTCGCCATTTTATGGCATCCACAACGAATCCATGACCTAATCCACTTAGGCCATCATAGT
This sequence comes from Dendrocalamus sinicus, assembly GCA_036346575.1. Lineage (NCBI taxonomy): Eukaryota > Viridiplantae > Streptophyta > Magnoliopsida > Poales > Poaceae > Dendrocalamus > Dendrocalamus sinicus. The sequence goes on from CM070644.1 coordinate 14,277,460, forward strand.
GGTTTCAAATACCACCACTTTTCTTATATTGGGCAATTTACCAAAATACTCCTTTACCATCTTCTACAAAGCTTCGTACTTTCTTCATCTTGAAGTAGCTCTGTGCTTTGTCTTCAACTCCATGTGGCCCCAATGACTTGCCGCCAAGCCTTTCTTGCATCCGGATCCCAATAAATTGTCCTCACTTGCAAACAGTCAAAGTCACATAGCGTGTCACATGCCTTTCCTCGAACCATGACGGCACCCAGATTTACTTAACTGCATGGACCTCAGCTCCTCCCTAAGCTTAATCCCAGTTCCTTGTTATTGCCCATCATATCCACTACCAGTATTTCCCACTCTGGAGTCCTTCCCTCAAAGCATCCCCACATACTTCGACATACAACCCATAGTGCCCAACAACTAACCGACATGTCTTTACGCATTCGGACTCCTCCGTACTATCTCTACGTGCATCAGCCTCATCACACGGTGCACTACATACACTAACTTGTCACTCCACAATCATTGTCTTCTCTGTACTCCCGCTTGAACCACATGGCCTCACCTGGACATAAATGACCACTCCGGGCCTCAGCATCCCACCTAGTTCAGGTCCATTGTTGTTCACTGCTATATCCTCTAAGCCACCTGCACATCTAAAAACCAAACAATCATGTCGAGCACAAACTCCATGCACTTGACTCGCATTAGTCAAAGCAATGTATTATGCAACACACCACATAAAACACCGGCACCTATGCCACGCTCACATTCAACCAGACTCATGAACCAACTCTCACTTTACTCTGGTCGCAGCCACCGGTCTGACCACTCTTCCCACGCCGGTCTGACCGCCCGGCCAGTATGACAAAAGTTCTCTCCAAGAACTCTAATTACTCTCAAAGGCTTAGCACTAGCTCTTCTAAAGCTTAGCCTTCAAGCCAGCTCTCTCCCTCTTTATATAGAGTGGCTCACAAGAGAAACCCTAATCAACATATTTGGGTTTTATCCACTCTTATATAGGCTAACTCGTTAATCCAATACCATAGCAGGTTTTACACACACATCCATGCTTCTCAAAGTATGACTTTCACTTGTCTCTAATAACTAAAATTCATGATTCTATGGCATCCATGAAGACTCCATGACCTAATCCACTTAGGCCACTGCCATGATTTCGCCTGCCACTTTTTCGATATTAGGCAACTTACCAAAATACCTCTCTACCACGTTCAACGAAGCTTCGTGCTTCCTTCGCTTTGAAGCAGCCTCGTGTATCAGCTTCAACTCAATGTGGTCCTAATGACTTGTCATCAAACCTCTTATATATCTGGATCCTACCAAACCGTCCTCGTTTACGAATGGTCATAGTCACTTGGCGCGCCACATGCCTTTCCTCGAACCATAACGGCATCCAGACTTACCCGACCGCATGAACCTTAACTCCTCCATGAGCTTAGTCCCATTTCCTTGTGTTGCCTATCATGTCCACCACTAATATCTCCCGCTTCGGAATCCTTTCCTCAAAGCATCTCCACACACTTTGACACATAACTAGTAGTGCCCAATGGCTAGCTGCCACATTTTCATAAATTTGGACTCCTCCGAACCGTCTCTACGTATATCAGCCTCATTACTTGGCGTACTATATACACTGACTTGTCTCTTCACAATTCGTGTCTTCTCTATGCTCTTGCTGGAGCCACATAACCTCACCTGAATTTACATGACCACTTCAGATATTAGCACCCCGCCTAGTCCTAGTCTATTGCCATTGGCTACTACGTCCCCTACGTCATATGCACATCCAAAGGCCAAACAACCATATAAAGCATAAGTTTCATGCACTACTCACGTTAGTTAAAACAATGTATCATACAATACACCACACAAAAAAGGCACACATGCCGTGCTCACACTCAACCATGCTCATAAACCAACTCTCATTATACTCTAGCCGTAGCCACCGGTCTGATCGCTCTTCCCACACCGGTCGGACCGCCTCGGTCCGACTACCAACTACTGGCCGGTATGACCACGACTTCAATGTCGATCACACTGGCTCGCTCCAACCTCTATCATGGCCGATCGGACCACACGAATCCAACTCCAAAACACGCTCTATAAAAAAGACAACTAGAAATCAGTCATACTGCACCAGCAGTCTAACCAAACTCAAACTCCGTAAATTATCTCAAACCAAAAGTCAATTATTCATCACAATTATTGAGTGATTTCCACATGGTCTCATAGCGTAGGACAATCTAACAAGCTAACTAACTGATAATGTCTCACACATGGTACTTAATCTGAGTCGAGTGCTAGCACGACTTTTAATTAGGACTTCAATTTAAAGCCCTGCTTGGTTGGGCTGAAAAGTTGTGGCTTATGGCTAAAATTGCACTGTAGTGGCTGAAATTTCATTGTAACTGAAGGTGGCTTATTTGGTGTAATTAAATCTAAAAAATTTGAAAATAAAAAATATGCTAGCTCAACACGGACAACGCAAATGAATACGGGAAAAAAGAACCGGCAAAAAAGCTAAAAAAACCAAAATTTAGAAAAAGACGAAATTTATGAATAGTAAAAAATAAGCCAGAAGCTAAAGCTAAAATGAACAATGCAGAGCACTACGCAGAAATATTATTAGTCCGACCAATCGTTGATTCAGGAATTGAGCGCCAGTGGTGCAAAATTGCTACTGCCATCGGGTCACAATTTTTATAATTGTTTTCAAATATGTACACTGCCATCGGGTCACAATTTTTATAATTGCTTTCAAATATGTACACTACGTAACAAGCTGTGTTGTAAAACATCCCCTTTTTTAATGTTGGAATAGTAACTTTCCTCCTACCATTACAATTCACAAATGACTTCCTTAGAAGTTAAACTGTTCTAAAAAAATTAAAATTTCACTAAAATTAATGGCTTCATTAAGAAAGACAAGGACCCTATTCAACATTGTATTTCCGCCAACGTGCCTTACTCCGTGTCCCAAAACTATACATACATATTCTTTCCAAAACCGTTCGGTAGTAGCTCCTAAAAAAATTCAGTTAGCTCCTAAAAAATTCAGTGGAGATTACTGCATGTTGAGGTAAAGTTCATGTCAGGGTTTTTTTTTTCTCTCAAGCATTTTGCTGACACACCAGCTAGCTGGGCTGGTTGGGCAATGATTGCTGGAGCACCATAGCTGGCTGTGTATCTCGCCTTTCTTTTGTGGGTGCTGGTTTTAGCAGTGCTGCCTGTTGTTGCCGTTGCTTTGAGTGCACGGCCAGGCCAGGGCCGGAAGCCGTTCTACTACGGGATCATCAAGCTCGCCTTTATGCTTAAGTGCCGATTGGTTAATTGCCGGAGATAGAGCTAGGGATGTGTTATTATGATGCCTAGACTTTGTGGCCACGTATCTTCTAGGAACGTAGGTACGTACACCCATTTGTGGAGGCTATATTATGGCATCCCGTGAAAATGCACTAAATGTTGCAAATACCATGAAAGTCGATTTAGAAGTTTTTAAAAATTCTCAAAAAGTTACCAGAGTTAGGGGAGGTGATGCTATACATCTCCACAAAATTTCAATAGCAAAATCACTTATTTGAGACATATGAAAAAGACAGATACTTAGTGAACAGTGATTGTGTTAGATCATGTGGATGATTATAAATAAAGTGATGATGAATAATTGACATTTGGATTGCTTTGGATTTTACATTTGTAAAAGTTTTGGTCGATCGCGGTAGAAATTTTCAAATTCAAATGGCTTCAATCTGCTCCAAGTGGTTTTTGTCTTCTCCGAGTGTTTTTGGTTGCTCCGAGTAGTTTTGGATCAGTCCAATCGGGTCCGAGTAGCATCGGACGGTATTCGAGTAACTCTGGAGCATCGGACCGCTTCAAGTGGTTTTGGTTGCTCTGAGTAGTTTCGAACCAGTCCGATCGGGTCCGAGTGGCATCGGATGGCTTTCGAGTAGCAATAGAGTATCGGATGATATTCGAGTAGCTCTAGAGCATCAGACGGCTTTCGAGATGCATCGGAACATCGGATAGCACTTGAGTGACATCAGAGGATCACACGGCTGAATAACTATGGCAGACTTCGACCACGGTGGTTTTCGATTACAGCAGACTTCGACCACGTTGGTTACGACTCAAAGTCGTTTGCGACCATGTTCGACTACGACCATATTCTACTCGACTACGTCTGGCATCGACTACAGAACATCAACTACGGTAGTTCGACTATGTTTGACTTCGACCACAACAGAACGATCACTGAAGGTAATCGTAGCTATATTACTTTTTATAGTCGTAGCTACAGTACTTTTCATGGTCGTAGCTATAGTACCTGGTCGATACTCGATAGTCATAGATTTTACTGGTCGATACTCGAAGACTTTGCAATCGATGGTCGTAGACTTTGCATACTGCTATTATAGTCGTGGACTTTGCAGACTGCTATTATAGTCGTAGACTTCGTAGTCTTGTTTTCATAGTCGTAGACTTTGTAGTCTATTATCGTTGTCTTCGGTAGTCCAAGGCTTTGTGATCGGTTGCCGTAGGCTTCACGGTTGGTACTCATAGACTTCATGGTCAGTACAAGAACTTCAATTCTTATGATTTTTAAGTACCTCGAGTGCTCGTATTGGGCCAGTGGTGATCAGGTCCGAGTGGCATCAGATGGCTTTCAAGTAGCAATAGAATATCGGACTGTATTCGAGTAGCTCTGGAGCATCGGACGGCTTTTGAGATGCATCAAAACATCGAACGACACTCGAGTGGTATTAGCGGATCGCACGGCTGAACGACCATAGTAGACTTCGACTACAGTGGCTTTCGAACATGGCAGACTTCGACCACATTGGTTGTGACTCAGAGTGGTTTACGACCACGTTTGACTATAACCACATTCTACTTTGACCACATCCGACGTCGACCACAAAACATCGACTACGGCAGTTCAACCACGATAGAACAACCACTGAAGATAATCGTAGGTATAGTACATTTCATGGTCATAGCTACAGTACTTTTTTATGGTCGTACCTATAGTACCTGGTCAGTACTCGATAGTCATAGATTTTACTGGTCGATAGTTGAAGGCTTTGCAGTCGATGGTCATAGACTTTGCAGATTGATATTATAGTCATAGACTTTGTAGTCTTGTTTTCATAGTCGTAGACTTTGCAGTCTATTGTCGTTGTCTTTGGTAGTCAAAAGCTTTGTGATCGGTTATTGTAGGCTTTACAGTTGGTACTTGTAGATTTTATGGTCCGTACGAGTGCTTCAATTCTTATGATCTTCGAGTACCTCAAGTACTCGTGTTGGGCTAGTGGTTGACTGGTATGTGCATGATGTCGATGATTGGTGGTCGGTGCTATAGTACCATGTAGGTACTCAATGGTTAGTGAATAGTATTCAGAGGAACAGTACTCGAAGGTTTCGGTACTCTGAAGATGGGAGTACTCGATAGTCGGAAAGGTTTGGTTCTCAGTAGTCAGTAGCGATGCTTATGGTTATGCCCGAGTGTTTTTGGTGGAGCGATAGTATTTCCTGAGTTCTTGTGGTTTTCGAGTACTCATTGAGCTAGCAATTGTAAGAAGTTGTCTGCAACTGATTGCGGTAAGCGATGGAATGTGTGGTCGTAGATGACCTAGTTGATGGTTGTGGATGGCTTTGTTCTTGTAGATGGATGGACAAGGGTGGTGTGAGTGTGTGTGCTGATGATGGTCAAGTTGTGGAGAACTTATGCCGGGAAACGTTTCTTTGGTCTTTGCATGTACAGGATGGCATGGAGATGATCATGGTCGATGACAAGGAGAACCAAGACTAGGATGAGGAGATCTAAAGTCCAGACGGTTGAGGATGTTATGTGAGATGATCGGGCTAACGCTGGAGTACGTGGAGATCAAAGGTGTAATGCGTGAAGAAGCTACAGGTGGTGCGGTCCTAGAGGCTTCTACATAGAGGTTGATTATGCAAGATGGAGTTACAAGAGGTGCGTTCCTGGAGGCTTCATCACATGGTGAGATTGGAAACATTATGGAAGGAGTCCGTAACAAGAGCGATTAGAGATTTGGTAAAACCTATGTTAGGAAGGGTTTCAGGTCCCTTGATTTGAGGAAGATATATGATTTCGTGTTCGTGTTTGAGTCGAACATGGTTTAGAGCTCTATCATATAAAAGCATGGAGAGGCCAAGTATTTTGGCCGATGGCTTTTGCGAGGCTGTGCTAGAGTTTTAGGGGTGCCGTGAGGGCACTTTGTAGCCACATCTATGATGCAAAAATAATAGATCAGATCTATTTCAAAAATAGTTAGACGACATCGGTGACATTTTTCTGATCATCATTTCCTTGTGTTGCGTGTCATGAGCTTGGTGTCTTCGGGCGTCAAGTCAATCCAACTGATCAGAACTCGGCATTGTCTTTGGCTTGTTCTCATTCGAGTGGTCGAAGTGATTGAGCGGATGAAGCATTCGAGTGGCTGAAGCTTCTGAATGGAGGGAGACTTCTATCACGTGCAAAGGTGGTCGTAGCGAGCGGTCAGACAATGGAAGTGTTCATCGAGCATGTGCAAACGAACCAGCGTCTTGCAGTCATATTCTACACCCGGTAATTTAGATTGTTTTTCGTCTGGTTTGATATTTGTTTCAGGTGTCAAAAAGTGGAGACAATCATTCACCCCCTTTGATTGCATCTTACGATCCTACAGATTGTATTGTTCACTAAGTATTTGTCTTTTTGGTATGTTGCACATAAAATTAGGTTTGATCTTGAAATTATGTATGGCTATATATCATAATTTACCCTCTCTTTGGTAATTTTTTGATAATTTTTTAAAATTTCTAGACCAATTTTCATGACTGTTGTAGGGGTGGCCCCCACCTAAGCCCAGCAGGCCTGTTAGAGGAATGTAAGGCCCAAAGCGGGTATGTGTAATGACATGAGTACCCCTGAGGGGAATACTCGGATGTAAGGGTATAATTGTAAATGCACTCCTCATGTAGATATATATATATATATATATATATATATATATATATATGACACAGACCATGGGGAGAAACCCTAAGCCATTACTCACCTAACTCTCCACTACCATACTCTCTCTCTGTTTGGTCTGTAACCACAACAATGACATTTGCGACATTTAGAGTCTTTTCGCAAGATATGCCCTACTCCATCTGCATCACATACTTTGGTATTTGCCATGATAAATTGATCTAGCGAGGGGGCAGGGCTATGGCCGTCAGAGCCCCCGAGGTAGGGCTACCACTGGGTATCTATTACTTTTATTCAAACCTACACCTATATTATTGGGTAGGGTATGGGTAAGAAATAAATTACTCATTTAGATTTAGGTATGAATAGGGTAATACCTACTTACCTATCTTTACCCATACCCATTGAAGCCCCTCTCCAATGGCTTCATCTTTTGGCTTCTGACTTATGGTTTTTCATCTTTTTTTGGCTTTTTGGGTTTTTTTGCCTTTTCTTTTTTTTTCCCCTTATTTCTTTGCATTGTCCATGCTAATATAAAATTTTTTATTTTCTATATTTAATTACGCAGAATAAACCAACAGGAGGTACAGTGCAAAATAAGCCATAAACTCTAGCTTGTAAGCCACTTGGAGCACTATCCATGAGTTTGGACTACCCATACTCAGTATAGCTTCCTATAAAATATGTGGGAGCCATATGTGCTCACCAATTTGCACAGAGTAGCTCCATACAAACATAATTATTTTCAACAAATTTCATCGATTTCATAAAACTTTTATGATGTAAACGTGAAGTTGAAATTCCAAATACCGAAGTTTTACAAAAGCTTCCTATAAACGTATATAGGCCCACGTGTGCGTCTAGCCCTGCTAATTTGCATAAAGTAGCTCCCTTATATGCAGAATCATCTGTAATAAATTTCAATTGATTTCAAAAACTTTTTATGGTGTGAACGTGAGATTGAAATTTTAAATACCAAAGTTTTACGAAAACGTCCTTCATAAACTCACCTTTTTGACTTAACCCTCTTTTTCTTTCTCTTTTACCCATTGGGTTACCCAAACCCATTGGATATACCCTTTTTTATTTGAGTATAGATAATATTACTTTAAACAAGTATGGATAAAATTAGATATAAATTTAGATAACTTATACTCTACTCGGTGGTAACCCTACCTTGAGGATCCCCTATGGCCATCGGCCCTGACAACGGAGATGGGTGCAGCAAGCATGGGCAATTTGGATGTCAGTTTGGGCGCTAGCTCCGGTGATAACTCTGACCAACGGATGTAATGTTATAGCTAAGTAGCTCCGGCGTTTGCAGTTATGACAAAAGAGGAGCAAAGCACAAAAATTGGATAAAGTAGTGTTTTATTTTGGGACCTTTCCTAACATGGTTAAGGACTCCTGATCTTCTTAAGAAATGGCACACGCGGTTTGTAGCGATGTCAGTACGCACCAAGGCTGCAACAACGTACGTGGTGGATTAGGATGACCACAAGATCCTACACAAAATCATCTTTCACGAAAGATGCTCGCTCTCCTTGAAGATGGCATGCGTTCAATTTAACAAACTCACCCACCAAGTTATGATGATACTAGACCGGCTATCATTTGCTATACCTTTGTGGCTGTGCCTTTTGTGTATTAAACCACTAGTTCATTTTGGAGAGAAGACGGCACAGGAAGAAGCATCATACGGGATATCGCACTATTGGCGCCGTATTTTTTTGGTCGTGGGAGCACATCATATGGATTATCCAATTCTTGGTACCAGTCTGGGTTTGCCGGTTTTGGGCCCCTTCCTCAGGTGCAAGATAATATATTTATGGTTGACAAAACCGGATCAACCAGGATAATGGGATATATATACCAAGCCAAAGAAAAACGAAAAGGCTGTTAACTTTGGACAATTTCGGTTATTTCAGCTCGACTCTGGTTTAATTTTGCGCTAAGGAATGCGTGTCCTGCACCATTTTTTACCTAAAAATTTTGGGATTACTGACGGTTCTACGTATATGCAATGTATGCTATGCAATCCCCTTTGTGATGCACTCATGCAATTGCTTTCTGTTTGGGCACCAAATCAACATGAATAATTTTTTAAAAAAATAGATGTGCTTCCCAATTTAATTTTTCTGTGTATAAAATTTCAAGTTCTAATTCATTCTATATTAAGAGAAATAAAAAATAGAAAAATCTAACAAATGATAAATCAAAAGAAAAATGAAAGGAGATATGCTACTATTCTCAGCAAACATGTCATTTTTGTTTCTTCTAACATATTTTGAATTTAAAGTTAAAATTTTAAAGGGTGCTTGAACACTTTATAGACTACATTGTCTTTTTTTTGCGAAATTTTCCATGTTGATTTAGTACCCAAAAAAAGTTGATTATATGAGTGCACCTTAAAGGTCATTGTGTAGCATATGTTGCCCTACTTATATACTTAAATATGTAGTGAAAATTGATAATTTGCCCCACGATTGGTGTGGCTATTTGTAATAGCCCTAGTGCCCCTAAAGTTGGTGAGCCAATTGATTACTTACCATTTTGGTCTTTTAATTCAATTTATAATTCATTTTCTCCACAACCTCTGCTTGCAATGAACTAAATGCCTCTAGGACAGTTTGGCCCAAGGATATGTGGTTCTGTCAGGTCCAGCTACACTCACCAATCGCGCGGCGACACTCTTCACCATCTCCACCGGTGGTGGCGTAGGTGTGGCTTCGGTTGAGGTAACGTCCCCCTTTCGAATGTATTTTCCTTCCTCTTTCTAGCCTCCTTGTCGAGTTTTCTTTTAATAGATTGGTTGAATGCATGAAACCGTACATTTTTTTGATTCATCTGGGTTGACCTTGAGGGATTGAGGAGCACACGCGATGGACCCCAAGGCATATGTAACTATCCTTTTTAGTACGTTTTTTGGTTGCTTTTCGCTTGTATGTGAGTAGAACGAATGGAGCAAAGAATGTGACAGCATACCCTAAACTTACTTTTATTCCCAATCTCGAGTAGGATTGGTCTGGAGAGAGCATTTATAGTAGTTTTTAGAGTTTTAGCATGCACTGTGCAGCTTGATGATGGGAACTAACACCAAATTGATCATCAAGATCTCGAATGGGTTATCAATCTGTCTAGATTTACGGTGGATAAGTTCATCAAACAGTTGCGTGAGAGGATAATTTGGGGTTCATGCTAGGAAGCCCATTTTTTGCAATGATAGGAACACTAGATTGGTTGAAAGGATCTATCAAAACTTACAGCTAATGGAGGCATTTTAGGATCGTTGGCAACTAAAAATGGGTTTGCTTTTTTTGTTGAAATCTTGGACAATTATGACTACCAATATAGCCAGTCTAATGTCTCTTGTGAATCAGGTTGCTCGAGGAGATGTCCCTAGTACTTCAAGTGCTGGAACTTCTACTTCAGCAGCAGCAGCAGCATTAGAGCCAGAAGTGGAGGCACCAGGAAATGTATGGGCTTCTGGGTGGATTAGTCAACTCTTTGGATTGTTCAAGGCCTTGATGAGGATGACATACATATTTCTACAAGTGAGGAGGAGATGTATGCTCTTCTAGGCTTGAGGGATGAGGATGAGAGAGCCAGGGAAGCTAACCAGACAATTCCTAAGCCTGTTGTTGCTGCTTCTGCTATTGTTGGTGCTCCTGATGCTATTGGTGGTGCAAATGCTGCACCAAATGACACTCAAGGCTAAGGATCAGCATGCCTACCCAATTGAATGGAAGTTCTGGACCTACCACACAAAGGTCAAGCACTACAAGCCATGTCCTTTCCATTGCTGTGTATATGCAATTTGTAACTAAATCATCTTTTTTGCATACAAGTGGCATTGTTGTGGGGAGCGCTCGAGCACCTCTATAGGGAGTGGGAGACACTCACAAGTTGATGACATAGCCTTACTCACAAGTACAATACATAATAAGGTTTATACGGAAAATATGACATAGTAGTCGGAAACATAGTTTACATGGGTCTTCAAGCCAAATTTAACTTAACTTACAAGCTAGAACTCCAAAAGCTTAGACAACAACACCACTCGGAGACTCTGAGTACAACACCACTCAGGGAACTCTGACCATGACACCACATACTACACTCGAGTGGAGGCACGGCCTAGAACGAGTAGTCATCACCATCGAAGTACTCTTCACCTGCTGCGGTTCCATCATCATAGTACTCTTGGTCCAATCCAAAACATGCAAGAATAAGTTTAATCATACTCAACAAGCCACGATGGTGAAATTTTATAATGCAATGCAAAGGATTCAAGGAATTTATGTTGAAACAGGCTTACACTGGTCCTATTTCGACCAGGATCCCATAAGGTTTTATTTGTAAACACTTAGCAAACCAAAAACAACTTATAAAAAAGGGGAGTTAACATGTTCTCAATTATTTACAAAACTACCGCATCTCATACCACTGGCTCACTTTCATGAAACAACCAACGGTTCCTCTTATGCCTTAAGTTGACAAATCACCCCTCGACATAGCTCCATTGACCGAAAGTACGGTACATTTGAATGGCTTAGATCTCCACATAGTGCCAACTTTACCCACAGGATAGCATGACTTAGGGCGAAGCCGGGATAACAAATCTCATGACTGAGTCACAACACTAATGATACCCAGTACAGAGTAGGTCCCCTCTCAATAGCGGTCCGGACTAGGCCTAGGTACAAGCAACTCATCCGCTCGTTCTCAATGCTCGTTCTCAAGGTGCATACTATGGCATAGGTTGGTATATGAAAACGGCCATCACCAAACCGACATATGGCACGCCAATGAAACTACTATAGAGCCGAAGTAACTTCGAGTCATCGGTCTTGCGGATGGGCGATAGATATCCTGCCTCATGGCATAAAGTTTACTTCTCACCTATCACTAGTCAAGCAGAGACCATCGACAATCATGGCATGAATCACTACGAACACATGGTTGCCATGGCAACTACACCACACCCTGGCCAATGACTCCCAACACCACTCTCGGCGAGTGATCCAACAAAAACTCAAGAACTACCATTAGCATGGTGAACAATGACACATCAACTCATGATGGTGGGCAAAAGCACTAACAATCATTATAGGTTTTGATTATTCTACTACTATGCTGATCTAAAGCATGACATCCTAACCCTAATCTCACGAAGAAAATCGTATCAGAGTAAATATCAAGGATGGCCATACGATCATATAGTAAGAGGGAACATAACTAAAGCATGATTATTCAAAAGTAATTGATAGCAAATAGCACTTGACAAATAAGGATATAAAAAGTAATCCCATACATATTATACCTGACTATTGGGACTTAACATGATCAAGGAATCATGACATGACATGCAACTCATAATCGTCATTGTTCACTGTGGTGAAATCTCAAAGACCTCCTTCGACTCTGGTGACTTTGATAATCTGGTCATAATCTAGCGCGCACACATGAAAACATGAAATAAGTCTATTGCAACAACTACAAAACACACAAATAAAACATAGCAAAGAAAGAAGAGGGAACACAAATAAGAAGGGCTCTAGAGAGGGAAGAAAACATGTAACCAAAAGATTTTTGGCTGGATTGGATTGAAGAAGATGAATAAGAAGGTGCACAAAGACCCACAAGATACCTAAAGAACAGAAACAAAGACGCGATGAAAGGTGGTGGCTACTCCCGTGACTTCTCAGTAGCAAGAACATGGATGGCATCACCAGAGAGCTAGAGAGGTGATGACGAAGAGCTCTAGGCTACGATTGTGGCGAGTAGAAAGGCAAGGAGAGATGAGGACACATGGGGTCTTGAGTCCAGTCTCTCCCATGCTCAAGCGCGACACGTACTGCACAAGTGTTGACAACAACCTAGTTCGGGTGATGTGGGCTTATGCACGAAGACAGTGAGGAGGCGGCAAGCTCGAGACTGGCACACGATAGGTGAGTGATACTTGATTCGGTGAAGCGAACGAGGCGCGCTTGAGGGCTCCGAACAAGCGATTGGCAGCTGGGTACTCAGGTGGCTGGTCGAGTACTTAAGGGAGCGGCTACTAGCTAAGTGCTTGGGCAGCTGGTCGGGCACTCGGGCTAAGAAGAGGGGTTTAAGTACTCTGACTCTTTGGGATATTCAAGGGAGGCTCGGGGAGGGAAAAAGAAACCAAATCAAAGGAAAACACCAGAAAACTCAAGAACATAAACAAATAAAAGAAAAAAGGGGGTTTTATGAAAAGAAATTTTTGGGATGTCACAACTGTCAATGGGAGATGGAGCATCAATGCATCATAGTCCATACTAACTACCGTATCTCCAACAAAGTTAAGGCCTGCCAAGAATTCCAAAGAAGAAAAAGTTCTAAAGAATGCTATATTAAATTCTGGAATACGCTAAATCCAATGCATTCCATGTCAGGAAGGCGTCCATATCTCACAAATTTAACTTTATGTCCAGCGAAGCATAACAGCCATTTGCATGCAAACCGTAACATCCATAGTTGCATTACATCCAGTGAAGAACCATTACATAACAAGTTTGCATTACATCCATCACGGACCATAACTGCATGACCAAAATGACCATTACATCCATTCTAGTGCATAAGCTACTAAATAACAAAAATAACAAGACTGTTAGCCACACATGACACAACTACTTAACTAGCATCACTATGACAAGTAAGAGAACAAGCACAACAGTCACTCCATTAGCAAGCATCTGCAACTCTCCAAACTTCATGATCTTGCTCATCTTGCCATCCACCTCACAGCCGAAGGACTTCATCACAGCCATTTCAGCATGCCTGGAACCAACCTCAACCATCATACCAGCAATTCCAGTTTTCAGGCCTTCAAGCTCACCTTTCATGCATCCATGTCCTTCCTTAGCTCGGAAGTCACTTCGAGTTTAGGAATAGCATCTTCAGGAACAAACCCAATGTCCACCAGGTAGTCTTAGTACTGACCCAACCACATGAAAAAAACTACAACTATTTGCCTCCTAAGAAACAAAAAAAAGTGTCTAGACATCATCCGGATGTTTTATTCCTAACTATCATCCAAATTTATGACTCTTGGATTAGAGATCAAGAGGCCCTTATTTTTGGAAAGGGCAAATTTTTTCAAGTGGGAGGGGATGAAATTCAAGGGGGAGAATGCATGACCATTGAATATCTAATCCAACGGTTCTAAATTTGGATGATAGTTAGGAAGAAAATATTCGGATGATGTTTAATAAAACCCAACAAAAAATTGATCCAAATTAACCAGAGCCAAACTAATTTGGCCCAAATTTCTGTTGATTCACACAAAACCTAAAACCCTAATCGAACTCTACTCCATCCAATATCATATCATGATCAGTAACAATACCATAGGTCCAACTGGGGGAGATCACAAAGGATTGGAGAACTTACATTCAGTTGATTCTTGGGGCACTTCACGAAGGTCTTCCCCAGGTTGCTCTTCGTCTTCAATGTGAGCTCCACCACCTTCTCTTGTCTACACACGGGGCAATCCAAGAGGGGGCAGCCTGCTCTTCCCATGCCCAGCAATGGCACCGCACTCCTGCTAGACCACGCAGAGGAGCTCCCATGAGACATTGCCGCCGGATCGCTTGCTATCTCGTCGGAGTCGGCAAACGGTCCTAAGGGCATTTCGGTCATTTCAGGTGGGGTAATAGAGAAAAGGAATTATAAATTGAATTAAAAGGCCAAAATGATAAATATCACAAACTTTAGGGCATCATGCTATTACAATGTGTGTATGGCAAATGATCAAAGCCACACCAACTCTGAGGCAAATGATCAATTTTCTCCAATATGTACTCTATTATTTTTTTGGTTGGGATTAACATATATATTTATTTTCTCCTGAATGTGTGATATAAAAAAGTTCAATTGCCTAATCTTTAAATAAAAAATCATTTTAAGGCAACACAACAAATTGTGCTGAGCACCAAATTGTGAAAAGGGTGAGCTAGGACAAGGACAGAAATATCGGCGATTACTAGCCATACGGGCCTAGATAAGTAAACGTGGCGCTATCCCACAGAAACTTGAGTCAGATCTGCACCGTAGCTCAATTCTCCACAACAAACGTCAAATCAGGTTCAGAACACCAAATATATCAGCTGACTTCAGCCAAAATTTCACAGATACGATCGGGCTTTTTATTTTCTCCGACATGGTTTATGACAATAGAGTTTCTGTTTCCACCATATTGTTAAAGATCAATATGTCACCTCAATAAACAAGGGAATACAATGAAATGCAAATACCTATCCCAAAGGCTAGAGGGAGACAACAGCAAATAGCTATAGAATTTTGTCCGCATCTGCTTACAGCAGCCGTCAAAATTTTTATCACATCGTCGCTAGAACAAAACACACACAATGAATACTCTGTCAGCAAAGTCACAGTTATGTCCATTGTCTGTCTCAATTTTTTCTTAAGATATCACGAAAGCAACAAAATGGGAAAGCAGCAGCTTGAAGGACATCTTTGAACTCCAGGAAGCTTTGCTGTTGCGCGAGGACATAAATCTGATCACATGGTTGGCATTTCAAGCACTTGAAGGACATCTTTGAACTCAAATTCATGTGTTTCTTTGTTGAAACGCTCTACAAGCCTGTACCTCACATCATTAAGGTAGAACGAGTGAGCAGTCTCTAAAAGGCACTTTGCCTCTGTATCAATTAGCTTACTGGTGAACACAACGTCTCCTCGGACAAGCACTGTATCTTTGGTTTCTGCAAACTCTGTATAATGAGTGACCGTATAGTAAGGGCTTGCTTGAGTTCCTCTTGCTTTATAGTCTTCAAGTCCTGTGAAGATCATGTGTGGCATCTGGACTGGGATGTTGAATGACAGGATAGAAAAATTAAGCTTGAAATATTCCAAAAAAAACTAATGCTTAGATCAATTAAGCCAGCTACAGAAGCGCTGAAAAAACAGTACACAGTGCCAAACCTATGGTTTTCCCTAGCAGACAGACACACACCAGTTAGTACCACTAAATGCTTTACTATTACAACATTTTGGTTTAATCATGAATTGCAGTGAAGAAGAAAAATTTAGAGTAATGATTTTACAGATAATCATACACTTAATCTGTTGTGGTACGGGTCCGAGAACCGAGAGTAGGGTATTCACCTTTGATCGGCCGGCCATACCGTCACCAAGGTTCTAAGGCCAGTTGAAGAAGAGAGGGAGAATAGAGAACTTTTGTTTATTTCTTTACTTAATAATAATAAGTATAATATTGTCCCTTTTATAGAAAAGACTAAACTTAACCCCTAAGAAAGCTATCTCTATATTAAGAAAACTAATCCCTAATAATAGAAAATTTATCTCTAATACATGAAAATAATAGAAAAAAATAAACCCAAATAATAAGAAAACTAATTATTATATCTTAATCTGCAACATACTGAAGAACAACCAAATTCGTGCGCACTACAGTTCCCACGGGTACTGTTCACGCGCTACTACTGAAGAACAATCAAATTCGTGCGTGCTACAGTTCCTATGGTACTGTTTACATGCTGCTACAGTACCCACGGTACTGTTCGTGCGTTGCTACAGTGCACGTTTGCCGTGGTGCTGTTCGCTCGCGTGCTATGTGTACACCGAGATTCTAGGCCATAACATAATCATTTTTTCTCAGCTTAAAGTCAAATTGGAATATCTACAAAGGGTTTGAACAAACAAATGCCCAGGCGGAAAATGGCATGTCTCTTCAACGTTGTCAATCCTTTATAAATTTCAAAAGGAGATTAATTTCAGACTGACCAAAGCCCACCGTATTGTTATGTTGAGTTGAAAAAGCAAGACATATGCGTTATGTTAAGAACAAAGCTATGAGAAAAGCTACATTCAATGGAAAAAAATATGAAAAGGAAAGCAATCAATGACCAGGCTTATGAAAGTCTACTATTATCTGCAATTGAGTAATAACCTTGCATAAACATGGTGGTATATCCACTTCCTCTCCGCAAAGGAATAACAAAATGTCGGCTACACAAAAGAATGAAATTAGTGCAGCAAATAATAATCATGGTACTGCTAACAATAACTCAAATCAATAAATAAATACCATGTTGCTGATCTTTGTTCCAAGAGATGGTAAAGCTTTGCTTTCATAGATGCACCTATATGACCTCTTCCCAGGTGATACTAATGTTCCAGGAAAAGAAGAGTAACCCAAGTAAATTGCAAAAGCGAAATGTCAGGATAAATATAAGCTAACAATATAAATGCAGGTATGCAGCTATCAGCATGAACACTTACAAAATAAATAGTTTAATGGCATAAAACATAAGCATGATTTTGTTTAATAACTGAATGGCAATCACTTACTGAAATCAAACTGATTTTTCTGATTCCGTTGTGTTAATAGGCCAACATGTGAGAATTGGTGGTCCTAGCATTAGAAACCTTCCTCCCCACCCTTTGTGCAAATCATGCACGATTTTCGCATCCTATCTAACAAAAGATGGTCTAAGAATCACATAACTGTTTTTGCCTGGGAAATCATACAGTATTTCCAACCTATGGGAACAATTTCCTTGCCTACACAAAATGATAAAGTTAAAATTTGGCATCATACAAAGTTAAATTTTGGCATCATGCAATGTGCATATCGTTTTATATACCCGCTATTAAAGCACAAAACCATTCCACCCTACCCCCATCCTCTCTCCCATCTCTTTCTTTCCTTCCCCTACCTATGTCCACCTATGATCCACCTTATCCTGACATCATTGTTTCCTCCTCTTATTCACCCCTCTAACCAGCCACCTGAGACTTCTTGGACCTAAGCAATCCTCTTCTAGATCAATTAATAATGGTGACATTTTTTATAAATTTAATATACAGTGCTACGTAGAGCACCATTTTTCAAACAAGATATATCCTTAAATGATTTTCACCTTCAAAACTTCATTTAAAATACAAATGATGCTTTTGATTGAGTCTTTTAAAATGAATCTTTTGTTCTTTAATTCTTTTGCTTTTGATTTAGTACAAAGAAGGATATGGTAGCACAGTGCTTATACGGCTGCCAATGTTGCACCACCACTCACTTAACTCCATCCCTCCCCTCTACCTTTCGATCTGAGTTCTGCCTCTTGGTTCTCAACTAATACTCTTTTAAGCCCTCTTACATTTAATTACTGTGATTTAGCACTTTTGCATTTCCAAGAAAGATGGTACTTTATTGGGATCTTGTGAAATCTCTATGCTTTCCGGACTATATTTGGCATGGAAGTTGTCTTAGCGTGTTCCACACAATAGCAATGACATGTTGACAATGCCAAGCTACTGTTTCTATGGGGATATGTTGTCAATGTAATATTAAAATCAAAGCTCATGCCACTAGCATTCTATGGTGGTATGAAAGGATCAAAAACCCGGTACCAGCCTAAATCCCGGCGGGGGGCAGGTACCGGTTACCAGGGCCGGTAACCGGAAAAACCGGGGAAATCCCGGTAAAATTTCAAGTTTTGAAATTTGAATTTGAAACTGGTAACTGGAAAAACCAGCTGGTTACCGCCCAAAAAAACCGCAAAAACCGCTAAAAACAGGGAAAACACAAAAACATTTGAATTTGGGATGTTTCGAAGCATATTTAGCTCATACAATACGTAATCTAGCACAAAAAAAGGTCTAAATCAACCTAGGAGGTGCATTACGTAGTCACAAAAGACTCATAAATATAAATGCACTTCGGAAAAACCCGACCGGTTATTTATTTCCCGGTACCCACCGGGAAATCCGGTTACCGGCGGTTACCAGCCGGTAACCGCTGGTTTTCCCAACCCTAGTGTATGACCAGTGTGGTGAAATGGTGATATCCTTGAAATTGAAAGTAACAACTACTAGAAGATGATGTGGAAGTTACATTAGCAGAACTTTTGTTTAGTTGATTCCATGGCTGAAGAGAAAGGAATGTGAAAGTACGCCGAAATTGATTTGGATGGTTCAATGTACCTCCATTCTCATCAGTGCGCTCTCATGATCCATAGCATGCCAGCTGAGCTCGATACAACTACTTCCAGTGACCGTTCACCGCATTTCCATTACCATGCATACATTCTTATGTTTGGCTAATATATCAGACCTAAAATGAAACTACTTGCAGAAATTTTGCACCAATATGTTCTTTCATTAACAGGAGTTCTGAACATCCACACTAGCAAAGATCATAGAAAGTTCTTTTCAGTTCTACCTAGATGACAAAGGTCAGCACATTCCAATGGATGATTGGTTTTATTTTCTTCCTTTTAAGAGATCATTCAGATACCATAGCAAGCAGTTTGTTTTGGATAGTGCTTGCAATATTACCAAGCATGCACAGCCATTACAGGAGATTTACTCAATGCTAGTACAAAACGGAACAAATAGTGCGAAACGGAAGGAAATGAGGTGTGGGGAGGGCACTGACGTCATCCCAGGCGGCGACAAGGTGTTCGGGGGAGAGGCCCTTGGCGCGCTCGACGTCGAGGATGGAGCCCAGCGGCTTCGGCTGCAGGGGGGTGAAGCCACTTGCGAACCTCGAGTATCCCCTCCGCGGCGCCCACCGGGCGAGTTCAGCCGGCGCCGCCTCCACCGCAGGGTGGGGCGAGGGAGGGGCGGGCCAACCACCACGGAAGGGAGCGGGGCTTCGGGGTGAGGCGGCGCGCAGGAGCCGCAAGGGTAGCCGCCGCATGGCCGGAGCGCGGAGGTTGGTGGTGGTGAAGCCGTGAAGGGTTTTGGGGATGGACAGGGTAGCTGCTCCATCGCTGGTGGGTTTACCTCAAATAGTCTCTCTTTTTTTTTTTTTGGGAGAGATCGAATAGTCATTTGATTCGAATAATATTTAAAAACAGTGACTATGATGTTGGTTTTTATACAAGTATTCGCCTTTTTAATTCGCGATTAAAAGTAATACCAATTTATTGGACGTGTAAACGGCAATGATTAGTACGGTGACAAGGCGTTGAAAGCAGAGATGGCCATGAATCTACAACCAACAATGGTCTCAAGAAAGGGGTGGATATCGAGCCAACTCGAGCTTTTTCTAAAATTGACATAATTTGATTTAATATCATTTTACATATAATTTTAAAGTATTTTTAGAAGCGGGCTAATGAGCCGAGCCGAGCTAGAACAAAATTCAAATTCATTTGAAACCAACTCATTTTATTATTTAACCAATTAACAAGTATAAATGAAGCAATTTTGAACCGAACCAACGAGCCCCACTAACGAGCTTTTTTCCACCCTATCTCAAGAGTTATGTTTTTACGTGTAACTAGTCATATGCTCGTACGTTGCAACAAAATTTATTAAATATATATAGAATCATGCTATATAAGAGGGCTATCTGATCAATTGAAAAGTGAAGAGTAATGAGAAGTTGAGAATAAGACGGTTAGAGGAAAAGGAACCTATAACCACCAAATCATTCTTTTATAATAGTAATGATAATACATTGAAAAGCACAAAGGAACAACCAGGGGACAAAAGAAAATTTGCCAATGTTGGTGACAAGCATGGAAGGAGACGGACCATAAGGTGAGCGGAAGAGTTAGCAAGCTAAAGATGGGTAAGAAAAAGTAAACTCAGAAACAACAAAGAATTGTATTATCACCATTTAAAAAAACGATAATCCTACACAGAGTCACACATGGTAATGTGCAAGTCTCTGTCACTAAATAAATTGACAACAAAGACTCTATCGTTAACTCAACTAGCGACAGAGATTATATCGTCAACTGAATTGGTGATAGAGTCTGTCTCTAATTATATTTGCGACAGAGGTCTTGCCGTCAATTCAACTGGTGACATAGGACCTATCGCCACTTGAAATGGTGATAGAGTTATTTTTGAATTTTTGTAAATAATATATTTTTAATAAAAAAATATATTATTTAGAAAATCATTGCACTTTTTTGTTTTAGTAGTTTTGAAATAATAGCTAAATATTAAAGAGAAAATTTGACTAGTGTGGCTCAAATTGCATTAATAATTTTTGTTTAAATAAACCATTTTAGTTCAACATAACACTTCATAATGAAAGTGTGAATTATATGATATGTAAGGTTTGGTTAAGTGCATATGTTTGCCTCCCTACTCCTACAATACAAATGACAACATACACGAACCATTAACGCAAACGACATGTAAGATACATGTACATCTTGTGGAATGTAAACAACATTATGGTTGTAAATCTAATAGTGCTTATGGACATACACCCCTAAGGCAAAAATGAAACACCGTAAGGCACCTACATGAAATGGTGGTCGTTAGGGCGGTGTGGACGTAACTGGCTGCCGCAGTATTGGTAGGCACAATTACAGCTCGGGTTGGGCAGCAGTAATACAGGTGGTAGTCGCTGTCGATATTGACCACCTCCTTATTGTTCATATCCCTGATCCTCTGCCTGCGGAGCTCAACGTTGTTAATCCTCTTGGTGTGGAGCTTCTCCCATAACTCTTCTTGACGAATTTAGAGTGTGGATGTAAATCTAGGTAGGTATCGGATACGGTTGATTCACCCACTCGATGAACTTGCAAGCCGCGCTTTGCAAGAAAGATGAGGTGATTACAACCAATGCATGCGTGGAAGTATAGATAGAAAACGAACTACTTACCATGAACAGAGTGCAGCAAAATAATCGACGTCATGAGTTTCCCACATTGTCATAAACTGTAACAACCCAGGTTTTATTAAAATAAAAATAAATAAATAAAAATTAATTAAAATAAAATTAAAATAAGTATTTTTGTGCCTAAATTTTAATTTTGGATTTGCCCAGGATTTCTGTCTTTGAAAAAAAAGCCTGATTTGAAAAGTATTTTAAGTAAAACCTAAAAATATTATTAAATATAATGATATTTTGATTTTATATAAAATCCTAATTCAAAATAATTATTTGGATTTATTTGGCTCTTATTTGGTTTTTTTGAGTTTTCTAGAGTTTAAAATCTATTTTTGAAATTAAAAAGTATATTAAGTATAAAAATTAAATACCAACATTAGTTGGAAATAAATTTCATAAGTTCAAAATGTTTCCAGGAGATTCTCTGAATTTTTATGGAATGTTTGGAGTTTATTTCATATTTTTCTGAGGCTTATTGAATTTTTAGGCTTTTCTGAAAAATCCAAAATCAGGAAATAAGATTAAAACTCCTCCCTCTGGCCGCCACGTGGACGGACAGATTGCGCCCATGTCGCCGCCATCTCCACCGCCCACTCAACCCCCGCCTACCCCCTCCCATCGGCCGACATGCGTGCAGCCCAGATCTGTCATCTCTCCCCACGTCGACCCAACTGCGTCATCCGCCCCACACACCTCCCTCGGCCGCCCGATCTCCTCCTCGCTCTGTGGCACGTTCTCACCCGCTCCCTCCCTTTTCTCTCTCCCCGACCCCACCTGTCAGCGCCCTCTCCTCTCTCCCTCTGCCGATCGGGTCCCGCCCGTCGGTGCGCCTCCCTCCTCTTCCCGCTGACCGCCCGGGCCCACCCGTCAGCAACGTCTTCCCCGCGCCCTTCTTCCCCGCGAGCGCCGCCACCTCCCGCAACGGGCGCCCGCCCTTTCCGGCCACCACCCCCACTCCCCAGCCCAACCGCCGCCCACTCACCGCGCCGGCGAGAAATTAGCGCCGCCTCCGCGCCCCTCCGCCCCTATAAATGCCCCCATCAGCTCCGCCTCACCTCGCTCCATCTCCCCCTCCGCTCCCCATCCCCTCCCGACCTCTCCATCGCCGCCGCTTCGAGTGCCACCTGCCGCCGCCACTGCCCTCTCGCCGCCGGCCATCTCCGGCCGCCCTAGGTAATCGTCGTACCCTCCCCCGAGTTCCCCTCCCTCTCCTCTCTCGATTCTACCCAACGTCGTTCGCCGCTGACCACCGGACCACCGCCGCCGTCCCCGAGCACTCTCGGCCGGCCTACCCACGTCGGCTCCCTGTGCCTGCGTGGCGGCTGACGTGGCGCCACACCAGTGCCGTCCCGGCCCCATCAGCACCACCCCACCACCTCAGCGCCCTGTGTCGACCATGGGCCCGGTCTATCGACCCAGGGCCCACTAGTCAGTGGGGTTATCCCAGGGCTGACGTCAGCTGGCGTCATAATCCTTATTTTCCAGTTGAAAAATAAATCAGCCAAAAATAAAATCCCTGCTGACACCATAATTCAGATTTTTTTCTTTAGAAAAATAATTCCAGAAAATTCCTTTTTCCTTTTTCTCTGATTTCAAATTTCCCGGAGCCCATTCTTCTTCATCCTAACTCCGATTGAGCCCATTGAAATTTCTAAATTCACCAAAAATTTCCCTATATCCATTTCTGGCCTCAATTCAAATATTCGAAGTCAATCTGAATTTATTTTGAATTTGGTGGGTTATTTTCACGTGTAGACTTCGACAATTCGAGAGATTTCTTCGACGGAGATTTGCACAAATTTGAAGAGCAAGGCAAGTCACACTCCTTGATCATGTTGATCCAAGATTTCAAAATAAACTTATGTTGTTTTAAATTATTCTGCATGCGTATTTCTATTCAACGTATTTTAATTCAGTTTTAAATTTAGTTATTAATTGCCTACGTGTTGATTCCTCCATTGATATTGAATTTCTCGATACCTTGTCACCCTAGAGTCAAACTCTAGTTAATACACTAGTATTGGCTAGAGAATATTATATCAAATGCTTAGATCTGCTTAGTTATAATATTTATTTTGGGATACCTTTTTACATGAAATGACAAACCTTTTCACATAAAATGATAAGCTTTTCAAAGCTACTCTTGACTTTGGTGAGTCAAGGAGGTCTATGATATATTTTGAAAATAAAATATAAAACCTGATTTAGACTTAGGCAAATGGTGAGATTGGTGGGTGCAGGCATACCCTGTTGGTTGGAGCCGCAGTGGTTGACTGTCGTGCACAGGGGTACGTGGTTGGGCCTAAGTCAGATTAAGGACCGGTCTGTGAGCTACTATTGCAAAGCCCTATCGTACTACCACATGGTTGGTATGGGACAACCCTGGTTGATTAATTTGCGAAGTCCCAACCTGAGTCAAGTCGTAGGTTGAAGGTGGGCGTGGTTGGTGCCATGTGAAGTCCCACTTGAGTGAGCGTGGTTGTAGCCATGAGAAGTCTCACTCGGGCTCAAGAGGGGGTTCCGGTCTGGTGGATTCCTTACTGGGGTGAAATCTTAGAGTTGGCTTGGCCAGGTTGAAGGCTTTGCATTGTAAAGGCCTTGTCACGACTCCTCGCCGCACACCTAAGAAATTGTGTAAACCGGTGGCAATATGGGATGATCTTGTCTTGTGGGTAAAGCTGTACAACCTCTGCAAAGTGTATAATCTATCCTGGATAGCCGTGCCCACGGTCATGGGCATGCTGAGTAAAGGTTTTTCATGGATTAGATTTTGTTTTTTCAAAAATGTTTTTGAAAACCTTATGGATGGATGGAATCCATGAGAGAATGAAAACCTTGTGGGTGGATGGAACCCATGAGAGATATTGGGAGCTTGTGGATGGATGGAATCCACGAGTGTTTGGAAACGTGTGGATGGATGGAATCCATACGCGATCTTTTGGGAAAGATGGTCCGGGTGGGATGCCTGTGGATAGGTTGGTGTTTGGTCGAAACCTGCACTGACGGTATTATTTTCAATTATAAATATTGTTTTTACTTACTGTATTAAATTCAGCAATTTCAATCTAATTATTGTATTTCCTTAAATGCTACTTTATGCAAACTAACCATATAAGTCTTCCATTGAAGTCTTTATCATTATGTTGCATTTCTCCGTGTGATTTACGGAGTACAAGTTTGTACTCACCTTGCTATCTCCACACAGAGAAGGATGACGTCGACTACGGTAAAGATTTGGACGAGTAGGCCGCGTCTTACTGTCGTTTGCCTGTGGGCAGGCTTGGGCTTCGCTTCTTTTCAGTTGTTTTCGTAGTTATTTGCTTTATTTACTTTTACCAATGAGCGTTGATGTAAAACCTGGCCATAA
Organism: Dendrocalamus sinicus; assembly: GCA_036346575.1. NCBI lineage: Eukaryota > Viridiplantae > Streptophyta > Magnoliopsida > Poales > Poaceae > Dendrocalamus > Dendrocalamus sinicus. The sequence goes on from CM070644.1 coordinate 14,302,459, forward strand.
GGTCGTACTCTTTATTTAATGAAGTTGGTCATTTGTGCTTGGTATTTATCTTTGTTGTTACTGTGTGCACTAACTGATCCTAGACTAGTGCGATTTACACAGAGGATCCAAGAGTCGTTACTCCGGGTTCTGACATAAACCTAGACCATGCGTCAACTTTGTTCGTGCATTACAGCCAACGCTCGAGGATGTGTGGGTACTCGTGGAAGGGATTTCTAGAGGTGTAGGACTCCCTAGTTTTGAGTAATAGATCAGGGCTTGGAGGATCAGGGTCCAGTGGACAGTCACGGCCTTGAAATCCAGTCTGTGCCCATTGTCCCCTCCCACGTAGGGGTGCAAATGGGTTGGGTTAATCCCGACCGATCCGGTACCGAATCCGGTCGGTACCGGATTCGGGAAGGGAATTTGGTATCCAGTCGGATTTGGATAATTCATGTCGGATTTGGATTCGGATTCGGGAGAGTTGTTATCCGACCGAATAGTATCGGTATTCGGATACCGGATAATTATCCGGTCAGATATTCGGTCGGATATCTGGTAAGAGCTAAGAATTCACCTTTTATTTTGCTAGTATTTGTTTTTTTATCATGTTGGTTGGTTGAGGTGTACAGTGTATAGAAAGTTTTCCTGGATCGTGCAAGCTTAAGTTCTTTAAAAGGAATATGATATTCAGTTGTGGCAACTATAAATATATGAATACTAAAATGGTGTTTTATTTCTATTCTGCTACTTGTGCAATTGGAATCCTAAATTTGCTCATTAAGATCACTCTTCCTAGGTAATGGAATGAAAAGCATGTAATCATAGTATTATTAAACGATGAACTTTGGCATGCTTTAGTAAATGAACAGGTAAATTTCTCAAAAGTCTATTATCCCCAATTGTCTATTGTCTCTACCTTAATTTAGTAAAATTTCTTTAGCCTAGAAAAAGAAAATGATGTCCGTCAAAAATCAAGATTCATCTTAAAACGCCACACCTCAATGGGCAATTTTGGGGGAAACGCCACACCATCTTCGGCTAATGAATTATAATCACTATCATGTACTTATGTCTAACAGTTTAAGGCTTGAAGTGATGGTGGTATGGTTTAGCATATGTTCCTTTCCGTATGCACATACTATCCGTCTACATTATCCATTTTTTATCCGAAACCGTCAAGTATCCGTTCCGACGGCACTGTATTCAAAATTCCGAATATTCCGAATTCCTATTCGTATCCGGTTTTACCGTATCCGACCCCGAATCCGAGAAAAAAATATGGGTTAGGATACGGTATGAGCAATATCCATCCGAATCCGACCCGATTGCACCCCTACTCCCACGCCTTGAGCTACCCACTCTGTCCACCATGTTGTGGTTCGAGGAGTGTGTTCAAAATATGTGAGTTTTTTTAGTGGGACAATTTATAGGCCCTCTTAGATGTGGGCGGTAGACTTGAGTCACATAGAGTGTGTGGCAGTGTGCTATCACCATGGTTTGAAAAGGGGCTAGTCGGAGTGTTGTCACTTCGGGCTGAAAAAGGAGGTGGCATAGTATTGTCATTTCTAACTAAAAGGTTATGGACGCATCTTGTCTCGATGTGTATTGCTACCATTACCCATTCATCGCGCTGTTGAGAAGGGGAGGCTATCTCGTAGTCATAGCACAGATCATGTAATAGAACAACTTTACAAAGAAACCAGAACAAAGAGGAGCATAACACCATAAATATCATAGCACGTGGCAAACACATAGCAACTTATTACAAGGACTTACTAATTGTAAGGAACCTATGCGTGGTTCCTCCTAAGCGCTACCCCACGAGTGGCACTAGCCCTGGGCTGACACTATGCATGACCTGACTAGTAGGACTACTGGTCTGGTGCGTGTCGTGACTTGGCCGGGCGAGCAGGAGGTGCAAATCACAACGTCCCATCGGGTCGGCTAGATCCGTCTAGGCACATCAAAGAGCTATGAACCCCGTAAGACATGAGCGGCCTTGTCCTCTGGGGGCTTGGCCAACCAGGCATCCACTGGGGCATTATCGTCGTCTGACTGTGCCCCGTGGCCTGTCGTGTCATCGCCCGCTTGTCTCCCATAGGTAGACGTGTTCTCCACGTAGTTTTCAAGATGTGCATGCTGGCCTGCAAGGAATATAGGATACAATTGAAATGTATTCACATATAGGATACAATTGAAATGTGTTCCCAAATTTGAGCACATGGAATGAGGAAAGAATAGTTTACCTGGGTACATCTAGGCATACTGAGCCGTCTCGTGGAAGTGTGGTCCTATTCAAAAAAAACAGTCGTTAGTACGAAACATCATGAGAAAAACTGCGTAAATATCTTTAACAAAACACTACCTGAGACTGGAGTAGGGGCAGTATGATGCCAGGAAGAGCCCCTTGGCATATCCGAAGAAGGTGAGGTGGGAGCATGCGACATGTGCGGTGTGTTATGACTGACCCCTCAAGCATGTACCATGAAAGCACGTGGTGACGCCTGCACCACGTCATCCCTCAGCCCCCTACATGACATCAGCGAGATGATGTGCTTGGCCTTGTCCCTGATCCGGCCAAGAGCGGCTTTGAGCCCCCCGTCCTCGATGCGAGACATAAGAAAGGTCAAGTTGTTGTGGACCTCCCTAGCGAGATAGCTCTGTGCGACAAGCAAAACATGTTAGAATCAATGCGACTGTAAGGAATTGAATATAATTAATTGTGTGTTACTAACCAAGCAATAGAAGACAGAGTTCGGCTGGGTAGGGTGCGTGTATGTCGTGCTAGTGACGTGCCTTGGTGGATCCTCCACGACACGCACGACCCGAATCCTGGTGCATGTGTTGTACCATTTGATATAGTCATCATACGTCGAGTGGTCGTACAAGGCAGACTCCGGGTGGACATCCTGCAACACAAGTATCCACTATTGGACGTATGGCTCTATGCACCAGGCCCATCCTATATGTCCTTTGACACCCTCCCTCGTGTGCCTGTAGGTACCCAAAACATACAAAGGTTAGTAATTACATACTTAAGCCATGCTATCGAGTAGGAAGTGGGAGAATCTGCAACTCACCTATGAATGTTCCCTTCCACGCAATTGCCTACATCCACTGGAAATGCCTGCCATAGTCTGAACTGGCTCATCACCCGATGCACGGCATACGTCTCAACGAAGACGTTGTACACTAGGTGTCATTGTGCCATCCAAAAGGCGGCATCTCGTGTGCACTAGATGGACAGCCCCTCCGGTGCACAATAGGCAACGATGTCAACAGCGAATGCTTCTAGATGACATGGTCATTCGTCAGCTGGTCAAACATAGCAATGTACTCAGTGTACGATGCGTGAAAAATGGGCTGGAGAAACATAGATTAGTGCATATGTTAGTAAGTTCACTATGAACATTTTGTAATTAAAACTGCACAAGGATGAAACTAACCCGTCAGCAACACCACAAGGTCCCCATGATAAGATAATCCACGACGTTGGCCAGTACCATGTAGAAGGTTGAGCCGTAGGGACCCAGGTCGATATGTGGACCACCAATATGGAAGCGCTCGAATAACCACAGCTGCAGTAGGAGAGGGCATCCAAAGAGTGTGGAGTTCTCTGCCATCCTTTGACACCCGTCACAAAGCTTGTGGTACGTGGCAGCCTATACCGTCGGGCCCTAGGCCTGCTGTGGGATGTCGTCCAACTCTACATCCGCTATCTGCCTGGCATACTAGATCAGGTGTTTGCCCACACTGTCCCATGGGATGAGAAAAACATGACCCAACTGAAGAACCAAACCAGGTATGCCTCCAAGTTTCACCTCACAACATAATCCCCCTGCATCAGGGACCATCCTCTCTGGTTGAAAATTAACAACATGTACTTGTTAGGTATGGTGCTTTGAACAACTAGTACAGTAACTTAAAATAGCACTTACGTAAAACTGGGTAAGCCACTTCTATGTGGGACCATGGGTGCTAGTGAACTCCCTTTAACCAGCGTTAGATGGTAGCACCCCCTGAAACCTCACGAGCAGCTGAGGGCACCAGTCCAAATCTATGTTCGTCAGCACCACCGTGTCCCACGTGTAAGGGAGACCAGTAATGATGTGACCATGCCACAAACACATACGACCATAGCTCCTAAGATTGAATAAAAGGTGAATTCATTTCTTCAACTTCAATTTAATTTAGATGAGAATATGATATGATCTAATGATGAAAACGTATATTGTGTAGATATACAAGGAGGATTTCATCAACACTACGCGCTTGTGGTTGGGGTCCACCTAAAGGGAATCCAAGCAGCACATCAAGACCAAGTCGATGCCTTTCCCAACTCTTTATTAAGGCTTTCACATCACTTTGGTTATAAGTCAAGCAAAAGTTCAAGTTAGACACGTTCTGAAATCCAATTTGGCCTCTAGAGACAATACTGACTTCAAACATGCATAGAATTTGCATACAGACTTTGTTTGAGGTGTATGAGTATAGCATGAAAAATTTATCTCATTCTCTTTCCAATGGACCCAGACACACCTCCAAATTCCTTGTGAGTGCACCCCAATCGCTAAAACAAGTCAAGGCTGATTATGAATCTAAACCAAAAGGTGTTGCACCACCTCCACTTGGGCCCATGGGCCTTATACCTCCTAGGGTTGTGTGCCCACCTCCCTAGCGACCACCCATGCCCCTCTTTCTCTTATAAATAGCCCTAGGCACCTCCTTCTTTCTTAGGTTTTGTTTAGATCAGTTTAGCCCCTTGTGTGCAAATTCACGTGCCTCTTATGTTGAATAGACCAACAGATCCGTGTTACAGAACCTCAACTATCCTTGTGCGACTTATATATCTAGCAATTTTTAGATTTCTCTCTACTTTAGTTCTTGTTTGTTCTTCGATTTCTTGCAGAAATTGATCTTCGTAATCAGGTCAACCATCATTCTTGGTAAGGTTAATAACAACAAGAGCGTGGTGTAGCGATTGTTGGATGGCTTGATCGTATTTCGGTCAAGTAGCCTCATCGTCAATGTCGTTCCCTACCAATCGAGTTATCATCCACCAAAAGTTTAGGACCAACCTATATTAAGTGAGGTACAAAAAGTCCTCAAGCGTCAGCATCATCTCCCCACATGAGAGGTGAAACATGTGTGCCTCGAGCCGCTAATGGTCGGCAAGCGCTGTGTGTAGGCACCTATCCTACGGGAACCTCTTAGATGCACTGTGCCTATCCTGGGCATCCTTAGCTGTGACCTCCACCATCCTAGCAAGGGGAGCAGTCTAGATGCCCTCAACCTATGTGCAAACAACTAGGAAATGTTAGTGCAACCTAAGAAGACGCAGCATATACCAAACAAAATTTTACCTGATTCACATACCTGTGAATTCAACAAGGGTCGATCCTCCATACCCTCATAAGGGTGCGCAACCGCAACGAAGAAAACTCGATGGGTGCCTCGCCATGCTGAGGCAAGGCAGTCGCCAAGTGGCTACGATGCATGGTGTTGATGGTCAGATCGAGCAGCTCATAACGCCACTCCGCATGTATTGCATCGTCCTCTATACATGTTCAAGAAACCATAGGATGTTAGTATGATAGAAAGAAACGGATCACAAGGTAAATGTACAAGTAAAGAAACATAACACAAGGTAAATCCGTAAGTAAAATAGCATAACATAAGATAAATCTACAAGTAAAGTAATGTATGTTACATATAAGGCATAGATCATAGTGAAGTAACATAATATAATTCATATGTAGGATACACATAAGACATAGATCATACAACAACTACGAACATACGGACTACCTTACTAGTACCACGTAGTTCATACATCACAGATACCATAACAGACATGACAACATAAGTTCAAATAGTGCCAAACCCAATAGCTACCACCGTCGATGGAGGTCCCAACCACCCCATCCCCATGGACTTCTTCTCCACCTTCCTGCTAGCCCCTCCAACGTAGGCAATATTTGGAGGTATGCCTAGTCTCCTTGCAAATAGAGCATTTCTCCAAACGAGGCCCCGCTTCTGATTCATACATGTAATTTCTAATACGTCGGGTCTGCGGACGACCAACTCCTCCCAAGAGCCTGTCAATGTCTGGGATCTACCTCTTCTGCTCCTAGCTGAGATGACTGATAAATGGTCCAATCACACCGAAATCATACAATTCTTTACTCCATGTTGCCATCATAAAATATTCTGACAAGAATCTGCCATATTCTTGCGCAGCTGTTGAACAAGCAGCCATCACATGTGTGCATGGCCTATAGACGATGCTTATTGCATGTGTAGGAACAATTGTACCTTCCAAACATGCACTCGTGAACAATTGTCACACGGTTCATCCTACGACAACCTTTGGCCCTACACAGACCTCGAAACAAAGATCCCTCGTACCCATTTTAAATGCTCTGTGCATTCCCCCCTTCTTGCTCTTCTCTTCTATATACTTCGTGATCATACTTAAGTACCTCAGTTGTGGATCACTCATGGAGATGCGAGCCAAGACGCTTCAATCAACAAAGTAATTGGCAATACTGCGTAGCACTCCCTCCATAATGGCTACCAAAGGAAGGTACCTTGCACCATCGGTGTCATAAAGCAATACCTACTTCTCCCTAGGCTCATGCTCAATCCACTCTAAGAAGCATTTTGTTTGCCTTGAATTCCTTCTGACTAATTCTACATGATATGTAGGTATCTTACTAAGTGCAACAGGGAGCTCTTCCGCACCTGTGACGGGCTTCTTCGCTGCCTCTCTTGTGTGCTTCATCGTCAGGTCATCCATTTTCTTCTATAGTACATCAAACTTTCTTTGCTAATTCCAATCACAAAGCCTCTTAAAAAATATTCATCTATGCTCCTTGTTCCTGAATTGTTGTAGAAAATAACACCTATGTGCCCCTTGCACAACCACTCTGCAAATTAATCCATGGATACAGTTTGTTTTTCCCTTGCTATAGTTGCATAATTGCCTTCAATAAGTCATCATCTCGATAATGTATGATGCAAACTTGTGAGCGCTCACCCACGACACCAACTTTCATGTTCTTCAGAAACAACAGCCAACTATCAGTGTTCTTACTCTCGACAAATGCAATTGCGACTAGAAGAACCTGGTTGTTGCCATCTACTGCAATTACAATCAATATCTGGTCCTTGTACTTCCTAGTCAAAGTGTCATTTACGCAAAGCAATAGACAACAATGTGTGAATGCATCGAAGTATGCACCAAAAGCAAAGAATGCTCGCTTCAGCATAATCTTCCCGGGGAACTACTTTAAGGCTTGTTCCAGAATATCAACATAGGTCCCAATCTTTCTTTATTGCATGACTTAGAGATGACCGGGCAGGTTGTGATAAGAGTCTTCGAACGTACCAAATCTTACTTCTGGTACCTTCTACTTCACGCTCCAAGTTTGGCATAGCTTATTATGTACTGAAACCGCCGCTCTACCACAAGAATAATGGAACGCAGCTTAAAATCTAGGTTGTCAACAATCTCTCCATACATGACATTTGCAATAAAACATAAAGACATGTTTCTATGGGATTACATGGACTTTGCTGTCACGCAAGTGTGTGGAATGACTATTGAGCACTTCCAATGGGTGTCCCACATAGGTTGGTATGTATGGACTCACCAAGGGCATCTCTTTATCACACACTTCACATCATACACAGCTGAACTTCACCACCTTGAATGTTTTCCTCAACGACACAGAACTTGACTACTTCATGCACATACCCCTTACTTTTATAAAACACTCCTTGCCTAACCTCGTTCTGCTAGTGCTCCCAGGCCACCCGCACCTTCATTCACTACTAGTTTGTCGAATTGGTGTGGCGTTCGTCACCTCCACCTTGCTCATCGAAACATTCATCATCTGACATTGCCTCATAGTCACGGTCTTTGAGCTTTATTCGTTTCACCAAGGATTTCATCTCCTTACCTTCATCTGCAATCCTTATGTGTTCCTGTGGCCATAGGAAGGTCTACAGTCTCAACTTCAACTAAGTTAGTACCACCTCCACCTAACCTCCGTGGCTCAAACAATATGGCACACTTTAGCTAAACTCCCCAACTTCTTCAGCATTACCACCTATGGCATCTTCCTATGTCACATAAGCCAGAGGGACTTCCTTATAAGCTTGGGCTAACAAGACTAGCAGTCATCCATGCTCCTTCGCTAATCCCATGTATAAGCTCCACGAATTTCGCCCCTTCAGTTTCACTAACTCTCCATAAGTGTGTTATCGTGCCCGAGTAGCAACGCTACACAACTTCAAGTCATAAATGCATGATCCAGCAAGAATAACTAGTACAATCATCTTATAATAGCGCCTCATGAACATTGTTTTGCATTTTACAGGCTGGTTGTCACATATGGAAAATCATGCAAATTAATTCCTTCTGTACCCATCTGTGGAACCCCTCTCTATAGTATTTTGGAAACTACTCATTCAGTTATACCTATTGATTATTTCGACAACTAATCTGATGTTAACGATAGCTGCTCATCGATTAAATAAACATGAAATAGACCTAATGACAAATCCGCTAGTCATTGATAAATTTGCATAGAAAGGGATTTCCCTAATGTACAACACCCTAAAGAAAGTAGCAGATCTAATATTCTAAAACTAATCAATGCGCTACAACTTACGACTACAAGAAATTAGTAGTTTTACAAGAATTTATTCTACACAAACTACTCTAAATAACTACATATCTACAACTACACTATTTACACATTTTACCAACTACCTAATATAACTACACATCTAATCATTTTATTTACTAATCTACCATGGCTTCAAAATAAAATCTACAAAGAAATAGAAAACTCGCTTCTAGAATGTAGACGTCCATTCGTTCCACTCTCCTCTCTCCTATCCCCTCCTCTTTATTTTTTTTACCGAATTACAATGATATTCAGCTTGTTTTTGACCCTTTTATACATGGCGACGAGTGCGAAGGCCTCTATCGCCATTTAAAATAACAATTGAGGCTACAGAGATTTGTCACCATTTCAATTGATGATCCATTTCCCTATCGTAAACTGAAATGGCGATAAATATCGTGGCATCGACGTAGCACTCTGTCATCTATTCTTTGATGACAGAACTTCTATCGTCATTTGAAATGGTGATAAAATATTATTTATGTACAACATGTGATATACGATGCATAATAAAAGGTATATGTACAGTTCATAAGTACTATTAAATTCCAGGTACCTTCCATATGGACAGATAAAAGGTACATAAGAAACAGGAGATCGAGACCCAAAAGCAAATATAAGATGTAAAGAACAGCTCGGGCAAAATCCAAAGGGAGCTTCGTACTTTAGAAATCTGAAGAACAATGCGTGACCTTTTTCTCCCTACGGGTCTCAAGCACCTCCTAGCAAAAGTTCTAAGCATGGGTATCAATTCATTTGCCTTGTCTCAGAAAATTCGGTGTAGTTGATATCAATGGAAGAAATTTCGAGTAAAATGCTCCCCCAAGATATGCAACACAGAAGCTTCAGCTCAGTACATTAGCTTCAGATACTAGGGGGGATAGATAAGCCAAATATGTAGGTACATAGGTAATAACATAATTGTGCCGTACAAGAGATTAGACTGCAAAGGCCAAAAAAATGATATCATTTTTAAGATAAACACTAGTAGTTGCCAGAGCAAAACCATCCGATCTAATGTGTATCACTTCCAAAATCTCCTATCTTTCTTCATTCTTCAGTTTTCTAGTCAGTGTTGCAGCAGTAAACAAAGCTTCTTTCTCAAACGGTGAGATCTGGATATTCCTGCAAAGACGATAAAAATTAAAGCCATAAGAAACTTCAAGCAATTTTTTAGGCAGATCCATACTGATTCACTGGCTGCCATGGAATGCAGCGACAGACCAGACTGGTTGCTGCCAATAATCAGCTGGTAGCACTCGCTGCTAAGCAACAATCAGTCGCCTGACAGCTTTAAAAACCTGGTGGCCATTACCATACTGAAACAAAATACTCACGGGTTGATTTTTCTAAGATTCTGAAAAGCGGATACAAAATTGCAAGATATCTGTGGCAGAGTTGCTCCGATCTTTTTTGTCATATCATTAGTTTTGTCAGAATCACCTTGAACAGACAGGCAGACCTGAAAATATGCAAAGACTAAATTACAATGGTAGACTGTAGTAACCAGAAGTATACCAGAACATGCGGAGCAGGAATATGAAACTATATTCTAAAGAAGTGTGTGCACCTATTATTTCGATTATACTGTTTCTGAGGTAACATAAAATGAATTAGCTACTTGCTACTATCATGCATGAAAAGAATGCCCATGAAATCTAATTAAAGAAAGAGTAAAATACATGGCAGGTCACTCAACTTGTTCAAATGTGTCATCTAGGTCACGATACTTTAAAAATACACATATAGGTCACTAATGTGCTATAAGTGGATCATTAGTCTATGCTAACTGCCCAAGATAGCAAGTATTACACGTCTAGCATGCCATGTAGGCGTCGCTGCATGCGACAAGCACGTGACCACATCTCAAAGGTTAGGCGTACACAAAACACATTTTTGCAAAAGAAAAGAACCCGATCTGGTGCTCTAACAATGATGGCCTGAGTGCTACAAGGACTCGATAGTGCTAGCCTGACTGCAACAAGTCACGTGAGGATGAGGCCATTAACCGCCGCCGCGGCCACACTCCTCTACTACCCTTCCATCTCTTGGATAGATAGTGAGAGAGGGCAAAGACCTTTGGTGTCCCTTCCAGTCAAGGATTGGGGCATCACAGTTACGAGCCAATATCGTCTCTAGGGTTATGGTCACAGGATGGAGTAAGATTGGCTCGAGTGAGATGAGTGCGATCTGGTTGACCATATTTGGATAGGGTTAAATGCCAAATATATTGTATAGGGTTTTTTTAACAATTCCCACACCCCGCCAAGGTGCAATGGCATCTACTAGGCATGCCACACGTATAATAGTTGCTAGCTTATGCAGTTAAATGGACTAATGGCCCACTTATGACACATCAGTGACTCATGTGCATTTTGAAAGTACCGTAACCTGGATGACACACCTGCACAAGTTTAGTGACCTGCCATGCCTTTTACTCTTAAAGAAAAATGCCAAAATCTAGACATAAACATGTTTTAGGCCATAGAACTAAAAATAAAATACGATCACTGTGATGATATGTAACCTGGGAAAACACCAGTAAAACTTTCAAGTCCCTAACCTGGTACGCATGTGCTAAGAGAAGCTGGGCAACTTCTGAACTCATCTTTTTGACAATGGCTTTTGCGCTTGTCGCTGTTGAAAATAAACTCAGAACAATTTCCAATGTCAAATCCTGTTGTGAATTATCTGACCTCCGAGTGCGGACTGCAGGCTATAAAGAAAAAAGAAGGCAATAATAACATCTATGAATTTACTTCCATTACAAAAAGAACAAATGTAGTGGAAATTCACAAGTGTGTGAGATAATGAGAAGAATCCACATATCACAAATTCACAACATGCCAAAATTAACAATTCAACAACCATTTCTAGTCCAAAATAGATGTCATCGTAGCTCTATGCGCACACAAAAAGGAGTTAACGCCTTTATTTGTGACATATATTTGCCCCTATTAGTTGATACTTGATGCCTACCTCTCAGATACTACTACCAATAAGCATTTAATATGAGCATCTGGTGGGAAAAGTTGCCTAGAAAAACCAAACTACCTTACAACAATGACATCTAAAATGGATTGGAGGTAGTATTATTTGTCAATATGTCTAAAACAATCATTAGTCTACCCAGCACACAAAAAATAATTAATTTACACGGTTGATCAGAGCCTATTAACAAGTCTGCAAATGTTAGCATAAGCTGAAAGAACCAAAATCTTATTTGGAAATTAGAATTCATTTTCAATTTGACCAAATTCAAGGCGATTCAATCTATTAGATTGAACCTGTAGGAAAACTTAAAAGATGTGTTTTTTACTTTCAGAACTCAGTTTGACATTACATGTACAATTCAGTCTATTAGATTGAACTTGTAGAAAAACTTAAAAGATGGTTTTTTTATACTTTGAGAACTCAGTTTGACATTACATGTACAGTTTCAATTGTTAGAATTGGGCCCATGAGACAAAGGCCCATTCATTCCTAAATTTCAAAGTATAGCATGGTTTAGTCCCACATTGCTTAGGTAAGTGGGAGGTATGCAATATAAAAAGTGTAGTCCTTGCCACTTGAAGAATCTAACTCGTCATTAGAATTTAATGATATATTTTGATAATTAATGACAATCATATTGTGGAATTAATATTTTTTATGAGTTTGGATCAATAGGTTATGTCCCAAGATGACGAAGATATTGGATGACGTCATGAATTGATCGTCATCAAATCAAGGTTCGGGATGAAATATAGCATTATATGTTGATGGTCATCAAGTCAAGATCCTAAAGAACAGATAATCATGAGTTGATTATCAATTTAAGACAAGACACATTATATGTTGATAGAGGGCAAGTGGAAGATGCATTAAAGGTTGATGCAGATCAAAATAAGGACCCGGATTTAAAGTAAAAATATGCATCATCAAATTTCAAGAGGATGCGCAAAGTAAAAGTATAACTAGCATAGACGAATGATGTATCCTTAGTGTTTTACCGGTCTTAATATTCGGTTGGAAGACCGGATTGCTAGTATAGATTGTCATACTATTAAGAGGGGTCATGTCTAGTAGTTTGAGCCTTATCATATGTTCAAGGTTGTCACGGCGCTCCGGCAAGTCGCGGCGAGGCCGGAGCGCCTGGACGCCTAGTCGACTAGGCGCCCGCCATGGCGACGATTAGACGATAGTAGTTAGACGACAAATAATACCTTATATGACTAAAAAATAAATAATCATGCAGCGTAATAGCATAAATATCTAAATAATCATATCTCAGGAGGTCTAAATTAGAAGAAATCTATTGAGAAAAGGGTCTATTTGTAATTTTTAGAAACTGTTAAGGTCTAAATTATAAGAAATCTATTAAAAAAGGGTCTATTCGTAATTTTAGAAACTCTGAGGACTTAATCGCAACAAAGCAAGAAAATATAACCCCTCCCCCTGCCCTAACCCTACCGCCGCCAGCCAACGCCGCTCTCTCCCCCCATCTCTCTCTCGCCGCCGCCTCCCCTCCCTGCGCCCGATCCGCCGCCTCCCCGCCTCCCCTCCCCGCGTCCGGCCCTCCTCTCCCCACCGCCTCCCCTCCCCTCCACCTCCTCTTCTTCCGCGCGCCGCGTCCTCCGCCCCTCGCTTCCGCGCGCCGCGTCCTCCGCCTCCGCTTCGCGCCCGCGCGCGCGTCCTTCGCCTCGCCTCGCTCGCGCCGCGCGCGGCCCGCCGCTCGCCGCCTTCCTCGGCTCCGGCGGCGGAGAAGGCCGCAGATCGGCCCCGGCGGCGGAGAAACCCACAGATCGGCGTCGGCAACGGGAGAAAGCCGCAGATCGGCGCCGGAGGCGGGAAATGTCCTGGGCGACCGGCCTTGGCGTCCTCCTCCGACCGCCAGGACGACTCGGCGTCGCCTAGGCGACGCCGTGATAACCATGCATATGTTGATAGCTCAATCTCACTTGCTCTAACTCTCTTGTGATATAATGCTAGTATTTGCGAATGTGTTTTGCAAATAATTGTAGCTCATGCATAATCCATGTGAAATATGACTTAAATTTGCAAATATGTTTTGCAAATGGTTGAAGTACATGTTACCTACTTCTTATAGCATGATGCTAGTATTTGTGAATATGTTTTGTAAATAGTTATAGCTCATGCATAATCCTTATGACACGTGACTTGGATTTGCAAATAGTTGAAGTCCATGTTTCCTACTCGTTGTGACATAATGCTTAGCTTTACAAATGTGTTTTGCAAATAGTTTATGCTCATGCACAATGCTAACAGCATGACTTAAATTTGCGAATGGGTTTTGCAAATGGGTTGAATCCATGTTCCTAATCCTTGTAGCATGATTCTAAAGTGTGTAAATGTGTTTTCCAATTTGTTGTGTCATGCTTTGACTTTTGTTTGCATGGTACTACGTTTTGCAAATATATTTTGCGAAAGTGCTGAAGTACATGCACTCTTATCGCTACCGGAAAATGCAATGTGATATGACCGCACTTTGTGTGACGTTATGATCGTGGCGGTCAGACTGACTATTTGAGCAATCGAACCAGCCGGCGGTATGACCGCTCTGTGCTTGGTGGTTTGACCGGAGCGGTCAGACCGGCCCTGTGTGAGCAGTCTTACCGGCAGCGATTTGACCAGCCATTAGTTGGTGATTAGACCGGGTCATGGCAAGCGGTTAGACCAACGCGGTATGATTGGCTTTGCGGTACTACCAGGCATTTGTTTCCGGTAGTTATTTCCAAAGAGTTACATTTTTTGGTCGTGTTTGGTGCGGTCAAACTGTCCTATGTGGTGATCAGACCGGCTTGTGTGGCGGTCCGACTAGAGTGCGGTTTGATCGGCCCCTATGAGGGCAGTCAGACCGGCCAAAAGTTGTAATGGCTAGTTTTTTAGCCGTTGCAGAAGTCGTGGTAGTACCAGTTGTTTGCCTACGATACTACCGACTTTTGGCTGATTTCATCCCAACAACTAGTTTCTTGGTGTGAGGTATAAATACCCCCTTGTGGCCGGTTGGAAAGGCTAAGTTGCACCCAATTCTTCACTCTTGAGCTAGTGTGACTCCATTCAATTATGCATGTGTTGCACTTTATAAGTAGAGAGATATCTAGTTGCATGTGTTACATCTAGAGGTAGATTGAGTATCCACTTGAGTTTGTGCATTCGTTGCACGTGATGAGAGTCAAACAAAGGGCTTAACTTGTTACTCTTGGAGGTTGCCAACTCGTACACAGCCTTAGAGGAATTGTGTCTAGTGATCTTCTCAAGAAGCTTATGAAAAGGTATGACATGTTATGAAAGTTGAAGCTCACCTCAATGTTCTAAAAGGCGCCCTAGCATCGCCTAGATGTTGGGCGGCTACCCGGTGCCTCATCTAGGGTACTAGTCAGTTGCAAAGGCAGCTACTCCGTGGGCTAGGCGGCGAGGCGAGGCGCCCTGAAGAAGCCCTGAAGAAGAGTCATGACCCAAAAGGCAAGCACCCGAGCACACACATCTGCAGCAAACGGAAACGTGCTAGGGTTTCCACACGGCGCCGTCGTTGTGAGCTTTCCACAAGGAGTAGGAGCTAGAGATGGGGAAAGGCAAGATGGAGGAAGAAATGCGGAAAAGCCACGGGAGGAGAGAGGTAGAGAGAAGAGAAGGGATAAGCAAGGATTGCTTCCGCCGAACAGGAGCAAGAAAGAAAGAGATAAAGGGAGGAGATAAGAAAGAGAGAAGGAATAAAGAATGAAATGGATGGCTAGCAAGTGTTCAGCTGAACAGGGAAAATGGGAGGAAAGAGAAATGGCTAGCAAGTGTTCGACTGAGCAGGGAAAATGGCTAGTAAGTGTGTGTGTGTATACTAGTTAGAGACCTGTGCGTTGCAACGGAGTCATAAAAATAATGAGACAGAACTTATTGCCTGGCCAACTTCACACATCAAACATTAAAGAGCAAGCGACAAAGAGAGAAGCGTGGCCAGAATGCGCGAGATGGGAAAAATGGAGGGGGTGGGCGGTTGTATCCTGAGAGAGAGAGGAGGAGAGAGACGAATGGTTCAGATCAAATCGGATGGCTGAGAAGAGAGGAGAGAGAATGGACCAACCACCAACTCACACTTTTATAATAGTAAAGATATATATATACATACATATATGCATGATTACTTATCTTCGCATGTTGTCTTCATTTTTAATTCAGCCGCCTAGGCCCCCTGGGCGCTATGCCCCTCCTCCTCGCCCACCTAGCGCCTTCTTAAGCATTGGCTCACCTACCCAAAGGAAGAAAGAGCTACCACTACTGGAATTGAGATGATTGGATTAATTCGTAGAGTTAATCCAATTTATTTGAGCTTACCTCAATGTAGATTAGAGGAAACCGAGTGGTTTCTGAACAACACGATAAAACATCGTACGTCAATTGCTGTTCGTTTTCTTAAGCTCAATTTATATACTTGCATTTACATTCATAGAAATTGAATTGATTGCTTGTCACTTTACGATTGCAAACATTGACATAGACTTAATGTATTGGTGCACTTAGGTAAACCTACTTGATTTAGGTCTTAATTGTGTAAAACCGATTTGATTTATGGTTTCGCATATAAATTCGGTTTTAGCTAAAGGAAACTTTAAAAGCGCCTATTCAAACCCCAACCCCCTCTAGTCGGCCTCCTCGACCTTACACTACTCCATAAAACATGGAACACATGGCATGAGAAAGACTTTGGCTAAACATCACGCGCACACACTCATGCATTCGCATATTTTCATGTGAAAATCATGTGACGCGCGACCACGTCGTGGTGTGACACAACAACTAACAAGTCAAGTACACCTTTTATTTTGTTGATTCATGCCACCATCTCTCTCCTTAACTGTGTTTGAATGTGATTCAAAGCATTTTAATTCGGTTTTTAGTTGTGATAATGACATCAGTTACTAGTGAATAATTAATGCGCGTCTTTAAAAGAGGCTGGAGACATCTAGACTGAACACACCCTGCAATCCTTCCTCCATTCTTCTACATTCACATTCTCCTCTAATGATTTATGCTTGTGTGCTACGCGGCCGAACCTCACCGGCCTTTCTCAGCATGCACCAAGAACGAGGGAGCGGAATCTTCAAACCATTGTCGTTGAGAGTACCTGCACGTGGCGGCAATAAAGTTTCTGAGCTGTACATCTGCACAACCGCTCCTACGCTGCTACCTCTATGTCCTGCACTGCATCGAGTCTGCGCTGCTTTCTATTCTTCATCAAGCCCTACTGGAAGTCATTCGTGCAATCAATCGACTCTGTTATAATTCTTTTCATGTGTATGTTCTAAAGTACAACGAGTTGTATGCTGTTAGTTTTGATTATTGCATCATTAGTCTTTCATTACATTTATCTCTTAATAAAATTTAGAATTAAAATATTGCCCATATTTGCAATATCAATTGCTTTGCAATGAAAGAAAGAAAGTAGTTCAGATTATCACAGTCAAGACATGATAAGTGGAAATTTTATATTGGAGAGACTAATCAAATTGGATCAGCTTGAAAGCAACACTACTGGTACCAACATTTGCTTGAGAACTTAATGAATAAGTTGCATATTGAAACACCAAAGAGTGTCGCATAAGGGGCATTTCTTAAATTGCACACAAGCCTTTTGCATGCTTGGAAGTCAAGTGATTGAAGACAAGTAAATTCACCATACCTTGCCACAGTATTTTGAAAAGTACTGTAAAATAATCTCCAATTTCCACTTCCATTCCATGAAGGCCTGTTATAATTGATTAATAAATCATTAATTTACTATTGAAGGTGCAACTATAAATGAGAACTGTAGAGCTGGAGTACTGAGAAAATGAGCAGTGCAAACAAAAACGAAGTTAATAACTTTGATCTCACTTTTCCTTTTCAATTTTATTTTGTCTTTAGCATTCATCACAGCACAGAGTTCCAGAGAATCCAGACTTCCAGTTCCAGGTACAAGTTTTCACATCTAAATTGCACCAGACATCTTACTTTTGTCTACATAGTTATTAAACACCTGAGTTAACCTTAACCCATTAGTTACTGATGATGTCTGAAATTTTATCTTTTCACTAGAAAAAACAGGAGCTGGTCAATCAATCATTGGCAAACAGTTCAGTTGCTAAGGAACAAAAAAGGCTCGGGTACTTGGAAAGTACAATTACGAATGTACTGAGACATTTTCTGTGGAAGTTTGGAGTACATGGAAAGCAATGAAATCAAATTAGTCTGTAATAGTAATCACAATGGGAGTGGGTGCCAGCAAGGATTTGCATCCTAATTCCATCCACCTTTAGTCAATCAATTAACAGGGATAAGTTCATTTGAACTATCAAGTAGAGCGATCAAACCAAGACCCTGGTTAATGCCCAAGTTTTAGCAAGGAGCAAAAGTTTCAGGATCTTGGAAAGTATAATCACGGATATACTGAAACATTCTTGTGCAAGTTTAGGCACTACAGAGTACACACGAAGCAAAGGAATCAAACTAGCCAGAAACATGAATGGCAGATAGTCTTCCTGGGACCCTGACTCTAGTTACCTTTAGCTTACTTGGATAATTTCAGTGGGATTTAATTGGGAAAGGCTCATAAAAACATCACCAAAAACTAATTGAAGATAACATTATGCATAACAAGCTAGTTACCACAAAGAGTCAAAGATATAAATACATAAGAGTGCAAGAATATCATACAAAATGCAAGAAAATAGCAAGTTCATATGAATGCAGGCACATAACTTATAAAGTGCACAATTACTACCCATGTTTTTGTGCCTCCTCCTTATCTTCTTTCTCAACAACGCATTACACAGAAGTTTAAGGAGTATCTGTATGTTTCCCATTCCTGAGAAAAATCCAACAGCACAGCTGCCTAATTGTTGCACTTAGATTTCCAAAGTTGAATCAGGGCTTCCAATATAGTAGGTGGTCCTCATTTTTCTCTTTACAGCTAGCATGAGGCAAACCACATGTGATGAAGTGAAAATTTATAGCTTTCAGACCAACAAATGTAGGAACAAAACAACTGTGAGTGGGTATACAACAAGCTATTGATGCATGATCAATTCAGTTTCTCATGCAAGTTTAATACTGCAATAACATAAAGTTTAGATATCCATGAAAAAAGACATATCAAGAGATGGCAATGATTTGTGGTTACCAAAAGAAATGGGGATAAATAGCTTATGTTGTAAGTTAGCTCATCTAAAATAATTTCCAAGATAGGATTCCTGCATAGAGAGAAATGGAATGTCAGAAATTAACAAAGGGCACCTACCCTAAGCAAATGAAACTCAGAAACATAACCTGAACCCATCAGCTCTTGAAGTCAGACCCAATGTGTCTGCTTCTTTCCTAATCAAGTCAAGGTTCATAACCTAGAAAAACATGAAAGGGTTAGCACCTATATTTCAAGCAAGCCATGTGTATCACCAAATGACCAAATACTATATACTCACCATAACGAAAAGTTTCTGAACAGATACAAGTGCTGTTCTTTCGAAAACGAATGATGAAAAGGTTAAGGAAGAATCTAGATCAGATGCTGGTTTAGCATAATCTTCTTTAGAAGATATGTTATCTTCAACTTCCTGATGATATTGGTTGAGCAGAAGGGATATGCAGTTCTTTACTAAAGATTTGAATACCAGCTTTCGTGATCCCTGTTAATGAATACCAGCAGAAATTCCGTCAATGTCATGAAACAAACCAAGAAATTTGCATTAGTTTCAAGTAATTTCAACCATATAACCAGGTAAAATCTTTTCTTTAACAAAAATGATGAGATGAAGAAACAGCATGAGAAGATTTAGCCAAGAAACTAAGATACTTTTTACAGATTTTGGATGTTGGTCGTACCAGAAGCATATTTAGAGAAGATTCCCTGAAAATCACCCAGTCTAATGACTCTGTAACAAATCAGAAGAATAGGTAAGAATATCCTCTTTTCTACACCAGACATACAGAAAAACAGATACAACATAAACAACTAAGTTCACAAGTACTTTACCTTTGTATGCAATATGACGATGTACAAAATCAGCCTCAAGTGTGCTCACAAGGTATTGGAAAAGCACCATATTCTCTATAGGCTAAATTACAGAACAGAACAAACTCAACTTTATGTCTTCAACAGCAGACAAACAAAAATACTGTAAAAGAATAGAGGAACCCATTGTGTAATCCTTCCTAATTCCGGGTATTAACAAAGGCTCAATATACCGGCTTACTTTTCATAAACATAACAATGAAAAATATGGGTTTGCCTTATTTAAGAGAAAAATGGATTAACTCAACATCAGTCGCAGCAACTTAATTAAACCATAGCAGAGGTGAATTAATTCAGGCATATGATTCCAATATAACTTGATTTTTAGTGACTAGCGGTCACATCTTTTAGTGATCCTTTTAGTATTCAGTGTAACTCAAACTTGTGTGCTGAGTTACAAGGTCCCATACTCAGATATTCCCAATCAAAATACTCCCATCATTGGAAGAATCCAGGCCTAATCCAAAATAATCAAGAGAAATATGGAGCGAAGCAAAGAATCAACCACCAGTTCGTGTGGACACGCTGCACATGTGATGAAAGTCTGTAACAACCTTTCTTGGAATAACTAATTACTTCAGTAAATAAACCAAACAATATGATGACCAATGATCAGGTTGAAACAACACACTTATTATACTATAGAAAATAATATGAGACATTAGTAGACAAGCGGCTGCTCGCAAACATTCTTAGAAGTTAGAAACTATTAACAATTACCTTAATTCCATTATTAGCATCTGTGTCATTGGCTGCTTCAACCATTTCCTCGATCAATGATGAAAATCTCTTCAGAAGGGCAAAAGAGAATTAGACAATTAGGTATCTTCACAACACAGAAAAAATCAGAAACCCAAATATGTTGGCCTATATTGTCAACTAGTCTGAACATAACAAAACAATAGTAATTTAAAACAAAAACAGCTAAAAAATGGCAACAATACTTCCTTACAAACTTAACAAAATTGAGTAGCATGTACCACAACAGTCAAAAAAAACTTCAAGGAGCTCAGTTAGTCAACTGACTGGGGACAGAAGTAAAAGAAAAGAGCATACATATAATAAGGACATGATTTTTGGTCCAAACAAGGATGGGAAAAACTAAAAATGGATATTTTTTTGTCATCATTTGCAATACATCATTACCGACGAATCAAAGAGGTGATCTAAGCATCTGGTGTTTCCCCCAATCTCACCACAAGCAACATCATTGCCAAGGAGAAATGGTGACCACGACTGTGGAGAACAGGAAAGTACTTACACATGTCAGATCTAAAAAATTGATATAAGTATAAAACACATAATAGTACACATTCTTTTTTAAAACAGCGTCTGCTGAAATTATATTATTCTTTTACCTCTTTAACTACAACTAAAGCTTTGTGAGGACCAGAATCTGTCAAATATGTTCTTGGGTATTGCTGCAAAATAACATCAAAAACACATGAAGTCAGATGAAATGACAACATATTTATAGCCTATAGGTCTTTAAATGATACTTTCTGGTGGTAATTCAGAATAGTATAACAAGAAAATAAGTAGAGCTCCCCTAAACCCCAAAAGGAAAATGATTGAGTAATTGAGCAAATTTTAGTCATGCTACTGAACAAAATAAAATATTGCAATATTAAGTGGTTCCCCCCTCTTAAAGATATGAATCACTAATATAGCAGGTTGGAATCTATCTCCCCACTGTCAAAAGTACCATGATAGACAAAGGTACAAGGGTCATCTCAAGTTGAACAAAAGTACCAGAAAGATGAGAAAGGGATAAGCAACATTTTACCTTGCCCAACTCCATCAAGAGATGGAAACTTGCAATGGTAAGCTCCAGAGAACTGCTGTTTTGAAGAATCTGAAAAACAGCATTGTACATTCTCCTTGCAAAAGGAAAGATTTACATGAAAAGATTTCCATATCATGATAAGAATTGACAAAAATAACTTCCAGATTCAACAAATATTTCTCAAACGAAATTGCGAAAAACATTCAGTAAAACGCCTAATTAGTCAGAACAATTAAGGCATAAAAGCATTACTTCTTGCACACTGCAAGAAACGTTTTACGATAATTAAAATAAACAATACATTATACATGTGTAAATGCAGTTACTTTTACTGAAACGGGTAAAATAGCAGCGTATATGCACAACACATACTTCATTTTGGTACGGCTAAGGAAATCAGAAAAATATGAAAGATAGTGGATGGATCAACTTTTTAATCTTCCTTCGTAACAAAAAAGACAAGTACAGATTAAGATTTATCCAATGAGATGACATAGAAGGCCATGAAATCGTTAGGGCAAATTTCCCCGACAAACAGCAAAACTTTCAGCAAGTGAATCAAGTTGTGGAAAAGGAATCACGGGTATCATCAACATGCCCAAGTATGCACACAGGATATATCCGAATAAGCGCCAAACTACTACCAGCAGTCCAGCATGGTGCACAAAATTCCCCACTGTAGAGCATAGGTTTATCAGGAGGGAACCAATCTACTCTACGCGCATGAGGGCCGTACCACGAGGGGGCCGAGGGGTTGTCGGCGGCGAGGCAAGCGGAGCGCACCGCCTCCAAGAAGGCGGCTCCTGCGGAGATGCGTGCCAAGATTTAGCGGCGGGGTGACCAGGTATGTGGGAAAGGGGAGAAACCTTGGAAGTTCCCAAGGAAATTGAATGGAAATAGAGAGGGAGAGGGGAGAGGTCGGTACGGTCGTCGTGGAGGTCGCGGGAGTCCTTGATGCCGGAGGTGTCGAGGATGGCCATCGCGTTCTCCTCGATGCAGCCGTCCGCCGCGGCGGCGGCGGCGGCGGGTGGCTCTCGGGGCGTCGCCATTTTTCGGGGGGGTTCGGGCGGGTTTCTCTGCTATTCTCGGCTGTGGGGCCTGGCATAGGCGGGAAACAAGGCCAGCGGTAGAAGCCCAGAAGGCGCCTCATGTACGGCCCTGCTAATTCTATCTTCTTAGAGCATCTCCAACAATCCCCCTAAAAATCCACCCCAAAAGATATCTTTTAGGGGCAGCCCAAAAAATTTGTTAACATATTTTAGTCCCCTCCTCCAACAGCTCCCCTAAATATATCCTAATAGTAATTTGAATCTAGCCCAATATTAACAACCGGCCCATTTACATGAATGTATTGCCTTTAACAACCGGCCCATTTACATGAATGTATTGCCGATGTGCTCGTCCGTGAATCCGCGTCGATGAATCATCAAAGAGCTTCAGATTTTGGTGCTGCTCCGGATGCAACTTTTGCATGAATGTACTGCCTTTAAATACATGTACGTGTCCACTACGGCACAAAACATATGGCATGGATAATATATATCTTTTGTGTCTGAACTCAAACCGGATACGGCACAAAAACCATGTACGTGTTCTGAACTCAAACCGGATACGGCACAAAAACCATGTACGTGTTCCGATCCAACATCAGCCATCGCTCTATATTATTGTACAGATTTCGATCATTGACATAAGCCGAGCTATATTATCCAACATCAGCCATCGCAAGGACATCGCCCGGCGCCTGCGTCCGATTTCGATCTCCCGATGCTACTTCAGTTTGGTGCTTCCTTGTAGATACGTGGAACTATGAGCGGGCGCAAGTCGTTGTTGCAACAAATACTGGACTCGTCCTCATCGGATGATGATGATGATTTCTTGATCCAGTCCGCATCTATAATTCATACGTATTATACATCCATGAGTGCACCTAAACAGGGTGGTTCTGTTCCTGGGCATAAAATTGTTCGTCGTAAGAGACAAGAAGGACACCAAAAATTATATGAAGATTATTTCTCCGATGATCCTACATATGGACTAGAATTCTTCAGACGTAGGTTCGTATTGTGTCATGTTTACTATTTAATTTAAATATTTTAGTTACTATTGATTGTAATAATTTTGTATTTATTTGCAGGTTTAGAATGAGCCGACCTCTTTTTTTGCGTATAATGAATGCGGTACAGAATCATGATGAGTATTTTGTGCAAAAAAGAAATGCAGCTAATGTACTTGGATTAAGTTGTTTACAGAAGGTAACAGCAGCACTTCGTATGCTAACTTATGGGGTATCGGCTGATTCCACAGATGAGTACATTTGTATTGGAGAGAGTACCGCTATTGAGAGTATGAGACGGCTTGTCATTGCAGTTGTTCAAATATTTGAAGATGAGTATTTGAGAGCG
Organism: Dendrocalamus sinicus; assembly: GCA_036346575.1. Taxonomy (NCBI): domain Eukaryota; kingdom Viridiplantae; phylum Streptophyta; class Magnoliopsida; order Poales; family Poaceae; genus Dendrocalamus; species Dendrocalamus sinicus. The sequence continues at coordinate 14,326,369 of CM070644.1, forward strand.
CCAAATCGAAGGATACGCCCGCGCATCGGCAATAGGAGAAGAACGGGGTTTCGGGAATGTTAGGATCCATAGATTGTATGCATTGAAATGGAAGAATTGTCCTCTGACATGGCACGGTATGTATTCGGACATGTCGAGTGCCAACTATAATATTAGAAGTGTTGCTTCTAAAGACCGTGGATTTGCACGCTTTTTTGGTTTACGGGATCACACAACGACATCAATGTTCTTCAACGCCGCCACTCTTTGCAAAATTAGTGAAGGTCAATCACCAAGTCAATTATACGATCAATGGTCATGATTATACAATGGGGTACTATCTTGCCGATGGAATTTACCCATCATGGGCAACATTCGTGAAGACCATTTCTCAACCACGGGGTAATAAGAAAAATATTTTGCCAAAGCACGGGAGCGATCGAGAAAGGATGTCGGCGAGCCTTCTGAGTTTTACAGCTCGTTTGCCATAATTCGAGGTCAAGCTCGTTTATGGGATCAAGAGACATTAGGATACATTATGAAAGCTTGTGTTATCATGCATAATATGATTATAGAGGACGAGGTGATGTAGATGCGGAAGAACATTTTTATTCTGAAGATGAACATGTCCGAGCTTCTCATAACTATACTGTTCATCTTATGGAGTTCATTGAGACAAGGAAAAAAATAAGAGACAAAGAAGTTCATCATCAACTACGAGAAGACCTAATAGAGCACCTATGGCAACATAAGCCGGATACATATTGATCATCACGCCTAGATTTATATTTTTTGTTTTCTATTAAATTAAAGATTTGATGTTTTATTTTTGTAAGCATTTTTAGCATATTTCTTCTCTGGGATTCACTGAAGAATCTTATAATCTCTAATTTGTACTTTGCACTAATTTGCGAATACACACACACATCTGCAGTACTCAGTGGCAGCCTGACATAACATAATTGGACTCCAACATAAAACAAATTATTTCAGCAATGAAAGGCAACGGTGATCAATTTAGACACCAAGGTAGCATGTTATTTGTACAGATATCTGTAGGTTAATACACATGCTTGTGTAGTTGTATTATGCATCTATCTGTAGTTGTATTATGCTTGATTGTGTATAGCATTTCTATGAGAAATGACGTAATATCATTCAGAGCATCTGACAGATAGAGATATCTTGGTGAACCTACTGGTATATTCATATACTTCCATATATCATCATTCGTCATGATAAAGTTATATGACTGCAAAATGGTAAATAAACACGAAGTTCGAATCAATTACCTAAACAAAGTTCAATTGAAATAAAGCGAAAGCAGATGATCTTGAGTGATAAGGAGCAAAATCGGACCATCCGTTGATCCTCGACGAGTGAGTATCTCACTCGTAGGCTCCTATAGTAAAGTCGTTGCTCAATAGGCGGACCACTAATGTCCATTGTCATGATTCTCTCCTCTTCTAACATAAGTTTCACCGATTGGTCCTTCTCTATTTGCGGCCTCTCTTGTTCAATTTGCAAGGATTTGTTAAACCTTTCATCCTTTTTACTTCTTTGTAATCATCGGATATCTTCTTTTCTCCCACATATTATCGAATGCCTCAATGCAAGCATCACCTACTCCATTACTGAGTGTTGTTTAGCCTTCTTTCTACCAATTGGCAGCCGGGCTGGAGGATTCTCTTCATTTCCATCACTGTCAAATCCGAATTGAATCTCCAAGATCCCTTTGTTTCTTTTGGGTAGGTTTCGAGTGCCAGTTGAGCCATCTTGTCATGCCATTTTGGTTCAAATCTTAATACGTGCCAACGATTGCAATAGAGTAAAGGATTTGTTTTCTTTATCCTCGACCTTGTACAAAGCACGTGCATCCATAAGCTACAAAAAAACAATATTATATTAGTTGCCAACCAAAATTAATAGAAATCGGACATAGTGATCAAAACATGTACCTTATCTTCAAAAGTCTTTCCACTTTGATTTCTTCCTTCAATTGCAACAAAGCTCCCACAAAACTTATTGACACACTCTTGAATCATTGTCCACCGATGTGATAGAGAATTTGGAGTACGATCTAATACAACATCCTTTTCACAAATGAAGGCTTCATGTACCCTTGTCCAATATGCCCCACGCTTTTGATTTGTTCTGGAATTGGATGCATCGGTGTTCAACCAAGCTTTCACGAGTATTATATCTTCATTTTATTGAAGTTCTTGTTCCTACTTTTGTGCTCCCTTTGTTGTGGGAGTAGGTTCAGTTGCTCTTAGGAGGGCTTCTGTGCCATCCCATCCCATTCCGGCATTTCTGGACTCTAGTTCATCAAACCCATGAAATAGCCTGTCCCTCCATTGCAGAAAATGTCTATTAAAATAATCTGAGCAGTTAGCATTTCAAGAAAAGAAAACACTAATTAACTAATCTAATTTCAGGATAACTAATTAACCCATTTCACTTTGAAAAAATAAAGGAAATGTAAGTGTAAACCAATGCAGATGTTAGGAACGGATAGCGTAAATTTGCCACTGTTGAGTGATGATCCATTGATCCTACGGTACTATAAACTGACTTTATCTGTTATCTGAAGGCTTATTGATCCAGAGGTAAAGACTAAAGGAAAGATATCATGGAACAATGAGACATACTTTTAGTACTTGCTACGGCGCTTTAGAACACAGCCCTGATAAAATTTGGTAACAATATGGATCGAAATGGGAAGCTATGACACAATTACTGGTACCATTACAAGTAACTGACTCAAGAAACATGCGTTATACTACGGTAAATTAAGGTGGAAACTCAAGTGGATCTCAAAAGGTAATTATTCGGGTTCCAGTTCCCAAGCGACAAAGTCTACTAGAGCCTGTACCATGAATTATAACAAGGTGCAACCACAATATTGCAAATGCAATAGTAAAATCTTGTCTTCACCAGATATAGAGAAAAATAACACAATCACACAACACACTATTGAATTGAGTATCGACATTGACAAAGTGGAAATCCGAATATTCACTTACAGACCATGAAGATCGAATTAGTTGAGTAATCATACGATTACATTGAGAAGTTGTGAAACCGGAAGCGGATTGACGGATGCTAATTTTGCTAACACATGACCATCAACAGGATCGATGGTTGTTTATAACGCAGTTGATAATTCGAACGTAGAACCTCTTAGGCTCACCAAAATGTTAACAAGACTAGTACATCTTTAGTTGTTACAGAGCATGATACGACACAAAGGGAAATAGTCTAGTCTGGATTTCATGTTGGATGTAAGAGCATCTCCAATTTCCTATACTTCCACATGCATCAAGTATCCGAGGCGAGGAGAGGAGATCGAGGCTTACCTCGGCGGAGGAGGCGGCGAGCGGGCGGGTCGGTCGGAGGTGACGACGAAGGAGGCCAAGTCGGCCGGAGGCGAGGCGGCGCGGCGAGGAGGTGGAGGGGGCGGCGCTACGGAGGATCGGCGGCGCGGCGAGGGGCCGATGGAGCAAGCTGAGGAGCTCCGGGACAGGGGATGCTCCGACGGTGATCCACGGGCCGGCGCCGGCGATGCCCGCACGCCGAAGTGAAGGGAGCGGCGGCGTTGGCCGGCGGTGCGGGTGAGAAGGCAGAGAAGGGGACTGGCGGCGCAACGGCAGAGGATGAAGGGGGGACCAAGGGAGAAGAGGAGAGGAGAGAAGTCGCGGCGGCCGGAGGTGGTGAGTGCTGGTGCCGGTGGAGAAGGAGAAGAGGTCGATCTGCAGAGGGGAGAAAAAGGATTGGGGCGGCGAGCTGTGGCTGGGAAATATACGGCGCGGATTTTTTTTTAGAGCGCGCGGACGGAGGGAGCAGGATACGGGACCCCAGTACTCTCCCGGTTTCTACCTGGGTTTTGGGAGAGTTTTGGGGGGAATAAAAATAGGGGGGGTGTTTAGGGGAGTTGTTGGAGAAGACTTTTTACACAATTTCCCAATAATTTGATTTAGGGGGAGATTTAGGGGGATTGTTGGAGATGCTCTTAGAGCAACTCCAGCAGGACCCCTACTTGAGCCCTCAAAACTCAAATTTGAGGGCTTGAGCCAAAAAAACGAGCTCCAGCAGAGCCCCTACTAGAGCCCTCAAATTTAAGGAGGCCCTCAAATCACCCTCCCACCCCTCATTCCTAGGGGCCCCCTACTCCGGCTCTCATTTTTCAGTTTTCCTCGTTTTTTGTGGAACATTTGTGCTTTCAATTTAAATTCGGAACAAATTTGAATTTAAATTTGAATATTCGTATTTGAATTCGGAATAAATTTGAATTTAAATTTGAATGTTATGTGATGAACTTTGTGCTTTCAATTTAAATTCAAAACAAATTTGAATTTAAATTTGAATATTCGTATTTGAATTCGTATTTGAATATTCGTATTTGAATTCGGAACAAATTTGAATTTAAATTTGAATGTTATGAGATGAACTTTGTGCTTTCAATTTAAATTCGGAACAAATTTGAATTTAAATTTGAATATTCGTATTTGAATTCGGAACAAATTTGAATTTAAATTTGGATGTTATGTGATGAACTTTGTGCTTTCAATTTAAATTCGAAACAAATTTGAATTTAAATTTGAATATTTGTATTTGAATTCATATATTTAAATATTGTCTCTCATTGTGAAATCATAAATATTTTATTATGTATTGTGCTTTTGTCCCATACATATGCATATAGTGTGTGAGGAAATAGAGAGAATTGAGAAGTAGGGGCCCTGTTTTGAGGGCTCTGCTGAGTCTTGACAGAAACAGGCCCTCAAAAGTAGGGGGAGCCCTCAAATGAAAAGTAGGGGCCCTGTTTTGAGGGCTACTGCTGGAGTTGCTCTTAGTGTTGTGCAGTGGGTCGTGTCTAGTCGACCTGATCCTTTTAGGCATGAAAAATAAATGAGTCATCTCATGCTAGCCATGAGCTATGGTCTGAGCTAAGACACGGTCCATACCTATGCCTATGCTGGTTTAGCCCGGGTCTGGTCCAGGTACGACCGTTTAGGCATGGAAAATAAATAGGTTGTATGGTGTGAGCTCAGGGGCTGTGGTCTGAGCCTAGGCACGGCTCATGCCCATGTCGTGCTGGCATAGGCACGGTTAAGCCTTAACAGATCATGCCGGCACGGTTGGCCTGTTAAGCAAGGAAAAGGAGGAAAATCCAGAAAAATTGTAGAAGATTAAAAAATATATAAAAAATTGTAGACATTGTTAATCATTAATATAAGTATTGTCAATGACATAATGAGCTTTATAACTTGTAGAATATCAATATAATTATTACATAGCATGGCTGCCTCATTAAAAACTTTACCAAGTAAAAAAATCAACTTGAGAAAACATTGGTAAAGGAAAAAAGAGTACAACCTATAAAGCTCAGTAGTCACCACATCTGAAGAAACAATATTGGAAATCCTATTCATTACTATCTAGATACAAATTCTCAAAAGATTCTTCGAAGTCTTTAATCTCTCTAGTATGTTGGAGTTTTGATTCAACTTGCTCCCAGTCTTTGACGGTCAGAAGGATTTCGATCATCTCATTCGAGAGACTTGTTCGTCGCTCATCGGTTATTCTTTCGGATAGACTGAAGGCTGACTCTGAGGAGACCGTAGAGACAGGAACGATCAACATATCCCTGCTAATATGGATAGCACTGGATGTGTTACTTTCTGGGTTTGCCACCATGAGAGAAGATTCAACTCTTGCTCGAAGCTGATACTATCACTGTTAAGATAGCTTAATAGGTCTCCGGAGCTTTGCCGCCTTGCTCCTCCTGACTGATGTGTACCTGTATAAGAACCTCGAGAATCTATAGAGGAAGAACAAAAAATTATGCCCCATTGCATGATCCCCACAGAGGTGGTAGGGCCTACCTGGGGTCTTTACAAATGCACGGATCTAAACTTATTTTCGTATTTCTAATATGCCTCGTAAAATTTATCTTTAGCTACTCTATAGTATGTACAATAATCTAAACTAGTAGTATCACTTAAAACTTATAAATATATTTATAAATCCTTGGAGTTTAGCTCTAGGATCCAAAATATATAAGAATGCATATAAAATAGGAATTTCCCTCTAATATTTTAAAAACTTAGTTTTCATGGTAACTACAGCATCACGTAGTACATGATCATTTTCAAAAGCCTTTAGGTGAGTGGCAATTCCAAGAATGTTATGTACAATTATAGGAGAAGTAGGGAATATACTCCAGAAAGACAAAGTGTGGCTTTATGAAAAAATTCTAAAAAAATATTTTCAGCAATAACCCAGTCGGCCTCAGTAAGTTCGAGGTCTCTAACTTAGGTTCTACTGGAAGAGCTGCGACATGGGTGAACTTGGGTGTGAGGGAAGATAGATAAGGAGCTCTTATGTGGCAATATATGTTTAAGAATAAGGTAAGTGAAATTTCATCTAACAGGCATGTCTAAGTTAAATTTTCTAGAAATGGGCATTCATTGCAACACAAAAGCTTTTATATATAGCTATTTATTGGTTAGAATGATTAATATATGAAATTGCATCCCTAAAAAAATTAATACAAGTATTTAATCTTTTTAAATCAGATTTAACAATAAGATTAATAATATGACAAGTACAACATTGATACAGTAAGAAAGATTGTACACAAGCATTAAGCAAGTGAGTAAGGATTTCCATAGTTTTAGTGTTTGCGGCTACATTATCTAAAGTTATAGAAAAATCTTATCAATGAGGACAAATTCTTCTACATCCTAATAACGCATTCTGCAATATTTTTAGCAGTATGTAAAACATTAATTAATTTAAATCCTATGGTTCTTTTTTCTATTACCCAGTCATCATTAACATAATAAGTAGCAACACTAATATAATCCTCCCTAGCCCTACCACTCCATATGTCTGATGTCAAAGTAACAAATAATGTACAAGTATGAAACATTTATTTCAATTTTTTATGGCAATTGTTATAATATTTAATTAGATCGTTAGTTGTAGTTTGCCTAGATACAACACTAAATCTAGGGTTATGAGCAATCCTAATACATTTTTGAAAAACATCAGACTCATCAAAATTTAAAGGAAAATACTGAGAAGTAATTAATCTACGAAGCGATTCTCGAGCTACTATAGGATCAAGGAGGCCAACTAGAGGAGGAGTGAATAGTCGTTTTAAAAAAATTCTCTTCTCTAATTGATTCTATTTAAGCTATGTGGCTAAAACCAAGAATATAATGCGAAAACTTAAATTAAATTGGTTTTAGTACAAGCAAAGCCTAAATCAATTAGGTTCACCTAAGTGCACCAACAACTTAAGTCTATGTCAAAGGTTTGCAATCTTCGAATGACAAATAATCAATTTAATTATATGAAAGTAAATTGCTTGAAAGTAAATTGAGTACAAGAAAACAAGCCACAAAGACACGGTATCTTTTTACCATGATGTTCGAAGACTTGCCACTCTCCCCTAGTCTACATTGAGGTTAGCCCAAATGAATTGGACTGGTTCCACGAATTAAGTCGAAACACCCCAATCCACTAGTGGTAGCTCTTTCCCGCTCCGGGTAGATGAGCTCCAACTTTCACAACTTCGTCGTGTCTTCTCACAATGTTTTTTAAGAAGATCACCGCGCATGACGTCTCTAACACCGTCTAGGAGTCAGCAAATTCTGAGAGTAATAAGTCAAGCCCCTCACTTGACTCTCACCACGTGCAACGAATGCAAAAACTCAAATGGACACTAAGTCCAACGCTAGATGCAACACATGCACTATAGATCACTCTCCTTGCTCACAAAGTGCAACACATGCACAATTGAGAGGAGGACCTCACACTAGCTCAAGCGAATAGAAATGGGTCAAGCAACATCTCCAACCGGTCACAAGGGAGTATTTATACCCCACACAAGAAAACTAGCTGTTGGAGTCAAATCCTTGAAAAATCAGGGATATCAGAAGTACCGCAGGCAGAACACCCGTGCTTCTACTCCCCTCACAACGGTCAGAAAAACTAACTGTTACAGGGCCTGTTCTTTAAGTCAAAAGCTGGCAGCTTTTGGCTTTTGCTACAGTACCTAATTTTCAAATGGAGTATTTTCTTAAGACGGCGTCTACAAGTTAAACGATCTACACGTTGTACCAGCCAAAATCGCAAGTGAGTATCTATCTCTCCGTAATCTGTACCGTAAACAGCCAAAATTCAAAAATTTCAGCCAAAAGGCATAAGCCGCAGCCGAAAAGAACAGGCCCACAGTCAAAATCAGAAATTCCACCATTCATTTTCTGGTACTTATGATCATCGAAAATACCGCTCCACACATGCGGAATTACCGCTCTCGCGGGGAGGAAAAGACCACCACACAGGTGTCTTTCTGGAAAAAATGTATTGCAGGAAAATCTGGAACTTTCAAAATTCGGTAGTACTGCGCAACACATGCCGATACATCCGCCTTCTAGTTGTACCGCTCACACAAAGCTGGTACTTCCGCTAGTCGGACGAACCATGCACACAGAGCTGTTTGAACCGCTCATCTGGTAGTACCGCGTAACATGTCCTGATACTTCCGATGTCCAGTAGTACCGCTTATACAGAGCCGGTACTTCCGACCTCCGGTAGTACCGCTACATACACAGCGGTAGTTTTGATTTTCCTGACAAATGCAGACACTTCAACAGATTTTATAAAACATATTTGCAAACTATAGTATCATACACACAAGGATCAAATATGATTCCTAACAAGTTACAAAACACATTTGCCCACTTTTGATATCATAACACAAAGAATAGATACATGCACTCCTCATATTTGCAAAACACATTCGCAAACCTAAGTCATATGCTACAAGAATTATATATGAGCTTTAACCATTTGCAAAATATATTTACAAATATAAGCCTCATACCACAAAAAGTAGGAAACATAGACATCGAACACTTGCAAAACACATTTACAAGTATAGTCCCATGTTACAAGGATTCAAACACATGGGCTTCAACTATTTATAAAACACATTCGCAAATATAAACACCATGCCAAAGAGAGCTAGAGTAAGTGAGGTTGAGCTATTAACACATGATAATATTCAAGCTATTAGACATGACCTCTTTTAGTAGTATAGCAATCTGCACTAGCAACCTAGTCTTTCAGCCAAACGCTAAGATCGGTAAAAGACTATAACACATCCTTAGCCAAAGCTAGTCATACCTTTACCTTGAACATCCTATTGAAACTCGATGATACATATTATTACTTCAAGTCTAGGTCATCATCTTGACACACATCAACACATGATGCATCCCCTTTTTGAACTCCATCAATACATCATAGGTCTTCACTTGACTAGATAATCAATACATGATCATCTTCTCTTAGACATGCATCAATTTATGATGCATCTTTCACTTGACTTGATGATCTTCAACACATAAAGTCTTCACAAGTCTTCCTCACTTATAGAACCTAACATATTCATCGCCGTGCAAGTTGCCTATCATCGCACATGGTCTGCCCATGCTCGCCCCTGAGCTAGCCACACACATCTCATGCATGACCGCCGCTCGCCGTGGTCACAGCGCTTTGCGGAGGCACTAAGCTCCGCTATCTTCTGCAACAATAGTTATGCCCCGCCGCCCCCTCACCCTTTGACGCTGACCATGACCCCACAATCTTCGTCGTTGCTGCAGCCACGCGCTGTAAGATCACTAGAGAAGCTGCATGTGTTGCCGCAGGGTGCTCAACCTTGGCAAAAGAGCTAGGTCACAGCAATTGTGGCTCAGCGACCACAGCAATTGGGTAGAAGAAGAGAGGAGGAAGAAGGCGACGGTGCACATTGACATATGGACCCTAGTGTTTAATAATTTTTATACATTTTATTTGCTGAGTAATCTCCATGTAAACGTAGACGGTAGCAAAACCACCTTAAGGGGTTATTTGCACTAGTTTTATAAGCTCAGGGATTAGGATATCCGTTTTTTAATTTATGGGGTTAAGTGGCTATAGCACTAAAGTTTAGAGGGTAAATTGGACTTCTTTCCTTTTAAAAACAAGTAAGAAGCACAAAACGTCAATAGGATTTGGGAATGGCCAAATATAAGCTCAGGCATTCAGCTGTACATGAATGGCTGGAGACTGGAGAGAAGGACTCTGCTGTTCTTATTCCATGTTTGCAAGAGGGATCAGGGTTTGTGCAATTATATGTGGTTTCTTTTACATGCTTGTAAAAGAAAAAAGGGAAAAAATTGGAAATGAAAATTATTGGCTTTACTCCAACCAATGCAAATCTCGGAATAGCCTATTATATATCCCATGTGTGCAATTTGGAATTGGCAAAACCAACCCACCTTTGTTCCATGTCATGACCACCCAATCATTGAGGTGTCATTCTTGTGACTGGCCCACAAATCCTTTGTCACTTTCGCAAGTAAGCCGACAATTCCAAGAATAATCATGCTCGTGATTCTATCGAATAAAAAAATTATGATATGCATAAGGAATTTTGTATCTCAATTAAAGGAGAACGAGGAATTGAGTCAATGACCTCAACCAGAGGTGGAGCCATCGGGTGGGCTTTGTCAGGCCGCCCTGAACACCCACCCCTAGCAAAGTTGGACCGGCCCAGCGAAGATACGAGCTTGGAGTCTTCATTCGTCTATACATCCGAGAGATGATGCAACCAACTAGCCACCATAGGCGCACACAGCACATACACGGGAGAGAGTGAGAGACGAGAGGCTGCACATGCACCTTGGGCTAGCAGCGCTACGATCAAGCAGATCCAGCCCATCCGGGGCTCCGAGCGGGCAGGCAGTGGACTGGCCAGTGGGGAGCAGAGCATAGCCGAGCAGTAGCTAGTAGATCCAGGTGGCACCTCGCAGATTTGGGCGGGCGGCTGCCGAGGCGCCGAGCTGAGAGCGAGCAAATCTAGGGCTCTGGCCCTCCGGGCTCTGGCGGTTTAGCCTCCTGGCAGGATTCAAATTGGCCGACGGGCGGGCGCCTCCTGTGTCGAAGCCTGAAGAGGGGAGAGGGGACATGAGAGGCTCTGAGGTTGGAAGTGGGAGCTGCTGTTGGGGAGGTGTCAGTGTGGCGTGTCTAAGGCTAGGAGGAGGCGAGAAGCAAATAAGACAACGAGTGGTTGGCTTGTCAATTGGTGAGTGGATAGTTCGGATTGGAATTTTTGGTTGTTGGATTGGAGATCGGCGACCGAGCTAGTTAGCTAGAAGTATTCCAAACTCCAGATTCTAGAGGGTCAGTCCAGAGGGTAAAACTTCTATTAACATTGAGCAGCCTAAATTCTTAGAGTTAGAGATTATATGTATCAATGTATGTTGTATCATTGCCACTAACTAACTTGAATTACTAGAGATTAAAATTAAAATTTATGTGTTCTGATTAGAATTGATGTCACATTTTATTGATAGATTTATTATAATGGAGAAACGAACTTTGCGTAACTATTTCGCAAGCAATTCTAGTAGTACTCTCTCAACCAATAAGAGCGCAACCCAACCAAAGAATCTTCGAATAGAATTTAATCCTAGTGACATTATTGCTGATCCAGCATGTTACACACCAATAGAGGATTATGCCAATAAAATTAGAGATCAAGTGAGGAGGGCATATTTATTGAATGGTCCAACTTGAGCAATTGGGCATAGCTTTCCAAAGATATTGGATGGCAAAATATCGTGATCCTTTCAAGAATCATAGTATAATAAGTTTAATTGGTTGGAATATAATGTAGAAAAGGACGTCGCTTTTTTGTTTCTATTGTTTTTTCAAGAAACCGGCACAACCTAACATATTTGGGAGCGATGTATTTACAAAAGTTGGGTACTCTCATTAGAAGACTACTATAGATGGTTTTAATAAACTAATCATTTAAAATTAGTTATCGTATCACTAATTTTACTATTTTTCATATGTAGATGACTGATCTTTATTCACTGGAAGTATATTTATATATTTTCGGGATGCACTTTCTATTATTGAGTTACTTTTGTTATATTTCTCTCTTTTTTGCTTTGTTTTCTTATATTAATATATGAATTTGAATTACATAAGAGTAAAATACTATGTTTGTGACAATTTACCTTAGTGCCTTAGCCCATTCTCGATTTTATTTTTGACTTCACCACTGACCTCAACCACAACAACCTTGGACTCTTATCATTAACCCACATGCATGTCTCTTGCGTGGTTCTACTTGTCTCTAACTATTTTTCTTTAATCCTCTCATGTTCCATGGGTTTTGGATATTTCCATTTTCTAATGGTTTGTTCAATAGACGAAACAAATGTTATTTAGGATTTCTGTATTTTTTATGGATTTCATGGCTATGTTGTGATCCTTTATTCTTACAAATTAATTTGGTGTTGGAGTATTGCAAGTAAATGCATTTTGGTGGTCATTGTGAGTTTGTGACCATAATACCTTTGCGGCAACTTGTGTGCCTTGTGCACACAATAAGCCCAAGTAATTTTTTTTAAAAAAACCGTTGATGACAGCGTTGAGCCATATACACACAATAGTTGACAAAAACAGAATGATTAGATTACCTATTTTGGTTCATGAAAGATATGAAAACAAATTCTTTTTGTCTTTTTCTTTCTTTAAACCACTTTTAGCATGTGCAAGTACATTAGGATTTTTTTTGCGTATCCTGTGACATGTATAGCCAAACCAAGCATGCCCTAAAGCTCAAAAGTACGTTTGATCTTGATTGAGTTTGCATATGCCATATGGGCTGGAACTCCACTCAATTCAAGCTCTTAATGTGCTTGAATAGCTTGTTGACCACCTTTTTTCTTTTCTCTATTTTTTGCCGAACTGTATGTTGCATGTGAGGCTTATAAACTAAAGAGATATATATAGCAAACACTACTACACAAAAGGTCATCATAGACGATTCAAAAACGTCATCACAAACGGTTTTGTGAACCGTCTGAGTTTATGGGTCAGTAATAATACGAGGTCATCACAGACAACTTTCGAACCGTCTGTAACGAAGATTATCGCAGTCAGTTTTTAATAAACCGTGTTCAATTCTTCTTTCACCAAAATTTAGATTTAAATTATAATGCAATTACAAACAAATTACTAACCATAACTAGCCAATAACTTAGTGGATTTACAATTACTCTTGCCAAATAATCGATCTCTTTCCACCAAATGGTCTCAAAGCCTCACCTGCAGCTCAACGCAGCAGCGTAGATCTGTAATTTAAGATAGAGGAGGTTGACAAGTCTGTGCGCTATTAATATAGCAAAATTACCACAAACGGTTTTTATAATGAATCGTTTGTAAATTATCACAGACAGTTCAAATTAAAAATCATTTGTGATACTTCATAATATCACAGACGGTTCATGGTTAAAATCGTCTATGATACTTTACAGATGGTTTTAACCATGAACCATCTGTGATAGTTCATTTTCACAGACGGTTTTTATCACTGGCAGCAACACAGATGGTTCTAAATTAAAATTGTCTGTGATAGTATTTAATATAGACGGTTTTAAGGAACTGTCTGTGATGCGGCGTCTAATATTAGACTTTCTATAGTAGTGAAAGACAATACCAAAATATATTATATATCATTGCTAATGTACATCGATGTTTCAAATTTTGCCGAAACCTATATCTCGTGATACCTTATCATCTCCTCCGCCTAGTATAAAAGATCAAAAAATGAACAAATAAATATAAGATGAAAATAAATTAATTTCTCCCGCCACTCTTTGTTTCATGATACTAGAGCCTGCTCAACCGGTAGAGTACATAACCATGGTAGTTTTTCGGCTCCGATGTGTGCGCACACATCCATGTCGATTTCATCTTTCATAGGGATGTTCAAATCCGGTATGCCCTTTTCTTAAGGTGTCATACTAGTGCTAGGTCTCAACTAGCTCCCCTTTAGGTTCTAGGAAACTTCAATAATCGGCTATGTTAAGTCCTTCTTATCTTTTTTCACCAGGCGTCCCCAGTTACTTAGGATTCGAGGGACCGGAGTTTTCGTCCTTTTATTCCGAGGCCTCTGGACGGGATTTGGGATACCTTTTATTTTCTTTGGTATTTCAACCCTCTTCGGTGCATTGCGTGCAGGCACATGTGACTTGATCACGCTCTTTAAATCACTAAAGTGGTTAGTCAATTGATTTGCTAATGCTTGCAAATCAATGATCTTTTGGACTTCGCTATTTGCTTCACTAGTGCGCAGGTCATGTGCATGGATTCCCGTGGCTTGCCACATAATTTTTTGATATTTTTCATCAAAGGGTTGATTTCCTCCCCCTAATGTTGGGAAATTATCATCATCAAATATGCAATTAGCGAAACGGGCGGTATGCAAATTTCCTGTCATGGGTTCTAAATACCTGATTATGAATGCTGTCTCATAACCAACGTATATTCCAGTCTTTCGGAGAAGACCCATTGCAGTATGCTGTAGAGGGGGTATAGATACATAATGAGCAGGTATTCCTTACCGTACTCTTCTTCAGTCTCAACGTGGAAACCGTTGGTGCGAATATCCTTAAAATTTAGGAGAGTTCTAGTCGATTCTAGCTACAATAAGGCTTCTCGAATGACTAAAGTTGTGCCCATTAGGAGTATAATTGTGGTTCTTCCTGAACCTATTATACAAACATCACTACCGACGATTATTGTAAGGGTGCCAGCATTCTTACTAATTGATTAAAAATACTTTGTCTCTCTTAAGATGGCATTCGTTGTGCCGATGTCGGCTAAGCATACTTCCTTCATTGGGCGTCACACGTGTTCTAATATAAGATAGTTTATTAATATGTATTAGAAGACAATCAACACATAAATAAAATACTTCAATATTAGAACATATCATGCCATTATAAACTAAATAAATAAATGAATTATTCAAATATCATCCAACCATCGCGAGAAAATAAAATTGCTTAAGTACCATCCATGCAAATTCTAACTTGTTCTTTCACACAAAATAAATGACAATTAAAATCTAAATACATTCTGAGCATTAGACTGAATCTGCTAAGAAATCAGAGACTTTATCTGCTATTTTCTCGGGGGGTGATATGCTCTTTAAGAGAAATCATGGTAGTGGCTGCTGCTAGGTCAAAAGGAGATGTTGCTGCCGGATTGGTTTCAACCTCCATCAGCGTAGGCAGCTGCTCAGAACTCTCCCCCTCAACAGATGCAAAGTGGGTTTTATGCTGCCCTTTCCATCTTTCTTTTTTCTAGGCTTGGAAAGTATCGATGACATGCTGCGGCTCTTTACAGATCCGCGACTAATGCCCCCTCTTGCCACACTTGTAGTAGGATTGGTTCTACTGACCATAGGCCTTGCCATCCCGCTTTAGCTTGCTTGCCTTATTCTCACGTGGAGCTTCTAATTTGCTTTTCTAGGCTGCGGCCTTACCCTTTCTACCCTTTTTCTTCATCATGGGCTTTTGCACCTTGTAGCTCTCAGTGTTGGTTTCATGGCCAGCGGAGCTCTCAGGTGGCTGCGTGACGTAGTTCTTGCGAAGAACTTCATCCTGAGCCTCTGCAATCTGCATGATATCAATCAATTCGGTATACTCCTTGTAGCCATCTTGACGATAATTGCGTGCGAATTGCACTGCATTGGGGTGGAAGGTGGATAGAGTCTTCTCAATCTTCTGCTCATCTGTGATCTGCTTGCCACAAAGTTGAACATTGGTATAAATTTTGTGTAAGGCAAAATTGTACTCTTCGACGGTTTTGAAGTCGGCAAACCTTAGTCGGTCCATTCTTGCTCTGCCTGAGGAAGAATGTTATACTTTAGCCTCTCGAGCAGCTTCTTGAGTGCAGTCTAGAGTGTTAGCGCGCTTTTCTCTGCCATGTACTCATTCTTGATAATGAGACAGAGATGGTGCCTGAGAAAGTGAAGTGTCTGATCATTTTTCTAAAGGGTGGGTTGGGCATCCTGCGGTGCGCCAATCCCAATAACAGCGTGGAGTTTCTTGGTTTCAAGTACTATATCGACATCGGAAGCTCAAGTCAGATAGTTTTGGCCAAATCTGATAATGGTACAAAAGATTCTCGTAATGTTCCAGAATTTTCTATGCATTTTCTATAAATTTTATTATAAATTTTGGTGATTAAAGGCAATTTAACTAATTAAGATTAATCAAAATAGCAAATAAATACAGAAAACATAGAAAATAATAATGACAGAAATAAACATGCTTCAAATGCTAAAAATAATTCAAAATTTAAATTCCCGAGGCCCTTTTATGTCGAAATATGAATTTTCAGTGAATTCTGTAATTTTCGAGGGCTTATACGCCAATTTTTAGTTCAGAGAATTTTCACGCAATTTTCTGATTTTCTAAGGGCCTTTCTGCCAAATTTGGGTCTCAGCTGAAAAATCGGAGGATCTTTACGTAATTTTCAGAAATTCTAGGGGTTTTTATGCAAAACTGCCGGTGCACCCCTCGCCCAAGCTTCCCCCTGACCCATCACGCATTGGCCCACTCGGCCCAGTCGGCCGACGCAAAACCCGGGGAAGGGGTAGGGTTCCCCTACCCCTACGCAAAGCGGCGGCGGCAGCTCGAGTTGCGGCTTGGCATGCACGAGGCGACGACAGCCGGTGGGGCCGGCGCTTCGAGCACGACAGCAACTGGCGGGGCTGACGGAGCGGCGAGACCGATGCTTCGAGCGCGACAGCGTCGGCCGTCGAGCGGCGGGCGCGCGCGAGTCGCGGTATTTGAGATTTGAAGCGGCGATCATGCGGGGCTTGAGGCACCGCCGCCGGCCATGCGGGGCCTGGGAGCTGAAGCGGCGGTGACTCCTCGGCTTCGGGGCCGTGCGGCGACTTCGGGCGATCACGTGGGAAGGAGGGCCGGTCGCGATCTAGATACAGACAATTCACTCTACTAGTGCTTCGATAATTACCTTTGATTCACTGGAGCAATTCATGTTGATAACATGTTGAGGAACCGTCGCTGATGACCAGTCCGATCGATTTAACTGCTAATGCAAAACCAGATCAATCACATAAGACAGAAATAGTAGATTGAAAACACAGAGAGATATAGAGAACTCCTGATCTTTCTTTATTGCTTTCTTTCTGATTCCGTATACAAAATAGCCAATAGTACTATCTATTTATAGCTTAGTAGTAAGGTGTTCATTATGAACCAAGACTTCAAACCTAAACCTAAACCTAAACCTAGGCTTGCTAACAAAAACATCAGCCGCCGACTTCGGCAGTTCCATGAGATGGACGGCCAGAAAGGCTCGAGGCTCCTCCGCGTCCGGAAGATAGTAGAGGCTTCGACGCCTCAAAACCTCGCCTCGCAATCTCCAGGTCCGCCTCGACAGATCCCGTGATGCCACCGCCTGTCTCGTGTGGTAAACCCATCTTTTTACTACTTCGCCGCCCCACCTTTCCCTCCCCTCCTCCCCTTCCGAAACCCTAACCCCAAATTCCCCGCTCCCCGCTCCGCTCCGCCCCCTCCCATGGCCGCCACCGATGCCGACGCCGCCGAGGTCGAGCGGCTCTACGAGCTCGGCGAGCGCCTCTCGTCGGCGAAGGACAAGTCCCAGGTGCGCTTCCCTGCCCTGCCGCCGCCCAAATTCCTAGGGTTCGGTCTAGGGTTTTGATGGGGGTTTATGTCTGGGGCTTGCAGCACGCGGCGGACTACGAGGCGATCATAGCGGCGGTGAAGGGGCAGAGCGTGAAGGCGAAGCAGCTGGCGGCGCAGCTCATCCCCCGCTTCTTCCGGAGCTTCCCGGCACTCGGCACGCGCGCCATGGAGGCCATGTTCGACCTTGTCGACATGGAGGAGCTCGCGGTCTGTGTTCTTTCTGTTCTCTCTTCTTAGTTGACGTTAACCGTGTGCAAACTAGGCTAGCTCGGCAAGTTTATTGGTGGAAGCATTAGTCGAGAGTGGACAAAACTTGACGACCAGCTTTTTTGCGTTAGGTTTTTCTTTCATTCAGAGTTACTATCCGGAAAACTTGAAATTTGTGCGTTAAAGCTGTATCTGGTTTTTCAGCGTTTAGGCAACTTGGTTGGGCTACTGAATTTAGTAAAAATCTGTAAAATTTTCTGCCCGATTGTTTATTTATATCATTTTTTTTGCCGTTGATGGCATTAACTCTCGCCCTAGGAGACGTGCAAGTAGAATAGCTTAGGTTTACATGCACAGAGATGCTATCTGCATGGTTGTTATGGCGTCGAGATATCGGCGATATCTCATCGCCATATCGCCGTGGCGGCCTGCAGCACCATGTCGTCCGGACGACATGGAGGTGCGCCGTATCCGCCGTCGCTGCCGCCGGATCCGCCGCCGCCGCCGCCGGATCCGCCGTCGCCGCCGCTGGATCCGCTGCCTCTGCCGTCGCCGCAGTCGGATCCTCCGCCGCCGCAGCCAGATTCGCCGCCGCCGCCGGATCCGCTACCTCCACCGTCGCCGCAGCTGGATCCGCCGTCATTGCCGCCGTATCCGCCATCGACGCTGCCGGATCCGCCGTCTCCGCCGCCGGATCCGTCGGATCCATTGGAGATGGGGGAGGGAGGGAGAGCGGCAGGGGGCGGAGCCACGCGAAAGAATGCCGAGCGGGTGGCGGTTGGACGCCAGATAAGGTCGACGGCGACGGCGGATCCATTGGAGACGGGGGAGGGAGAGAGGGAGAGCGGCAGGGGGCGGAGCCAGCGAAAGAGTGCGGAGAGGGTGGAGGTTGGACGCCAGATAAGAGGGGGGGGGGTGGTTTTGACATTTTGCAATTTAGTCCTCTTTTCTGAAATTGCAATAAAGTCCTTTTTCCTTTATATTTCTTTTATTTATACCCTCTAGAAGTCCGATACTGTTGTGGCTACTTGTGTGTATGGCGTCGCCACGCTGCGCGCCATAAGCGATATTGTTGTGTGACGGTGGTGAATCGCCTCGCCTCGCCGCATCGCCGTAATAACCATGGCTATCTGAACTTAACTTGTTCATGTCGAAGATCATCATCCCTCCAGTAAATCAAGAAAAATTCTTTCCCAACTTTTAAGTTGATTCTTAACTGGCTAAGCTGACTATACTAACAATGCTTTGTTGCCACTTAAAACAAAAAAAAAATGGTGTAGTAAATATTACATTGGTTTTTCTCTTGCCAGAAGCTACAATTGGATCCAAACAATACCTGCACTGGAAAGATGAGGCTGTTTGGTAATTTGGGAGAAGGGATATAGTGAACTTTGGTGGCAGGTTATCACATGGAATAATGAATGATTTGTATCAATTTTTCTGTCCACTTGCTTTCCAGTGATCATATAAGGCCTAATGTTTCTGTGCTGAATAAATGTAAGTACTAAATGTGACAGTGTGATCTATGATTCATCTGCTTGCTCTATAATGGCTATTTTTCATGCTTGTCCCTGATAATTCAGGTGATGTTAGTCCCAAGAATTTTAGAAGTTGCTTGAATAGCTAGCATTTTACACTTGCCAGATAAATCTGTAAAAGCAAGGAAAAGCTTTTCTCTATTTTTCTTCAGAATGGTTTGCATTTGTTAAAAGGATGCCGTTATTATATTTTCTTTAGAACAATATGAGTGCAGTCAATGCACCAGAAGGAGAACAATAAGAATGCAACCTATGCACCAGAAGGTTTCATACGATCCACATGATTAACTCCTTGTCATTAAATGTTCTTACAGATCAGAATACAAGCTATTCGTGGGTTTCCACTTCTTGGTAAAGACACAGAATTTGTTTCAAAAATTGCAGATATTCTTGGTCAACTCCTTGCAAGTGGTATACTCTTCTTCCTATCTTGACTCAGATCGAATGCCACATGTTTATATGCTTCTGAATTTTGCATGCATTTTAGAGGAAAATGTGGAGCGTGATGCTGTTCATAAAGCGCTCATGTCCCTTATACGACAAGATGTTAAAAGTAAGTTTCCCATGCTCATTTGTTGCTTTTTTATCATGTGAATAGTACTTATGGATATGCGCTCTCTGCTTGAATTACTGGCCTATGTCGTAATTTTTTTTATATCAATTTTTTGGGGCGTAGGCTTGTAGACTATCAAGGTTCTTTTTATCATTGTTGTAAAAGAAGTTGTGTAAATTGTGCCCAAGATAACAACAATATATGATTTCTTTCTTGATTTTCTACCATCAATGATGTTTCTTGTTCTAGATTCATTCCAAGTGGCTATTTGTGACCTTCATGCAATTTTAGAAACTAGGAATATCAACCTGTAGTGTTTATTAAGTGATTGGTGCTCTACACGTTGCCAGTGGCGGAGCCGGAATTTTTTTTGGAGCCTAGGCAAATCACGCATGTGGCACCCTGCGTCCCAGTGCCGGCACGCGGTGTGTGTCTCCTTGCCACCCGCCCAAAAGACGCAATGTGACGCCCGGCTCTCCACTTCTTGCCTGCTAATTTGGCTTGCCAGTGGCCGTGTGCTGCCTCAATTGCCACCGCTTGTTAGGGCTAGGGAGGAGAGACGAGTCACTGTGTAATGTGTTGGTTTGTGTTGAATCTTGTGGGGCATGGGCTAGTTAGTCAACTAGTGGGCTGGGCCTCCTCCACGTGGTCCTTAGCCTAGGATGCTCGCCAGGCCCAGCAGCCACTCCCTCTTGCCTTCTTCGTCTTATAGACCAAGACACGAACGAGCTTCCGTTGCCCAGGCCATGGCGGGAGGGGAGGGAAGAAGATGGTTGCTAGGTCTGCCCCTGTTTGCCGGCGAGCCCGGGCAGCCACCTAGGGTCTCCAGGAGGCTAACAGCCCACATGTCCAGCTCTCCAAGCCCACCGTGACACTTGTCTGCCTAGGCTAGCTCGCTCTCATGGTGTCTGCCGGCGGTGGGGATGAACTGAAAGTCCACGGCTCGTCGCCGGCGAGCCCAGGCAGCTACCCAGGCTCGGCGGCTTCGCCCCTGCACATTGCCATACATTCCAGCTTTTGTTTTTTTTTTTGACTTTCTTATTGCAATTTTTCATTAGATATACGGGTAA
The DNA here is from genome assembly GCA_036346575.1 of Dendrocalamus sinicus. NCBI lineage: Eukaryota > Viridiplantae > Streptophyta > Magnoliopsida > Poales > Poaceae > Dendrocalamus > Dendrocalamus sinicus. Next base: position 14,347,316 of record CM070644.1, read on the forward strand.
TTAACCGAACAGAATTTCACTATCACTTTCAGCGTTTCAAGTTTCAAATATTTTCTTGTTCTAGAACCAGTGTTTCGAATCAAGGCAACTTGGACCATTTATGCGTGTGCATATGTCACAAGGGTTATTGATGAATTAGTCATCTTTGCCAGCTTATTAATTTAGCATAGTTGGCATGCCATCAAAATTTAAAAGTAAACTGTATATGTGTTTTGAAATTTCAGGGAAATATCTAGGAAAAATCATCGAGATGCATGTTATAGCTGGCATATTCTCTGAGTAACACTTTTCATGTGTTTTGCAATTAGAAGTCTTGGTTTTTTAGCCATTTTTCATAGATGTGATTTTGGTCTGTTATGTCTGGTATTCATGTATTAATTTTGTTTGCACTTGATTTGGTTCTTAATATGGGCAGTGCGGTCAACAAATGTTGGATGGTTCACGGTTAATATAATGTTTTATGTTTTTGTGTTAAATCAAGGGACTATACTGTCAATAATAATGAGTATTACCAACTTGTGATCACATTTTTGTTGATAGTTTTCACTTTCACAAGCTGAAAATGTTCCTTTTGTATTATTTCTCTACATCAACTACCATTTTAGTTCTTTACCGTTGTTGCTGGTGCTACTCAGAATGCTGCTATTGATGGAATTCCACTATTCCATAACCACAAGGATGTGGCAGCTTGGTACACAGATTGTCTTTTTTGGTGAAACATCTACGTGTTTCTATCAGTACGTCTATTACGCTTCTGATGCCTTGAAGAGCCATCAGGATTTTTATGTTACTTTCCGGTTGAGACTGGGGATAAAATCACCGAAGTTAGGTTCCTGAATGATTCTTGAACCCGTGTAAAGAATATCAAAGCCTGCTATATAATTTTGCAGACTCAATTTTCTTTTGCCATCATTTTTTTGAGTGATTTTATCTTCCTGTAGTTATTGTATGATTGATGGTTACTAGTAAATGATGTAATATGTATGCTGTTGACGTTATTAACTACTTATTGGTTGTTTTTATTAATCTTTGCCTTCTTTGGTCCAGATTCCTTGCAGCCTTTATTTAAACATGTGGAGTCGGGAACAGAGATTCGTGAAAAGGTTATTTGTTTCCTTAGAGACAAGGTAAGTAGCTGCATAAATGGATTACATGTTTTGTAGGAATTCAACTGTACTGTCTGAGAATACAAATTAATTTTTCTCCCCAGGTCTTTCCTGTTAAAGCAGAGCTACTGAATCCTCAAGCAGAAATGGAAAGATATATAACTGATTTGATAAAGAAAGTATGTTCTGATGGTTTCAATTTTTGGCTATTATGTTTCCATATATATTTTTATGTTATACACTTTTACAAAGAATGTCATAATTCAGAGTGTACAAGATGTGACTGGGCTGGAATTTAAATTATTCATGGATTTCCTGCGGAGTTTGAGCATATTTGGGGATTCTGCTCCTCGAGAATCCTTTCAGGAACTAATTGAAATCATTCAAGCACAAGCTGATCTTGATGCACAATTCAATGTAAGTATGTTATTTGAACAGCCTTGGAACAAAATTTACTGTATGAGTGTGTGCACATCTTCAAACACTAGACCATTTCCAGTGCGATCATTTTTTTAATGATTTCGGGAGTTCGCTCTGCTCAGACTAGATTTTGTTTACGTGTTTGATATTTCAGCTACAAATTGGTTAACACTTTAACACATTTATATTATATCTTATCATTTGAAATTTAATCTTGTGAACCTTTGAGCTAGGCTAGAGGAATCGTATCAGAAGCATCATTTTCTGGATGGATTAGCAACCTAAGCAAATAACTGGTAATTTGGTACCACAAATTGAAGATACCACACAGCATTATAATACCTCAATGGGACAAGATAAAAAATTCTAATCATGGCATTAAAGTTGTGTTGAGAGCACAATAATGAACGAAACAAAATATAACTTGCATGCCGAATATGTATCTATTTAGCAGAACATATGTAGCATGGGGTGGTTGCCAGTGGTGGAGCCGTGGAGGTTAGGGAGATCAACAGAGGACAGTGGCTGAGGGGAGGATAGGGCATAAAAGTGTTGGAACAGGGTCAAATGGTGGAATGCACATACAGTAATGATATTGTCCTGGTAATAAGCTTATCCAAGATGGCAGAAGTTTAAGAGTTAACGTTAACTTATTGAGTTGCCTGACCACCATATTCGGTTTGCCTCACTTCCAGATTTTGCATGGCACTGAGACAATTGTGTTAGTATAATTTTAAACAACGATAAATTACTTGGTGTAGATTTGTGGGCCTGTGGCAAATAGTTGTTGGAAGTACTTGGTGAGTTCGTATTAAAATTTTAAGGTGGTACCAAATATAACTAGACACAAGAAGTGCATCGATTTCTTAAGGCATAATAGAGGAAAGGCGAGTATATTTGAGAACAGGAACTATCCACTGCTTGGGCTTTTTGAGTGGCTCTCCGTATACAAGGCAAGTCTTAGTGTGCTTGTTAATGGCTTTGACTTTGCTTGCAAATCTGAATAATAGGCTCAAGGTCATGGTTGTCACGGTGTCGCCAAGGCGTCCTGGCGGCTGGAGGGGGATGCCGAGGGCTGTTCGCCTCGCCTGCTCCCGCTGTCGGTGTTGATCTCCGGCCTACTCCCGCTGTTGGCGCCGATATCCGGCCTGCTTCCCTCTTCAACTTGCTCCCGCCGGCCGTACGCGGGGACCGGAGGAGGCGAGAGAGAGGAGTGCGGGGAGAGGAGTCAACAGATAAGGAGTCGGCGACGCAAAGTATCTGAGGACATACACATGTTGGATATGTACACATGCACTTAGACATGCACAGCAAGCGACTTGCCATGGCGTCCAGGCGCCCCTCACTTGCCTTGGTTGCCGACTTCGCCGTGACAACCATGCTCAAGGTCTCCTAATTTATGCTTCAACATGAGTGTGAACCTAGCCAATTCCCAAGCCAAGTTCACCCATACCTTGAACTATGTTGTGTGTCTGATGATTGAAGGAATTTCATTGCAGCCGGTTTCATTTTGATATCCGTATGTAATGTAAATTAATTGATGGTTACAAATCAGCTTTTGCGTTGGAGAACTTGCCTATATTGTTATGTGTTGAAATTTCTTTTATGTAGCCAGGTTGTGCTTTGTGCATTTAATTGGCTGGGTTAGGGATCAATAATAAGGGGGGCATATTCAGTTATTCACGCTGGACAGTCTCGCAACTTTCCATATCAGCTTACCTATTAGACTTCCTCTGTTTATCCCTTTATCTCTGTCAGTAGCTACCATTTCCTTCTGTTTTGAGGTTGGTAGCTGATGATACCCATTTCTATAGATATCTACTTTTTTACATATATTATATTTAGTCTGTTATAAACTGGTCAACAGGGAAACGAATTGTGTTCACAACAGCCATTTAATTATGTATATGGGTTTTTGTTATTTGTTTGAGGCCACTTGTATATTTTGATTAGCATTCTCAATTCATTCTTTCAGGTTTCTGACATCGACCACATCGAGAGGTGGACCTCATGCATGTATATGGCTATTCCTATCTTCATGGTATGAACAAATTTAGTAAAAGAATTATTAAGTCGTTTAAGTTGGTAGTGTATATCATTTCATCTTTTGGTGTTTTTCACTTTGTTTGCATGATCTGCAGAGAGGTGCATCAAGCAGCAAGTTTCTCAACTATTTTGTTAAGCAAATCGTCCCAGTTTTTGATAAGGTAAAGTGCTTCATCTTGTATTTTTCTCCCTTCGCTGCGTAGTAAGAAACACTAAATGCATATTGTATTTCATTCTGTTTTTTTTTGTAGTACTTGGTGAGCACAAAATTTTTTGATGCATTCTTCGCATGATCAGTGTGGCTACAGAAACATTTTTATCGCATGATTGAAGCTTTAAATTCATAGTTACGTTTCCTTGCTCAAATTGTGTTAAAGAACAACAGCTTCTCACTATCTGGTAATGTTGAGATTTTAGTTGAACTCAACAATTTATGATAGACACCCTGTCTTGTGATCTTGTATTAACTTGTATTTTTGGATTTGTTATAAGAAGTTCAAAAGGAAAGTAAGAAAATGGTCTGACTAGATGGAAGAGTAGGATATTCATTTTGGAGAAATTTACACACAGAGAACATAACTCAGTAAAACTGAAAAACAAAAACAAAGGGTTTGGTTAGATAGACTTCTGAGTCTTTATTTGCTGTTTTTGTTGCCTCAAGGTTTCACGCTTTGTCCACTTGAGGCTTTTGACATTTAGCTGCCGTTCAGCTGGAATAGTTTGTTTCTTATGTACATTCAGCACTAAGGCTCTGTTTAGCATTGCAGTGGCTTTTCAAAAACACTTATTTTATTCTACTTTAAATATCACAGTTAGTTGAAAGCATCATTTTTGGAGCCATACTACAAATTAGTAAAGATTCCTATAACTAAATAGATTCCACAGCACAGCAACCACAAAGAGGCCCTAAATTTCTTACTCTCTCTTTAACAAGGAGTAACAATGTAACATGCGAGAAATTAACAAAGAAGGTGCAGTAGTGTACAAGTTTCCTGTAGTTATGAAGTTTTCGGTTATCAAAGCGTGTCATTCTCCAATCAAACTGTTCATCTCCTGCATCAATTGGAAGTGTTTTTTTCTTTCAAAACAAGCAATGTGTTTTTGCATCTTCATTTGTGCCTTTCTTTTTCAGCATTAACTTTTCCTTTTTTTTTTTTTTGCATTTTTAACCTATTTTAGATTCCTGACGAGAAGAAACTGGATTTGCTCAAGACCATTGCTGCAAGCTCACCACATGCTATGGCACAAGATTCACGTCAGCTGCTTCCATCTATTGTTCAATTGCTCAAGGTTTGTACATTTCTCCTTTCTGATAGGTTTCTAAGCGCCATTTGGCGAGGTTTATTTTGTGTACTGGAAGATGCGGACATACGAATTCCCCGCAGTTACAGTGAATGTACTATTAATTAAAACTTCTAAGTTCATCTTGCCACTGCATTTACTGTTTGTTTTGCAGAAGTATATGCCTGGGAAGAAAGTAGAAGATTTCAATCATAATTTTGTTGAGTGCTTGCTGTACACTTTCCACCATTTGGCCCATAAGGTTAGATAACAGAAATAGTTATCTATTATGAATCCTGTCTTCATGGATGACCTTTCCTTGTACTGACCTAACATGCGATACAGACTCCAAACACCACAAACAGTCTCTGTGGTTACAAGATTGTTACTGGACAGCCATCAGATAGACTTGGAGAGGATTTCTCAGAACATTACAAAGATTTTACGGAGAGGTAGCTTGCATTTTTCATCCCCCACATGGTTCCCTGTGGTGCAAGGTTTAATTAATTTGCATGAATTATTTTATATCCTTATGTGTGAACTCCTTTAAAAACCTTTGAGTTAGCAAGCAAGTCTAGTAATTAGTTCCCATCACATGCTTCATGTTCATGTCTCACCTTCCTCATTGCATTTATGCCCTATTATTAACTTAATTAAATTGTTTATACCTTCATCTCTCATTTACAGTACTAGCCACTTCTTCACTATTAAAGCTTCAAGCACATGCTTTCAAAAGTGGGAACTCCCCAAATTGGATGTTCCACTGTGGTTTTGCATACAAATTTAAGCCCTATTGTATTCTTAAGGGCTTGCAGGACTTATTGGAGAGCCTGAAAATACATCAAGACCCCACATTGCCACATCCACACAGAGGGGCAGCAGCAGTACCGCAACAACCACAACTACTACCTGCTTAAGTGCACACCGCACAACAACAAAATCTAGTGCTTGGAATGCTGGATGCCTGGATCTGATTTTAGTACCTATAAGTGATAATCACTTTTAGGTAATTAGGTTGAGGGAGCCAATGATCTGTGAGTATCATCCTAGACCTAAGGGTGGATCACATGATTTGGACATCCCCGTGTGCATGAATGGAAGAATGAATAGAAGGTAAACCTGTGAAGGATTGGTTGGTATGGGCACAAGTGGGTGACATCATGATGCTAGATTTCCCATTAGATTTTGAGGTGCAAAAATAGAATTTGAGGAACATAGAACACATGTGCAACCACCTCCTCAGTTTGCTTTGTCATTCCACTAATGCGTGACATCATTATCTTGCAAAAATTTGCCCCTTCCGTAGTGAGTTGGATGGAGCATGTGAAAATACTTTGCATGCCAGATTCTTGTGTTCTAATCTGAAAACAAGCAATTTTCTAAATAGTAACACCTACAGAGTGAAGTTTCGTGCAACATGAAAATTGTTCATGGCATTAAGGGGCATGGAGGATTCATCTTCTTTGGCAATTCTGTCAAATCTGTTATGTTTGTGAGTTTCTTATTGTTAGAAATGTACAGGTTAACTGGAACAGAAGAGACAGTTCGAGCAGCCTCGAAGAGACTAACTCAGGGAATGGCAGATTTCAACAAGGCAATATCTTCAGCAAAGACCGAAGAAGAGAAAACAAAAATTGTGAGTTTTTAGATGCTTTCTCTAGCTTTTACCATGTTGGGCCAACATTATTACTGGCAGAATAATGTCTCTCCCAGAACCTTATACTTTAATCTACAATATTGTCCTAGCCATTTTTTTGGGCCAACAGATTGATCTTATATGTTAAGTAATACTTCCTGCCAATTGATTATGATGTGAATGTGATACTTTTTGCAGAAAGCCGATCAGCAGAAATCGACAATGACAATACGGGCCTATAACAACATATTGGCGATGGCGCAGGTGATTTCTTTGTTTACTTAGGTAGAATTTTTGTAAGATTATAATTTCTCTTTGGGTGTTTATTGAGCATCTGCGGACCAGTTGTTGGACATCAATTAGCTGCAAGCTTGTTTCTATTAAGCAAGTTTCAAATACTCCATTGTTTACTTTTTCGGTGTGCTAGATACAACTTCAATGTAGAACAAATAAGAAACCATTACAAATAAGAAACAAGTACAAGTAATGTCTAAGTTAAAATGACAATACAAGGCTAAAATCTAAAGTGTAGGCAATAAACATAGCATGCTTATTTTACTTAGCAAAAACAAACTGCTTTCATATGATAAAATAATCCCAGAATAAAGCAAATAGCGAAGGAATAGTACACAATACTAAACATACTTATACCGATGGAAGATCAAGCAAACCATGACAACCAAACAACAACCTCATAGTATTTAACTTGGTCTCAAAATGCACAAACTTATCTGTTTTTTTTCCTAGATCCCTTGGACATAAAATCCTGTCCATTCGGCTAGCCTAAATAAGCTATAGGTGGCATAACGCTAGCTTATTCAAGCTATCAGCTATGTTGGTCAAAATAGACTAATAGACACAATTTGTAGCTCTGCGTTCAATTTCTAAAAAAGCAATTCCACAAGTACAGCTAGCTATCTAAAACTTGCTATTAAGCTGCACTAATGTCTGAACTACGCTGCTGAGGGATACTGCTGATACTATGTCTGTGTATGTCAGAAGAAACTAATCTGACATATTATTGACCGAAGGTTTAGTGTCCAACTATTAAGTGATGAATGGTGTTCATTTCAGCCATTGCATTCGAAATCCCCTTCATTTATCGGTGATAAGAAAATCACGCTCTCATGGATGGAGCAGCCAAAGAAACCAGCAGCTACAACAGCAGGGTTAGATGTCTACTACTATCCAATATTCAATTTTTACTCCAGATTCTTCTGCATTTCTTTTTAGTCAATTCTAGTCTGCTAATCTTTCAGAGGGAAAAGGGCCCAACCTGCTACAAACGGGAATGCCCCTGCTAGCAAGAAGGGGCGAGGAGAGGGAGGAATGCAGAGTCAACTTGTGAACAGAGCTTTTGAAGGGTTGTCCCGTGGTGGTAGAGGCAGTGGAAGAGGGCGGGGCAGAGGAGGTCGAGGAAGAGGATGGGGCTACCGCTGAGACCAGTTATAGAAAAGCTATGCATTCTGAGGGAGAAGCGATCTGCTTTCTGCTTCCATTTGAGAGTAACTGCAGAAGTTGGTGTTTATTTATTGTGTATGTCACTGGAGTTAGCTTTTCTGTATGCAACAAGGTGGCATTGATGATCCTTCAAGGCGGCTCGACAGCTGAATGCATACACAGGGCTCAAAGCTCATACAAGGGGTGTTTGAGAATGTGGAAGATCAGTACACAGTAGCTGTTCATTCACCATTCATCAGTATCCTTTTACCTTCCTGACCGTTTGTTGACCAATTTCATCTGTTTTGGTTGTTTGATGAACTGAACAGTACATTTAATTTAAGAATTTGTCGTTAGAGTATCTGTCTAAGAATTTATCTGAGATAGGAGGGGCGCATCTCTTTTTTCTGTTGATGCTTGGTAAACTTATTTATGTTCGCCCTGTGAATCCAGTGTGTTGCATCTACCGGTGAAAGGTTTACCCACTCGTGACACAGTATCGATGAAGTTAGCATTTGAACAAGCTGTAGGAAGCTGTATGTGCTAAGCGTGACTCTATTTACACTTTTATCTGTATTATTTGTTCTTATCTTTGTGTGCGGTCTTGCTGCATGTGATAGATATTTCGTTGCCCTTGGCTCTTTGCCTCCCTGGATGGGATCCAGTTCTAGTTCGGAATGCTCGGGCTTCATGTGCGTACCCGGTTCAATTACAGGATCTTTCCGTATTGCTGCTTGCCTCGTAAGCACGAGTTGTTTTAGGCTGGTGGTGATCGGTTCGGCTGAAAAGCTCGTGGCTTATGGCTGAAAACACTGTAGCTGACAGAGGTTTATTTAGCATAATTAAATTTAAAAAAATTTAAAAATAAAAAATATGTTAGCCCATTACGTATAATACAAATAAATACGGGAAAAAAAGAACTGGCAAAAAAGCTCAACAAAAAGCTAAAAGTTCAGAAAAAGATGAAATTTATGAATAGTAAAAAATAAGTCAGAAGCCGAAGCCGAGTTAATAAAAAGACGGTCTTTATATATTGGTATCATTTACCCACGAACTTCTTAAAAACGGGGGAAAGAACATATCTATATGCAGTTAGGGGTTTCGACACCGACACGTTAAAATGTTCAACACCTCTTTACGTTTCAGATATCTCCGATATCCGACCGAAAAAAAATGATGAATGACATCACAATGTCGCCACATGGTAAAAGGTTGTCTATCACGCTGAAGGCCTCCATCGTCTCGGTTTTTTTGAGAGGAAGGCACCAACCATTCATTGATAGCAAGATCATTACAATCAGCATTTAGGGATGCGACCAAGAAGAAGGGCAACAACAGCCGAATACAAAGCAGAAAAAGCGAGTGATTGCGCGCCACACAGAAAAACAACTCCAATGCAGACTTGAAGTGAGAAATCGAGGGCTCGAAAATGCGCCACACACAGAAAAACAACTTCTCGCAGGCAGATTTGAAGTGCGATAGAAACCGAGGGCTTGAAAATGGTTCGTGTTTTTTTTGACTATGGTTTATAGTTTTAGCTATGATTTATAATTTTTTTGCTGTTTATAAAAGAGTACAGAGAGAGATCCGTATGCTATTTTAGCTAATATAAATGAAATTGTTATAGTATGTATGGCAGTGTGAAATTTTAGCCAATCAATTTGTAGATCATATCTTTAAAAGAGTTAATTACAGTAGAAAAATATATTACTGTAGAAAAAGGCGTTTAAAATCTGAAAAGACGAGGGCCATTAAGTGCGAAATGACACGTTACCGTGTTTCACTGCCCTTCGTTGCTTTTCTAATATATACGCTTCCCTCGTTTGCAAGCAGCACAACTTTCCCGCGAACGTAGATGTCAATTATGAGCGGAGCAATTTCCTTCTTTGCACCACAAAGTTTCCCAGTGATATACGCGCTATGGGGTGTCTCCATGACATGACGTATTGACGTGGGTCTAGACCCATCTTGTAAGGCATGTTAGCCTCACAACACAAAATTTTGAAATGTTCTGTTGGTGTATAACACATAATACATATTTTCCTATTATCAACGGTTGGTCGATATAAGTTAAAACCAATTTCATGGCATCGGCAGCGGGCCGACGATGAAAGCTCTATCAACTATCTTTTATTCTTTTTCTATTCACTGCTTAGAGCATGTATGGTGGTGTGACATCAGTTATCTGTAAATTTTACCGTGTAGGATACGAGATGATATGGAGAAGAGAGAATATAGAAAATTAGGTTGTCTCTCATGCAACAGTCGACTGTAATACGAGAAACGAGATACATTGTGTCATAGAGGAGCAGCCTATAGAGACATATAAAAAGATAATTGTTGTGGTTACAGACCAAATAGTATATAAGGGGACTAGAAGAGTATGAGAATGAATCTATATCCTTTTTCCTGCTCCCCATAGGGAGATATTTATACATGACTATAAGGTCTTGTTACAATCACATCATCTTAGGGTACTACTACAAGGGTATTCACGTCTTTTTATGTCCCCACTAAACCTTTCAGTTCAACAGACCGAACAGATATGGTAGAGGGCCATCCCCACAATAGGAGCCTCTCATAGTAAAGGGCTTCATCTCGAATAGGCTGAAACCATGTCGCGTAGACCTTTTGGCCCACTCCGTCCTTCGGCCTGGAAGAGGAGTGGCATTCAGTCCTGTGGACCGCATACTTCCGGTCTTGTGGACCGTGTTTAAACATGACTAGCGTGACTAGGGACACGTGCTACCCTTTGACTGGCTTGTGGCACACCGCTCCACACCCGGGCGCGAGTTTTGAAGAGTCGGCCGAAAAAGGCGTGCACCTTTAAAGCACGGTGCGCTTGGCAAAAGACATTTCTACTAATCTTCTTCATCTCGCCTCTCGCAGTGCCATTCTTGCTGCCTCCGCCATCCGTGCTGCTTTTGCTTCCGCCCGTACCCCATTCCACCAATCGCTGTCACTGGTCCTCCGCGTTGGACTAATGACTCGTGGAAATGACCCTCGCTCTCGTCGTAGCAGTGGAGGTGCGTCGTCAAGCTGTAGTGGCACGTCCGGCTGCTGAGGTTTGTCAGCAACGGAGGTGGAGTATGAGCTAATCGATCGGGATTCATCATCAACCAACAAGCACTGGAATGCAGCGAAGACGGTGCACGGTGTGTGCACCAACGTGCTAGGGCAGAGCCTGGCAATCGAAGATCTGATTCAATCCTTAGTTCATGATGGCAAGATCGCAGATCACGATCCAGTCCACCTACCAGCCGCTGGCGAGGTGGAGCCCCACCCCTCTGAGGTGGAGACGGTCGTGTTCGCCGTGTACTTTGACGCTGAACTCCGATTTCCAACGACGATGTTCGTTGGCGAGGTGCTGAGGCTCTATGGGCTGGAGCTGGCTCAATTGACGCCTAACACCATCGCCCGGCTGGCAGTATACTGCTGGGCCTCCTGGACGGAGACGGTATGGCCTAGCCCCCCGCTATTCGTGTTCATGCACAACACTCACTACCAACCGAAGAAGCTCACACGGAGGGTGAATATTCCAACTTTGGCAGCGTCAACTTCGTCCTTCGATCCGTGTGCACAAAGCTATTCGCCGCAAATTCGATGAGGACGAAGTGGGAGTTGGGGTGGATGCGGTGGTGGTTCTATCACCGAGTGGTGGGCGGCAGTAGCCTGAGGTGGTCAGGGCGACAAATGGACTTCAACATGTCCCTATCAGTGACCCTTGACCAGATGATGAGTAGCGCGCCCAGAGGCTCGTCGGGGCCGCTCTTTGATTCAACATGCGGGATCTCGCGAAGTACTGCATGTATGGTGTGTCTCCGTTGATGCGTCTGTTGCATGTGTAGTCTGGCCCCACTCGCGACAACGACGTTCGGCCTAGCATCCCTTCGTTGTCGAGGCCAGTCGATCCAAGTAAGAACACCTTAAGCACTACGCCTACCTTCGTTGCTTATGGACATTGTTGACGGTGCTTTTATACCCTTGACAGGACTGACCCTAGAAGATGCGGAGCGCACGACGGCCGTCTTCCTAGGTCCGTATACTGTGAATGAGCACAACCTATGGGCCTCAGTAACAGCCAACATCGGCCGTGTGAACCTGGTGTGCGAAGCCCTCGGTATTCCCGTGGCAGAGCACATCGAGCCTGGCGACAGCCATTTGCGGAGCCATGATCAAGATGGGGGCAGAGGCTCCCCCTTTGCAGTAGGGCACGTGACCCCTCCTCGGGGTCCAGCCACCGCGCTCAGAGCTCCACCTCAGGGGTAAGGCGGGCCAGGTCGAGGAATCCACCGTGGCGACTGAGTCAGAGTCTGTTGAATATGTCAACTCAGATCTCGAGGCAGCGCAAGAGCATCCCATGGGTGGCACGGAGACTCCCAATGTTGCAAGTCCTGGGTCTAGCGAAGTTGGTAGACCCGAGGCCAATGCAGGAAGCGACGCCCTCGACACGGTCAGGGGTGTAGCCCTGTCGTCACCCGAGAGTGAGGTCGATCCAATGGCTAAAGTAACGACGTGCGATCAAGAATCACCCACTGTTGTGACCACGGGCACGGGCCCACTTGTCGAGGCTTGTCCAGAAGGTCGAGTGGTGAAGCTTGCCTAAACGCGTCCCCTACCCGCAACTGCTCGCGCGGGGTTTCGATTGGTGATGACAGCATTCATGGATGACCCTGAGTCCGATACCAACGCCATGGCCCCCGGAGTACGCTTTGAGGTTGCTATTGCCGATGACGCTTCAGCGGGCCGAGCCATGGGATCCATGGGCACCAATAGCCTTCGGCCAACCTCCTAAAATCATGTTACAGGTACAACTAACTCGTTTACCCCGATCTACTCCCTGACACTGTCCCCGACGTCACCTTGCCCTTGATCTCTGGGCTCAACTGGCGCTGCCGTCGCGGACGTGTCTTCAGGTTTGGCTCCTCCTGACGCCGCTGCTTCAGAGTCGCGGTGGCTCGTTGTGGAGGACTTCGTACCCCATTCGGAGGCATTGAGAGGTTTGTAAGGGGCCGTGGACTGCGCAGACGTGGCCTTGGACTGGCGTGCCCTATCTTCGTGCAGTTCATAGCTCCTGGAGAGTGCCCTTGAGGCCACGGAGATGAAGGTACACACACGTTGATAGTCTGATTGGTGTGTTCTGGTTGGTTGCTAAGCATGGCTTTATGTGCAGGCCCTCGCTCTTGCTCGAGCTATTCAAGTAGCGAGGCAGCAGGAGTGGAGTAGTCTACAAGAGCGTCTAGCCGTCGCGGAGGCAGAAGCTGCTACCGCTCGGGAACATGCTGAGGGTGCCCTTGCAGTAGGCATTGGAAAAGATGAATGCATCCACTTCCTGGAGGCAGAGGGTGCGAAGGCCATCTCCGACGCACGCGCGGAAGCTGAGTAGGCTCGGTGCACAGCCGCCAAAGAGTGGGAGGCCTGTTGCGTTAGATAGCCACTCTAGAAGAGGACAATGTCTAGCTATCCTAGGAGGTGGCTAGGATAGATGGCCTACTAGGCGATGCATCCCTGTCAGCCTGGAACTCTGTGGAAGCTTTGGAGGGTGCTTTGACTGAGCTCGGTGTTGAAGTCCCTCCTCGGATGTTTGGGCCGGAGGACCAGCTGTGTAGCTTGTGGCGAATCGGGGAGGCATCATCACTCACGATGAATGCCACACGAGTGTACGACAATCATTGCTCACTCGCAACTACACAAATGGTCCTCGGGCTGCTCCACTTCTGGGGCTATTTGCACATGGGCGAGCTGGCGAACCCTGGCCTGGACCTCCCAGCAGGATGCAGAATTATGTCTGGGACGCTACATGCTATACACCAATCTGTCCACGCCTTCCACCAGTGGATATGGGAGTACATCGATGACGGAGCAGTGAAGATCACGTTGAGGCATAATTGGATGAGGGCAGGAGCGCAGACCTTGGCCAGTGGCTGGATGATGTGCCTGGCTGGAGCGAGGGCGACAAGCGTGAGTCCAACGTCGCAGCCAACCGGTAGGTGTGATGTTGAGGCCCCTCCATTCCTCGTCCTAGCATGCCTGTGGGGTCATTGACGCATTTGTAGACCTCTTTGGGTGCTCGAGGGGCTTGTAAATATTTTATGATAAGCATTTTTGTTTAACCCGTGTGATGCTGATGCTTCTTTGGCGAGTAGGTACTTGAGGAAGATCGTCCATTAATCCTGGACCGACTTGTGCTACGCAGGCTACAACATTGGGGGTGGACGGAGGAGTCCCTATGATTTTGGGCAGATCGCCGCGGGATGAACAACACATCTGCTAGGAAATATGTAAAGATAGAGTCGGACTGAAGGCAGTCACGACCGTGGTTGTACACCTATAGCATTGTACTGTTAATCAAAGTAGTGGCAAACTAGTGTGTCATGACTGACTGCTATGGCCAATGCCACAATGCCGAAGGCATTGTGGGTGGCATCCTTCGGTCATACGCTGACGGAGTCTGCGTAGGGATGAAACCTTAGGTAGCGCCCACCCTTCAGACATACGTCAACGAAGTCGGCGTAGGGATGAAGGCTTAGGGAAAATGCCCTCCATCCCCCCGTTTGGATGTACGTCGATGAAGTCTGCGTAGGGACGAAGCCTTAGAGAGTGCGCTCCATCCCCCACCCTTCGGACGTACATCGATGAAGTCTTCATAGGGATGAAGCCTTAGAGAGAGCACTCCATCCCCCTCCCTTTGGACGTACACCGACGAAGTCTGCGTAGGGATGAATCCTTAGAGGGTGCGCTCTGTCCCCCTTTGTCGGGCCCCCGGATTTCCAAACCCGGACCCTCTGTGTATTTCTGCACTAGTCCCAGATCAAAGCTAGTGCACACAGTTAAACAGAAATGATTCATGACCAACAACGTATTTATTACAATTATAAAGAGTATCGACCACGTGTCTCATTATTACATTGGAGGTTTCAAGACCTCGCACAATCAAAACACAGCGGAAGCAAAGTGAAATTAAAGTAGACCCATCAAGATGCCACATGCAGTTGACTGGGGAAGCGCGACCTAGTCCTCCGGGAAGAATCCATCGCAGCCACAAGCGAAGCAGTAGTCGTAGCCACCTTCTTGAGCTTCAACTTCCTCTGAGATTTTTATTTTTAAGTGTAGCATGTGAGTACATAAAGTACTCCGCAAGTCTTGGGAAAAATGCATAGATGCAAGGCTTAACAAAGGAAGGCCATACGGTTCTTTTGCACAAAGCAATATTTGAAATCTCAATTACTACTAATTATTTTCGAAGGCATCAATTTAATGAAGTAAATGTTTTAACAGAATTAACTTTCTAGTGAAGGTTCCAACTACCAACACTAGCTAACCAATTACCATTGGACAAGTTTTAAACTGCGGGTTCCATCCACCCTCTCTGGCTCCATCCGCCAGGATTCCCTTCCGAGAGTTCCCTCCACCCTCGGAATACAAAATTTTCATTTTAAAATCAAAACCAGAAATCTACCATGTGAATGCATTCCTTGCCCGCCCTTGACCGTGGGCACGGCTATTCGAATAGTTTTACACTCTGCAGAGGTTGTACAACTTTACCCACAAGAGATAAATTATCCTAAAAGTCACACTTCCTTTGGCATGAGACCCGATAAAATACCACAAAGCCTTTACCTTACTCTAATCTAGCTAGATACCACCCACGAGGTTTCACCCGAAGGGTTAAATCCACCCAATCAAGCCCCTCTTGCGCCATATGAGTACAAGAAATCCTGTCCCTCACTGTGAATAACCAGTCCATCCCTGGCACCCACTTTCCACTGGTGGCACCTAAACTAGGCTATCATAAGTTAGTCAGCTAGGTCGTACCCATATAGACTAGTGGTTGTACGGTTAATGCTCAGTTTGGACAAACACAAGCGTCGGTCCTTAATTGACTAGGGTGGAACGTACACTTAACAAGTTCTCGTGCTTACTGCACCAACCCAAACAACCATCCACCCTGATCTAAACCAACTTTCACATTTTTATTTTATTTTGAAAGATCAGTGGCAACTCCAATTACCACTACATTTATAAACACAAGGGTCAACAATAATTCTTTAATTTCCCATTTTCAAGAGTTTCTAAAGATATTAGCTAGCATGACTAAGCATTATTCTACCATTCTAATATTCACAAAGATTAATAGTAATCTCATTATTGAGACAAAGGAAGTTCTAGGGTGACAAGGTACATGGCAATCAATGTCAAATGAGGGCATAACAAAGTTGGAATAACTAATTCCTAAAGATTTGAACTAGTGATTTTATGTAAATAGCAATGCACATAATTTAAAATATTTTAAAACATTTCAAAAGCATAGGTTCAAGATGATCAAAGGAGACTTGCCTTCTTGCAGGGTTTCTAGGTCTTCTTGTTGCTGTGAAGAAGGATCGTCGACAACGTTGGAATCTACGCGAGAAAAGACGAAGCAAACAAAGCAAATAAATACAAATAAAATTCAAATAAAATCCAAAAATTTAACAGAGGTCATAGTTGGATAGATTATGATTTTAGATGAATTTAGAAATTTGAATGGCTGGATTTGGAGTTAAAATGAGAAAGTTATGCTCATTTGAAAATCTCAGATTTGAATAAATCTAGAAATTCCCAAATTTCTGACAGGTGGGGCCCACTGGAATATTAGATTTTAATTTCTATTTTTATTCGAGAGATCGACAGGTGGGGCCCATCGAACAGAACCATCGGCGGTCATCGACATGTGGGACCCATCGACGGTGAGCCCATCGACTCAACCTCGACACATGGGACCCATCGACTCGGGCCCACTTGTCGAGAAAGACAGAGGGTGGGGCCCAGCGGCATGGGCTGGCATGCAGCCGTGGCCGCCACGACATGGGCCCACTTGTCGGTGCGAATTTCTAAAAGAATGGCTCGACCTCGTGCGGAGCCGGGGCTCGAACGCGCCGAGGAGCCGGGAGGGATGAGATCGCACTGATAACCGGATGGGCGGGAGGCTTTGCCTACCCATATAGGGCAAGCAATTCTTTTAAGTTACTGCGGGAGGGAGGTCGGGAAGGTGGCGGAGGCGGTGGTCGTCGGCGGCGATGGAGTGGCGGAGGGTGCGGATGACGCGTGAAATGCAAACCCGAGTGGAGATGAGTCCAACGAAGGGTCGGCGAGGCTCGGGGCAAGCGGGTGGCCGCGAGGAGAGGCGGGCGGCTCGGGTCCTCCGGTGCGGCGGCGCCCGGCGGCGGGAGGCGGCCGAGGTGTCGGGAGGATCGTGACGGCACGGGGTGCTCGAGGTAGCGGCGGTGAGCTTCGGGGAAGACCGAGGCGACGGCAATTACTCGCCGGAGCACTTACCGGACGCGCACGGGGAGCTCCTCGTGCGACGGCGCTCGGGGCTCAAGGGGAGAAGTGGAGGGCGCTGGGAGGTGGTGCGGAAGAAGGCGGAGCCGAGGGGCTTTATAGGGCGGAGAGAGGACACCGGCGCGGATTGCTCGCCGGCTCTGTCACGGAAAAAGGAAGGAAAGGGGGAGAAACGGGAAAGAGGGGGCGCCGATGGAAGGGGAGCACGGGAGATCGGGGATTCGGTCGCGGCGGCGTCCGGGACTTCCAAAACCGAGGAGGGTCGGGTAAGGCAAGGCGGGATCCGGCGCGGTCTCGGTCGGTCGGCAAAAAAGGAAAGAGGGGGAAGGAAAAAGGAAAGGGCGGCTCATGCGGACGACAGTTCGACAAAGCGGGCCGGTGGCAGGGAGCGAGGCGCGAGTGGCCGACGGCGGGCCCGCAAGTCAGCGAGGTGAGGAGGAAATGAGAGCGGCGGCTGGATGGCCCGTGGCGGGACTCGGCTCATCCGAGCCGCCCACACGTCGCGCGAGGAGGAGGAAGGCGGGCGCCCGCCGACGGCCGCCCGCGGACAACGAGGGAGAGGGAGGTGCGGCTGGATTGGCCGAGCGCGACGGGCGGATCTGGGCCGCCCACGCGTCGACCGAGGAAAGGATTTGGATTTTTAATGATTTTTAATTTGAAAATGCTAGAAATTTATTTAGGCCTAAGAAAATATGAAAATACCTCCAAAAATTCCAGAAAAATTCACAGAAGCTCCTGGAGATATTTTGGATTTATTAAAATTATTTCCAACTACTGTTGATATTTAATTTTTATATTTTGAATTACTTTTTAAATTATAAAAATAGTTTTTAAATTCCAGAAAAATCCAGAAAGGCAAATAAAAGCCAAGTAAAATCCAATTACCTTAAAATAATTAATTTGAATTTAAATTTTTCAAAAAGCCAAATTTTGGGATGTGACACCCTTTCTTCGGACGTACGTCGATGAAGTCTGCGTCAGGACGAAGCATTAGAGAGCGCACTCGATCCCCTTCCCTTCGGACGTACACCAACGAAGTCTGCATAGGGATGAAACATTAGAGAGCGCGCTCTGTCCCCCCTTCAGATATACGCCGATGAAGTCTGCATAGGGATGAAGCCTTAGAGAGCATGCTCCTTCCCCCACACTTCGGACGTATATCGACGAAGTCCGACGAAGTCTATGTAGGGACGAAACATTAGAGAGCGCACTTCGTCCCCCACGCTTCGGACATATGCTGACAAAGTCTGTGTAGGGACAAAGCCTTAGAGAGTGCACTGCGTAGGGATGAAGCCTTAGAGAGCGCGCTCCGTCCCCCTCCCTTCGGACGAACGCCGACGAAGTCTATGTAGGGACGAAGCCTGAGAGAGTGTGCTCTGTCTCCCCACACTTCGAACGTACGTCGATGAAGTTAGTGTAGGGATGAAGCATCAGCGGCTTAGGGACGAAGCCTTAGAGAGCATGCTGTGTAGGGATAAAGCCTTAGAGAGTGCACTCTGTCACCCTCCCTTTGGACCTACCTGACGAAGTCTACGTAGGGACAAAGCCTTAGAGAGCACGCTCCGTCCCCCCCACTTCAGACGTACATTGATGAAGTCTACGTAGGGACGAAGCAATCCTCCATGTGTGACTCCGCACATCTTATTTAGATTGCGTAGAGTGCGCACGGAGGCCGTGGACTCCACGCGTCATATTTAGATTCTACAGAGTGCATGCGAAGGCTGTGGACTCCACGCGTCTTATTTTATACTCCGTAGAGTGCGCGCGGAAGTTGTGGACTCCGCGCGACTTATTTAGACTCAGTAGAGTGCGCGCGGAGGCCGTAGACTACACGCGTCTTAATTTATACTCCGTAGAGTATGCGCGGAGGCCGTGGACTTCGTGTGTATTATTTTATACTCTATAAAGTGCGCGCGGAGGTTGTGAACTCTTGAAAGATCAAGCTCCATTAAGTTGGTTTAAGTTGGTTTTGGTGATAATGACAAATGCATTTATGAGGCTTCGGTGATAATGACAAATACATTTGTGAGACTAACCTTGTTTGTTGATAATGATATTACTTAGTCTCATTTGGATGAAAAGGTGAAATCTAAGATGTATGCATTTGAAATCACATTCTTATGTCTTAATGCATTTCTTGGACCCAAAATATAGATTGAACTCCACAAAATAGTCTAAAATGAATATGTGCATATGTATTCATTACACATACTTGTATACACACATTTAGGGGGAGTTCACTATGTGTTTTGAGGTTTCATAAGTATTGATTCATATTTCCTTTAATACACATATTTAGGATATTTACTTTGAAACACATCCGTTCAGTATATATAGCTTGTGTAATTTATATATACTCATTTGCAATCAGGTTGTCATCTAACTTCTCCATTATGTGTTAATGGTTAGATGATTATTGACAACCAGATAATTAAGTTTTGCTTAAAGCTTATCTTAGAGTATACAAGTGTTAAGCTTTGCTTAAAGCTTATCTTAGGGTATACAAGTGTTGTGTACATGTTGTATACTTGCAATTCAATATTTCTATCTCACTATTTATTGGGATTGTCATGAATTACCAAAAAGGGAGTATTTTTGATTCTAGTCCCTCTATTATGTATTAATAGTGAAGTTTGGTAATTGATGGCAATTGGTTTGTGGACTAACATTGTCCATGAGTTGAATGAATATGTTAGGTTCCACAAATGAGGATAACTTGGAATGACTATATGTGTTGAACATCACCAAGTCTAGATGGAAAATGACTTCATGTGTTGAAGGCCATCAAGAAGTAGATGTATCATGAGTTAATGCATGTCCAAGAGGAGATGATCATGTGTTGATCATCAAGTCAAGTGAAAACCATCATGTGTTAATGGAGTTGAAGAAAACGATGCATCATGAGTTGATGCATATCAAGACAACGACCTAAGACAAAGGTATGACTAGCTAGGGCTAAGGACGTGTTCTTAGTTTTTTGCCGATCTTGGTGTTTATTTGGAAGAATGGATTGCTAGTATAGATTGCCGTACTATTAAGAGGGGTCATATCTAGTAGTTTGAGTCTTATTATGTGTTGATAGCTCAACCTCACCTCGTATAGCTCACCCTGGCATGAGGCTTGTATTTGCAAATAGTTGAAGCTCATGTGTTGAATCCTTGTAACATGGGACTATACATAGCAAATGTGTTTTGCATGTGTTTGAAGTCCATGTTTCCTACTCTTTGTTGTATGAGGCTTATGTTTGCAAATGTGTTTTACAAATAGTTGAAGCTCATATATAATCCTTGTCAAGTTAAAATTTAGCTAAGTCTTGCTGGCACCCTGGTGGCCACTCCTCGGTGCGCCTAAGCATGATGTAAGAATAGCTTCTAAAGCACCAATACCTATGCCAACATGATAGTTGCTAGACTTTAGTTTCACTAGCTCATCCTTAGCATCTATGAGTTGGTTAATAACAGAAGAGTATGTAGTCCTAAGCTTATCCAACTCAGAGTGTAAAGTAAGACAAGAATCACAATTTTCTTTATAAAGAATTAATGATCTTAGCTTAGCAAGTTCTTCTTTCAAACTTTTAATTGCACAATCCTAATTCTGAATTTTCTTACACTTCTTAAGTTCCCTACCATAGTGAATGATCACACGCTTCATATCCTCGGTAGAAGGGCATATCTCATCCAGATTATTGTAGATGGAACCATCATCGGATGCTTCCTTAGTGTTTCCCTCGGCGGTGTCCTTGAGTGCCATGAAGCACATGCCAGTGAAGTATGAGAAATCCTTCTTCTTCTTCTTGCTATCTTCCTTATCGTCACCGGTCCCCGAGTCCACGTTGCTCATGTTGATAGTCTTAAGAAAGGTAAGCTCCCGTGTGATGAACTTGTGGTAGTTGGGCTTCTTCTTCATGCCATCGTGAGCTCAAGGAGACTTGTGGTACTCCTTTCCCTCCTTGTCTTTCAGCTTGGGGCAGTTTGCCTAAATGTGGTTTTGCTCACAAGCAGAAGAAGGGACCTTCTCTCTTTCTATTCCTCACATTGTGACATGCTTTTGTGAATTTGATAGATATGAGAGCTAAGTCTTCCTCAGGTAGCTTCTCAAGATGCTCACCATTTAACTCATGCAAAATAGACAAGGAAAATCCAGAAGAGCCAAAATGCAACAAATGATTAAACCCATTCTTTACGGTGTCAATCACAAGAGCAATCAACTTTGCCATTGGGAGATAAGAGATAAAATCAATCTCATACATCTTCAACCTCGAGCAAAGCTTATCTATGGTAAACTTACTCATGACAGTGTTGTCATTGATAGATGTAATCTTCATCCCATAAACTTTCACATATAAGGCACCAAGTAGTTAGCATGCATTCTTAGACTCAGAGTAAGTCAAATCAACTGCACACAAGTTACTGAGAGTCTTGGTGAACCTAGAAAACAACTCATCCAATGATTTATCGGGCCTTTGTTCAAACTTAGAGTACTCCTTAAATTGATTTTGTCTCACTTTATTGATCGCTGTGGAGCCGTCATAGTAATCAGCGAGGGTCCACCAGATCTCATGAGTAGATGTCAAGTGAGATACTCGATCAAACTCAGATCTATTAAGCTCCTAAATCAAGAAGTTGCGTGCCTTGTTATTTGTCTCCACATCCATAGTATTTTTTGAAGTGATTTGGACATCTGGTGACAAACTCTCTTAATTTTCTCCCAAATTGGTTGTCCTTGGGCTTGAATGTAGGCTACCATCTGAGCCTTCCAATAGGTATAGTCAACACCCTCAAAGACTGGTGGCTTGGTGGAATACTGATCCGATGCCATTGCTCTTACACCGGTTAAGATATATCAAGAAGAGTTAACAAGACTCTAATACTACTTGTTGGACCCAATATTGCAATTTGAGGGGGGTGAATGACGCCGTCAAATTCAACCTCCCAAAAGCATTCCAAAACTTTCACTCCACCAACAAAGCACTCACAAAAAGCACAAAAGCAAATGGTGATAAACTCCTTAGGGATGGTTTGACCGCTATGAGGAAGCAGTTCAATCATTCAAGTGGTCTGATTGCTGGAGACGTCCGGTTTTACCAGACTCCGGTCACCTGGGGGGTTGTCTGACCACACCCCTGAACCCAGTACTAGATATTAGTATGTGGTCATCTCCTCCTTTGTAAGAAATATCTATGCTTGTAACATCTAGGTTCACCAATAGGTCACACATTGACAACTCTCCATATCGGTTCCCCCTGACCATGTCTCACTTGCATCAACCACAACATCCGATAAACCTTTACTCGAACCTTTCCTTCAACATCCCTAGCCTTTCCTGTGTCTTGCTTGAGCCCAAGTATCCCGCTTGGCTTCCTTGACCAAAACTCAAGTCATCCTCGAGCCTAGTCCCAATCCATGCCATTGACCACAATTACCTCCAGGTCTCCCTGCACATCAAAAACAAAGAAATTATTTTTGGACATAAGTTCTTTGCAACTTTACCCCAGGTTAGTCCAATATGCTTCATGCACTATGAATGCAATAACCTAGAACTCCAAAACACAACCCATAATTCCCACAAAAATCCAAACACCTCTTAGATACCTTCAAACACAACTGGTTTGACTGCCATTGACTGGCCAATTGGATCACGCATGTCAAGTTGGTAAAACCTTGGTAACAGGGGGAACAATCAGACTATGACAACCATGTCGGTCTAATCGCTCTACCAACCCCGGTCTGACTGCCAGCCATTGGCCAGTCGGATCGCTCCTATTTTCTTGTGCACATAAGAGAGCACTTTTCTAGAAAAAAACTAGTTGTCAACTAAAAACTGGTTACACCATATCGGTGGTCCGTTCGCCCCAAAATTCGGCCACACCGGACACCGATCAGACTACCATTACATGGACAGTCAGTCCGCTGTGCATGTTTGGGTAGACCCCCATTACATGGTCGGTTAGACCACACATGCACATTGGTTAGACCACCTATGTAGGCTCATTAGACAGCTACCAACCAGATAGCAAATATGAAAATTTGTAAACTTTTGCAAATTCAAATTTCAACTTGAAATGATAGCCAATTATTTGATACAAATGAGCCATTGATATTCTCAACATGGTTCCACATAAATAATGAAAGATGTTATTTCAACTACCTACTAATATTGAACATTTACAATGGGGTTTGCATTTTAGTGATGGTTGATTTTAATTTTATATTTTAAACATATTTTTAATGCCGACTCTAGCTTGAAAATTGTGTGCACAATAAATTGTAAGCGACTTGTATGTGTTTAATGATTGAATTTGATTTGTATGGTGATTCTGGGGGAAAACCTTTTTAGGGCTAGGTGGGGATATATAATTTCTCAGATTGGATTTTCTTCAGATAATTCTTGGATCAAAAATGAATACAAATTTTTTGTTAGAAACGAATATGAATATAGTAAGCCTGGTATCTGTCGAATATAAATACAGATTATCTGGATAATACAGTGCTGGATATCAGAGATTTTAGCCCAACATTGCCCAATAGCCAAGCGCCTAGCCCAAGCCAGCCGATGGCCCATCGGTCCATCACTGCCATAAGCCTCCATTAGGGTTCCTTGCCGTCTGCTGACTGCCATCTATCGAATCCGCCCATAGGCCACAGGCCACACCCACAGGCTGTCTACCGAATCTCACCCGCCTCCTTGGCGACCATCTAACTCGCCTCCATCGGCTGCCCTACGAGCTGCAGCATCTCACGATCTTCCCTGCCTTCAAAGGCTCCCCTGCCTTGCGCCTTCGCTGGCTCCCCCTCATGACCCCGTGCCTCTGCCAGATCCCCCTCGTGGTCACCTCCCCTCACCACCGGCCACCTAACTGTTCATCAGTGTGTCACTCCAGATGTAGATTAGATGCACCCACTTAAGCGTTAGTGGTAGGCGATAGCTCCAAATGCAGATCATATGCACCCACTTAATATAATTGCCTTATAAGTTATGAATCCATTCTTTTTTGGACAATTTATGTTGATTTGGTATCCAAACACCAAACCAAAAGGGTTTTTCCCATGATTGAAGCCACCTTTAGCTAGTTGTAAATTTGTTCGATCGTGTGCGTAGCAATCCAGGAAGATGTAAGTTCAAGCTCCATTAAGTTGGTTTTGGTGATAACGACAAATGCAATTGTGAGACTAATATATTTATTATTTATAATATTGCCTAGTTTCATTTTGGATGAAATTAGTGACAAATGGTTTTGGATATAATGACAAATGCAATTGTGAGACTAGCTTGTTTATTTATTATAATATTGCTTTTGTCTCATTTTTATGATAAGATGAAATCATAAAGGTATGCATTCAATACTCACATTCATATAACTTAGTGGATTCCTTGGATTCAAAATATAGATTAAACTCCACTGAAAGTTTAACTTGAATATGTGCTTATATTTCCATTATACATTCTTGTATGCACAGCTCAATATATGTGTTGTGGTTACAGACCAAACAGAGAGAGAGAGAGATGGTAGTGGAGAGGTGGGAGTGTTCTGTCTTAGCCTCCCCCTCATCCTGATATATATATTCACATGGAGTATGCTTTTACAGTTATGTCCATACTTCCGTACCTCCCCATTAGGGGCACTTATGTCATTACACATGGTACTCTGGTTCTTATAACCTCCTAACAGGCCTGCTGGGCTTAGGTGGGGGCCACCCCTACGACAATATGTTTTGTGGTTTCATTAGTATTGATCTATGTTTAACTTTTACATACTAAGGATCCTTACTTTGAAACATATCTCTTGAGTATTTATATCTTTTGTAATTCATGATAGGTTAATGGTTGGCTGATTAATGACAACCAGATGTATAATCTTTGCTAGTAATTAATCTCAAAGATAAACACTCACACTTAAAATGAGTTAATTGCTTGAGAAGCTTATCGTAGGGTATACAAGTGTTGTGTATATGTTGTACATTCGTAAATCAATTTCTATTTCATTATTGGTTGAGATTGTCATGAATTACCAAAAAGGAAATATTGTGGAATCCAGTCCCTCCATTATGAGTCAATGGTGAAGTTTTGGTAATTGATGCTAATTATTTTTGTGAACTAACATTTTCCATGAGTTGGATGAATAGGTTAGGTTTCACAAATGAAGATGACTTGGAATTTGGGGTGGATAGAAAGCTCGTGGCTCGCGGCTCGGCTTGGCTCGATACAGGCTCGACTCGGCTCGGCTCGTTGCATTCACGAGACGAGCCGAGCCAGGGGTTGAGCTCGGCTTCTTAACGAGCCGAGCCCGAGCTGGCTCACGAGCCGCTTGGCCGGCTTGTTTGGCTCGCTCGGGTAACTGGTTTGGCTCATCTCACGTCCGAGTTCCGACGCTCGGCCCATCACCCGACCACCCCTACATGGCTATGTCCGACGCTCGGTCTTTACGCTAGAAGACACCGACGCACACTCAATCCCCTTTTTGTCTCCCGATCACGCGACACACTCCCAATCCCCTTCTTGTCTCAACCCAAGATCCGGCGCCGCCACGACGGTGCCGCACTGCACCCTCACTGTCTGCCGGCGCCGACCTCTCCCCTTGTTCTCGCCTCAGCCTCCACCCCCTTCCCATTGGCCATCGCCTTCCCTGAAGTCTCAACCCAAGATCCGGCGTCGCCGCCATGGTGCCGCATCGCACCCTCACCGTCCGTTGGCGCCGGCCCCTCCCCTCCTCCTCGTGTCAGCCTCCACCCCCTTCCCATCGGCCATCGCCTTCCCTCAAGTCTCAACCGTAGAAAACGCCAGCACCGACCCGTAATGCCACACCTCCCCTCGCCGTCGGCCTCTCGTCGGTGTCTGGCACATGGAGCGGCATGCGCATGAGAGGAGGTCCTTTGGGTCTGGCTCCGGCTCCGCCTCGGCATCGACCCTAGTGGTGAACTGCCTCCCCAACCCCTGTCCATGGCCACCTTGCAGTGCCAAAGCAGCTCCAACCTCGGCAGCCTCGGTAAAGTAGCTCCTCAACCCATGTTCTTGAGAGTTTAATGGATATTGGAGAGTGTATCTTGAATTTTGATTGTTGACTGTGTATAGCAGATCACAGTTGGGAGTTTTGGAGAGAAACAAATTGCATGTCATCCAATTTTGTGATCCATCCATCTTTTAAATTTGACAAACTTGTCATGGTAATCTATATTATGTGATTTTTTGTTTTGGCCATTATCTGCGATTGGAATTTGGAGATAGGTGTGCTTTAGGCACTTGTGGGATGCTTGTCTGAATAATTATCAAATAGGCATTGGCCCATTGCATAACACTTAAGTAACTTGATACTGCATTAGCAACAGAAATGGATATGTTGATGCCTGAACATTGTAGTATGGTTAGTTGTGATGTATGCAGTGTAAGTGCATTCTCTATTATTTTTTAATTGAAGTTTCTAATTTTGTACAGTTGCTGGGTGAGCAGTTGGAGCAGCCTGTCTCGTCGGACTCGCTTGATTTCTCAAATGACAGTGAAGGTTCGCATGTTTCCCTGGATTCTGCAAGCGATGATGCGGTAGCAGTCATGGTGGAAGATGATGATAGCAACAGAAGAGTGAAAAGGAAGAAGGGAATTGAAGTGTCTCCTACCAAAAAGAGTAGAGGAAAGTGTTCAGATTGTTGGAAGCTATTCAAGGTGGTGAATGTCCATCCAAGGAGAAAGGGGTGACTGAGACAAAGGCCAAGTGTCAGTTTTGTTATAGATTGTTCTCTTACAAGCATGGGGGAGCCACTTCACATCTGAAAAGGCACATTCCAAAGTGTGCCCCCTATCTAAACAAAGTGAGAAGGCAAAAGGCTCAAGGTACACTCAACTATGATCCCGAGGGATCAAGTTTACCTTTTGTTACTCCTACTGAATATGACCATGAGGAAACTCGTAGATTAATTGCAAAGATGATAATTGTCCATGAGCATCCATTTAAGATGGTAGAGCACATTTAGTTTAATGTGTTGATGAGGTATATGAATGCATCATACCAGTTTATTGGTAGAAAGACTATAAGGGCTGAATGCATAAAGGTTTACCAAATAGAAAAAGAAAACCTTAGGAAGAGTCTTAAAGCTGTGGATAACATAAGTTTAACCTGTGATTTGTGGACTTCGAATCAAAATCTTTGCTATATGAGTTTGGTGGCACATTACATTGATTCTAATTGGGCTATGCAATGCCGTGTGCTAAACTTTGTTGAGTTGGATCCTCCACACACCGGGATTGTGATAGCTCAGGTAGTCTTTGAGTGTATAACTGCATGGAAAATAGAAGACAAGATTATGACGATTACTCTTGACAATGCTGCCTCAATTGATGTTGCTGCTAGGAGTTTGATAGCCAAGTTCATTGCTAGGGGATCAGAAAACTTCGTTCCTACATATTTTCATGTTCGTTGTTGTTCTCATATAGTGAATTTGGTAGTGAATGATGGCATGGCACCATTGGAAACTTTGATAAGCAAACTTAGAGAATATGTCAAGTATATGAAAAAGTCTCCATCCCGTAGAAATTTGTAAATCCATTGCTTGGAAGTTGGAGAGGGCTTAAAGTTGGACGTGTCAATAAGGTGGAGTTCAACATATAGAATGTTGTCCACTTGCATTTCCTACAAGGATGCATTAATGTGCTATGCTGATTTCGATGCTAATTACAAGTGGCAGCCTTCGAATGAAGAATGGGCATTACACAACAAAATTCAACCAATACTGAAGGCATTGGCTGAGGTAACAACTGCATTTTCAGGTTCTCTATACGCAACAACTAATGTTTTCTATCCTTACATAGTGAATGTTAAGATTGCATTAAGGGTTGCAAGCATTTCTATTGATGAACATGTCAAGTGTATGGGTTTAGCAATGATAGATAAGTTTGACAAGTATTGGGCTGAAAAAATAATGTTATGGTTATTGCTACTATTCTTGATCCTAGGTTTAAGATGAGGTTTATTAGTTGGTGTTTTACACAGATATTTGACTCTTTCAAAGCCATTACTGAGGAGACTGAAATCCGTGCCGAGTTGTTTGATCTATATGCCACATATGAGATGCAGCATCGACACACCAAAGCTGCCAATAGCAGGGCCGAGTCCTCTTCAACCATGGAAACTAGTAGCTCATTGGCCTCAGTTTCAAGTGAGTTTCAGACATTTTTGTGCTCTAGTTCTACGGAACCATCTAAATCTGAATTACTCATCTATCTGGATGAACTGAATCATCCTTTAGTAGACACAAGTTTCAAATTGCTAGATTGGTGGAGGTTGAATGCTCACAAGTTCTCGATGGTGTCTAACATGGAAAAAAAATTCTTAACTGTACCTGCTAGCACCGTATATTCAGAATCAACTTTTAGTGCTGGCGGTAGAGTCCTTGATGATTACCATAGTGCTTTGCACCTATCTATGGTTGAGGCACTAATATGTGCTTCTAGCTGGATACAAGGTTCTCACAATGACATGACACCTCCAATGTTTGTGGTATGTTGTTCCACACTAACTCATTTAACTATCGTCTTTGTTACTATTGAGTCTAACTCGATTTTCTATTACAGGAAGAAGATGATGAGGATGATGTCGAATCTGTACAATTTTCTAAGGGTGTGGTGGCTAGTAGCTAGGACAATAATGAAGTTCACAACTGGATTATAAGTCTTTCTACCAAAACATTATAATTCTGTCACAAGAAGTAATCTCCAACGCTCTTCTGCTGCCAACATCCTTCATTTGCTGCTTTAGGAAACCCTGACTGTGATATGACTCAATTTTTCATTTGCAAGAAAACTACTGTCCAGAAGTAGCTCTAACGAATCAAGCAAACTGATCCTTATTTACATGGTCCGCTTGAACTTTTAACGTTAAGGCTCCAGAATTTTCATTCATATTTTCTGTAAGAAACTAGCTGTATACTATGTTCTAGAATCAAAATTTTTGGACTTCAACTATAAATTTGACCCGCGACCAGACCTATCCATCATGGATGATGTGTGCTGGAAGTTTGGATAATTCAACTAAAATCTAGCTTTACGATGATTTTGGTCTGTATTAGTTATATTTGCTTGGCGTGAATATTTGTCTGTCTTTTCCTTTTGAATATATTCATTGGTACTCCAGTTTGGATTGTAGATAGCACCATGCTTATCTGTGTTGGCACGGTATATATGACGTGTAGCCAAGCATTTGTGCATCGTGACAGTTGCTGTAAACCACCAGTCAGAATAACCAGCATTCTGTATCGGATAGAACCTAGGATGAGGTAATACCAGTCCATGATGTTTGAAAACAAGATCTCCATTCAGGTGTATTGTCAGATCTGTATCATATATGCAATAGTTCCACTAAACTGAATCATGTATACATTATATATGCTTTGTTTCTTTCATATGTTTCTTAAGAATAATATTTACCATTTCTTCACAGATTTTCCGTTCACAAATTGTTGAAGTCAATACCTTTTGTTTGGTAGCAATGTTGAAATCAAGAGTTCAAGAATCAAGATCTTTTGTTCCGCACCAAACTGTCAACGATTGAAATCTTCAAATAGAAGACCTTTTGTTTGTTGTTCTCGTTACCACTTTATGAATCACTTATGAACTATTATTTTGATGTAACACAGTTGGTACTACCGTAGTTTGTAATTTATACATAACCATTGCTTGCATAATTGCAATGAAATTATGTAATTTGTATTAACGAGCCTAACGAGCCGAGCCCGAGCTTTGCAACGAGCTGAGCCAAGCCTCTCTTTTAGCTCGTTACTCTAACGAGTCGAGCCGAGCTGAGTTGCTTTTTTAACGAGCCTTAGCGAGCCAAGCCGAGCTGGCTCGATATCCACCCCTACTTGGAATGACTTCATGTGTTGAAGATTATCAAATCAAGATGTGAAATGGAAGATGGCTTCATGAGTTGAAGGCCATCAAGAGAAGATGCTTAGGTGTTGATCATCAAGTCAAGTGAAGACTCATCATGTGTTGATGAAGTTCAAGTGAAGGATGCATCATGAGTTGATGTATGTCCAAGAGGAGATGATCATGTGTTTATCATCAAGTAAAGAGAAGATCCATCATGTGTTGATGGAGTTCAAGTGACATTGACCTGGACTTGAAGTGAAAATGTGCATCATCAAGCTTCAAGATGTTGCTCAAGGTAAAGGTATGACTACATAGGGCTAAGGATATGTTTCTAGTCTTTTACCAATCTTGGTGTTTGGTTAGAAGACCGAATTGCTAGTATAAGTTGCCGTACTTTTAAGAGGGGGTCATGTCTAGTAGCTTGAGTCTCATCATGTGTTGATAGCTCAACCTCATCTCTTCTAGCTCTCATTGGCATGAAACTTGTATTTGCGAATGTGTTTTGCAAATAGTTGAAGCTCATGTGTTGAATCCTTGTAACATGGGACTATACAGTATAAATGTGTTTTGCAAATGTTTAAAGTCCATGTTTTCCACTCTTTATGGTGTGAGGCTTATATTTGCAAATATGTTTACAAATGGTTGAAGCTCATATACAATCCTTTTAGTACGTGACTTAGGTTTACAAATGTGTTTTGCAAACGTGATGGGTCCATGTATCTATACCTTGTGTCATGATTTCAAAAATGTGCAAATGTGTTTTGCATTTTGTTGGGAATCATGGTTGATCCTTATGTGCATGACACTAGCAAATGTGTTTTGCAAGATTTGTTGTAGTATATGCACTTGTCCGGATAATCGGAATTACCGGCGTGTGTTGCGCAGTACTACCGAAGATCGAAACTACCGGCATGTGTTGTGTGGTACTATCGAACGTGGCCTGATCGGCTCTGTGTGAGCGGTCTGCTCGGCATGCGATACTACCGGCATGTGTTACGCGGTACAACCGGAAGTCAGTACTACCGGCTCTATGTGAGCGGTACTACCGAACATCGGAAGTTCCGAAAAATCCTGCTGTACATTTTTCCAGTGAGACATCTGTGTAGTAGTCTTCTCCTCCCCGTGAGAGCGGTAGTTCCGCATGTATGGAGCGGTACTTCCACATGTATGTGTTGCATCTGTGAGCAAGGAGAGTGGTATCTAGATTGCATGTGTTGCATCTAGAGTGGATTGCGTATCCATTCGATTTTGTGCATTCGTTGCACGTGGTGAGAGTCAGTGGGGGGTTTGACTTATTACTCTTGGAGTTTACCAACTCTTAGACGGCGTTAGAGGCGTCATGCGCAGTGATCTTCTCAAAGAAGGTTGTGAGAAGACCCAACGATGTTGTGAAGATTGGAGCTCACCTACCCGGAGAGGAAAAGAGCTACCACTAGTGGATTGAGGTGTTTCAGCTTAATTCGTGGAGCCAGTTCAATTCGTTTGGGCTCATCTCAACGTGGACTAGGGGAGACGGCAAGTCTCTGAACACTACGATAAAAAGCAACCATGTCAATTGTGGTTTGTTTTCTTATGCTCAATCTACATTCAAGCGATTTACATTCATAGAATTAAATTGATTGCTTGTTATCCTATGAATGCAAATCTTGACATAGCCTTAGAGTGTTTGTGCACTTAGATGAACTTAATTGATTTAGGCTTTATTTATACTAAACTAATTTCATTTAAGCTTCTACATTATATATTTAGTTTAGATAAATAGAAATTGATAATAATTGGAAAAGAATTTTTTAGACCGCCTATTCGCCCTCCCTCTAGTTGGCCTCCTCGATCTCACAGAAGATAACATAGAAAAGGTTTAATCGCGCATCATAATTCACCATAGCACACTTTCTCAATTAGTACCTCCCTTACATGGCTACACAATGGTTGCAGCACTTAAGTGTTGGTCTTGTTGAGATTTGAGGATATAGTGGTTACTGGTTACTGTACTAAACACATGTTGCATAGCTCATTTGGTTATTCTGTGCATGTATTATATATAGGTAATAAACTAATAAATGCTCATCGCATTATTTTTGTTATATTAATGCATATATCTCAAAATCATGTATCCCCATTGTACACATAGTTACACAAATGACTCTTTCTTTGTTGTAATATTACACATAACATAATGCTGCACACAACGCCACATACCGCATAAGTATTGAGTGACGGGGTGACCCTATTAAAACATCATTATAGTTTACATCTATAGCTGTAGTCTATAGGAGGGAAAAATGAATTTGTATTGAAATTATTGAACTCTAGTGCAAGTTGTTTAGTATAGTTGGAAGTAGGAGAAAAAAGAATATATATAGAAGATGGATTCGGTGGAATGATGGCTTTTCATGAGAATCTGCATGTCATCTTTGCCTTCCTACTTTCATGAACAATGTACTAATTACTTAAACTAAATAGTTCAACAACAAAATATGATAGCATTTCTTCCATAGATTTGTATTTTCCTAGTCTTTTAGGATGTTTTGTAACTTTGTTCACTCATAGGCAATATTGATTACCGAGTTGGATGTTTTATAACTAATTGTAGGATCAGAAATGGCAATAGGGGGGGGGGGGTGAATGGTGCCTTCAAAAATCGCCCCGAGTATTATCACAACTTTCCTTCTCCGATAGCTATAGTAGCTAGGAAGATAGAAATTTGAGTGCTCACTGAAAACTAGACTTGTCAAACCGGAGAGACCTTAGCTGAACCAAAACATAGGAGCCAATTTGATTGACTGCACTCTGTTTTGCCGAGAAGAAGGAGCAGGAAAGCAGCAGGAAATCTGAATTTTTGGCCAAGAATCGGAGACTGCAAACTGCAGAAAATACCTGGCTGAAAAACTGCAGACTGCTGCCCAAAACACACTAAAATAGTAAATACTGCTATGCTGCTGAAAAAACTAAAAAGAGTAGAAACTGCTGACAGCAAAATGAATGCAGATTTTTTTGTTGACTGAAGACTGCTCACTGCACTGGCCAAATGAATGAAGGAAAAATCAGAGAGTAGACGGCAAGAAAAAAAATTCAGAAGCTGCAGGACTAAAATAGCACACAAGGATTTGTTTTCGGTCCAACTAGAAAACACAAGCTGACAGAAGGTTGAGAAGTGCTGCCGAGAAATGAGCTGAACCGAACTAGACTGCATTGGCCGAAAAACTAAAAGGAGAGGAAACTGGCAACCGAAAAACAGTAAACAAGAAAGGAGACTGAAATGCAGAGTAGGCCGAAAGCACAAAATTTACTGCATACACCCAAAACTGCACAGACTGATTTTCAATTTGATTCCAAACTGAACCGCAGACAGAGGACAGCAGCAAGAAAATGCAGTTTTGCTGCAGCTGAAAACAAGCGAGGAGTAGCTGCGAAATCGATCACAGACCAAATCAGCAAGCGAATCTAAAACAGCAGAGCAAAGAATGGCCGAGTAGCACAAGAAATGACAACTGAAATTGAAAATGCTAACGCAGTAAATACTGCAGACACCTGCAGACAGGGAATTTCCCAAAAGATTTTTGCTCTTCTTGGGTAAACAAGACCAGTAGTCAAAAATAAATAGCAGCTTAACCTCAGGGGAAAGAAAAATTCAAACAATGGAGAATTAAACAGGGAAAACTGATTTTGTCAGGAAGACAACAGGGTATGAGGCAAAGCCCAAATTTCTTGAAATTCTTGAGTCCTTTCACCATGAATCTTCGGATTCAGCAGAGAAACCATCTTTAGACAAGGAAACTCAAGCCAGAGCAATTTCTCAGCAGAGATATCAAGAATCCCAAAGTTGCTTTGCCTCCAAACCCTAGATTTCCTAAAACAGAGGAAATGCTTCACCTCAATTCTTTGGGAAAAATTAGCTTCTTGAAATCATTGCTCTTGGGAATGGTTAGCCAAATGGCTTTGTGGATTCTCCCATCACAGAGCAATCCATTTTGCAATTAATCCATCAAGAATTCATCTCTAAACCACAAGAACTGAGAATAACAAAGAACACAGCTAAAGCACAGAAAGAAGCACAAGAAAAGGGATAGCTCAAACTCAATCCATTTCATATTGATTCAGAGACATGGGCTATTACATGGAGAGGAATGATTACACAACCATTTCACTACATGCTTGTCTCCTCTGAGAGGAACACCCACAAGCAAATACACACATGCAGGAACACACTCCCTCACTACTTCAGCTCCACCCTTACACTGCCAACTCCATTCACTAAATCGAAGAGCTCACACCCTCTAATAGCAAATCAAGAAATGGCAGCTGCTCTCCACTTCATTTCCTCACACCCAAGCAAGGAAAGAAAGTCAAAACATCCATCAGGAGAATTGGAGGGAAAACATCCCTTTTCACTCCAAACCCTAAATCCTTTCTAATTGACCTTCACAACCACTAACGGGTTTCCAACCCGTTATCTTCAACCGAATCCGCTTCCATTTTGCAGCCTTGCGTATTTTACCGAAATGCCCCTGCCGCAACTTCCTGGAAGCTTCCTGTCCTTGCACGACAGCACCTGGCCTCCGACCGTGTGGACCTCGACTCCTCCCTGAGTCTAGTCCCGGTCCTCCTCGCCGTTGCCCGTCATGTCCACCACCGGTAGCTCCAGCTCCGGTTCCTCGTCTTCCGGCTCGCAACCACCTCAGGAGCCTCGATCATCTTCGGCATCTCCGACCGTCTGGATCTCAACACCTCCTGTGCCTAGTCCCGGTCCTCCCACGCCTCACCATGACCTAGCTCCAAAGTCCTGCAGCCACACAGACAAGCAAACCGTCACATAGCACAGCTCGAAACAGCATAACCAACATTAGCATCAATAAAACATACTCAACCACGAAAAGGTCCAAACAACCGATCGAGAAGAAGAACAAACGTCCTAAACACGTCCGACCGCGATCGACCAAGTCCAACAGAAACTGATTGCGCCATGCACCGACTTGGCACGAACCAACCAAACCAAACTCAACTTTCCAGAACACACGTCAATTACTCATTGCAAACATTGGGACACCTCCACATAGTCTCTCACTAATATGCATCATTTTTTGTAGGTTTTTGGGCAATCAGCTAAGGACAAAGACTTGTATGATCAAGCCATTCGAAAATTACCTTAATCGCGTATTGAGTATAGTTATTTGTATTCAGACTATCTTTGTAGCTTGTAGAATATGCATGCCTCATTGATATCTTATGTATTACCTCCACTATGTTGTGTTAGATTTATGATGGAATCTAGAAGTGCAAGTAGCATGACAAGTGTAAGCAATACATTATTAGATTTATGATGGAATCTAGAAGTGCAAGTAGCATGACAAGTGTAAGCAATACATCTCCTACTTTGCCGGTGCCACAACTACCTTCCACTGCTACAAATTTTTCTGATCCAACTGTTGGTGCATTGGTGCCAAGGAATGAGGTTAATTTGACTTGTGAGACTAGTACCGAGACCAACATTCCTACTCCTACTGGGAAAAGAGCAAAGAAGTGCAGCTTTGATGTTTGGGAGCAATACACAAAATATGAGAAAAAGAAAAATGACCAAATGGCAAGATGATTACAGAGTATTGAGCCAAATGCATCAAATGCAAGTACGAATCTCACTATGAGAGTGTGAGAGGCACATCAGTCTTTTGGAATCACTTATCGAACAAGCACCAAATCAAGGGAGGTCAACAGTTTCTAAAATTGAAGAAGAGTGGAGACGATAACATCACTACATTTATTGAGACTTATATGTATGATGAGGCTAATAGTTTCAAAAAATTATATTCGGCAATTATCATGCATGAATATCCCTTTAATATTTTTGAGCATGAGTACTTTGTGGAGTTCAAGTCATTGCGCCTTAGTTTTCCAATTAAGAGTCGCATTACTAAGATATATTGAACATTTTTGTAGAGGAAAAGAAGAAGTTATATGATTACTTTAAAACACTTGCATGTCACTTTAGTATAACCATGGACATGTGGACATCAAACCAAAATAAAGGTTATATGTGCATCACTGTGCATTGGATAGATGACAATTGGAATATGCAGAAAATAATTGTTAAGTTTATGCATGTAGAAGGACACCATTCGGGAGGAAACTTGTGTGCACAGTTTCATGATAGTGTAGTGGACTGAAATCTTGATAGGAGATTGCTTACCCTTACTTTGGACAATGCGTTGACCAATGATGTATGTGCTAAGGGGGTAGCACTAAAACTCAATAAATCAGCTCTTGATCTTTTATCTTTTATGTTTTTGTTAATTTTTGGCATATAGTTTAAGGGTTTTTCATGTTCCAAAAAATATTTATGATCGTATTTGTTTCGGTTCGTATTCGCTCCGTATTTGTATTCAATATTATTCGCATCTACATTTGATGTGGCACCAAGTAGCACTACAACTTTGGTTAGTGCTTGCAGTTCTGTGCACAATGTTCAAGAAGCTTTGAATACCAATTCTGAGGTTTCTAATGTGCACAAAAGACATATTTGGAAATCTAATGAAGTCTATTTTCCAACGAATCAAACGGCACTTGATTGGAGCTTCCTACACAAAGTTATGGCAATTTCATTGGATGCTGCACAAGCTGTCCGGAGAGACGCGCGAGACTTACCAAACATAAAGAGTTCGAGTATTGCAATTCAAGTAAGGGTAAAATTCAACCACACCATGGCTTTCTAAAGGTTGAGAATGACTCCTTTTCAGGTTCCAAATAGATTTGGAAGCCCCTTGAACAAGAAAACAAACATATAAAGATTTGAAACCGATTCGGACTTGGATTGGGACAGCTGGCAAGACTGATACTAAAATGTCCATAACTTTCACAAACGGAGTCCGATTTGGGCGTTCTTGGACTCGTTGGAAAGCTATTTCGATTTAGGCTATGAATTGAGAAATAGAAACCAGAAAATCACCATGGTTTGGTGGCCATTGTTGGCGTGTTCTTGAGATTTCCATCGAGGAAGTGCTCTTGGTGTTTTGAATCCAATTGTGGTGTTGGATTCTACTTGCTGAAACTTCGGTTTCTCTACCCTTCGTTCACGTGCTGCGGTGTGCGTGGTTGAAGGCTTATCTTGGAGAGGGCATCCAACAAGGCGTATCGTGAAAGATCAGGGCCAAAGTAACGTGGTTCAGCTAGCTTGCTAGGTGGATCCGCATCAACATTCTTATTGGGGTATTCATATTTGTATCTGCATCTAGGAAAAAAAAATATAAAAACAAATATAACAAAATCGTTATCCGTCCACATTTAACCCATTTTCACTCCTATCCATATTGCCAGTTTCCCTTTCTCCACTCCCTCAATCCATCTCTCCCCATTACTGTATGGCAGTGCAGTGCGGGCGACGGCGCACGACCAGTCCTCTCATCGCTGTCGTTTGTATGTACACTGTACACTTTTAGATTTTTAGGTTTATATAATCTCTATACAACATGTATTTTATTGCAATTTGTGTACACGAATGTTCGACGGTTGGGAGATTTTTGTGAAATTTTCATGCAATTCTTTTTTTGTATGATTACACAACGTATTTTTTGGATAATATTTGTGGTGCATGTACTGTTGTACATCA
Source organism: Dendrocalamus sinicus (assembly GCA_036346575.1). Classification (NCBI taxonomy): domain Eukaryota; kingdom Viridiplantae; phylum Streptophyta; class Magnoliopsida; order Poales; family Poaceae; genus Dendrocalamus; species Dendrocalamus sinicus. Next base: position 14,385,021 of record CM070644.1, read on the forward strand.
TTACAAGACAAAATTCAAAATTTGCCGGTCTGGCGCCATGAAATATGAGATAATTGGTGGTGATCGGTTCGGCTGAAAAGCTCATGGCTTATGGCTGAAAACACTCAGTAATGGTTTGAAAAAACATCAGATGTGTGAGAGGCTTATTTAGCATAATTAAATTTAAAAAAATTTAAAAATATAAAAAATATGTTAGCCCATTACGTATAATACAAACAAATACGGGAAAAAAAAGAACCAGCAAAAAAGCTCAACAAAAAGCCAAAAGTTCAGAAAAAGACGAAACTTATAAATAGTGAAAAATAAGCCAGAAGCCGAAGCCGAGTTGATCAGGGCGATCTGAGATGCCATTCCTCTCTCCAATCCACTAATCAAGTGCTTATGTTAGTGCATCTCTTAGGCATCACCAAATACACGAATCTCAAAGCTGCCTTTAGCTCTGGGAATAAATTATACCGCAAGGAATTTTCGCTCAGCTAATACTCAGTATTCACACCACCAGGAGTCCAGGATGTTCAAAGATACATACTTTTTTCTAAAGGGCGGTGTAAGCTAAAAGAAAACATTTTTAGGTATCTACATAGGATATTTACAGATATTATTCCTTAAGCACTAACCGCAACAAAAACATTGGTCAAGAACACTTTTTTGAGTCCTCGACCATCGTTCGTCCTAGCACACGCCAGGATCTGGCCTCTATGTTGGTTGTCAGGTGACGACTATCTTGTACCTACATAGTATCTGGATTCTGCATACACCTGGATAGGCTAGCACTAGGACACTTAAAATGCACAATATGTTTCACGGCGCTTTGTCCTTGCCATCAGCCACGGAGACTGGTGCGTGAACAACGGTGCTGCTGGGTACAGGAGAATCGACTTTCGTCGCGTCGGGATCGTCTTTCTCATCATTTCCACATTCTTCTTTGCTCTTGTCAAGACCTTTTTTGCTGAACATGCTTTTCAGGTTTTGAGCTGTTTTCCCTGCATGTTTCACCATATGCATTGCCTTCTTCCTCCGGTGTCTTTTGGTTGGGCTCTCCAGCTCACCCCTCTCAGGGCTGGAATGCTGGTCATCTGCCCCGTGCTCCATTCCTTTGTTGGAAGGATCTTCATCGACGACATATGTTACTGATACCCTGCTTTCTCCAACAGGCCGTATGTTGGCGTGAGGCGTTGCACATGGAGAAGCTTCGTCGTCGCTTCCTTTCTTTGGGCTCCTGTGGAACACAGCTCCAGCTAGTTTGCCCAAGCCCTTTCTGACTTTGCGGAGGTGACGGTGCGACTTACCATTGGCTGGTTCTTCAGTACTGGAGTCGCTTTTCTGGGATTCTGACATCGATGACCTAGGGCTATCACTGCAAGCATCGTTCTCTCGTGGTATCTTGGAGTCCTGGTACCGCGCACGTCCTTTCCGGGGCTCCCAAGTAGTGGTGACGTCGCTGCCCGGTCGGTGTACCCAAACGCCAGCCTTTTCCAGTCCTTCGATGTCGACTGGCTCATATTCATCAGATATCTTTCGGAATTCCTCAGAAGATTCAGTCTCATTGTTGGTCCTGGATGAAAAGCTGGACCTTGGTGTGCTAGCTTTGCCTCCCTTGGGTGTTTCGCACTGATCATCTTCATCATTAGGGACCTGCAAGCACCGAGCACATGATACCAGCAATAATGTCACTCAATCGGAACTACAATTTCGTGTTTAGACAAATGGTACAACTCATGCATGGTTCAGCGACGACCAGTTACTGGAAACTGGCTGGCATCCAGGGCAAAGAACAATTCAGAATCTTAAACCCTGTTCTCACCTTTTCATTTTCATCTTCGAGTACAGTTATAGCTATATGAACCCTCCCTGTCTTTATATTCTTTAGTGCCATCCATATATCATGCCTTTGTCCCCCTCTCAATTTGTTGATGCTTATGGAACAATCACTACATGAAAATAAACATAAATGTTTAATCATGCTTGGAATAATTAAAGCAATTAGAATGGCGAGTATTTGCAGAGCATGTAATCCCAGGGTTTACAATCTTTGTAAATATGAATTATGAGGTATAATCAAGATGAATCTAGGACACTGCTATTTGAATGATTATAAGAGATGCCATGGATGGAGAAACTGAGTGAAAGATACCAACCCGAGTGTGTCATCGAAGATAGGATCCTTATCTCGAACTTGAAGAGAAAGAAGATTGAGTGATTCCCATGAAGTTATTGGTATTTTAAACTCCTCCATCCATTTGGGGTTGAGAGTTTTCTTATGGATCTTTGTCTGGAAACGGTAGGGTCCGAGATGGCCTTTCACGTATGGATCTGCTAGTCCTGCACATAGATCCAATAATGACCATTTTGCTGAAAATTATCTAAATATGAATTTTGATGCCCTGCACATAGATTTAGCAGTGAGGCATTTTCCTAAAAAGGTCTTAACGCAGGCTTGGTGGTTAAGAACATACCATTTGGATCAGAGGGTTTCATATCAGCCCCTTCCAAGATCTCTACCTTGGCATGTGCAATAGGTGGCTTCTCATCAACACTAAACCAGCCATCTGACATATTTGAGGAATAAATCCAAATTAATTTCAGACCATTCTCAGAAGCGTAAAGCAGCATATTGAACATATGTCAGAACCATTAAGAGCCCACAGCAAAATTGAATAGCCTCTATAACGCTACAAAAGTCAGTTGTAGAACCTCACTCTCTGATTGCCATATGGGTCCATGTCCCACATGTCATTGTCACTGCTGGTTATATTTTACTAAACTGTGATTATTGAAATGCCATGGAGACGATATATCCAATCTATTCGCATCAAGATTATCAAACACAAGAATGTTGTCCAGGCACAAATGAGGATAATGACCCAAAGAACCATCATGTATATCATAGAACTACCTAATTGGCCATATGAAAATGATACCAGTCAATCTGCAGTCAAAAGTACTTCCATAATGTTACAAATTTATATGATGGTCCAAGTCCTATAGTGCAAACCATGTCAATATCCAAAACGACAACTATTTGTGAACAAGGGGAGCTGCAAACAAAGCTCTTTTCTTTGCTGGTTACACCGGCTGGAAATCAAATCTGGCTCACCACAAAAACAAGCCACTAAGACCTTGCACCTACATTATCTATGTTAAACTAATCCACAATCAAATACCACGGGAATGTGACTATAATGATAACACAATCCTATTGAAATTGATATTGAACTGATTGAATTAGTCAGAGAACTAACTAAAACAAAGTAAGAAAACAATACATTAATAAAGTTGGAACTAAGTTGCACCATGACAATCAGTTACGGCAATTACCTGTTGATTCTGAGGCAAACTTCTCCAAATCAATAACTAGCATGTTAGGCTGCAAAAAACAAATTTTAAATATTATTGTTTATTGCTTGTATAAACATAGTACAAGAAACTGTCCAAGAAAACATATCAACTAGTGCCCACCCTATCCATCTTATTCTTTCTTACCCAGTCTTATTTTCAATAATTATCTAGTAGATGCAGGAAAAGTCCCTTAATTCAAAAACTTACAAACTACATAATAAAGAACATGCTTGTTTGAGAAGGCATGATTTGCAAAGTCCAACCTCAACAAGGGTCTGTCCGAAGGCAACGTCCAACATCCTGTCCTGCAAAGTGAAAAACATCAAGGAAAATGAGTGCCCTCAAAGTAATGTAACCACAATTCAATACATTAAACAAAAAAGACATCGAAGTAGGTAGACTCACAAGCCATCCAGAAATTCCTGGAAGTTCAGTTACATCAAGCCCATGACCGAATAATGGCTTCACTGTCATCTGGAAGTATGGAGGCTCAACAAAGCATACTCTTACACGCCCAATAAAGGGCCACTGTTGGAGAAACCTCACCCCAACCAGGACCTACACACAAGCTTTAGACATGTTTAGTGAGCACAATGCAATCTGAAATATCTCACGTTTATGCTTGTTTACACATGTTTTTCTTTGCACAATTATATGCTACTCCCATCCCTACCAGGTGCTCAATCATAATGAAAATTTATTCGTACACAAAACTTTGAGAACTCAAGTGTAGATTGTAATGATGTACTTCTCGTTCCCCAGTTAAACAAAGGTACTCCTACTTGGATTGATGGCAAAAGGTAATGTATCTCAGTATGCTTAGTTGCTTACCCTTCCTTCAACGTGCATCCCAGTTATATGCATGTTTGCTGTAATGCCAAATCCTAATCTCTTCCTTAGTTGCACAGCCATTTTTGCATCCATATCATCTGCGGAAAGGAAGTTCATTCCTATCTCCAAAACCTGGCACGTTATATGTTATCTTAGAAATTTTATAGTCCATGTAGTGAGGAGCTACCCATAAAAGGCATCTTGACAGTATGCATAGAGACATCACATTACACACCAGATGGTCATCATCAGTTGATTGGCTAACAACTCTTATATCTGTAAACATCGGTGGATTCCTACCCAAGTAAAGGTTTTGGATCACTGCCTTCCTCTGCAAACGTAATAGAAATAGATATTGCAATCAGGTAGATGTATACACTATACAGCATTGGTCCAAAAGAATTTACCATAAAGTTACAAACTGACAGCAGATTACTTTCTTAGCTTTTGAGATTTTGGACTCTAAACAAAAGTATGTCATGCGGGACTTTAAACAGAAGTATAAAGTTACGAACTGACAGCAACTAAGATACTCTCGCCTAGCAGGTACTTTGCTTTTCAGGAGGCACAGGAGAGAAGTAACAGAACTGAGTGTCCCAAAATCCAAACTTACAGCGGTCCATGGCTTGAACTTGTCTAGGAACCACGGGATTATGGGCAAAAGGAACTGCTGGGACGCAACCCTCTCCATGCAAACTGGCCAGATCTTCTCAACAGCATAATTTAACCACCTGACTGTCTCTGCATCAGAGAGAAGCTGATCCAAAAATAAAATGAGCTGATGGTAGTGAAAACAGGCTCATGATAGCTGCAAGACTAAGATTATATTTAAAAAGTGCTAATAGCAAATACATCACTACATGAAGAAATTGTAGCCTACCCTTCTTTGGTTGGCACATTTCCTTTCCTCATATTGTAGTCGCTTCCGAAGTCTCATTGTGTACCGTTCATTCACCTGACAAAAAACATATTAGCAGCCATTCATGCTATACATGAAATAAGGAAAAGATTGACATGAGCTGTAGTGATTGGACAATAGACACTCAACAAAGAATTCTGTATCAATAATGGATTATGAAGTCCTTTTTTTTTCATGAAAAAACCTTCACTTAGCATTTTTTTTTTCTGTTCATAGTACCCAGAAGGACCATCATATATTAATATATCATTGTTATTCGATTTTTTCTGAAGAAGTGATTACTCCATTTCTGCTGATAAAGTATAATTTTCCTGGGATAAACACAAGGACAAAAACTGAAAATAAAAGGATTGCTCTTCGACCTATATAGCAAATAATATAGTAAATAATTGGATATAAGAAGTCTGTCCATTCAAGCTTCGTGGACACCAACTCAGTAGGACAAAATAAGTTCGAAAGTAACATGCTCCAAATGAGTAGTTAAGCCCTCCCCAGTCAAATCTGACCTACCGCATTATTTTTCTAACGTTAGTAAAGAGATTGGTTCAACTGTTTTGACACATACATGCATCTTGAACAAAACTTGTTAATAATTTTTCAAAGCATCAAACTAACTATAGTTAAGGTGGAAACAGAATGACTGGAGATGTACGAAATATTTACATTCTACAAGTTCAGAAGATGTCTCATGCTAGTTCGATGGGACAGTGATAATAATGCTAATTGATTAGCCTTTTACTGAACATGAGGTTTTATGGAACTTTGATAATGAAGCTACTTGAGTCATGGAACTGACGCAACAAACAAATTACTAAATCCACAGAGTAGTCAAATTTTTACCGAGGGCTCAAAACAATAAAAAATAGAGGCCTTGTTATCCTAATAAAAAAAGGTAAAAAAATGATCAATAACCAACTTAACTACTCCAACCTTAACTACTCCATGTTTGCACAACCGTTCCACTAAGATGTATCGATTGCGACTCTGATTACAGTTGTGACGTTCAAATAATCCAGAATGGGCTCTGAATGTGATCATAGATAAACACTAGAAAATAGTAAAAAAATGAAAACTATATTGAAATGCCGTGATTTATGTTCTTGTTTTCTTCCTGAATTAATGAGGCAGAATTCAAAACTTTCATCTGATGATCAATTACCCTGCAGTCAACCTTCTCTGGCACTTTCTTTATTTTTTCAGAGAATTTCTTCTCCAATGGCTAAGAAGCGGGGCTATAATGTAATCACTAATCACTAGATACGTCTCTCACCAGTTCCACCATATCTATAAGGTTACTCTTTCTAAGTAAAGCTCCTTGCTGACACAGCTAACCAACTACCCCAAGAGAAAGAAAATTCTTCCTTGGCTTGTAATCTTATTTGGAGACTTCGGCTGAATTAAGGAGAAGTACAGACTCCATTCTTGACCAAATGTTTATATAAAACTTCAAACATCAGCATACTGTCATATCTGGTCCTAGCGTGCTGCTATGAACGACATTTATTCAAATGCGCGTATCAGTCGACTATGCTTCTGGATTCTATGCATCATATTGCCATCGATAAACGTTAAACAAAATCCATCGATGTATCAACTACATTTATTCAAATGCGCGTATCAATCGACTATGCTTCTGGATTCTATGCATCATATTGCCATCGATAAACATTAAACAAAATCCATCTATGTTATGATAGCAACTTGTTTTCATCAATGATATCAGCGCGCCCATGTAGTCAAATGTGAATTTTTCATAAAACAGCGATGGAGCAGAGGAAATAATGAGTTAATTCTTGATGGGCACCAAACCGGCAAATCCCAAGAGAAAAAGAAAAAAGGACAGAAATATGAAGTTTCTATCAGGCACACAATGCAGTTCAGTTCAGAACAAACCAAGAAGACAGAAAAAAGTAACAAGTGAAAACCATCCCAAAATCAGACTCCTACAGCCACAATTCCCAACATGGACTGCAGCTCCATCAGGAACCCCTGGAGCCATCGACGCACAGAATTACTAATTCATACATTAGAAAAGCGAAAGTTGATTGAGACCCCAGGAATCTTGGCACCCTGGAACCAATTTAATGCAACGGCAGTGGAAACCGATCACGAGGCAAGATGCGGTGGCTGAGGCACTCACCGCGAAGAGGTAGACGAGGGCGACGAGGAAGAGCGCCGGGTGCGTCCACCCGGCGGACGCGGCGGCCCAGAGCGCGGCCAGCACCAGCGCGGCGTGGTGCACCACCGTCACCCCCGTTATATCCATCCGCCGCGGCAGAATTGATCCTACCGACAAGCCTTCACCGGTCCACGTCCGCGACGCGGCCGCTACGCTGCTTTTCCAAGGCCGGCGAGGCGTGGCCCCCGCCCGCGCCGAGACGCCGAACCGGCTAGCGAAATGGAACCACGAGGGGGACAGAAAGCGGTGGGCGCAGGAGTGAGAAAGGCGAGATCGCTGCAGCGGAAGGGGCTAAGATATAGTACTCTCAAACCGACGGCGCAGGGCAGCCGACGTGGGAGGGTGGGGTTCCTCTGGCGCCGACCACGCGCCGAGCCGCGGACGTGGGAGACGAGTAGCAACGCGCGGCACGCGAGCGTGGCGGCTGGGGAGCAGGTGAGGTAACATGGCACGGCCGCGTGGCGCGGCACGGGGCCCAGCTGTGCGTCAGGCGGCGTGCGATTTTTTTTTTGCTCGGTTTTTTTGGGGGATCGGGTGGGTTTCGGGGCGTGTCTCATGGTGGGTGTTTCGTCGCGGTCGGTGACGTCGGGCTCCGGTTTCCTCCGCGGCTAAGCATTGACGGGTTTGGCTTGGATCGCTGATGTTGGGTCACTGGGTATGGGTAGGGGAGGGAGGAGTGGGATACGGCCGAAAATTTGGTCCCGCATTTCAGCGCGCAGGCATGCAAATCGCCAAGTGGGTTTCGAACCGCGCGGCAGGCGTTGGTCCAAGAGTGTGGAGGTTGTGTTTGGACTTTTCTTCGGTCGCTCTTCAAACTTGGATGCTTATCCTTTCTTAGGGAAAAAAAAGGTCTCTTTATCGTGTAAGTTTCTAATTTTGAATCTGCCACATGAAACAAAAATACGGATCCTTCTATACCACTGAAAATTTTTTCTGCATTCCTTCCATGCCACTACCATTCCTTTTCCATCATAAGTTGTTAAGTAGGCTATAAAATGATAACTATACCCATTCTCTCTCTTCTCTCTCATGACCCCGCCAATAGGCTTTATGGCTTCTCATCGACAACCTTTCTCTCTTCTTTCTCTTTCCTTAGCTCTACGACTCCCTTCACCTCATCCCTGCGACACCTCCTCACCTCCCTCTCTCCTCTTCTCTCTTCGGAGGCAACGGTGGTCAGCTCCAGTGGTAGAGGGGACATAGGTGGGTGGTTGCTCCGATGTACAGAAGGGCGACGATGGTGGGACTCGAGGTTGTGTAGCAAGCAGCAGCGCCACCCCTACCTCGCTACCCCGTCCTCCTCACCACCGCCAAGGTTGCTGCACGCTGCCGCATCTCCTACCGTTGCTGAGCTCAAATCCGACCTAATCTGACAAACACACTTATCTCCAACTGAACTTTCCTCCACACTCAACTCCCAATCCCCTCCCATCTATAGCCGCCACCAACTCCCCCTTGCCTCTCCACCCACTACCCACCACCCCATCAACATCCACGCCTCCGCCTCAACCCCCACCTCCGTTGGCCACCACGCCGCTGCCCTTCGCACGCTCTCCTCCATGGCCATCGTAGCTTCACCCTGTGCCCCGCTTGACTACTTCGCCCTCCCTTAAGCCCATCACTGCTCTCCTCACCGCCTACACTAGCTGTGGCGACCTCCTTGCCCTCTTCGCCGCCATTCCCCCGCCGCTCCACGATGCCATCTCCTTCAACTCCCTCATCTTTGCGCTCTGCCTCTTTCGGTGTTGGGCCGCCACCATGTTGCCAGTGGTGGTGGCATGACCGTATGAGAGAAGAGGGAGGAGAGAGGGGAAGAAGGGTACTAGCACGTGGACCCTTGATTTTGAGAGGGGTAAGATGGTCATTTCTCAAAAAAATATGGCAAGTTTTCAGGCACTAACGACCGATTGCCTTAATGGAACTAATGACAGTGGCATGGAAGGAATGCGAAAAGTTTTTTAGTGGTATAGAAGGATCCATATTTTTTCTAATGATAAATTCAGGATTGGGTTAACTTTAAGCATATAGGGAATTTCCCCTAGAAAAAAAATCCGGCTTCTTATTTTGATAACCAAAAGGAATAGTCAACTACAACGTAAGCTGGCTGATACTCCAATAGCATCTGATTTAAATGCCACGTGCAGCTAAATTGGACTGGGACAGTACTTATAATAGGAGAATAAGCACTCCAATCTTGGTTATGGGATCAAAAAGAATTTATGGCATAGATATAGCAGGGTTGGCCTAGATATTTTGTAGGTGTGGGACAAAATAGAAATGATGGCCTTCTTAATTGTTTCTATACGACGCTAGCAAGAGGTTTAGAGGTTAAATTGCAGCTTTTTTCTCATTTTAGTAAGTCTTTTAAGTGAACTATGGTGCATATGTTTGTATTGTAAGCAATTATTCTTCGTTTTTGAAGCGTTTTGCAAGGGGTCAACATTGTTGTCTCCTTTTTATGGAGTAACAAATTGGTATTGCTTCAAAACAAATACGCTTACAATCTTGACGAAGATTTCTACTCGGGAAATGATCTGCGTGTTTCAACATGGTGACTACACCGTATAGAGCCTAATCAGGCAGTGAAGCATAAAAAAAAAAATCTGAGTTTGGTGCCTGATCGGCACTAATGTTACTTATCATCTAAGCCTTCCATGCACCTAAATTCTAAGTAGAGTGTCGCTGCTTCTCCATCGCATGAAAACGACTTAGTAGTATCTTCTATAGACGGCAGAGCAGCCGGCAAGCTGAATTAGCAAAGCTATTAGCTGCCAAATGACGGGTCTTCGAAAGAACAAGGCAAAATATACTGTGCGAGGTGGGGGTTCGTGCGCAACCACAACTACCACCGAGCGCTGGGTCCCCACCGACCGGCGGAATGCAGAGAATGTTTGGTGCTTGGCAGTTACGTGGCCCTCAGGTCACTGGTGGCCCCCCTCGGCGGCTTCCTCTCTGCGATCGATCTGTATAGATGGAAATTTGACTAGAGATGGAAGCGTGGAACGTTGCCTAATTCTTTCTGGACTTTGGACTCGGTATTGATTTATATCAGGTCGTACGATCGATGGAGATACGAGTTCTGACTTTGTATGAGTTCCATTTTTTTTTTACCAGGGGAGTGCTGGCTTGCGGGTGGGAGACCGCAAGTAACTTCGCACGCTCACATCTTTCTCCGGCACCTCTCTACCGCCTCCGCCACCCACGGTCCACCTCCTTCACAGCTCTAGCTAGCTCCACCAGCATCATCATCATCATCGCGTGCAATGTCATCCACTACGGTCGCTACCTCCATCATATCACTACCGCAAAAAAGTCGAACTCGATGATGATGCGAGCCCCCAAAATCTAACTCTTCGTCGATCACCTGCTGGAAGACCCACAGCTGGCTGCGTCGCAATCACGCTGCTCGCGGCTTGTCCGCCGGCAGCCGAAGAGTCCAGTTTGAGAGGGGGTGATGAAACGAGAGGGCATGTAGCTTGTAAGCAACCGAACATAAGCAGCGGCAGACCCAGGACTATGTTAGGTTAGATAGCATGAACCAATAGTATTATCTAATAGTAAAGCAAGCCACAGATAAATCATATTACAATGGAACTAATAAGAGCATTGTTGGAAGGCTTGGATACGCATCCTTCCTTGATCCGCTGATTGCCATCTGATCCTGTTTGTTATTTTTGGTACATATGCTAACTGAATATCTGAACCTTCCTTTACTCTGTACTTGTATCCTGAACAGAATCGCGCTATTGCCGCAGTCTGGAGCTTATAACCATGTATACTATTCATCTTCTGAAAACAGCTTCGGCTGAGTATAAATAAGAAACAGATAGACAGTAGAGCAATCAGTTTTGATTGACTGCAAAACCCAAAACATCTAAACTTGTTCCATGGTATCAGTGCCCGGTTCGGCCATGATCACCAACTCCACTTCACCGTCCATGGTCTCTTCTTCCTCTCTAGCCATGAATTCGATGCCCTCTGTTCCAATCGGTCATGCGGTCACAATCAAGCTCGGCAAAGACAATTACATGCTTTGGAGAGCACAGTTCCTGCCATACCTTCGGAGCTAACAACTCCTTGGCACTACTACAGAAAATGTCATCACAGACGGTTCAAAAATGTCATCACAGACGGTTTTGTGAACTGTCTGAATTTATGGGTCAGTGATAATACGAGGTCATCACGAGCGGTTTTGAACCGTCGTGATGCAATATCACTGAGCGGTTTTTCGTTAAAAACCGCTCGATGATATATAATTATCACGAGCGGTTTTTAGTTAAAAACCGTCTGTGATATGTAAATATCACAGACGGTTTTTAACTAAAAATCGTCTGTGATATTTATAAATCACAAACGGTTTTTAACTAAAACCGTCTGTGATTTATAAATATCACAGACGGTTTTTAGTTAAAAACCGTCTGTGATATTCCCTTCTATTCCTAAACCTATTTCTGTTTATTGGCTAGCCTCGGGAAATGGTAGCCATGCCCTCTGAAACAAGCAGATCAACATGTACATGTATACATCCAATTCACATCTCAATTCATTTCACAAACATAAAACATCAATTTTTATTAAGATTAGAGTATACCATTACAATATCTCAAAACAATGAGCATGTTACACAACAAGAACAACGAGCAGGTTACACAACAAGAACAACGAGCAGGTTACACAACAAGAACAACGAGCAAGTTATACAACAAGAACAACAAGAACAACGAGCAGGTTACACAACAAGAATAACGAGCAGGTTACACAACAAGCAAAGATCATCTATGCCTTCTCGCCCCTGATGCAACGCATGCGCTGAATGTCTTTGACGACCACCATCGTCGGCATTGATTGAGCGTTTACCCGGTTGGCACGAGCTATATGCTTCTGCGTCGTCTGCAAGGAGGAGGACAGCAAGGAGGAGGAGAACAACAAGGAAGAGGACAGCAAGGAGGAGGACAGCAAGGAAGAGGAGACTAGCAAAGAGGCTGGATTTTGGTTATATTTATAGGGGAGGGAGAGGGAGGGAGAGGCGGGAATTCAAAATTTTTGGCGCGGGAACGGAAAGGCGGAGCTACGATTCGTGGGGCTGAGGATCGACGGGCCCAGCGGTCAGATTATCACAGACGGTTCTATATATAGAACCGTCCGTGATGAATGAATATCACAGATGGTTCTATATATAGAACCGTCTGTGAATTGGAGCACAAATTTTATATACCGATGCAATATAAACAACTAGTCTGAAAAGATAAAATAGCACAGGTTTATATAGTTTATATATACTCATTTGAAAGGTTTCGACGAGATCTACAACTTTGCAGTTGAAGAAAAATCCAAATTCGGAAAATAAAACCAAGAAAAAGGGCAAAAACAGAAATAAAAAACTTGCGACGCAGGTTTAGGTCCAAAGATAGTCGATTTTCGGGGTCTTGGAGGGTGATTGGCGCAAGCTGGTCAGTTTTTTTGGATCGGGCTCGTCGTTGGCTTTCCAACGAGTACAAGAACGTCGAAAACGGACACCGTATACAAAAGTTATGCCCGTTTTACTGAAGGTGTCTCAAAACTGAACCATACTCGGACTTAAGCGGGAAAATATGAAAGTTTGAGGGATTGTAATGCGGGAAACGTATCACAGACGGTTTTTTTTATTATAAAACCGTCTGTGATACTAGAATATCACAGACGATTTTATAATAAAAACCGTCTGTGATATTCCAGATTATCACAGACGGTTTTTATTGTAAAACCGTCTGTGATATTCTAGTATCACAGACGGTTTTACAATAAAAACCGTCTATGATAATCTGGAATATCACAGACGGTTTTTATTATAAAACCGTCTGTGATATTCTAGTATCACAGACGGTTCAGTGGTAAGAACCGTCTGTAATACTCTTTTTTCCCGCCACAAATACCACAGACGGTCTCCAAATTAAAACCGTTTGTAATAGTGTAAATCACAGACGGTTTCACAAAACCGTCTGTGATTTGGCGTCGACTATTAGACTTTCTGTAGTAGTGTGGGTATGTCGACGGCACCTTTGAGTGCCCCACGTAGATGATCATAGTCATGACAGAAGTGGGCGCCTCTCGTGTTGTGGATTCGGCCTACATGACCTGGTATAATCAGGATCAGATGGTCCTCAGCGGGATATTCTCCTCGCTGACTGAAGACATTCTAGCTCACATCATGTTCATGTCCACTTCTCGAGAGGCATGGCTAGCGTTAGAGTGAATGTTTGCATCAAGGTCAATGGCAAGAGTTGTTCAAACAAGGATGCAGCTTGCCAACATGAAGAAGAAGGACCTAACGACTATAGATCACTTCAAGAAAATGAAGAACCTGGTAGACACGCTATCTGCCATCGGTATGCCCTTTTGAGAGGATGAGATAATCTCTTATATTCTTGCTGGTCTGGGATTTGATTACGATCCATTAATAACCTCTATAACCACAAAATTAGATCATATTACTCTTGATGCAGATTGGAGTCACAAGGAACTCCTTGTCAAACTCAGTGGCCCCTCGGCAAATTACATTGCCAGAGGAAGGGGTTTTTAGGGAGGATGCAATCGTTGCAGGCACAATCCGTGGCGCAACAACAGCCAACAGAACACCTGAGGACATGGGACACACCCAACCTGTCAAGTCTATGGCAAAGTTGGACGCATGGCCATCAAGTGCTACCACCGCTTCGACCACTCATATCAATTAGACAATGTTTCTTCACAGACAACTATTGCAGCATACACATCGTCTTATGAGGTATATCCAAATTGGTACATGGACACTGGTGCAACTGATCACATCACAAGTGATTTAGATTGGTTGATAGTCTGTGAAAAGTACAATGGCACTAGTCAGGTTCAAGTCGCCAATGGAACAGTTTGCACATATCAAACATTGGTCATTGCTCTACTAATACTATCGCCTCTCCAATTGCTCTTAAGAAAGTTCTTCATGTGCCACCAATTTCAAAAAATCTTGTTTCTGTTCATAACCTCACTCATAATAAAAATGTATTTATCGAGTTTCTTCCTGATTTGTTTGTTGTCAAGGATCAGGTCTCAAAGAGAAAAATCTTTCAAGGCAAAACTGAGTCTAGTCTCTACCCCATCAAATCACTAGGCCCTTCCAAGATTGTTCTAGCTAGTAATAAATTGTCAAAAGAACAGTGGCATGCTCAGTTGGACACCCATCTTTCCAAGTAGTTCAATATGTTTTGCTCTTGAATAAATTGCCTGTACTTCCTTCCGCACATACATTCATATGTAATGCATGTCAACAGGCAAAGAGTCATCAATTACCCTATAGTTCCTCAGTTCATGCTTCTGTGTCTCCTCTTGAACTTGTTTTCTCTGATGTTTATGGACCTGAACCTCAATCTGTGAATGGATACAAGTATTATGTGAGCTTCATTGATGATTTTAGTAGATTCACTTGGATTTACTTGTTGAAATCTTGATCAGATGTATTCCATGTGTTTTTACAATTTCAAAAATATATTGAATGGCTTATCGGAAAACAAATTAAGTATATTTAATCTGACTAGGGTGGGGAGTATCAGAAATTGCACAAATTCTTCGTTGATCTTGGCATTGGACATAGGGTATCATGTCCACATACACATCAACAAAATGGGTTAGTGAACGCAAGCATAATCATACTATCGATATAGGCCTAAATCTTCTTTCTCAATCCCATATGCCTCTAAAATTCTGGGATGAAGTGATGTGACCACGCCACAAACACATACGACAATCGCGCCCAATATCAAGATTGAACTAAAGGTGAATTCGTTTCTTCAGCCTTCATATGTTACTGAGAATAGACCGCTACCTAATACAAGTGATTTAATTGTGCGTAGGAATTTGGGAAAGGATGAAGGAAAGGGACATGGAGTCCTGGACATGCATGGAAGGAATAATGGAGGTCACCACGTCATTTTGAGACCAAGTCAAGCACGAATTCGAGTTGGACACGTTTTGGAATCAGACTCGGACTGCTGCAATGGTGCAAGTTTAAACGGACGTAACTTTCTCATACGGACTCCGTTTGAGACGTTCTTGGACTTGATGGAAAGCTTATCAAGTCTACTTTCTAAAGGATTCAACCCCATCTTCAAATTCTATCCGAGACAGCCGCAATCATCAAAAGAGTCCGTATTGGTCACGTACTGGAATCAGATTCGGACTGCTGCAATGGTGCAAGTTGAAACGAACGTAACTTTCTCATACGGACTCCGTTTGGGACGTTCTTGTACTTCATGGAAAGCTTATGAAGTCTACTTTCCAACGGATCCAACCTCATCTTCAAATTCCATCCGAGCCGGCTGCAATCATCAAAACAATCCACGTTGGTTTTGACTCCGAGTCAAAAGGGTGCTGCGCCACCACCAATTGGGCCCATGGGCCTTGTAACCCTAGAGCATGCACTTTGGACGCCCCTCCTGGTTGTTCTCCTATAAAGGAGCCGCCGCCCCTTGTTAGGACTTGGATTTTGTTGAGTTTAGGTTTAGCTATTATGCAAACTTCTGTTCTTGATTGTGTCGGACGACCACTGTCAAGACAGCCTTCGAATCCCACCTTTTGATCTTAATATCAATATTTGCAATTTCAGATTGCTTGTTATCTTGTTCTTGCGTGTTCTTCGGTTGCATGCAGGAATAGACCTTCGTGGTCAGGTCAACCGCGTTCTTGGCACGGTTGATAACAACTTGGAGTGTGGTTCAGCGATTGCTAAGGCGCAAGCGTCGTCGTACGGTTGTAGTCGGATCGCAAGGGTCACCTCCGCCAAAATCGATAGTTATTCATCCTATCGGAAGATCGGGACCCCATCGCCTCATCAAGTGGTATCAGAGCTTCAGTTGACCGGTAGGAATAGACCTTCGTGGTCAGGTCAACCGCGTTCTTGGCACGGTTGATAACAACTTGGAGTGTGGTTCAGCGATTGCTAAGGCGCAAGCGACGTCATTCGGTTGTAGTCGGATCGCAAGGGTCACCTCCGCCAAAATCGATAGTTATCATCCTATCGGAAGATCGGGACCCCATCGCCTCATCAGTTGGTATCAGTTGATAGTTGACCGGTAGGAATTTCTTGTATCCTTAGTTAGTAGATTGATTTTTATTTCCCATAGTCCAGAAAAATTGCCCCACAAAAAGAGTTAATTTCCGCTGTCCAAACCCCGTTGTGCTTTTCAATCAGTTAGTTTTGGTTTGCTAAATTGAATTTGTGTCCGTTTTAGCTTTGTCTAGTTGCTGGTCATATCTTTGTTCCACGAAAAATCCAAATAAAAAAAAATTCCCCCACCCCAAACCCTAATTCCAATTTCGGCTGATCTGTCCTTTCTCTGCAGCCGCCACAAAAAACGCCATATCTTTTGATTCCGAGATTATTTTTGAGTGAGACCACCGCCATTAGATTCCAAAATTTATCATCCATCTATCTGTAAAATTTCACGTCATTCCAGCAAGGCAGTTAAGAGATATCTGCGGTGGAAGTTGACCCAAAATTCCAGATTGAATCTGCAACAGTCGGCACTTGTGAATTTTGTGCGAATTTTTAGGTCAGTTTCGAGACCTTGGCCCAAAAACAAAAGTTGTAGAAAAAGCCGTCAGAAAACGGAGAAAAAAAGAATCATTGGAAAAAAGGCAACTGACAAAAAGTTACGGCCGAAATACCGACGCGCTGTCCAGTGGACAAAAATCTTCAGTTTCCAAGTTTTGGAACAATCCTTGTGTTCTTCAATTCCAGATTGCATTCGATCGAATTATCTTGTATTTACCACTCCCATACATTGCCATACACTTATTTTAGCCTTCTTCCATCTTTGGTTGATCAGCAACATAGGCTAAGTGCTAGATACGAACTATAATTCAATTCTGTGCAATTTCTGAAATTAATTGATTGTTTTCCTTTGCTACAAAATGCATAGCCTATCCAAGCTCCACTTTTCTACAACCGAACAGGTCTCGCTGTACCTTGCAATCGCTATACTCATCACTTGAGTTAAGTTATCACGAACCAGACCACCGGTTGCACCACCTGTTTTGCATTGGTAAGAACTTGTAAGAGCTTGGTAAGAGTTCGAGAGATGTGTGACTTGCATAAGCTCCACCTCCTAGTAGTTTATAGGGACTTACATAATTCTAGTGTATTTCCTTGTTTTCTACTAACCATGACAGGTTCAAGATCACATTGTAGCAATTTTTGTGAGACCAACAACTTTTGGATCGTATTAATAAGACCCTCACCACCATCAACAACAGAATTGAGGGATCCAATGATCGCGACCGTTGTCGACTTCGACATAATCGACAAGGTACAGGTAGGTTAACAAGAGAGGTATGTGATGATGATGCCAAGTTTACAATTCCTCCATTTGCTGGTAGATATGACCCTGAAGCTTATCTTGAATGGGAAATACAATTAGATCAAAATTTTACGTGCTATGATTTTCCGATGATAAAAGAGTTAGGGCTGCTACTAGTGAATTCACCGATTTCGCATTATTTTGGTGGAGGAAACAATGTAGACTACCACATGTACCTAAAACTTGGAATGCTTTGAAACGAATCATGAGATCTACATTTGTTCCTTCATATTATTCACGTGACTTGTTAAAAGATTGCAACGTTTAGAACAAGGTAGGAAAACTGTAAGTGAATACTATGAAGAATTGAAAGCTCTTTTGTTGCGTTGTGATTTAGAGGAACATGTAGAAGGTATAGAGAATAGATTCTTAGGTGGGCTTAATCAAGAAATTAAGAACATTCTCGTCCACAAAGAATATAATTCTCTCTATGATTTGTTTATACTTGCTTGTAAGGTTAAAAGTCAGATTGAGAAAGAATTGAGAATACTTGATAATAGGACACATGAGAGCAAACCTGTGGTTGTGCCTTTTTCTATAACTAACAACTTGCAGCAAGTTGAAAACCATCTTGAAGAGAAGAATGAGTTACTTGAGCTACCAACTCCATTACTTGAGAAGGAAGATGAGGAGATGGATGTACCTACATCATCGAGGAGCCAAAAGATAAAGATCATGGTGCTATCATCACTCACGGTGAGTATGCTTGTGAAGAACAACAATTATGTACTGTTCATGCTATTTTAGAGCAAAACTTAGTGGAAAACAATTCGACACGCCCATATTTCAAGTAGAGAATTCACACTGCATTGATTTGAGTATTGAGAATGAGTTTAGTGCACCTTGTCAAAAATAATTGAATTGCTGCTGTTTTGAGTGATTCATGTGATGAATTAATCACATACAATGATCATGTGGCTTTGGTTAGACATAAAGAAGTTTTAACTAGAATTTCTCCTGCCAATTCATTGTGTTACATCATGTTGGATCTTCCTATGAAATTGTCACATGCTTTGGAGAAAGTTTCTGAACTTACATGTTCAAAATTCTTGTTTAGTGCCTACACCTGGGTATAAGTTTAATTTGATTGAAGATTATGGTGTAGGAAATCAATTTCTTGTATATCGAATATGCATAACTTGTGACCACATGGATGAATTGCAGCTTGTTGTTTTGAACAACAACTCTTGTATGCTCAATCTTGTTCATTATGAAAGAAAAATAAATTTTAGTGATCATTCAATGCCTATGTGTTCTTCTCTTATTGAACCATCTAACATTGGCAATCTGGATAATGAAATTGATGTATGGAAGAACTTGCAAATATTTTCACCCTTACTAGATGAATTTGCTATTGCTCAATTGAAATCTGATTATATGGATAAACTTTGTTTGATTCCAAAAGTTGTAGCTTTGCCTATATGTGCCACCACAACAAGTTTACAACTTCAAAGATTTGAATTGCATAAATGCTTCACTTACATTTGCAAAACAAGTTGCGATAATTACTGTGTGAGAAATTTTGATTTGTTCATTAACATATATGATTACTTTTGGGTTAATAATACAATGAGCTTTTATGATTGCTGCTGTGTTATAACATTAATTGTGCAACAACGAAGAACTGTTAAAACAGATGACATATACATATACCATGCATACACCTTGGCTTCTTTGTTACCATACTTTCAGTTTATCAAAAGCCGAGGACGGCTTTGTTTTCAAGAAGGGGAGGATGATGAGGACACGACCCCTATGGATACAACCATATTTGCTATGCTTGTTGTTCCAATTACAAGAGCTCCTACGCATCACTTAAATTATAAGGTGAGCTCGTTTCAAAAGGTTTTACTTTATGTGATAAAGAACGTATGATATTACATAATGAGAGTTTGTTGCGTTTGTTATTATGTACCGAGATTTATGATGAAGATCATGCAATACGTGAGGCTACATATATGCTAAAACCGAGGACGGTTTTCTATCAAGAAGGGAGGATGATGTGACCACGCCACAAACACATACGACAATCGCGCCCAATATCAAGATTGAACTAAAGGTGAATTCGTTTCTTCAGCCTTCATATGTTCGAGAATAGACCGCTACCTAATACAAGTGATTTAATTGTGCGTAGGAATTTGGGAAAGGATGAAGGAAAGGGACATGGAGTCCTGGACATGCATGGAAGGAATAATGGAGGTCACCACGTCACTTTGAGACCAAGTCAAGCACGAATTCGAGTTGGACACGTTTTGGAATCAGACTCGGACTGCTGCAATGGTGCAAGTTTAAACGGACGTAACTTTCTCATACGGACTCCGTTTGAGACGTTCTTGGACTTGATGGAAAGCTTATCAAGTCTACTTTCTAAAGGATTCAACCCCATCTTCAAATTCTATCCGAGACAGCCGCAATCATCAAAAGAGTCCGTATTGGTCACGTACTGGAATCAGATTCGGACTGCTGCAATGGTGCAAGTTGAAACGAACGTAACTTTCTCATACGGACTCCGTTTGGGACGTTCTTGTACTTCATGGAAAGCTTATGAAGTCTACTTTCCAACGGATCCAACCTCATCTTCAAATTTCATCCGAGCCGGCTGCAATCATCAAAACAATCCACGTTGGTTTTTGACTCCGAGTCAAAAGGGTGCTGCGCCACCACCAATTGGGCCTATGGGCCTTGTAACCCTAGAGCATGCACTTTGGACGCCCCTCCTGGTTGTTCTCCTATAAAGGAGCCGCCTCCCTTGTTAGGACTTGGATTTTGTTGAGTTTAGGTTTAGCTATTATGCAAACTTCTGTTCTTGAGTTGTGTCGGACGACCACTGTCAAGACAGCCTTCGAATCCCACCTTTTGATCTTAATATCAATATTTGCAATTTCAGATTGCTTGTTATCTTGTTCTTGCGTGTTCTTCGGTTGCATGCAGGAATAGACCTTCGTGGTCAGGTCAACCGCGTTCTTGGCACGGTTGATAACAACTTGGAGTGTGGTTCAGCGATTGCTAAGGCGCAAGCGTCGTCGTACGGTTGTAGTCGGATCGCAAGGGTCACCTCCGCCAAAATCGATAGTTATTCATCCTATCGGAAGATCGGGACCCCATCGCCTCATCATGAAGCCTTCTTGACAACCACATATCTTATCAATAGACTTCCTACTAATGTTAGTAGCAACTTGACTCCTCTTGAAAAGTTGTTTGGTGATAAACTGAATTACTTTATTCTCAAGGTTTTCGGCTACTCTTACTGGCCTTGTCTTCGACTTTATAATACTAGAAAGCTGTCATTTCATTCCAAAGAATGTATATTCCTTGGCTATAGTCTCAGTCACAAAGGGTACATGTGCTTAGATCTTTCCTCCGGGTGAGTTTACATCTCTAGAGATGTCATATTTGATGAGCTTGTGTTTCCCTTATCTCGGCATATCACAGTAGACACAACTTGCTCACCCTACCCTTCTCAAATTCTTTTAATGACTCCTACAACAAATTTTTCTCCTCTGAATAATGGTAGTATTGTTAATAGACCAATTGATCATCTAATGGATGATGCACCACAATCGTTGTTGTCTGTTGAATCTATGCCTGCAAGTCCTATACTCAGAGAATATTAGTCTCCAACTAATACTACACTAGCAAACAACCCAACACCAACGCATCACTGTGGCACACATCTGCAGCATAACATTAGACAACCTAAACAACGAACTGATGGCACTATGGTGTATACGACAATCATAGCTCCAGACCATTCCAAAGAACCTGATTCCCATGTTGAAGCACTAAAAATTCTAGCATGGAAGATGGCCATGGATGATGAGTTTGCTGCATTAAAGAGAAATAAAACCTAGTGTCTGGTACCATCAAAGCCCGGCATTAACATCATTGGATGTAAATGGGTATTCATAATTAAATGCAAGGTAGATGGTAGTTCGACCGACACAAACCAAGGTTAGTGGCTAAAGGTTTTAAACAACGATATTTAATTGACTATGAGGATACTTTTAGCCTTGTGGTGAAGCACACAACAATTCGACTGCTATTCTCCATGGCAATCTTAAGGGATGGAATATGCGCTAAATAGATATACAAAACACTTTCCGTCATGGAGTCTTGGATGAGGAAGTCTACATGAGTCAACCACTGGGTTATGAAGATTCAGTACATCCCAATTACTTGTGCAAACTAGAAAAATCTCTTTATGGGCTCACAGAAGCACTACGAGCATGGTTTACTAGGTTAAGTTCTAAACTTTTAGAACTTGGTTTCATTCCCTCAAAAGCTGATGTTTCACTATTTATCTTCAAACAGTTTGGAATTGTTATATACATGTTGATCTATGTTGTTGATATTATTATCATTAGTTCTTCAGTTCATGCAACTGAGAATCTGCTGTGGCAACTGAAACAAGAATTTGTAGTCAAAGATCTTGGAGTGGTCAATTATTTCCAGGGCATTGAGGTGAAAAGTATTGCTAATGGCCTTGTTCTCTCCCATCAAAAGTACATCTTAGATCTTCTTAAGGGGACAGAGATGTTGCATGCCAAGTCAGTCTCAACACCCATGGCAGTAGGGGAGAAATTGCAGAAGTCTTAAGGTCAAGATTGTCAGAATCATGATCCTAAACAGGATCGTATTCTAGGATCGAATAGTAGAATCTAAGATCCTATTTGATTCTACCAAAAACATATTTTTCTAATTTATCATGTATTTTAAGAGTGATATGAGTGTTTATTTGATCATTTGGCATATAATTTGATTAATAAATGTATCTTATTCATGACTAGAATCATTGAGAGCTACGACTAAAAGAGTGATGTTATCAATATTGCTATGATATAATCATTTTACATAAAAAGGAAAAAAGATAATCAAATTAATTTATATTATTCCAAACCTTCAAATCTTAATGTCTAAACTATTAAGTACTTAGTACTTAACATACAACTTGAATTAAGAGATAGGATACAACCAAGTACCTAAGTCTTTCAAAATCTTGGATGATGTGTGATTCTAAACATTTCTACTATGATTCTAATGTGATTCTACATGATTCTATCACTAGGATCGCGATTCTACCACGATTCTACCAGGTATGACTTAAGATGCGATTTGAGTCGGATTAGTTTTGTGGGATCATGAAATCATACGATTCTACGACTAGAATCGTGATTTTAACAACCTTGCTCAAGGTAAAGCATTGATTGACAGAGATGTTGAAAGGTACAAAAGTGCAGTATGTAGGCTACAATAACTAATACTGACAAGACCGGATATTCATACATTGTAAATAAGGTCTATCAGTTCTTGCAACAACCAACTAATGAACATTGGACTGCTGTGAAGAGAAGTCTGAGATATCTTACAAAAATTGCTAAGCTTGGGCTGGTTTTCAGATGCTCGGTGTCTTTGCTTCTTAGTGGATTCTATGATGCTAATTGGGCCAGGTGTATTGATGATCGAAGGAGTACATGAGGGTATGCTATATATCATGGACCAAATTTCATGGAGCTCTAAGAAACAATCCACAGTATCAAGGTCTAGTACTGAAGCAGAATATATGTCAATTGCAAATGCAATGGCGGAGATCATGTGGATACAAGCTCTTCTTGGTGAACTGGGTATCTCATTATCACAAGCGCCTTGTTTTTGGTATGATAATCTAGGGCCTGTATATTTGACTAAAAATCCTATTTTTCATGGAAGAACAAAGCATATCGTGGTCCACTATCATTTTGTTAGAGCAACTCCAAGAGGAGAGCTAAATCGTTTTCTAAAGGTAAATTTGGCTATTATTGGAGAAAAAACATCTCCAATAGACTCTGTAAATAACTCTCCAAATTTAGTAGCTCTCCATCCCTCCTCCTTCGCTCTCTATTCTTGGATAGCCTACCTCGCTCGCCATCCAGCCTCTTGGCGCGGTCGGCGTTTCCTTCCCGCGCGCTGCGCCCCATTCCCGCGCGTACGCGACCCACCGCGCGCCCTCTAGTTCTTCTGCGCGCCTCTACTGCTTCCGCCGTCGGCTCGCAGGGCTCCTTCCGCCGCCAGCTCGCAGGGCCTCTTCCGCTGCCCTCAAGCCGTGCGGCCGGCTGGATGAGGCTATGCCGGCCCCCTGCGTGCGTTGATGACGAACGTGGCTGGACGAGTCTACGGCGGTCGGAACCAGCGGCCAGGACGACGTGAGAAAGCCTGGCCGAGCGGACGATGAGGTCTTCGCGATGGATCCGAAAAGACGAAAGGTCCTGATGACGTGGCAGGTTTGAATATGGAGAGTCCCAGTTTAGATAGCCTGTTGGAGTAGTCTAGTTTTTTTTGGGTGAGATTCATTTTAGAGAATAGCTAAATCATTAAATTTAGATACTTCTTTTGGCTAATCTCTTGGAGTTGCTCTTAGAGAAAGAGTTGCACACAAGGCATTAGATATTCGGTTCATTTCTTCATAGGATCAGGTTCCGTTACGTGTTCAGTTATTTCAGCGCTTCAGAAGCAATCTGAACATTGTTTCCTCACGACCAGATTGAGGGAGTATGTTGGAAGGCTTGGATACACATTCTTACTTGATACGCATCCTTGATGCGCTGATTGCCATCTGATCCTATTTGTTATTTTTTGGTAGATATGCTAACTAAATATATGAACCTTCCTTTACTCTGTACTTGTATCCTGAACAGAATCATGCTACTGCCACAGTCTATAGCTTATAACCATGAATACTATTCATCTTCTAAAAACAGCTTCGGCTGAGTATAAATAAGAAACAGAGAGACAGCAGAGCAATCAGTTTTGACTGACTGCAAAACCCAAAACATCTGAACTTGTTTCAAGCATATGACACAAACTATATGCTCGATAGTAAGAGCTTGGATATGTAGAGTTCAGCAAAACACTTGTGACAAAAAAGCGTATGGATAAATCGCATATATTAACATAAGTGATCCATTTTTTATACGAAGTGACCCATTTAGGTTCAATAGTAATTGTACACATGAAATCTACGTCTCTGCACATTTCAAATCTAATGCGTACCATTGCTTTAGACCCTGTTTGTTTAAACTTTTTTTTCTTGGTTTAAAAGTAGAAAAGCCAAAGCCTAAATAAACGATAGGCTTTTTTCGTGGCTTTTGTAAAAGCTAAAAGCCTGTTTATAACTAAAAGTCATAAGCCTGTAGTGTGGTGCCTTTTTTTTTGGTTTTTGTGGAGTCAAAATAACTATCTACCACTAGACTTCATGAAAATTATGGTCAAAATACCATCATATATACACCTTCCCTGCAGCCGAACCGTTCCTATTCCCACTTCTCCCTTCCCAACCGAGTCGCCTGGGCGACTAGTTGCAGCGGCATCGCATGATGCTACCCCCCCTGCCCTCCTGCGTCCTCAGAGCCTCACCGCCCTTCTGCGTCGTCGGAGTCCTCTTCCCCGGTCCCGGAGTCCCGCTGCCCTCCTGTGTCCCTGGATTCCTCTTCCCCATCTCCAACTCCACCGACATCCATCCTATTGCCATCGACGCCGCATGCCTCCTCCCCGTCGCCAGCCTCATCGCCAAGATCCATCCCACCGCCATCCTGTCTTCTTCCTCATGAGATCTTTCCCGACGCTGTCCACTTCAACCCAGATCTGCCATGGTCATCTTAGTATTGCTGCTTATTTGCTCCTTTCTTCCCCAAATTTTTTGGTTGTTACATGCAAAATCTGAAGTTTGAGAATATTGCACAAAATATGCATAGGGACAATTATGCTATTAGATGTACAAACATTGTGAGCATTCAGCTAATGAAGGAATTCATCATTATGAACTTTCTGGTGGAATGTCGGAAGCAATACAAGTCAATTTCGTATATAGATGAAACACCAAACGGCCCTTTTACATCACCTAGTGTCCTATCCCGTCAATTTGAATCTCGATTAGTGGTGGCATTCTACAAAGTTCTAGTGATATAATTGGATGCAATAGCTTTAGCATAATCTTGAACTATACATGATCAGCCAGTTATTTTTGAGTAACTATTTTATTTCTCTCTATGATAATTGGGCGTTGCATCATGTTTTCATACACATGGAATAGTTGTCCCTCTGCCATTGTTTGATTAATTAGTGAGTAAAGAGTATTAATTACTGAGTAAAGGGTGAATCCTCTTCAGGTTCTTGTGAAGTAATAAGGGCTTTCAACACTGTATGGGTAGTATGGATGGGATTAGTCTAGTTAAACAAATGTCACTCAAGAGGATGTATGATCTCAACTTGCAGAATAGATGGCCTCCACTTTGTTTGGTCTTCAGAATATTGATTATATTTCTCTTGAATTTCAGCCTTTATTCATATATCCTATTCTTTTCGACATATGATTTCTTTATACAGTAATTGACATTAATAAATATTGGCATGAAATATGAGCAAATGGAAACTATTTTTGTAATTCCTATGTGTTATGTATGGAATGAAAAGTGTCTAGATGGATCTACTTCCTCTATCCAAGGCAAATTGGGGTGCATTCTCGAACAAGACAGATTTGTAAGGAGAAAGTTGAGGCTAGTAATAAACCCATACATTGTTTGAGTACAACTGGATATAAGAACCTGCAACTCAAGTTCTTTCAGAAGACAGGGAAAAAGCATGACAAAAAGCAATTCAAGAACCATTGGGAAACAATGAAGAAAGTATACACCTTGTGGAACGAACTGAAATTGAAAGCAACTGGGCTTGGTTGGGATCATGCAAAAGGAGCTATTGATGTGTCTGATGCTTGATGGGATGACCACATAAAGGTAGCCATTGCGGAAAGCTCTTCATGTTTTCGTTCGTAATCACTGCAATTCGATTTTGTTTTAATCATCCTTATTTGTTTTGTAGAATTATCCAAAACATAAGAATTTTCATGATGGCCCCCTGAGAACCTAGCTGAGTTGGAAGTTATGTTTGAAAATGCTCATGTGACGGGTAACACTTCAGCCATCCCGTGTGAGCCTTCACGTGAAGTACGTACTGTTGTTGATTTGGATACTTTGGAGGAAGGCGACAAAGCTGTAGGTACCGATGCAGAAACCAATGAGGACATTGATAGGAAACAAAAGGGCCCTATGAAGCATAGTGCTGGTAGTATTAATCCTAGCCCAAAGAAGAATAGGAAAATTCCCATGGTGAGGGATTTCAAGCATATGGTGGACATTATGGCTAAAGGCCATGCTCCGAGTGGTCCGTCCATAGCAAAAGTCATGGATATAGCTGTCTAAGCTAGCATGGTTGAAGGAAGTGATGAACACTTCATTGCAACAAGGATATTCCATAATACTTTGGACAAGTATTCAAATTGGTTTCCACATCCTCCCAACGGTACTCTGCTTATTTGAACATATAATTAATTGTTACAATGGCGTTCTCAATTTGCATCGTCAACACTTATATGTTTGTCATGTGTAGAAAAATACTATCTTGTTGATGCGGGATATCCCAATCAAAAGGGCTATCTAGCTCCTTACAAAGGATAAAAGTATCATCCACCAGAATTTTGATGGGGTCAACAACCGAGTGGCAAATACGAGGTGTTCAATCAGGTTCACTCCTCCCTTAGAAATGTGATTGAATGTTCATTTGGTGTGCTCAAGATGAAATGGTGAATCTTGTTGGCTATGCCAAGTTATGACATGGAGAAGCAAACGCAAATTATTATTGTGTGTATGGCGCTTCGCAACTTCATCCGAGATAGTGCTTTATGTGATGAACCTTTTGAGAGATGCGATGACGATGAAGACTATGAACCAAACATTACACACGCTGGACTATTTGGAGGCAACAGTGGTAGTGGATTGGTAGTGGATAAACATGTGTGCCTTTCGTGAAAGTATTGCTAATTCCTTGATGTCCGCAAGAGTATAGACAATAGAATAATTCACATTTATATGCAATATATATGATAGGTACATGTTACTTTTACTATAAATTGCAACATTTAAATTCTAATTGCAATGTTTGCTCGGCTAATGTTAAGTACAAGATTAATATATATTAATTAGAAGGGCATGTGCTTCCTTTTCATTTATACATGCAGAAGGTACAACATCTGGCTTGACTTTGTATTCGGCTTGCACATACATTATCTGTATATTGGTCATTGCTCTATTTGTATGCGCCCTCACGTAAAGCCAGACTAGTTAGTTCATGTTAGTTCATTGCTCCATTTTAATGTTAGTTAGTTCATGTTTGCCAAGATATGTACGCAGGAGGAAGCCTCAATGTTGATACATTGAGGATGTTAAGCTCAACAGTCAATCAAAACCCTCAAGGGTAATTCAGTCTTTTTATCCTTCACCCACATCTCAACAAGCGAACCATCTCTAAAAAAAGTCAGACTACCAAACAACCTGGCTTAAGCTTAAAAGCACCCTGCTATAAGCTGGTTAGCCAAAAAGCTGGCTTTCAGCTATAAGCCAAAATGCTTAAGTCTAAACAAACAGGGCCTCAGTATTTTCTTTGTCAGTCACTAGAGTTATTTTGTTCAACAAAATACACCCAAAATTAATACTATGGAACTGATGTAGATTCTCATGCATATCCTAATATTAAACATTGACAAAATTAATACTCAAGTTATATGGAATTTTTTTGTAAATAATCCATATTTTATTCAAAATAATAGAAATATACCCGCGCAAACATTTTTTTTTACAGAAATGACCTCCAATCGCCCAACCTTTGAGTGACTAGATCGTGTAACCCAATGGTCGCACGACGCATAAGCAATCTGTGGGCCGTTGGGTGACATAATTGCAGTCACCGAACCGTCAGACAACTGCTCCTAGTCACCCAGTAGTTAGGCGACTACAAATCCATTGAGCAACTGGAGGTGCATATAAATCGTCACGCGGCCGAGCACCTGTCATTCTTCTGGCCACCCCGCTGATGCGCACTAGCCCAGGAGAGCCAATGTACCGATTTGCCTGATCTCACGGCGTAGGATCAAGAATGGTACTTTGGGAAATTTGTAACCCAACGATGAGGAAGCCAACCGTAGCCTGCTATCCGAGACAATCGTTAGTCCACAAACCTGAATACTAACTCACACAGCTACACTCGATGGCGTAGAAGCACAAGCTAGATGCAATTCGCGGGGAATCACAAGAACTTGGTAAACAAGAACACTCTCATTGTTCTTAATAAAATTAATCTCCAAAAGAAAATCCTCCCTACGGATAGGAGTAGAGGGGTATATATACTAGGAACAACCCTCCTAGCTGGGTATGAACATAAGTCACCACGTTGGAAGGTGGAAGGCCAACTGGTTGAAGCATTCAAGGAGTCTTCTCAAATTCTTGCGCATCTGCTCAACTTCTGCGCAGTCTTTAGTAAAACAGTAATAACTCTCTCCTCGGAAGTCCAAAAGATGAACTGTTTGTTGGAGGTGAAAATAGACTTGATTATATTTCTATCCATATAGGATATGCACAGTAAAACGTGACAGGTTGGTGCGCAAGCCTTCAAAGAGTCTTTAGTTTTTGCACAGCATTTATCAGCATGTGCAGCTGTTACTAAAATGACCATAACTTTCTTTACACAACTCCAAATGATGCACGGTTTGAAACGTAGGAAAATAGACTGGACAAGCCATCCATTGGTTTAGTGTATGCTGGTTGGAAACATTATAATTCATGAAGATAATGATTGCAAAACTCATTGGTTTTCTGGACCTCCCTGTTCCTCTCCAATGCACCTGAGTTCAATCAAAGAAGAAGAGGTGGGGGGGGGGGCACGACCAAGTCACAAGAATATGAAATGTAGCTTAGGTTAGCATTCACCTGATCATGTATTTGCTTAGCACATCTTCTCGTGATTGGTTCTTGATATTGTTGGTCCTTGAGAATATCTTGGTCGAGGAGATGATCATCTTCAGTGTGGTTATTGAAGGTTGGGATGTTCTCATCACCCGTGCGGTGAAGAGAAGGCAGAAGGGAAAGAAAGAAGAGAAGAGGAGAGGAAAGAAAAAAGAAGAGGGGAGAGGAGAGGGAGAGGAAGAAGTAGAGGTTCTGCGACTTCCGTTAGGTAAAATTTTTTGGATGTTGTAGTCAATATTTTTTGTATGAAGTAAATATTTTATTTAGTATATAATTAGTATCCATAGAAACTTATAGCTATAGAAAAGAATAATGCAACTTTGGTATAGAAAATTAATCAATGTAGTTATCGAAAATTAACGGCCGTAAAAACCTGTAGTTGTAGAAAATTTAGTGAACATAGTTGTACAAAATTAGCATCCGTACAAAATTGTAGTTGTAAAAAATTTAGTCAATATTACGTATGAATTAAGCATCCATAGAAATTTATAGTTATTCAAAATTCAGTCAATACTTTTGTACGAATTAAATAGTTTGCTTTGTACAAAACAATAATACATAACATTTATGATTAATTATGAATGAATGTAATGTCGTTAGTACATTGAAACTCTTGTATACCATTATAACTAGTATATTAGCATTTAAATCAATATGTTATATAAATTATTGAAACTCATTAGGAATTATTTACAGTAGGAGAGAGCTCAAGCAGTGAGACAAGAGCAGCGTTGATGTGAGGTCTGCTGATAGGGATTTAATGCTATGAGGGTAGTGTAGTTGGTTATGATAGGCGAATGGTCGTTAATATGTAAATTACAGTACATCAGTACTTTCATAATGTGTGATGCGATTTGACTAGTTGCAACATTGAAAATATGTGCAGGCAGACATCAGTAATGTTGATACCCATTACATTGAAAGTACATTATGGTGTCGGCACCGTTCGTGAAGGTCCGACCTGTGTTGACTTGAGCGGTTTTGCGCAGGCTACTTTGGTACACCCGGACTGCGAGAATGCTCAAATTATAGATGTGATGTACTGGCTCACCCACAGTTTCTCCTTGGACCCTGAGGTGTGCAACATCATTATACAAGCGCTTTGTAGCCAGTCTCCCATAGACATTAGATGGGAGTTGAGAACATTAATACACACTGTTGTGTGGAAGGGGTTTGTGCAAGGGTGCTGGTGCTGTGGATAAGAGTATGTGATGCTTGTGCAACCATGCCCAATAGAAGTTGTACAAGGTTGTGCCAACAGCTATCATCCGGGAGGTACGAGCAGCTCGGGCACCCAGCATGTTGGTCAAGAGAAGAAAGTTACTTGCGACGAGGCTGATGCGGTTAGAGATGGCAACGGGTAAATACCCATCGGGTATTGCCATTCCATACCCGTACCCGCTAAGTGTAAATTTACCCGTCGGGTTACCCGTATCCACACGCGGGTAGGAAAATTTACCCATACCCGTACCCGCGCGGGTATTACTACCCGACGGGTAACCCGTACCCGCAAGCATACCCGGTTCAACACATAAGAATATCATCAATTTAGACATTCATTAATCATGCATGCCAAGCACAAAAGCGTCTAATGATCAAAATTAGTACATCACATAAACATACTTGACATGACCATATCAACATATGACAAACAAATAAACAATCAACAAGAAGTAGATAATAAAATTAACATTTGAGTGGGATGCCTAGTTGTCTAATGCGGGTATTCATTACCCGCGGGTAGGCGGGTATGGGTAGTATATACCCACACCCGCACCCGCCTACCCGGCGGGTAGAGGATTTCGCCCAATAACGTACCCATGGGTACATAAAATTTTCCATACCCGTCTCTTTATCGGGTAAAACCCGTCGGGTATTCGGGTATCGGGTACCCATTGCCATCTCTAGATGCGGTACATGGAGGAGAGGAAAAATGGTCACGGCATGGTGAGGCTACAAGACAAGCTGATGAAAGGGAGCATATGGAGTGCATAGTGTATTAAATGGAGAGCGATGACTAGATAGCTTGGGCTGAAGAGGAAGCTGTACAGGATGACGACATGGATAGTTTAGATAAGGACGAAGCTCCCATTCCACAGGAATGGAATCGGTTTGATGCTGAGGGTGTTGCCGCACATGATGAGCACAAATCACTATGGGAGTATCATGGCACAGAGGTTCAGTTGCATTCAATGTTTACTGACAAGACATCGTTGTAGGATTCCATCAGGCTCTGGGCCCTGTCCATGTAGTGGACTTTTCGAGTCGTGAACTCTAGTCAGAAGCAGTACAATATGAAGTGCGAGTAGGCCGGTTCTCCTTGGAAGTTGCATGCTCGTAGACCGAAGTATGAAACTCATTGGATTGTGTCGAAGGTGGAGTCGCACTCCTGCATTCTTAGTAGTGTTTTGAAGAGGCATTGTAACCTAACATCTGCCTTTATAGCCAATTTGATGTATGGAGAGATAGTAGAGAAGAAGGACATGGAGGCCATGAACATCATGGTAGCTAT
This sequence comes from Dendrocalamus sinicus, assembly GCA_036346575.1. Lineage (NCBI taxonomy): Eukaryota > Viridiplantae > Streptophyta > Magnoliopsida > Poales > Poaceae > Dendrocalamus > Dendrocalamus sinicus. The sequence continues at coordinate 14,416,996 of CM070644.1, forward strand.
CGAGAAGAAATTCAGGACAAGTTTAGCTACGCAAAGGCATAGCGTGCGAAATAGAAGGCTTTGAAAAAATGGTTCGGGTCTTTCGAGACAGTGTACGACAACCTTCCTCGTATGCTCCAAGTGCTGTAGGATAGGAACCCAAGCATGTACATTGCTGTGATGGACAAGCCATCTACAAGGCTGCCAGGTTTTGCAGTGTTGTAGTGGGCATTCTTAGCTTTTGGTGCGTGCATCGAGGCTTTTAGGATATGCTTCCCGTAATCTCAGTTGACGAGGCCTTTTTGACTAGCAAATAGAAGGGCTAGATCTTTATAGCCATTGGCATTGACAGCAACAATCAAATTTACACCTAGCCATCACATTCGTGGAAAGTGAGAATTACGATAGCTGGTTGTGGTTCCTTAGACATGTGAGGGTTGGAGTTGTCTGCGCTCGTTCTGGTGTGTACGTAATCTATGATCACCATACCGGGATAGTGAAGGCCATAAGAAAACATTAGGAAGACCCTGAGGAGCCCTTCCCTTAGCCGGATATGAGGAACAGATGGTGCATTCGTTACCTGGGGGCAAACTTCTTCAAGCAATTCCCAAAGCAACTGTTGATAAAGTTATTCAAGAGACTGGCTATGCAGAACCAGAAGAGAAAATTTAACGCTTTGTGGGCGCTGTCGGATGAAGACAGCAGTAAGCATGTCAACAAGAGGAACAAGGGGCCGGCCATAGCTAGCGGCACAACCCGAATGCCTCACAGCATTAGCTGAGCTTAACGTAGCTGATTTGAGGAGGAGGAGCTCACGGAACATCAAGTGCTTCTCGTAGTGAATCGAGGGAGAGTCATTGGAGAAGTGGTCATTGCTGCACGACATGGACGGTGTGAGGTGTGGCATAATGATGACTAACCTTGTTGAGATGTACAACTGGGTTCTCATGGGCTTCATTCTTAGCCCCTCGTCACCATTGTGGATAGTGTTCTGCACAACACAATTAGCTATTTCAGGGAGAGTCATGCAAATGCCGCACTTCATGTAACCAACCCACAAACATCGTACTCATAAAAAATTATAGCATACATGGAGGCGAAGATAGAGTAGAAACAACTGCATATGGTGCATGTCATGGGCAATAGGGAGCATCGTTTCAATGTGCTCCTCTAGGATAGAGTCAAATTGGGATGGCTCGTGCCCTTGTTACCCATGAGGTATGCATTGGTGATCATGTAAATGAATCTAGCTGCTCGTGCAATAAGTCGAAGCTGTTATACAAGCTATGCTCTCATGTCCTCGCCACATGTTAAACTGTGGGCATGGATCCTTTGAACTTCATGTCCGAGTACTTCTTCAAAGAGAGGGTATGCATGCGTAGTGTGGCGAGCTTAGGGGGTTCAGGGTTGTGAGGGAACTTCACCACTTGGATATTGCAGGAAGGATCTAGATTCCAGATGTTGACATGCTGAAGGGTGGAAATGGTTGGCCACAGATTCATCGTATTACAAATGATATGGATGAAGCACAAGCCAGAGCGCCTGGTGCATGCTGCGGGTGATGCGGTCGGGAGGGATACACAGCTAGATGATGCAAGGTTTCTACTGATGAGTAGGTAGACTAGCATGGTTTCTTCAATTAGTTGTTGGAGTATGCAAAGTGGCTTGAAGACTACAAATCATTGTGCATTGTAAAATGTACTTTGTTAGATGGTAATTTTGACACACATATTGTCGTACTAACTGTATCATACATTGCATGTATCATTTGTACAACTGTTGTGGTATTTTCCCCTTTCCAGTACTGTTGTAAGTATTGTGCTAGTAGTGTAGTATTGTTTCATTTTTTATTTATAAGTTCTATTAACTATTGGTGTACATTCACAGATCAGAGTGGCCTTACGGCCTGTTGGACAAGCACGCCAACCGGCTGCATTGTGCTTCACATCGTGTCCTGCCTTTAGGGAGCACGGCGGAGGCAGCTGACTTGGGGGTTGTCTGCACACGCACACCTCGAGTGGTCTGGAAGCTAGACCCACGTTGGACAGCCAGATTTGCACTCTGGCAGTGTTGTATTCTTGTTGTACGTAGGTTGTGTATTGACCTTTTTTGGCTTCGCAGGTTGAGCGATGCTGGGCTACTCTCTCTCGTCCGGATGGTGCAGACCACAGACAAGGATGGACTGGCCTTGCCTATGGGCAAGGATGATAGTGCGGAGTAGTTGCGACGCTTTCTGTTTGACCACTCCCTGCTAATAGCTTTGGTGGTCAAGTGGTGGCCGGAGATGCACACTTTCCACTTCTCATTTGGAGAGATGGCCCCTACTCTATAGGAGATCTCCCTACTGCCAGGCCTTTCTATCACGGGAGTTGGTGCCTTCCTACTAGAGGCCCTGGCCGAATGGTGCTTGGATCTGTTGGATAGGTTCCAGGGAGTCCTTCTGCCTGGGGCCGCGGAGGAGTACTACGTCTTCCCACTAGGTCAAACGCACGACCCGTCGTTGTGGTGGCTCTCGAGTTCTAGGTATGTATCTGACACCCTTTCCACTCGATCATCTGCGCTCTCCTTTCTGCTATACGGTCTTAATTACTTTTGCTTGTACTCAAGTGAGGCAGATGGACCCGGCCGCAGATAAGCAACAGGTCTTGCGGCACTTGGAGGCATACTTGCTATGGCTGTTTAGTTGGGTGCTCTTCAGCACCAACAACGGCAACACCTTTGATGAGTGCCTCATCACTCACTCTAGGGCCATCGCCGAGGGGGTGGCCCCCCACACCACCTCAGCCTGACGAGGCTGGGGGTCAGCCTGGCCATAGCTCCCTACACCACCAGCGCAACAGTTTGGGTGTCCTCCGTACTTCTCCGGCTTCCCCATGCAGAGTGCATACGGCTTGCCATATATCCCTCCAGACGGCTTTGACCACGCCATGGCGCTAGCCGAGGGTGCGCTTTGCCTCTTTTTTGTTTTCTCCCATTCTTTTACCTGATAAACTAACGATATTTGCACTGCAGGTTTTACGCTCGCTGAGTGATGTGGGGTCTCCTTGGGCCAAGATGACATAGATCAGTACCATGCATGCCTACTGGTAGAATGAGCCTCGCACTGCCCACATGGAGTGTTGCAGAGGGGGCCACCTTAGACGTGGCTGGCCGTCATTGTAGTAGCAAGCACATATGCAACTAGAGTTGGCGCAGCAGCATATCGGATCGTACGAATTTCCTATATTAATGACCTCCTCAATCCCCTCTCACGCTGCATCTACTGACGGAGGTCATCGTTCTGCTCTTCGAGACTTTGAATCCGTGCCTCCAAGTCAATGATTCGCTCCCACAATGTATCCACATACCTCACAACGTACTGTTCATGGGGGAGGATCAGTCCATCGCACAAAATCGCATTTGGCTATCTACTGGAAAGGAAGGTTAACATCAAAACTATATTAGCAGCAATACAAAATAGACGATTGCCTAATTATACTCCAGAGTGTAGGCATCGAAAGAAACGTCACCCGCCGTCCAAATGGCCTTCCGCCACCTACACAATCGTATCCACCATGTGTTTGTATTTCGGCCACACTGGCTGAGCATGCCTATTTGGCAACAAGCGGTACTTAACGCCGAAGTCCTCCCTCCTTTCGAGCGGTATGTCTCCCTTTGATGACCCATGTTCGACTGGCCCCTCGGCGTTTGCCATGGTATGTTACTCTAGGATGGAGAAGATAGTTCTTCCTACTTGCAAGGGGTGGGGCATGCATTTTATAGCCCGTGGGGTGTCACAGCGTGCCTTATGACAAACAGCATCATGTGCAACCTTTGCGCAATGACTACACCAGACAGGGTAGCTTTGTGTAGCGATAAGACCACATGAAGCATTTTGCATAGTGACAAGGCCACACGGGGCAGCTTCACGCAGTGAGAAGACAAGGCGGGGCAGCTTTGCGCAGTGAGAAGACAAGATGGAGCAGCTTTGCGCAGTGACTACACTAGATGGGACAGCTTTGCGCAGCAATAAGACCACACGAGGCAGCTTTGCATAGCGACAAGACCACATGGGGTAGCTTTGTGCAGCGATAAGACCACACGGGCCAGCTTTTCATAGTGACAGCACCAGATGGGGCAACTTTGCGTAGTGACTACACTAGACGGGGCAACTTTATGCAGTGACAAGACCACACGGGGCAGCTTTGTGCAGCGATAAGACCACACGGGCTAGCTTTGCGCAGTGACAAGACCAAAGGGTACAGTTTTGTGCAATGAGAAGACCAAACTGGCCAGCTTTCCACCAACAACTTTTTCGAAAGATAAGGCAACACTCTGCCTAGCAGCCTATCACATTAAATAAACCACTCATACTAACCCTTTGGTTTATAAAAGGAGGTGGAAGAGATCTAGGAGAGAACACTATACAATCAATCCCAACACTACACCAGAATTTGCTTCACCACGTCGGGATGGACAAGATACAAAAAATCAATGGGACAAGATGATGAAGCAATGGGAGGAGACCTGTGAACTAGCAAGGTCTATTACTACTTGTGACAAACAAGCAAGGGCTGGTGCGGCCCGAGCGGAACAAGTGGAGCGTGTTAGGAGGTCAGCTCCCCGCAATGACGTCACCCGTAGGAAGAATCCCATCCCGAACATTCCAACCGAGTGTTCAACGCAACACCTGCCCGAGGGAGAGACGCCGTCCCTCTGCTGGTGCAGAGACCCATGCAAGTTTTTTAAGTCTAAACAGTGGCTCAGCCTGATCATGCGTTATTGGGGTTAGGCAAACTACTCTTGTGACTATCCCGACCATCGTTCGGACATGAGAAGCTATTGGCAGCCGGTAAGAACCAGTTACAGTATGTTCCCCTATTATTTCTCTTTTAAAGTACACACTAACAACCTCTCCCGTCTAACCGGAGTCTCCGAAACCGCTATGTGGCTACCGCAAGTGAATTGACCTAAATATCCACCCACATGACTAGTGGGCTCTCGACTTCGAGGAGTGGGATATCAAAGGGGCCTGCGAGATCCGAGAGGCGGAGCACCACAACGACGAGCAGACCGAGAGTATGTGTCAGGAGACAAAAGCTCATCTCGGGGCGTGCATGCGCAGGGAACGTGAGGCTCGCGAGAGGGAGCGTGATAAACAGAGGAAAATGGCGGCCAAGGCAAAAGAGGCCGCCGGGGAGTTCAACGCCGAGCTCGCAAGGAAGGAAAAATGACCCTGGTCAACGCAGTAGTCGGGCCGACCTGCACTAACTAGTCTCCTGAAGGTCGAATTTAGTTCCATTACAAAAAGGTGCATATGTATTGTAGGAGAAGTTCGTTTTGTTGCATCGTACATGATGCTCTTTCTTATGTATGTAACCAAACCCTACGCACCGTGTTACACCCAACTTTACTATGAAGTCTATTTTCATATTAATTTCCATCGACCGATACATGTGACGATGTTGAGCTTTCAAACTCATGGATCCCAAAGCAATTGTTCATATTGAGCTAAACTCATTTCTAACAGCTGGAGAAGTTCGCAAGGCCCAGCAAAAAGGAAAGTACGCCCGGAACTCTGGAAGTTTCTGAAGCCCACTTTGTGACGATGCCAGCACAGGGTTTCCATTTCTTTAGTTTTGTTCTTTTAAAACATTTCGATGCATATGTACCGAAGGAAAGTTTGAACTTTGAGTAATTAATACTTATAAATATCTGGATTGACAAAAAAACATGTGTAAGCATATTCACTGTAAAAAGAACTTTCGTTCAATTTAATTTGTATTTTAAAAAATCTTGCTAGCATACATTTAAAAAATTAGTCGACCTAGCACCGCGTGTAACGATAGAAACAGATAGTCAAATTTCAACAATGAGAACCAAAAATGTTTTTGGCATTTCTTTTGGAGGGATCGTGTTCCACTTATCTCTAATAGTGCCATATATGAAGCACACATTTAAATTCTAGTAACATGTACATGATACACGTTACTACACATATACTATACATTTACTAAGGTGCATCATCAGAAAAGAGAATCACATGGCATATTCATCAACACAGTGATGTCAACCGAATTAGGTCCTTCAATATTCAACGTGAACTATATGTATGTTTTCTTATTACCATGTGACAGGCCATTAACTAGCCCATAAATATGAACGTCGGCACTCGGCATGTATTTTGGATTGCAAATACTTGGTTTAAGTTGGCAACATATAATGTAAGAGATTTGAGAGTAAAGCGAGCCATTTGTGGAATTGCAGAATACTAGTTAGAGACCCGTGCGTTGCAATGGAGTTATAAAAATAATGAGACAGAGCTTACTATCTGGCCAACTTCACACATCAAACATTGGAGAGCAAGCGACAGAGAGAGAAGGGTGGCCAGAATGCTTAAGGAGATTGGGAAAGTGGAGGGGGTGGAGAGAGAGAGTGGAGAAGAGAGACGAATGGTCCAGATCAAATCGGATGGCTGAGATAAGAGGAGGGAGAATGGACCAACCACCAACTCACACTTTTATAATAGTAAAGACAAGTCCCAACTGCTACTGCTATACACAGGTACACAACACTGTCAACACAGCGGGTTTCCAGAATCGAGATAAAACACATGCGAGCCGCTTCTATATTTTTTAAAAGTAATTTACACAACTTTTAAAATAAAACTAAATAGTGAATAGTGATTACTTATATCTTAGTATACTTTGAGATTAGTATTATTCTTATTAAAAGTGAAAAGAATGTGCTTATTGCACGAATGTCCAGTTGGATCTCACGTCCTGGACTCCTCGCACCAGGCCCTAGAGAGCACTACTACCTTATGTCACGGATTGTACTGAATATCAACTTAACTAGCAGCATAAGCGCGGCACTACGTCGCGCTAGCTACCATATGAACCAAAGTAAAAGAGACAAAAATTCGTAAGAGGGGATTATCTGAAAAAGTGAGGACCAATACATATTTTTGGAGAAAGTGAAGTGTTTTTCCACATAAAACTAAGGATAGCCAGTGGTCGAAGACAGTGGTCGTCCCGTGGTTGTAGCAAGTGGTCGTAATCAGTGGTCGAACACTGTGGTCGTAGCCCATGGTCGTAGCCATTGGTCCAATATGGTGGTCGCACCCCGTGGTCGAACATTGTGGTCATAGCCAGTGGTCAAACACTGTGGTCGTAGCCATTGGTCGAACACTGTAGTTGTAGCTAGTGGTCGACCATTGTGGTCGTAGCCCGTGGTTATAGCCCGTGGTCGAAGGGTCGTCCGTGGTTGAAGGAGTTCCGTGGTTGAAGTGCCGGCCGTGGTCGAACGCGGGTCGTGGTTGAGGGTTGGCCATAGTCCAAGGGCTGGTCGTGGTCGAAGAATGGCTGGAGTGTGGGTCATGGTCGAAGTGCCGATGGTGGTCGAAGAGCTGGCTGCCATGGCCGAAGCATGGTCGAAGGGTTGGCATTGGTCGAAACTAGTTGAAGGGCAGTGTGTGGTCGAAGGGCCGACTGTGGTTGAAGGAGGGCCGTGGTCGAAAAGCTGGCCATGGTCGACGGCTGGTTGTGGTTGAAGGGCCGACTGTGGTTCAAGCATAGTCAAATGGTTGGAGTGGCGGCCGTAGTTGAAGTGCTAGCGATGGTTGAAGGGCCGACCGTCGTGGTCAAAGGGCCAGCCGTGGTAAAAAGTGGTCAAAGGACAGGGCATGGTTGAAGGGTAAGCATGGTCGAAGCGTAGTCGAAGGGCTAGCCGTGGTCAAAAATGGTCGTAGGGTAGGGCGTGGTTGAAGTGCACATCATGGTCGAAGGAGGGCCATGGTCAAAGTGCTAGCCATGGTCAAACATGGGCTATGGTCGAGGGCCACATTGGTCGAAGGATCGGCCGTGGTTGAGGGAGGGCGATGCTCGAAGGGCTAGCCGTGGTCGAAGCATGGTCGAAGGGCCGACTGTGGTTGCAAATGGTTGAAGGAGAGGGTGTGGTCGAAGGGCGGGCTGTTGTCGAAAATGGTGGAAGGAGGGCCGTGATCGAAGTGTCGGCCGTGTTCGAAGGCCATGTTCGAAGGTCAGCCGTGGTCGAAGGGTGGACCTTGGTCGAGGGTGGGTATTGGTCAAAGTGCTGGCCATAGTCGAAGGAGTGCAGTGGTCGAAGGATCGGCTGTGGTCGAAAATGGTTGAAGGGCAGGGTGTGGTCGAAGGGCAGGCTATGGTCGAAAATGGTTGCAGGACGGCCGTGGTCGAAGTGTCGGTCGTGTTCAAAGGATGTCCATGTTCGAGGGTCAGCCGTGGTCGAAGCATGGTCGAAGGGCGGACCTTGGTCAAGGGAGGACATTGGTAAAAGTGCCAGCCATAGTCGAAGAAGTGCAGTGGTCGAAGGGCCACCCATGGTTGAAGCGTGGTCATATAGCCAGAGTGTCGGCCGTGGTCGAAGCGTGGTCGAAGGGCAGGTGTGGTTGAATGGCCAACCATGGTCGAAGGGCAGGGCTGGACTGTCGGCCGTGGTTGAAGCGTGGTCGAAGGGCCAGGCATGGTTGATGGGCAGGCATGGTCAAAACGTGGTCGAAGGGCCGGTTGTGGTCCAAAATGGTCGAAGGATAGGGCATGGTAGAAGGGCGGGCATGGACGAATGGCCGACTGTTGTCCAAGGGCAGGGTGTGATCGATGGAGGGCGATGGTTGAAGGGCTGGCCGTGGTCGAAGCAGGGTCAAAGGGCTGACTGTGATTGAAAATGGTCGAAGGGCAAGATGTGGTCGAAGGGTGGGCTATGGTCGAAAATGATTGAAGGAGGGCAGTGGTTGAAGTGTTGACTGTGTTCGAAGGATGGCCATATTCAAGGGCTGTCCATGGTCAAAACGGGTTGAAGGGCGGGTCTTGGTCAAGGGAGGGCATGGGTCAAAGTGTTGGCCATAGTCGAAGGAGTGCAATGGTTGAAGGACCACCTGTGGTTGAAGCGTGGTCATATAGCCAGAGTGCTAGCCATGGTCGAAGCATAGTCGAAGGGCAGGCGTGGTCGAAGGGCCAGCCATTGTCGAAGGGCAGGGCCAGAGAGTCGGCTGTGGTCGAAGCGTGATCGAAGGGCAGGCATGGTCAAAGGCTCGGCGTGGTCAAAACGTGGTCGAAGGGTCGGTTGTGATCCAAAATGGTCGAAGGGCAGGGTGTGGTCGAAGGGCGGGCATGGTCAAATGGCCGACTGTGTTCCAAGGGCAGGATGTGGTCGAAGGAGTGCGATGGTCGAAGGGCCGGCCATGGTCGAAGTATGGTCGAAGGGCCAGCTGTGGTCAAAAATGGTCAAAGGGTAGGGCATGGTCGAAGGGTGGACTATGGTCGAAAATGGTTGAAGGAGGGCTGTTGTCAAAGTGTTGGCCGCGTTTGAAGGATGGCCATGTTCGAGGGCCGGCCGTGGTCGAAGCATGGTCGAAGAGCAGGCCTTGGTTGAGGGAAGGCGTTGGTCAAAGTGCCGGCCATAGTCAAAGAAGTGCAGTGGTCGAAGGGCCATTTGTGGTTGGAGCGTGGTCGTATAGCTGGAGCGCCAGCCGTGGTCGAAGGGTTAGGCGTGGTCGAAGGGTCAGCCATGGTCGAAGGGCAGGTGTGGTCAAAACGTGGTCAAAGGGTCGGTTGTGGTCCAAAATGATTACTACAATGTCTTAATAATGCATGCTGATCAGATATGTAAGTCCTAACTAACTATACGTATATACCTGAACTCTGACATTGATAGTGTTTTTAGCACATTTTGGATTTGTATTTACAAGAACAACAATAGTCACACGACAATTGTAAAAAATATTATTTTTGCCACATGGTGACAAGGCGGCAGCGTTATAGGGTTAACACATGGCCAGCGGTGCCTCGTAGTCGTGCGATAGAGGCCTACCATCTGACCACCGTGCAGCCGCGCATCTGCCACCTGGTTACCGGACGACAGGTAATTAAGCCTGCTTAATTACCTGCTTTAATTAGTAGTTAATACTTACTATTTGTGTAAATTTTAAAATATAGAAAATGAGCATAAAAAATTATAAAATTTTATGTGAAGACTTTCCACACAATGTACTTAATTGTGTAATTTTTTTTATAATTTTATCCACTCGGAATGTTGCTAAAAAATTCACAATATTATGTTATTTACAGGAGTTGTTACATATAGCAAACAAGCTCGAAAAATTACTTAATTTTATGTATAGCTTTCTAACATAGTCAACCTAATTGTCTAATTTTTTGAGAATTTTATATACTCCTAAATTTGTTATGTTAATTTAATTGTAATTAGCGATATGTGATACTAATTCAATTCACGGTTGAAATCGTTGGCCGCACAGCCACCATGCGGTGGTCATCTTTTGCAGTGCATGTGATGTGGATCCAAGTAGCACAACTACTTTGGTTAGTGCTGTTTTGATCCGACAAGATGAAGCCAAGGGGGAGGGAAGTGAGGATGGAAAAAATAGAAAGAATGTAATCATTACGGCGCATGAAGAAGATAAGGAGAAGAACCATGCCGGCCACGGGAAGAAAACTCTAGTTTGGAACCTTGGGTTGGATGGAGTTATGCATATATTGTGTGGGCCTAATCATGGTGAAGAGAGAAAGAGAAAGTTCATTTGGCTCAAGACGAAGACACGACATTGATCAAGTTTTAGTTCTTGCAGTTCTGTGCACAACATTCAAGAAGCTTTGAGTGCTAATTCTGAGGTCACTAATGCACAAAAAATACATATTGAAAAGATAATGAAGTCTATTTTCCAACAGATCAAACAATGCTTGATTGAAGCTTCCTACACAAAGTTATGGTAAGATCATTGGATGCTGCCCGAGTTGTTTGGAGAGACATGCGAGAGTTGCCAAATATAAAGAGTCCGAGTATTGCAATGCAAGAGTAGGTAATATTCGACCACACCATAGTTTTTTAAAGATTGAGAAGGATTCTTTTTCAGGTTTCAAATGGATTTGGAAGCCACTTAAATAAGAAAAGCAAAAATATGAAGATTTGAAGTCGGTTCGGGACAACTGGTAAGACCGATACTAAAACGTCTATAACTTTCACAAACAGAGTCCGATTTAGGTGTTCTTAGACTTGTTTGAAAGCTAATTAGGATCCCCACACAATGGATAAGGTGCTAGCCATGGAATCCTCATGGTCATGTCACAAATTGAGAAAGAATCTAATGACAGTAGTTTAGATATTTCCTTTTTAGTTCGTATTGGAGTTTGTTTCAACCTTAAGCCAGGTTGTGCATGAGTTTTAGTTAAGACTATGCATTGTGCACCTATATAAGGCTAGGGCTCAGCCCTATAGTAACTTAGTCTATGATAAGATATGAATTGAGAAATAGAAACCAGAAAATCACCATGGTTTAGTGCCATTGTTGGCGTGTTCTTGAGATTTCCATCGAGGAATTGCTCTTGGTGTATTGAATCTATTTGTGATGTTGGATTCTACTCGTTGAAACTTTGGTTTCTCTACCCTTTGTTCATGTGCTATGGTGTGCATGGGAAAAGGTTTATCTTGGAGGTGTATGCTGTTCTTGGGTGTGCAAGAACCTTAGAACAAGGAGGGCATCCAGCAAGGTGTATCGTGAAAGATCAGTGCCAAAACAACGTGGTTCAGCTAGCTTGCTAGGTGGATCCACATCAGCGTGACTTCTCTCCTTCGCACTTATATCGGCCCCTTGCTGCTATCCCCCCTTTCCCCTCCCTTCTTCGCACATATGTTGCCTTGTCCACACTGTTCCCCTTGCCCGCTCCCATGTCCGCATATATGTCACTCTAACTGTGTCGTCCCCCTCGTTCGCTCCCTCATCCGCACATATATCACTCTTACCATGTTGTCCCCCTCGCCCACGGTGCTGCAAGTCGACAACCAGTCTGTAATTTCCGGTGGAAATGCACTAAGCTCCCTTTTTGCTCAGCCATAAATATAAAGTTCTCGCAGTTACTCATCGCTCCTCTCAACTATGTTTTGCTTCTCATTCTCACACTCATCGTTGAGAATTAAGAGAGTAAAATATAATTAAGATTTTCTAGAGAATAAATATTGAAGTAGTCATCACGAACGTAGCAGTGCTAATTGCTTTCCTGAAGGGCAAATAATTTTTTTATCGCATGCGTTCGATGTTATTCTCGTAGACGTAGTTAATTAGTATTATTCACTTAGTCATAATTAATGTTGCTCATATCATGAAGTAAGAAGGTCATAGTAATTTAGCCACAGTTTTATACTATTTTTTATAGGTACGGTACCTATAATTTGTTATTGTATGGTACTATGTAATTAATTAATTGTAATTACTATAGTGCCAATTAGTTAGGGTTAAGTAATGAGTCAGTGGTAAGTAATTAAGTGGTAAGGACGACGGTAATGTATCACTTGTAATTAATTTTTAGACGAGTAATCAAATTGTTGCTAATTAATGAATTATTTGTATGTAATGTAAACAAGAACTTGCATGTTGCTTGTCATCATTATTTGTTGTAACATTTACTACGGACTGGGTTGTTGTGGCTTCAGGTAGTCGCAAACATGCAAGACTTGATAGTGTTATATGGCGATGGTCTTGTACAGGCAGGACCCAATGGGTTGGACCTATCGACATATCAATGCAAGGTGTTCCGGGCGAAGGGGCTAGGCGTGATGAATATTCACGAGCTTCAAAGCTACATCTGGAGGGAATTTGCCATGGAGGCAATGGTGATAAAACTTACGATTGAGAGGATCACCTACACGAATGGCGTGTGGGAGCTCATCAAGGTGAATGGGACCATAGCATGGAGGCAGTACATATAGATTGCCTCCCAGCCCAAGGCAGCCATTTACGTGAGGCCGATGGTGTACCTGAGTTTCATGCGTAGGGCACTGGAAAACATTGATGAGCCTGGCACCTCCACACCCAGGAAACCATAGGCCAAGCTTCAAGACGATAGCACCGAATGTGCTGTATCAGAGCGAAGACTCGTCCCTCATTTCATGTGGAATGACAGGACGGACATATGGTGGTCAGCTCGCATTGACTACCATGAGTATCTACTAGAGCAAGCGCTCGGGTTGGAGTTCGACGAGGACACCGACCTAGGCTCCGATAATACTGACGACGACGCACACCAGACGGGTGGTCCACCTAGGGAAATTATGTCATCAGAGGTGCCCCATGTGTCCTCTAGACTCGATGTCGCTGTAATATGTTCGCTTGTTTGCCACAAGAAGAAGGGTCCCAGTGGGGGTTTCGAGCCGACACCCTCCTAGTTTAGTAGGGCTTCCCTAGCAAGGCCGCTGTGCAACAAGTTATACACGGTACGTCTTATCTATCAGCTGTGTGTACCGGGTGCACCGGTCCAACCCAGGCAATTACGTAGTGAAATGCATAGTGCAAGGCTACCCTAGAAACGTCAATGCTCAATGAGCAAAGATTTTTAGCTTGGTCTTCTCGTCAAGGCGATGATCGACCACACGTGCGATGATGTACGTTTGTTCAATAAATGGTAACTGCAGTGACGCGTCCACAATTTAGTTACATGCTTTAGGAGATTGAACATAGCCATGTACAACAGGGGAGAGTACTGTGGTACAAGCTTCTTCGAGCATGGCTACTGGTAGAAGGTGCTTAGCGCTACCCACATGGAGTGTTGCAGAGGGGCCTGCCTCAGACGTGGGAGCGGGCAAGGGGGACATCCTGGACAAAGTGACATATGTGCAGACAAGCGAGCGGGCAAGGGGGACAGCATGGGAATCCCGCTTCCCCACCCACACATGAAATGACAAGCACATGCATGAAAATGACTTGATGATACGTATACCTTCTTGGGTCCGCTGCCTCGTGGGCATGAAAATGAATTAGTTTTTGCACCGACAAGACCTAACCCTATCGCAATACACCTCCTCGAGCCCATGACGTGACCCAACGAGCCTGCTTTCTGCACTACCAAGACTAACCAGATGGCCTTACACACTAACAAGACCAAATGGGTAGTTTTGTCGGACCCAGATTTTACAATCCAGAATCCTCTGTGATTTCACCGCACTATTCCTTGGATCAGTAGATAGTGCTCACAGATACAGTATTGAACATCAAAATACATATCATGCGCGTAAATATAATAGTAGACTTACTCATGGGCCGATCAGGCCAAAATCAATAAAATGCAGCAGTAGAAATGAAGCACACAGGTGGGACCCTCAGGACGTGCCCACAGGCAGCCAGCTGGGGTTCACGACCTAGATCTTGACACCTTCATCTTCTTCACCATCATGTCTAGGTGTATTGCTGAAGCGTAGCGATCTGACTCCTGATTCTAGATTAATTGAGTGAGCGAGGGTGAGCACAAACCACTGTACTCCGCGAGACAATACACATGATGCAAATAGATATCATGCATGGCTTATCAAGGGAAAGCTCGAGTTATTTTATTTGCCATAAGTTATTTTACAATATGATATATAGAAATTTTCTAAGACCTAGCAGTTTGAAATAGAACACGATTTTATAAATGTGTGAAAGAATGCAATAGTAATAGCGATTCAGATTTCATCCACTGTTACATGGTTTCTGTACCATATGCTAACCTTTCAGTGTTATAACCGCTTACATTATCACTGGGGCAACACCCAGGGCAACACAAATCAGGGTTTTCCACTGCACACCACTTTTCCAATTCCACCCACAAAGTTTTTGAAATAGAACTATATTTGGTTAAGTTCTCATGTCCGCGCTTGACCGTGGGCATGGTTATTCGAATGGTTTTACCCACAAGAGACAATCTGCCCGTTGCTCCACATGATTCCTTGGTCATGCGGTTGAGTAGATCATCACAATAACTTTTCAAAATATCTGGCCCTTTTTGTCATCTCACCCTATGGGCTGCTCCTACTTGCGGTGGGTCCCATATGCTACGCGGGATATAACCACGGATACTAGCGCATTCGGACTCCACTCTCCACAACACTAGAATGGTTGGAAACTTCACCCTCCTCTCGGTGTCCCTTTAGGCCTCCCCTTGCTCTTACAATATTTCACTCTTTTCCACTAAAGGTGAGATGAGTCTGGGGGTTTCGATAGATTTACTTAGCCAAGTTGCAATTTGTAGACTTGTGGTTGTACTATTTTACATAGGAGGTCATCACAAGATTCAGTTCTTAGTGGTATCTGGGCGGTTCTACCACAATCCACACACCGTGCTTCCACAGCACCACACACCAGCCCCTGTACCATCCGCCCAGATATTTAAGCAAATTGGAGTTTTTGGGAGCATAACATAATCATTTCAAAATATACCTGTCATTTCCATCCATGACTTCTCAAATCAGTCTCTCATGATTAAAAGTGATGCTTGGGACATTTTGGTGCCCCCAAGTATCTAAGCAGTACTAAGCATGGCGAATAACTGTAGACTTATTTTTGAAAGGTTACCATTATAATTTTTCCTAGGGTGACAAGGCTCAAATGTTCAACCATTCCAAAGCAGGTGTAATACTAACAAGTCAAGTAATGGGCATATAACTAGAATCTTAAAACATATATATATATATATATATATATATATATATATATATATATATATATATATATATATATATATATATATATATATATATATATATATATATATATATATATATATATATATATATATATATATATATATGAAATAACAACATGCAATCTGATAATTTAAACAAAAGTACTTTGCAGGAAATGTTGGTTCAATATGATCAAAGTATTGACTTACCTTGCGCGGTTTACCACGGTCTTTAGCTCACTCAAAGCTTTCTCATTTGATGTTCATGAGCCGTTGGCCTTCATCTTCATCTGGATCTTGATCTCGCTTGATCCAGTGAATCTTCAATACTCCAATTTCTAATTACATGATAAACAACTGAATCCAAATAAATGCAAATAACTTAAAAGGTCCAAATAAATATGAATAAATTCAATTTAGCTTTATTATAAATTAATGGGTGATTTGAGGCAAGGTTGATTGGAAATGAAGCATTGACGGAGTCAGAGGGGCTGGCGCGAAGTGGTAAATGGCTAAGGGAAATCCGTCGAGATGGATGCCAAGGGGGGTTTATGGTGAAAGAATATTCACGGAAATATTCTGCTTCAGTTTTGGAGGATGGCTAGGTATAGCCGACTATTGAATACCATGGCGTAACCCAGTTTATTCAATATCTTCTTTTATCAATTTTGTATTTATTAAGGAAGTTTCATGAGTCAGGTTAGACCTATGCACCGATATATGGTCTTAGCTTGTTATTTCTTTAATGGCACTAATTTGTATATCACAAGAGCATTAACCATGACCTAGGGGTTTATACATCATTTTTAATCTAACTTGCATTCTGAGCTAAGGGTTAGTTGATATGTTAACAATTTTCAACATTATTTTCCCGATAGTTACATTTATTAAGATCTTTTATTTGTCATAACAGTTCTAACCAATTATTGATGGTGTCAACTATATTCTAAGAAAATAGGCCAATGGGAATGGATGCTTTAGTTTAGATGTCACTTACTGCGGAGATTTAACTAATTATATTCAGGGTAACGTTTAACTTAGTCTTGCATTCGAAATTAACATTAGTGACTCAACATTCAATTTAATTCTCTAAATTATTCAAGTACCATTTGGAGAGGGATCCCTATGGCTTTTGAGACAATTAATTATTTGCAAGGAAATCTTTCGTTTAAGTCACATAATTATAGTTGAATATTAATGTCTTAATACCTCAATTTATCTAATGGTTGTTCGAAGAAGTATTTTCATGACCCTTTTCAAGATATGGGAATGATAGCCATATTTTAGATGGTTAAATTTTGTATTACTTAATTATATAACTCTTTTTCTATGCAAATAGTTTACAATATATTCTTTAGGCATATTCTAATTTACCCATCGTCATTTTATGTGGAAGGTTAATCAAAATACAAATTCTTATTTCCCTTAATCACTTAATTGTTCATATGCATATAATTCTGCATTTTGACATATATATAAATTTTATTTGAACCCAAATCAATTATCTTAGCTTCCTTGATTTATTTCCTAATTATTTTTAATTGAAATGGGTTAATAAAATGTAAAAAATAAAATGTGTAGAGAGGAGACTCAAACCCAGGTTTGTGCGTTGAATGCCTGCTCGGCTAGCCAACTGAGTGTTCGCTCTTTGGTGAATGAGATGGGGATTAAATTAGAAAAAGCAATCGCAGAGACTGAGCTCAAAATAGAGCATCCCAGTTACGCTCGGTGCTGGCTTTGTCACTGGCGACAGAGGCAGTGGCCGGAGGTGAGCATCCGCAAAATGGGTTGGTTACGCCCACGCCCACCCATAGACAGAGTCTCGCCGGCCAATTTGGTCAGGGTGACGGCCGACGGCTTCCATGGCAGCGGCGGAAATGGGGCCGACGGTGGAGACGACACCGAAGAGGACGAGGAGGTGAACGGAGGAGAGCATGAGCATGAGGGGAGCCTGTGGAACTTACCCAGGTAGTTGGCGCAACCGAAGGGTTGCCGAGGTGGGCCGGTAGCGGAGACCAGGGGCGGCGCGGGGGAGGTCACTGTGGGGGAGGTTCTCGGGTGGTGGAGGGCATCGGCCGAGAGTGGGGAAGCTCCGGTATGCCAAGGAGATGCTCCCACTGCGAGGAATCGAACCGGGGGTCATTGAGGAGGGAGTGGCACTGGCAATGGCGGTTTTGGCCGGCAATGGGGAAGAAGAGTGTTCCGACATGTGGTGGTGATGGAAATGAAATTAATTAGGAGGGGAGAGGAAGCCTGGGGACACATTTTGACGTGCTCACCCTTGGACAATGATCGCTGGAGGGCTAGGATGTCAGTAGCTCGCGGCGGTTGGCACACAGGTGAAAGAGGAAGGAGATAGGAGAGGAAGGGGAGGAGTGCCGGTGCAAGGGAGGCCGGGGCTGCTACTTATAGCTCAGTGGGGGGGGGGGCAGGGAATGCCATGCTGGTGCTGTGGCCGACGACCGAAGAGCAGGGCTCGGCGTGGGTCGGCGACGTGAGCGCTGAGGCGACGGGAGTAGGCGCGGACTGGGCGGCGATGTGGGCGTGGAGATGCCGGGTGCCAGCGGTGATGCGACAGAGGTAACGTGGGTGATGTGCGCATAGTAGGAGTGGCAACATGCGTACAGGAGCAGCGGGGCCAGTCGGTCGGGCGATGCGAGAGCAAACAGGAGACGAAGACAGGACGAGGAGGGAGAAGAAGAAAGGAAAAAGGCGAGGGGGTGCCGAGCCCGGTCTCTAGAGAAGAGAAATAGGAGGGAGGGAGGAGAGAGAAAAAGATGGGTGGCCCACATGGAAGTGAGAGGAGAGAGGAGAAAGAGAGGAGAAAAGGGGAGCAAAAATCAGAACTTGAATTCTTGCTCAAATTTTGTATTCAATTTTTGGATTTTCAATTCAAATCTTGGTTCAAATATCTAGATACAAAATCTAATATTCCTCTATTTTTGATTTTATTAAGTTTGCCCTTGGATTTTGATTTTGATATTATTTCGTTCTTAATTGTATATATAAATTTTTGAATATCCAACCTTGGGTTTCATATGCTAATTGAATTAAAAGAAGGGATTTTTGTTTTAATCATTTAGAGATATATTCTAATATTATTTTGGTTTTATTTTATTGACTTAAATTTAAATTCAAGATTTTGGTATTTTGAATTCATGATCTGTAGTGTCATTTTCCATTTTTATTATTTACATTATCATTATTTGCACTTGGGGTTATTCTTGATTATTAATTTGCATATCACGAAACTCAGAAACCTTCAAATATATATTCAGAAGGAATTTGAACGTCAATAGAATGCAAGAACAAGTTTTAAAAAACCTATATTTTCGAACATCCGAATTTTAGGATGTTACAAGTTTTGTGCAGCGACATGATGTTACACTGGTCCATGAATCGTCCGACGCGCCCCTGCCTCACAGACATGAATTTGCCAAAACCAAATTGGATTTGCAAAGCGTACATTGCGTAGACTTAGCCTATAAGTACTACCCCATTGGCACCGTGTTTTCTGCACCACAGCTAAAACACCACATTGCTATCATAGAGAAGCAATAGGAGGAGATCTCCGACTAGCAAGGGTTGCAGTAGCCCGAAACGAACAAGCGGCCCGTGCCAGGAGGCCACCTCCCAGAAACGAAGCTCCCTGTACCTCCAACTGCAACCCATACCTAAACATTCCCACCAAGGGTTTGCCATAGGACCAACCAATCGGGGAGACACCTCCTCTTTGCTGATGTAGGGACGCTTGTAAGTTCTTCAAGTCAAAGAATCGGTTGAGCTTAGGCATGCATTACTGGGGTGCGGTAACTATGCCTGGGACCGACATTAGGACATAGTCCATTACAGGTAGCCAGTAAGGATGGGTTACAGTATATTCTCATACCAGTTCTCTTGTATGGTATGCATTAACAAGCTCTCTCCTCTTCACGTAGTCTCCAGATCTGCTATGCACATACATAAATGTATCGATCGAAGATCCATTGGCACGACCAGTGGTAGCTGGACTACGAGGAGTGAGATGCACAGACAGCATGCGAGAGGGTGGAGGAGTGATGGCACGCCGAAGATCGAAGTAAGCGTATCTGGTGGGAGATGGAAGCTCACTTGGAGACGTGTAGGCGTAGGGAGTGCGAGTCTCGCGAGGAGTGCAAGAGAAAGCGTGAACTAGCGGCTAAGACATGAGCGAGTGGTGAGGACTACAACGCCGACCTAACGAGGAAGGGCAAATGGCCGCAGTCAACGTAGTAGTTTGACTCTCTTCATACATATGTGTACCATCCTTGGTTGCTTAGCCTGCATGCCGTGTAACACCCTTGTCGGACCAACTATCGTTTTATTATCATTACGTTATTTATCCAAACCTCTCCTCCGTGTATGAATTTTCTGTTGCATCGCAATAGCACTTACCTTCGTACTTACAAATCATTGCCACCTCAATCGTTCGTACAAAATTCTTCACAAATTTATCACAATACAACAACATATGATGATCACAAAATATTATTATTAGTCTAACAAATTTCATACCGTTGAGAATCTACAAAAATCACAAAAGGACTAACTTACCTTATCTACCTTTTTATTTAAAAAATAACCTATAAACAAGATTTTCTGCATGTATACATACAAAAATTGCTCTTTATCCCCCATAATTATTTCCATTGGACCAATCAAAAAATTATTATTATGTATTATCATTAATAAAAAAACTTACAAATAAGATTTGGTACTTGTATCACCCGGGCGTGCTAGCCCTCCTCGACCAAAATTCATAATGGATACAATTCATGAAAAATTAGACAATTAGGTCGATTGTGTCGGGAGGCTGCATATAAAATTTTATAATTTTTTAAGCTCGTTTATTATATGTAACAACTCTTACAAATAACATAATTGTATGAATTTTTGAGCAACATTCGAAATGGATAAAATTATAAAAAAATTACACAATCAAATATGTTATGTCGGGAGGCTGCACATAAAATTTTGTAATTTTTTAAGCTCAATTGCTATATTTAAAAATTCACGCAAGTAGTAAATATAAATTACTAATTAAGACAGGCAATTAAGTCAGCTAATTAGCCGGCTTAATTACTTACCGTCCGGTGGCCGGGCGGCAGGCCCCTTGCCACCACTAGCCATGTGTCAACTACATGGCGTTGCCGCTCGGTCACCGTGCGGTAAAAATGATATTTTTGTAATTATCGTGTGACTACGGTTATTTTTACAAATATAAATTTAATATACTAAAAGTGCCAAAAACTCGACTTTGACTGGCCCACGAGTATTGCATTCTAAAATACAGTCTAAATACCTGACCTCTGACCTTGACCTGAACTCTTTTATACATTGTTGTAACCTGCATGATAAGGCGTGCGAGTTGCAAACCGCCAGGAATAATGCAGAAGCAGGAAGCTTCCAGGAAGCACACAGGCGTTTTGTTCTTGGCTAAGTTTAATCACGCGGCATTTTGTCGTAGTGTTGATGCCAAATGTGCGAAAGCCATATATTATTATCTTTTCCTTCTATTTTAGGACAGGATTCTCTTCGCTAACATGTACGGCCTTGGTCTGTTTCCATTGGCACTGCTGTGTTCAGAGCCTCAGAGTCAGAGCCGTCATCTGCTGATTAGATTGGCGGACCGGACTTTCGATTTGGACATGATACGACCCTAATATTTTCTAGATAAGTAGAGAGTGTTTATAGATATATTACTAAATTATTTTATATATTGTATGAATTATACCAAGCACTTATATTACATACCAGTTTAATTAATCTATATCTGGTGAAATTTACAATACGAGTCAATCAGACCAAATGTTTACATTACACAAAAGTGGAAGCGATAAACAAAAGATGAGACCATCTTGCCACAGACAAGCAACTGGGGTAAAAGGGTGCCTTTACTTTTCTCCAAGAAGTCTAGATAATATATGCGTACATGGTCACCATCAAAGTCTGTCTAATTGGACAAGATCTATACTACTAAAAATTGTCCTAGTTTCCACCATCCTCTTCTTTGTCTGGTTTGGGTGCATCATAATAGGCGTAGTGGTTTTGCTCCATAGGTTCTGAGTTAATTGAGAGAGCAAGGGTGAGCATAAACAACCATACTCTATGAGCCAACACACAAGATATAATTATATAGATGTATGACTTATCAAATGAAGGCTTGGATTATTTTATTTGCTAAAGGCTCTAGTTGAAAGTTACAATAAATAGAAATATATGAGATTTAGCACTTTCAACTAAACCATGTTTGAAAAATGTAAGAGTGTGCAATAATAATAGTAATGCAGGTTCCATCCACCTGTTACATGGTTCTATCCACTATATGCTATTTTGATACTTGGGTTCTATCCCCTCTTTATAATCACTGGGTTCTTCCACTTAGGGGAAATCAATACTTAGTACTCCATCCACCTTTCGTGTTTTTCATCTTAACCACAAAGTTTGTTTTGTAAATATATACTAACTCAAGTAAGTTCTCCATGCTCGTCCATGACCGTGGGCATGGCTACTCGAACAGTTTTCACACAGAAGTTGCACACTTTACACACAAAAGACAACCAATTTGTTCTATTTCACATATTTTATTGGGCATGCAGATCAAGAAGGTCACTACAAAGCCTTTATAATGCATCAACTTTTCCTTTTCATACTCTCTCACGAACAACCAAAAATGTAAACCATACCCAAAATGGCCCATCCCATCACGTCCTGGGCTCCTCACACGAGGCCCTATAATACTACTACCTTACATCACGGATTATACTGGACATCAACTTAATTACTACGAATCTTAATAATGCATGTTGATCAGACGTTTAAGGAGTTAAAGGTATAATTTACTCTAAATAAATAACGCGGGAGAAGCTTAAAAAGAATTTAACGATGGAAGGCATACCACCTCCATGTTCCAACTTCCAACGTCTCATATGTATCCTTAAAAGAAAAAAACGTAGCACATGTTAATCATGAAAGCTAGCTTTCATGATTTATTTATGACTGATGGATGTGAAACCACCCCAGCGATGTGTACATCTGCATCTCCACGTTACTTAAGTGGTTGTTCGGTTTGATTGATGAAACTATTCTATCTTGAACGATGTCTCACTCTCTTATTTAGTTCGGTAGAAGGAATTATTTTATTCTAGATGAGATAGTTTGGTTTGGTGAGGAATATTTTACCTAGATGTTATATCGTGTTGTTCAGCCAAATCGAGCGAACCACGTCTCCCGAAATGGGATCATCCCATCCATCTTAGTACCATGAATCAAATGTCTCCTAAATACAATTGATTTCTCTCAAAAAAATAGTATTCTTTACTAATATAAAAGGAGACTTCTCTCTCAGGTCCAGTGGCAATGGCGCTGGGACGGTCAGGTCTAGTTGTGGAGACCTCTCTCCCCGACTCTCCTCCGCCAGCATCGCCACCTTCTACTTCTCCTTTGCTATCAGCATAGTCGGTTGGTGTCAGCTATGGCTCCATGTTCTTGGTCCGCCGTCGTCCCCACTGTCTCGTTGCGAGGACGGCATGATCTAATGGCAATGGAGGTGAGGATGACCGGATTTGGTGGTAATGACCTCAGGGATGCCAGATTCGGACACAATGACCTTGGGGTCTGTTAGATCTGCTACGCTAGGGTGGTGAACGCTAGCGTCGAGGACGATGGCCCCAAGATTAGGTGGTTATGGGTTTGGGGATACTGACGAGGAGCACAATGACCTTAGCAGAGTTTGGAGGTAGAGGTGGAGACGAAGGTGGAAGTGTACCAGCAGGATCTAATGGCAGTGATTTCGGAGCCGGTGTATTTGACGGCAGTGGCCTGATCTGATCAAAATGTGACATTGTACAGCGGGTATGTGTATATGTAGAGTCAATATTTTTCGCGCCGTTTTAAAAAGAAAAAATCTTAGAGATGACCTCGATCTGATTGAAATGTGACATTGTACAGCGGGTACGTGTATATGTAGAGTTAATATTTTTCGCGCCGTTTAAAAAGAAAAGTCTTAGTGATAAAATTTTGGCCCAGCCGGTTTCCGTTTCTATATATATACGTGCGTTTCGTAGTTTTCTCCCCCAACAGTCCAACACTACCTCACCACTCCAACCGCTTGGAATATTTCGGCGTTTGATCTATCCTGCGCGTCGTCGATCGGCTAGTTTTGTTGCGAATTTTATGCGATACGATGGCACCGCCGGAGATCAACGGCGGGGGCGGGGGCGAGCACCTCCTCGAGAGCGGTCTGCTGGCCGCCGGCAAGGCGGCGATGGGGGAGGAAGAGACGTCGGGGCGGAAGAAGTCGGAGGCGTCGCTTCTGCGGCCGCGGCCGAGGGTGCAGCGCGCGGTGGCGCAGCTGCAGGAGGTGTTCCTGGGCACGAAGCTGTTCCCGCTCTTCTCCGCGGTGCCGCTCGCCGTCGCCGCCGAGTCCCTCTGCCTCGGCCGGGTACGTTCGTACGTTTCTCCGAATGTCATAAGCACAGTGAATAGTACCGCGCCGTACCTACGCACGTTCTTTGATTCCTCAATATGTGCGTGATTGCAACGTTTCTTTGAGGAAACTAGCTAGCTAGCTTTGGTAAGGTTTCTCCGAATCCGGCACAGAGATGAGCCGTATGTGGTCACGGCGGTACGGAGAAGGAGCACCAGGTTTTGTTTCCTTGTCACCTTCTTCAAGTATCTCGCCGGAGACCTTTCTCTTCCCAAACTGTCTCGGTCTATATACCAGAGGGTAGCACGGTTTCCCTCAACCATGCATGCTTAGGGGGGCTCCTAGCTAGCCGTCGTCGATCTTGATCCATGGCTTCTGTTCATAGCAGAAAATCGCAAAGACTGGGATGTACTCCTAGGATGGATGGCAAATGTGTGAATTGCGCACAGGACTCGGCAGTTGGTCGGGGCGACGACAATACGCATGGAGAAGCCTCTGGTTCGATCTTGACGTGTAGCGATATGTTAGACGCACTTTCTGTGCTAGTGTTTCCAAGTCAAACTATGTGCAGCAGCCTCCAGGGAGAGGCATCTCTGGATTGCACTTTTTGCATCTGGACCCATCGAATAGAGGACATTCCTGTACTCTGCAGTAGACATTCCATCGACTAGAGGACATTTCTGTGCTAGTGTTTCTAAGTCAAAACTATATAGTTCCTTCCAGGGTTGCAATTAAATAAGGCCACCACTGGACAGGATTTGTCTTTTCTATTGTGCTCATCCTTTGGTTGGCAAGGTTAGTAGTAGTGCCTAGTTTGTGCCTTATATCATCATAGTATATGGCTGGCATTTGGTATGTACGTGCAAATTATACATATCGGACTCAAGGGTGGCCTGTGAGGTCGAGCTGATATGGAATGGTTACCCCTTAGGTTTTACAGTTGATCCGCCCATTGGATGTGGTATCCACTTGCTCTAGTAGGTTTTATCAAACCTAGGGAGCCATAAAAAATTTGAAGGTGTACTTGTTTCCCCCCTCAATATTCATTGGCTCTTTTCACACGTTGAAATTAAAATGGACGGTCAAATCTACTAAATGAATTCACGGCTCATTTGGAACATGATAATTTTGCAGGGTTATTTTCCGCTTCTGCAAAATTCTTGTGCTTCAATCAAATAGGCACCCGGGGTGAACTCTATGGGGTAAGGATTCCGAAGTCGATGAGTTCTATGGTCCAGAATTTTTCAGCTTTATGTTGCAAGTGGGGATGCAGGGGGGAGTGGTTCCGCTGTAACCTGCAAAATGTTTCCTTACGTTTGAAGTCTGCAACTGCCCTATAGCTAAATTATAGTTGGCTACATGGAGCTACTAAGCAAGCAAAGCAGCATGATAAGCTACTAGATTCATCTAGTTTGATTTTGACATTCGTCGACACACAGGAGTGAGCAGTAGGTGTTAAGCCCCGCTCGGTTGAGCTGAAAAATAGTGGTTTATAGATGAACCGCTCGGTTGAGCTGAAAAATAGTGGTTTATAGATGAAATTGTACTGTAGCTGGCTGAAAATACATTGTAGCTGGCTGAAAATACATTGTAGCTGGCTGAAAATACACTGTAGCTGGAGGTGACTTATTTGACGTAATTAAATTTTAAAATAGAAAAAATATATTAACTCATTATAGACAACGCAAATGAATATGGAAAAAAGAACCGGCAAAAAAGCTCAAAAAGGCTAAAAGTTCAGAAAAAGACGAAATTTATTAATAGTAAAAAATAAGTCCGAAGCTCAAGCTGAAATGAGCGGGGCAAAGTGTCATCAGCATTGCGGATGTTTTTCTTGGAAAAAACCCCAATCTTATATAATTTTGCAGAAATTAGTACGATTTGAATAGGAATTTCGCAAACCTCCCAGCACCAAACGGTTGCGCCAACATAAACTCCCAAATATTTCCAATTAGATTATGCGTAGATTCTTTTATCAAAAAATGGTCCATGTGGTTGTATGTCATTGCACCTATACCTCGGCCTCTCTGCCGTCGATGATCGCATCAAGATATTTTAAGTGTGGCTCGTGTCGTAGTGGAGGGTCGAGAAGGTTGCCTGGATGATAGCTTTGGTACAACAAACGGGCACGCGAGTTGTATATAGCGGCAGCATGCACACATGTCATTTGCACGGACTTGGGGGAAAGATTTTAATTGACAAACGAATAGGACGTGCATGAAAGAGTGTTGTACAGCTACATCAAGCAGGTGAACTGTACACCTTCTTGTCCTTGTCACTACTCCAGCGTTTCGCAAACTTGTACAAGAACTAGATCGATCCTTTGATGGCTCAGTTGATCTCACGCTGCGAGGAGGGCTGAAAAATGATAAAACAACCGTAGAATTCGGAGGCACGATACACGCCGGTACTTAAAAACGCGTATGCCGTCGACGACGGGTATAGTTTAGAAATGGATAGATTAGCAGTGGAATCACATGACGATCGGTCAAAGAACTTGCATGCTGGCCATGTACAGCTCGCGCGAAAGAACTTTGCTAATAAGTTTACTTATCAATAAATTAACATGACAGTGATGGCATGCTCCTCGTGGCTAAAGAAGGTTTGAGAATGGCATTAAATATTTTTCTCGGGTTGCTCGGTGTGTAATTTTTCTAGTTTTAGAAGGGATTTTGTCAGCATGACTCCGTATGATGCAAGTATGTCGACATGTTCCCCCATATTCTTGTTCGCAAATGATAGAAGCTTCTCTCAAGCTTCACTGTAGTAGATCTTCCCCCCTGACTTATCTATTTGGTTTTGCTAAGAGAGTTCACATAATTTCTTGCAAGCTTCGTGGAAGATCTCACATGACCTTTTCGTTCACTAAGGGTGAAAGAGTAGAAAATACTTGGAAATTGTTGCAGTGGCAACAGAAGTTTCCAGCTTTAGACCGGATCCGATCTAATGGGAACACCCTGTGTTAGTCAATGTTGCATTTGTAGTATGTCTATGTGAACAATACTGATCATTAACAATCGGTACATTCTATGTAACGAGCAGATTGTTTTGTGGGGTTTTTTTTGGGGTGTAGTTACCTGTGCAAGGATAGTGTTTGATGAATTGCCCCAAAGAATTCATTGGTCAAGAATGCAGTGTTTACATACTATGGACATGCAAAATGATAATGGTTGGGTCCAAATGACAAAAATTCTGTTTTTTTCTTAGTTAGTATTTTTACTGTATTTTGCTCTCTTCACTTGTTAGATTTTCTTGTCTTTACCCTTATGGTGAGAAATTCTATCGGCAGGCTTGGGTGTTTGCTTTCAGCTTGATAGGCCTGGCTCCGCTTGCAGAACGTGTGAGCTTCCTAAGCGAGTAATCTCTCAATCCCTTGTCACGTTTGTGTCTCTACTTTGGTCTGGTTTCTGTCTTCTTTTATATATAGAAGGTTCACTCTTCTGCCGCTGATCAGTAGTCTGATGTCTGTTTGTGCAGACAGATTGCCAATACCGTAGGACCAACGGGTAACTACAATCTCTTAACTGTTGTTTCACTTTATTATGTGGAAAATGCATTCTGACAGGAGATTTGGCACACAGTTTATTATCTTAGTGCAGCTTAATGAATCATGAGAGAAACTTTGTACTCAAACTATCCAGGTACATGTAGTATATGACTATATGTTCAAATAGGATACGTGAGAGTTATCTAAGTAAAATTTCATTTTGCTGATCAAATTGAAACTTCTCTTGAGATAGGTCAACAAGTTCCTATCTTGTGATGTATCAATTGCTAGTGATTAAGAATAAGGGGTAACGGAAATAACGTTTAGAAACATTACTCTGAGAACTAAACATTAAAGTAACATTTCTTCCTTCTAAACAACCTTTGTATTCCCCAACTATGAGCTGCGAATACTAGGGAAAAATAATAAGAAATATGTGACACTGATGTTTCTCAAAGATATTATCCACTCAAATGGTTAGTGTTTCTCATGTTGACAAGCTCAATGAGGGTAGCCAACAGTTGCTACTGCTACCTTTCTGTGTAGGAGTTGACAATATGCGCATAGCACCCGATATCAACTGACCTAAGTACCTATGTGCAAAGTTAATATCATAGTACCGTTTATCTTAAGCATTCTTCATTTATTTGAACTCTAATTAACTCAAATAAATTTACAAGGATTCACAAAAATTAAGTTCACTCTGCTATTCCTTCTGACAATTTTGAGTGATATTAAAAACAGAGAAGTAGTCTTGAAAAGCACGTAGAAGTAATTTTGACTACGCTAGCAAATTAGCAATCATGAAACGCATTATCACTGTACAGAGGACTCGTTATTCTTTTGTTCATGCATGTGCTTTTCTGAGTATAACCCTTTATAGATTTTACTTGATAGTTCTCTATATTTGGAACAATTTTGATTACAGCTGGTGGGCTTTTGAATGCAACCTGTGGGAATGTGCCTGAACTAATCATTGCACTGTTTGCTCTGCATAAGGAAAAGGTGGAAATTCTCAAGTGGTCACTTTTAGGTTCCATCTTATCTAATTTGCTCCTTGTCCTCGGTTCATCACTCCTCTGTGGAGGGCTTGCTAATATTGGCAAGGAGCGTCCACTAGACAGGGTAAGATTGCAGTTTAATAGTACCATTGTATATCATCAGAACTGCAACAATAACATGCTGAATTTTCTGTGATATCCTTTAACAGAGACAAGCAGATGTAAGCATAGGCCTTCTGTTGCTGGGTGTTCTCTGTCACATTTCTACTGTAGTGTCTAAATACACCATTAGCACTGGAGATAACTTAAGCTCATCAGGCTCAATTCTAGAATTATCAAGATCAAGTGCCATTGTAATGCTCGTTGCCTACTTTGGGGGCCTCCTCTTCCAACTAAAAACCCATCGTCAAGTTTTTGAGCAAGCAGAGGTATGATGCTTTCTTCACAGGATGTTGGGAATGATGTCAATAAACAATGCAGAGGCCAGAGGCAGTTTTCTTGCTAGCAAAATACATACAGTTAGCGCTTCTAACAATTGAATCTCTTCTCTAGGATCTTCACTAAGGATAATCAGAGCGATATCAATTGCTGTAGACTTGTAATTAGCATTGTGAGCAACCGGATTTAATTCTCTAGATAGGCAAACATCTTTGTCTTTGTTATCAGATATGTAAAAACATAGTCTTACTACCTATACAAACGTTTATCACTTAATATGCTCTATATAGTCAAGACGTTGGCTCTAACTGGGCAAACTTTTACTCTTGTTGAACTTCACTCAGAATTTAGCATTCTGGTTCTTTCTAATTCTTTGTATTGCTAGAAGTACATCACTATGTTTTCTTCATTTTTGAAGCAGAATTTCTGAATCTAGTGTAGGTTTTATGAGGTTGCACATAATGGTAACTACACGAAGCAAATAGATATTTTGTCATGTTTGGACAGGGTGAATACCAAAGTAATATTTTTGCTTATCGAACTGATGTCTCACAATTAACTGATATGTGCAAGCATTGAATTTCAGGACAGTTCAGAGGGCAGCAGCAGCGATGAAGATGCTACAGATACATCAGTTATAGGATTTGCCAGTGCAGTAATCTGGCTGATAGGGATGACCGCAGTCATTGCTATGTTGTCTAATTACGTTGTGACTACAATTGAGGTATAAAAATTGGAAGAAACATGAAGGGCATTTATAATATTTTTAAGTTGTTTCCTTTTGATTGCTGAAAAATGAAAATTCAGTACGTTTGACTATTGTGTTACCTTTTGATGATAGGAAGCATCAGAGTCATTGGGCATCCCAGTTAGGTTCATTAGTGTTATCCTACTTCCTATTGTTGGAAATGCAGCAGAGCATGCAGGCGCTATCATATTTGCTTTCAAGAACAAAATTGTAATGATGTATCCAATTTTTTGCTTACTGGTCGAGGTTATTCAAATTATCTGAGTTAATGAGTGCCATATATATGCATGTAGGATATCACCCTGGGAATTGCTCTTGGCTCTGCAAGTCAAATCTCAATGCTTGTGGTGAGAATTAAGAGAGTTGCTCCCTGTTGTCTTTTAGGTATGGTTACCTTCGGATTTGTTGATCAGGAGCTTACTTTCATGACCAGGTACCCATCGTTTTAATTGCGTCCTGGGTGATTGGCGTCCCTATGGATCTTGACTTCAACCCTCTTGAGACTGGATCATTGGTTATGACAGTAGTTACCACTGCATTTACACTTCAGGTAATGAAAACACAGGACTTGATGTATATTACCATTCAAAGGTTGCGCATATTTTCTTTTGGGGAAGTGTAGGATGTATATGATATTTTACTATATTTTATTGCAGGATGACAAATGGCATTACTTGAAGGGTTTCAATTTAGTACTTTGCTATGTTGTTATAGCAGTGTGCTTTTTCACCGTGAGAGCCCTGCCAAGTAAGTACAGTAATAAGCTTGTATAAGATTATGCACCACTGGAAAGAAATTTATGCATATTCCAAAGTAAAATTGGGGATTTCTGGAACCAAGATATCCATAATCACATCTGCTTACGTATTGAAAAAGAATAATCACATGGGCACTAAGATCTGCGCAATTTTCTGTTACGTACAGGAAAGTATTGTATATGTAAATAGTTATTTCTTTTCTTTTGTTAATCGTAAATAGTTATTTCTTTTACCAGATTCCGACTGATCTCTCCTTATCTATTTACATTTGGGGGGTTCATTTGTTCAGCACCAAAGAAGTGAGTTGCTCAAGGGAATGCCCCATGTTCTGAACCAAATTGAGAGGTCGGCGAGACATCTGAGTTGTAAGGGTGTGTAGACTGGTGTTCGATCGAGCTCCTGATCAAGCTGTTCAACATGCCGAGCTCACTTAACCAACTTCACCACCGATGCATTGTTCGTTCTCCAGAAGTGACGCTGACAAGATGGCAGGCACCTCGATCAATCGTTTTGTCCATGCCACTGCTAGTGTGGTCTATCTCTCCTTGAGAAAGCTAACCTGAGGAAATGTTGTAATTATGATTTTTCCCACTCTAATTTAGTTACATCTGGTACATGTTAGGCTCGAATGCTTAGACCAAAGGTACTACTAATATTACGGCCTTATTAAGGAGTGTTTTTTAAGCTGCGGCTGAAGATTTTTAGCTGTGATAGATAATTTTATCTGTGCTTTTCGATACGGCAGTGGACGGCGAAGATATCAACGCGGATGGCATACATAGTCTTATGGTTGAAAAGTCATTTAAAGAATCCGTTTTAAAAGATCATTTTGTTTCAACATTTGGCTTTTTGATTTTAGAAGAAACCAAAACCTAAAAAAAAAAGGCATAAATCTGACAAGGGTACGGACTTTTTCTCAGATATACATACATGTGCTCAATGTTCAACTATCGTGTAGTTTTTTTCGTTTGCGGAATCCCACCAAGGAAATGGAAAATCAAAGAGAGCAAAAGTTGGCACGAATCCTGAAGTGCGAGCACAAAACGCCAGGCAAGGGGCGAGCCATCCTACGCTATACTGGAGGAAACCATATCGTTTGCAAAAAAGAAAAAAAAAAGAAAAAAAAGAAGAAGGAAACCCTACCTTACATAACATTCCCATAGTCCATTCAATCCTACCATCACAAAAAGATGAGTAGAAACGGCACAATACACGCACCCTCCTCTCTCATCTGCTCCTCCTACCAACTGTACTCAGGTATGCATCTGCATATTCTTGTGTGCTCGTGATCGATGTACGTAGTACTACTTGGTCTTCCCTAGATCTGTTGGAGCTACCGGCCTGCATCTGCACGCGTGTGACGGACGGGTTGAGACGTTTTGCTCAAGACCGCGCAACGATTCCATATGACACCGCATCGCTGTCTTTGCCTACCATATCGATCAAACTCCGGTGGATCAAGGAAGAAGAAGATCACAAGCAGGATAAGTCGCGACGGCGATGCGCTGGTTATGGTCGGGCTGTGCGGTCTTGCGCAATAACATTTCGATCTCTCCCTCTCTCGATCCTGTTTTCCCCCCTCTGATCACACAGACATTTTTATTGAAGTTAATTCTCTCCTTTGTTTCATCATCGATCGTGCTCTTGAGTGGTTTAATCTCTCCTTCCGATCATATATCTCCTTGTTGAACAATCTCTCAAGGCTTGCATGGTAGCTACAAAGAGAGATGTTTCTGAAATCGATCGAATGGGGAATTATTTTTCTAGCTTTTCTTGAAAATAATTATTTTCTTGCAAACTCCTGGATTTTCTTCTCTCTTCAGTATGAAAATTAGATCAATGGAAGCTAAATAGCTAATTAGTTAGTAAGGTAGGTAATAGGAACATCTTGCGTTCCTTGAAAAAAAAAGCTTCAGTAAGTAAGAACATGGTCCTGCATCAAAACAAATAAATTACCTAAGTATGCAGATGAGTATGTATATAAAAACGAGAAAGATCTAGTACACCTAGAAGCAGCATGCATATGCGTGGCATGATCGATTCATCTCACTTGTATCCAGTTTGTTCACCTAGATGCGTTCATTCACTTGCAATCTTTGGAGAGTCGATTGGGAATTTGGGGCCACCTGTTTATACTTTATATAGTAGGATTCATTCTTGCAGACGAGCCACAACTCTACCAACTTTCCTTTCTCATATTCTGAGTTCTCAGGGCACTCTTTTCCCTTGAATTTATATATTTTAGGTGTCTATTCATGAAGCACATTGGATAGCTAGGCAAATGCTTAAGGATCTATATAGTAGAGAACAATTTCTATATATGCAGAGCAGTGTAGCTATCGATTTTGCATCACTTAATTATACAGGATTTTCTCCAGTTGGAAGTTGGTGGACTTTACTCTTCAGGATTTCACAAATGCATATGTGATGTTTGAGCAGCTATATATTGCTACTTGCTATAGTTGCTATATTTCACCTAAGTGCTGTTCAGCTTCACGGTAGAATTATCAGTTATGTCCCTAGTTTGGGAGTCTACTGTTGATGCTTCTTGTTTTACCTAATATTTCTCAGGTATGTAAGTCATAAGCTATATTTCATATTCATCGATCATCGCTCAACATGCATATTTTTTCCCCTTGATCATGAGTAGTGCTTTGTACCTACCTTCTATATCTTCGTATTCTTATTTGGTTATATGATTATATTCCTTTCCTTTTGCGCATCAAGTTAAGTACATTTATATGATAAATTGATAATGACGTGCACCTACATATGGCATTCTATTGGTTTTCTTGATGGAAATCGGGTTGGACTTGCCCTCTGTTTTCTTTGAAAAAAAGAACTACATATGGCCTTCTCTTTGGAACTAGAAAATTTTCATGGTAACACAGGTAAAGCAAATCAAAAGCTTCAATAAACATATTTTGCACGAGTAATGCCGCGGTACCATACTTTAACATGAAGTGGGAAATACTCTTTCAGCCATGCATGCTTACCTATGTGTCGCTATCATGACAGATCAGTTGCTAAAACTCCAAGGCCCGTTTAGAATGAGGGTATTGATAGGAATTTTGAAAAAATATACATTGTTTGCTGCAAAATTAATATGAAATTCTTGCGCACAAAACACGCCATTAGTTCATGCCAAGCCAAAGCTCCAGACTGCAAATTATACAAGTAGGAAACTAATGCACATTGTAGTACTGGATTCAATTGGAAAATGTATCATGAAAGTAGGTAACTAATGCATGTTGCAAGTCTATTCCAGCATTGCCACTACACGTATAAAGCCCTTCAATGGTCAGGCAACACAAGACTAAGGAATGTACTAGGAAGGCCATCTCGTAGCATAAAAGTTTCACCGTGATGTGATGCGTCAGGCTTGCATATATGCATGCTCCATGAGTGGTTCCTGCCTGCTTGATCGATCATCGTTCATGCATGTGAGCAAATGTGGTCCAATCCATAGATAAATCAAGATCCAAGGGATGTATGTTGGGTCTCCTACAGCATCTAGAGAGCTAAGAATTGGCCTCATGAATTCGTGGTCTTGATCATGCTAATTTGGTCCTGTGTATCGATTAGCTATATATAAAGCTACCTCACCAGTGCAGCTAGCGAGCTGCAGGGTCCATGCATGCAGATAGCTCGCTTCCAACAGCCTAGTGATGCAATTTTTTTTGCTATCCTGGTGTCAAGGTGTCTGATGTACTATTTTAGTGCTTTGCAGGAGAACGTATGGACAAATTGCAGAAACTGATATATATGTGGCTGGTGGCCAAAGGTGCCCTATCACTATCAGTTGTGGATGGTCGCTCCCCGTGGGATGTGCAAGTAGGCAATCATGGCGTTTGCTAGTACCTTTTCAGAGCTGAAGTATCTGGTATTTACCTAGCTAAAGGGTTTTGCAAATGCTCCGCATGTTCTAATTTAGTGCAAATCAAAGGGGAGGGAGTAAATCATGTAGTTGGCAAACTAGTATGTTAGACCATGTGGTGGTCGTGATTAAAAGTAATAATGAATAATTAATACTTAGATTACTTTATAATTTGTGTTTGCGAAAGTTTCGGTCGATTGTAGTTAAAGGTTTTGAATCCGAGTGATCTCGTTCAATTCTGAGTTGCTCTGAGTAGTTTTCGTTGGCTCCTAGTGGTTGTGATTGCTCCGAGTGGTTTTGGCCTGCTTCGAGTGGTTTTGGTTAGCTTCGAGTGGTTTTGTTGCTCCAAGTTGTTTCGATCTACTCCGAGTGGTTTCAGTCAGTTTCAAGTGGTTTTGATTTGCTCCGAGCAGTTTTGGTCTGCTTCGAGTAGTTTCAAACCAGTTCGATCGGGTCCGAGTAGCATCGGATGGCTTTCGAGTAAGCAATGGAGGATCGAAAGGTGTTCAAGTGCCACCAGAAGATCGGATGGTGTTCGAGTGGCCTGAGAGGATCGAACGGCGTTCGAGTATCACTAGAAGATCGGATGCCTTCGAGCGGCATGATTAAAGATTCAGAGCACGGACTGGTCAAAGCTACAGGTTTTTTTGTACGACCAAAGCTACAGTGATCTGATAAAAACTGTACGGTCAAATGAACAGTACTCAGAGGTGAATAGTGATTTAGCTGGTACTTGGAGGAGTACTATTGTAGAGCATGACTTTACAACCACTTTCAACTTCGACCACGATGGACTTCAACCACTGCAGCTTTTGACCAAGTCAGTACGAGCACTGCAGCACAACTACGGAAGAATGACTACATCTGTTTTCGACTGCGCCTAGCTTCGACCATGTCAACTCGACTACGACATTTCAACCACGACTGAGTTTGACCACGACAGAACGACCACTGAAGGTAATCATAGTTATAATACTTTTTCATGATCGTAGCTATAGTACTTTACATAATTGAAGCTACAATATTTTTTCATGGTCATAGACTTTACTAGTCGTACTCGATAGTCATAGACTTTGTACTCAATAGTTATAGACTTTGCGATCGATAGTTGTAGACTTTGTGATCGATAGTCGTAGAATTTGTGGTCGATGGTCGTAGACTTCGCAGTCTTGCTATCATAGTTGTAGTCTTCATAATCTTGTCATCATAGTCGTAGACTTTGCGGACTGCTATCATTGTCTTCAGGTTTAATCAAAGGCTTTGTGATTGGTTGCCATAGGCTTCACGATCGGTACTCGTAGACTTCATTGTCGGTACGAGTGTTTTACTTGTGATCTTCGAGTACTTTGAGTATTCATGTTAGACTAGTGGGATGACTAGCCAGTGATTGGTGGTCATTACGATAGTATCAGGTAGGTACTCATTGATTGGTGAATAGTGTTCGGAGAACAATTCTCGTAGGTTTTGGTACTTGGAAGATGGGAGTACTTGGTAGTCAGAAGGATTCAGTACTTGAGGGTCATAGTTTTCACGATCATGGTCAACAGAGATGTTGTGATCAGTAGTCGTAGTCATAGCGATTGGTATCGGTAGTCGGTACTCGGTAGCTCTATAGTCGGTGGCGATGCGGATGTTCTTCCTGAGTGTTTTGAGTGGAGCGATTGACTTTCCCGAGTACTTGTGATTTTTTAGTACTCGTTGAGCTAACGGTCATATTGAGTCGTCTGGAGTTGATTGTGGTAAGCGATGGAATGTGTGGTCATGGATGACCTGATTGATGGCTGTGGATGGTTTGTTCTTGTCTATAGATGGATAAGTGTGGTGTAGTGTGTGTGTTGATGACGGTCAAGAAATGGAGAACTTGTGCTAGGAGAAAATTTCTTTGGTCTTTGCATGTGCAGATGAGCGAGGAGACGATCATAGTTGGTGACGAGAATGACCGGGACTAGGAGGGGTAATTTGAGGTCTAGGCGGTCGGGATGTCACGCGAGGTGGTCGGGATCATGCTGGAGCATGTGGAGATAGAAGGTGGATGATGCGTGGAGGCGTGGAGACGATTACGGTCAGTGACAAGGAGGATCGGGACTAGGAGGGGTTATCTAAGGTCCAGGTGGTTGGGATGTCACGCGAGATAGTTGGGCTCATGCTGGAGCACATGGAGATTGAAGGTGGATGATGCGTGGAGGTGTGGGGATGGTTACGATCGGTGACGAGGAAGACCAGGACTAGGAGGGGAAATCTAAGGTCCAGGCAGTCGAGATGTCATGTGAGGTGATCGAGCTTACGCTAGAGCATGTAATGATGGATCGAGAAGTTACAGGAGGTGCGATCCTAGAGGCTTTGGCACAAGAGTTAGTGATGTGTGATGGAGATATAGGAGGTGCATCTTAGAAGCTTCGTCACGTGGTAAGATTGGAGAAGTCATGGAAGGAATTCGTAATGGGAAGGTTTAGAGATATGATAAAACCCTTATTAGGAAGGGTTTCAGATTTCTTGATTTGAGGAAGAGATAGAGTTATGTGCTCATATTTGAGGACACAGCTTGGACGTTAGCCTATAAAAGTAGGGAGATCTTAACGGCTAATGTGTAGTTTTTGGTAGGGCTTATAGGGAGAAAACTTGTGTGGGTTTTTTAGAGGGCTTTCGTCGAGAGAGCTTTTAAGGGTGCCATGAGGGTACTTTATAACCACATCCATAATACAGAAATAATAGATCAGATCTATTCCAAGAAAAATTTGCTGGCATCAACAACATGTTTTCTGAGTATCATTTTACTTCTATCTCCAGCATGTACTCGTTTGAGCGATCAAAGCATTCAAGCAGCTAAAGTCTTCGAGAGGGGGGAGATTACGACTACGTGCATCAACAGTCGTAGCGCGTGATTGAAGGGAGCCGTTAGACGATCGAAGCGTTCATCGAGCACAGGTGAGCGAACCAGCATCTTGCAGTCTAATCTACTCTAGTAATTTAGATTGTTTTTCTTCTTCTTTTAGTTTTGGTTTTAGGTTCCAAAAAGTAGAGACAATCATTCATCCCCTTTGATTGTGCTATACGATCCTACAAGTGGCATCAGAGTAGGCTACGATGGCATAAGAGAGGTATATGAATTGTCCCCCCATGCTAGATGGTTGTAATTTTGCTTTTTTGGAAGTGTCAGATGCAAGTATACATTAAGGCTCAGGGTAGTGATATTTGTAATAAGGTTTCTAGACCCTATGAAGTTCCTTCTACTGTTACAAATTTAAATAAAACAAATGTTGATCTAAATGTTGAAGCTTGTAACTTGCTCTTTTAATGAATTTCTCACAAAGAATTTGATCGTGTAGTTCATATTGCTTCTGCACACTTAATCTAGAAAACTCTTTGTGATTATTATGAAGGAACAACTAAGATTAAGAAAGTGCGTAAGAATCTTTATTAAAAAGAGTACTCGGATTTTGCTATGAAACCTGATGAATCTATAGATGATCTTTTTGCTTGTTTTGAAAAGACTTTGAGTAACCTACGTGGAGTTGGTGTTGTTCCTGTTGATGGAGATAATGCAACCAAAATTTTGAGGTCTTTAGGGTCCGAGTGGTTGATGGTCATCACGACTATTAATCAAACTATCGATCTAGATACTCTAACTTAGATGATCTGTACTCTAGATTAAAAACCTATGAGATGGAAGTTTTACCATCTAAGACTGATAAATCCTCATCTCTAGCACTTGTGACTAACCCCATGTAGGCTGCTTCGTCGAGTACAATATCTTATGTTTCCTTGTCTGCTTTAACTTCTTTTTTAGAAGATCAGATCGACCAGCTCCCTGAAGAGGACTTGGTCTTAATCTCCTCATGATCATACAAGGCTATCAACAATCCGAGGATGAGAAAGCGAGGTGGAGCTCTAGGTCCAATCAAATGCTTTGAGATGTGGTGATGTAGGACCGAAATGGCAACAGGGGGGGTGAATGGTGCCTTCAAAAACTCCTCAAGTATTTTTACCAACTTCTTTTCAATAGCTACAGAAGCTACGAAGACAGAAGATGAATGCTCGCTGGAAACCGAGAGGATGTCAACTGAGACTAATCAAGAATGATGGAGTTGGCCAAAACCCAGAGCAGTCGATACCTTACTATGTAGTCGAACGACTCCCTGCTGTGACCGAAGCAGTTTCAGAGCAGTCGAGACTCTACAGTGAAATGTCGATCAACAAAAGAAAGAACACAGTAACGACCGAAGACAGAGAGAATGCGCACGACCATTTGTACTAGGACCCGATCGAAATCTCTGCTCTTGGGAACAACCTGACCAAATGGTCTTAAGTATGGATCCCAGTTCAGAGCAGAAGAAAACAAGGTAACTTGAGCAAAGAACTAGCTCAGATCAAGAAGGCCATAGCACAACTGAGAACCATCATCTCAGACATACATGGGAAGGACAAAGCAGAGAAAACACAAACAAACAATCAAACAATTCACAGAACAAAAACTCAACATAGAGGAAGAGAGATGAATGACTGATAATGGAGGTTTCTACAGCCACTCCAACTGGGAGATACATGAGCACACTTGCTCCATCCGAGAACCCACGCACTCACAAATAAACAAGGAAGAACAGAGCAACTCGGGGATCAGAATCTCACAAGATCCCAAGCTCTACCCTCTCTATTTATAGCCACACACCAACGAAGGGGAACCCGTAAACCCCCACCTAACACCGGGTTTTCAACTCACTTTACCCACGAGCTTCCAGTGCTTTACCCGTTAAACCCAACGGCTCCACTGCTTTGCCCGTTAGCGCCAACAACTCCGGTGCTTTGCAGAGACACAGCTTCCCTTTGCAGCTTTCCGCATTTCTCCAAAATGCCACTCCGCTGCCTTCCCGGAAGCTTCCTCCTGCCTTGCCGATCACGCTTGCAACCACCTCACAGACCTCGTCGTCTTTGACATCTCCCGGCCGCTCACGACCTCAGCACCCTCGTGCTTAGTCTCGACCATCCATGCCTCACCACGACTATTCTCAAAGTCCTGCAAACCATCACAGACAAGCAAAACATCACATAGCACCGCACTAGACAAGGATAACATCCATTTGCATCGGAAAACAAAGCTCAAACCACACTCCACAAAGTCGTACATATATTACGATCGGTCGAAATCACTTAAACATTAATGCACAAAGTCTACGACCACCTCATAAGTCTTTACGACTGATTCCCAGCTGAAACGACCGCTTCTGGAAGCCATACGACCAGACAACAGAAGCTACGACTTTCAGCCTAAGTCTATAACGTGATCGAATGGGCTTTCGACCACAACCGACCGCACTACGACTTCACCCGAGTGCTTCCAACCGCTTCCTGCGATAACGTGGTCGTAGGCCATGACTACTCAACGTGGTCATAACTTCGAGTGCCGACTTTCGACCGTTGCGGTCGTAGCTCCGACTAACGACTTCCAACGTCGACCAACGTAGTCGTAAGTGCGCTCGACCACGACCAGAGTGGTCGTAAACGACACAACATGGTCGTAAACTGCGAACCAAGTTTTCGACCACGACCAACGTGGTCGTAGCAGCGTTCGACCATGGCCAACGTGGTCGTTCACTCGAGCGCCGACTTCTGACCGCAGCAGTCGTAGCTTTGACTTACGACCACCGACCGCGAGCAACGTGGTCGTAACAGGCTTCGACCACAGCCAACATGGTCGAATAGCCTTTCGACCATGGCCAAACCAGTCGTAAACTTCCCTGGTGACCTACGACCACAGCCAGAGTGGTCGTAAATGCCACAACGTGGTCGTACAGCCTTCCGACCACGGCCAAAGTGGTCATAAACACTCCGACTGACTTCCGACCACAGCAAAAGAGCTACGACTTTGCAGAAAACACTCAAATCAAACTCAAACTTTCAAAAGCAACCGTCAATCACTCATCACAAACATGGGGCATGTCCACATGGTCTCTCAATCTCCCCCTTGATGAGTATATTGACAAACACCGAAAAAGCGCAAAGTTGAGTTTGAGTTTGAAGAGTCCAACATGGTCCAAAGGAAGAAAATGAAGCTAATGACCATGTGGACAGAAGGAACACTAGAGCAAACCAAGAAAGAGCAAATTATTCTCCAAAGCTCTAGAAAGAACCCAAAAGACTTTTTCTCAAATATTCTCCCCCTTTTGGCAATAAACACATCAAGGATGCAAAAGAGAATATGCCATGATATTGGATGAAATGGCTGAAGTTTGTTTATTTTAAGCATTTAGAGCTATGAAGATTATCCAATTTGACCATATGAGTACTACATCAAGCCATAATTCATAAGAAGCTATCAAGATCATGACTAGACATGTATAATCAAGCGAAGCAACATAGATCACAATCTGAATTTTAGAGCAATTTCTTAGCATAGCAAGTCTTGCATGATTCTAGTCTAACCAAAGATATCCAAAGATGATGCAAGCCATGTCAATAGTCTAAGCGGAACCAAGAAGCTAGAATTGAGCAATTTTAGAGTGCTACAAGTTCAAGAATGAATCACATGTTCTAGTACTTGGTCTTTTTGGTAATTAAGCAAATTTTAGCACAATTGACTTGTTTTTCTTTTGAAATCACATGATTGTTTCCAACCAGATTTTTGTTTAGTCATGTGCTAGATCTCAAGCCTTATGCGGCCATTCCAAGCGAGAAGCTTAAGGAAATGATCTTGGTTAACCAAAACTCCCCCTGAGTTCATGCCTAGTGTAATGGCAAGCCGTCTCATGAGAAAGAATTGGTGAGATCAGTTCTTTCGCACAGAAAGAGATTATTTTGCTTTTAACAAGTTGTACTAACTTATGTTTCATCAAGAAGCTAACATAGCTCAATCTAAAGCTCAAAACAGATTCAAGACTCAACTCAGCCTATTTGACATGGCGTGATTCATAAGAGGATAACTAAAAACAGACTAGTCTTAAATGCTACCATGACATGAGTTAATTTAAATTGTGCAGTTTTAAGCAATTAATCATGGCAAAGACTAAACTACACATATAAAGTCATGATCAATCTAGCAATGAAGCATAAATCATGGCAAGGTGTAAACCATTTTAAACATGTCATAAAGGGATAATAATCAAGGCTCAATGTAAGTATTTACAATGCAGAATGATATGCAAGAAATCCAGCTCCCCCTCCATATGTGATGCAACTTTTAGTTCAAGTTGAGGTATGTCAAAATTAAACTCCAGAAGCTCCCAAATGAACTCCCCCTGAACCAAAGCAGTAAATACGAGAAGCTGGCAAGAAAAACCGAAAGGGCAGTCCTTAAAGCATAGATAAGAAAGAGAATACTATGGCCCAGACTGACTCTCATCTACCCCATATGACTCCAGGACTAATAGCCGATCGTCGAACACACACTAGAGAGCAAACATGTACCCGGTCTACCCGAGGGTGGCCCAACCCTCACTAGAACCTACAAGAAGTGAGTGAGCTCAACCTAGTGAGAAAAGAAACAGCTAATCCTGGAAGCACAAGATAAGAGTAAGAAGTCTAAGCAACTTGGCAAGAGAACCACTCTAACCTATGTTGGAAGAACTAAACCCAATGCACCCGCAAATGCAATGCAACAAAAATGAGACAGAAGCATAATCAATATAGTAAAGCACAAAGCTCCCCCTCACTATAGTCCATAAGGACAAACCACCCCAAGCTCTCCCCGCAGAGCCGAAAACCTAGAGCTATCTAATGGCTTGGTAAAGATGTCAGCCAACTGGTGGTCACTCTCCACAAACTGGAGCACTATATCACCCTTCTCTACATGGTCTCTAAGGAAGTGGAAACGAATATCAATATGCTTGGTCCGAGAATGTTGTACTAGGTTCTTAGCAATGTTGATAGCAGAAGTGTTATCACAGAAGAGTGGAACACTGTCTAGAGCTAACCCAAAGTCCTGCAGGGTCGAAACCATCCAAAGTACAGCTACACGACAATCGGCTGCGACAACGTACTCGGCCTCTGCGGTGGACTGTGCAACACCGGACTGCTTCCTAGAAGACCAAGAGACGAGGGACGTGCCAATGAATTGGCAAGTGCCAGAAGTGCTCTTCCTATCTATCCTACAGCCGGTAAAGTCTGCATCCGAGAAGGCTCTTAAGGAAAGACAGGACAAGGAAGAGTACCAGATACCATAGTCAATGGTAGCTCGAAGGTACCGAAAGATGCGTTTCACCGCCTAGCGGTGAGATATGCGAGGAGAAGCCTGAAAACGAGCACACAGACACACGGAGAAGTGTATGTCTGGTCTCGAGCCAGTGAGGTAAAGAAGGGAGCCGATCATACTTCTATACTCTTTCTGATCAACTGGCTTGCCATCCTCATCTGGGTCAAGATAGGCTGTAGAAGCCATCGAAGTTGACACCAGCTTACCATCACTCATGTCGAAGCGTCTCAAGAGGTCACGAGTGTACTTGCCTTGATGCAAGAAAGTACCATCCCGAGTCTGCTTGATTTGGAAGCCGAAGAAGAAGGTCAATTCACCCATCATGCTCATCTCAAACTCGGTGCTCATGACATCCGAGAACTGTGAAACCAGAGCATGGGAAGAGCCGCCAAAGATGATGTCATCGACATAGATCTGGACGAGGAGAAGGTCTGTGCCATGCCTATGAATGAACAAGGTCTTATCCACCTTACCCATCTCAAAACTATGACTCAGAAGGTAGAACTTAAGCCTCTCATACCAAGCTCTAGGGGCCTGCTTAAGTCCATACAAAGCTTTGGAAAGCTTGAAGACATGGTTTGGGTATTTGGGGTTCTCGAAACCTGGAGGCTGTCTCACATAGACTTCTTCCTCAATAATTCCATTAAGGAAGGCGCTCTTGACGTCCATCTGGTAAAGCTTGAAACCCTTAGAAGCTGCAAAGGCAAGCAGAATTCTAATGCCCTCAAGTTGAGCTACAGGGGCAAATGTCTCCTCGAAGTCTAGACTCTCAACCTGAGAAAACCCCTGAGCTACCAGTCTAGCCTTGTTTCGAATGACTACCCCATCCTCGCTCTGCTTGTTCTTGAACACTCACTTAGTTCCAATGACATTGTGACCTCGCGGGGGCTCAACAAGAGACCAGACCTTGTTTCTCTCAAAATTCTCTAATTCCTCATGCATGGCATTGACCCAAGACTCATCAGAGAGTGCATGATCAACATCCTTGGGCTCAAAGGAGGCAATGAAAGCAGAATAGAGACAGAATTGAGATAAGCCAGATTTTGAGCGGGTCACACGCTCGAAAAGGTCTCCAATAATCTGCTTTGAAGGATGAGCTTTCTGGATATATCTAGGAGGTCCAGGATGAGATGAAGAAGTGGCCTCTACCTCATGAGCAGAAGAGGTAGGAATAGAGCCACTAGCTCCAGAAGATGCAGAAGGCATGAGCTGATCGCCTCGAGGTGCGGTGGATGACGGCACCTCGGGTGGAGGATGAGAAACTGGATCGGGTAAACAACCCTCATCTCCATCGTCCTCATCATCCACAAAGATGGGCTCGGACTGCTATAAAGAACCTGAGATATCTGGCCTAGTCCCCGGACTAGCCTCGTCAAAGGTCACCTCATAGGTTTTCTAACATTTTGCTAGACTTGCAGTTCCAGACCCTATAAGCCCGCGAAGAAGTCAAGTAGCCTAGAAAGATCCCATCACAAGAACGTGACTCAAACTTGTCTAGGTTCCCGGGCTTCAAAATAAAGCACTTGTAACCAAACACACGAAAATGAGATACACTGGGCTTTCGCCCATATCTTAGCTCATAAGAAGTGCGGTGCAAGTGTGCCCGAAGAAAAACTCGATTGAAAACATGGCACGCGGTCGCAATGGCCTCAGCCCAAAACTTCCTCGGTGTAGAGTACTCATCGAGCATCGTCCTGGCCATCTCGACCAAGGTACGGTTCTTCCTCTCCACGACGCCATTTTGCTGTGGGACGTGCGGAGAAGAGAACTGGTGCTCTACACCTGTCTCATCACAAACCTCTCAAAGTAGGAATTCTTGAACTCCATGCCATTGTCACTGCGGATCGCTCGTAAGGCACTTGGGAGCTCAACAGAAAGCCTACTAAAAAGACCTCAAAAATGTGTAAACGTCTCATCCTTCGAGGCTAAGAAAAACACCCAAGAATACCTCGAGAAGTCATCGACCATGACAAGAACATACCACTTCCCTCCTATTGACTGCACTCGAGCTGGTCCAACTGTGTCCATATGGAGCAGCTGTCCCGGTGCATCGGTCATAGTAACAATGACGGGAGGGTGAGAAGCGGCAACCATCTTGCCGTGCCAGCATGGAGCGCAAACAAGATCTTTGACCATCTTGAGTTTCGGCAGACCACGAATGAGA
Source organism: Dendrocalamus sinicus (assembly GCA_036346575.1). Taxonomy (NCBI): domain Eukaryota; kingdom Viridiplantae; phylum Streptophyta; class Magnoliopsida; order Poales; family Poaceae; genus Dendrocalamus; species Dendrocalamus sinicus. Next base: position 14,461,540 of record CM070644.1, read on the forward strand.
TCGTGACCGCTAACTCGGGTCAAATGGTCAAATCCAATACGACCAAGTCTCCTATGCCAGAAAGAAAGGTCGCGGGACTCAGAAGCAACCAAACATCGGAGAGGATCACCAGAAGACTCAGAAAAATCAGCACGAAAGATCCTCCCAAAACAAGAAATCCCGCAAACCAGACTACCCGAAGAATCAAGAATTTTGCAATTATTTTTCTTAAAGCTCACCTCGTAACCGTCATCGGTAAGCTGAGAGACTGAAAGTAAATTATACTGCAGCTTACTAACCAAGGCAACATCTCTCAAGATAAAAGAGTCATTTACGCGCACTGTACCTTTGGCGATGACGCGCCCAGATGAAGCATCTCCGAAGGTGATCGTCTCATCACCTGGAGCACGGGCAAGGGAAGAAAACCAACGGGAGTCTCCGGTCATGTGTCGTGAACACCCGAAGTCTACGAGCCAAACCTTTCCCTTCCCTGCTTCGCGAACCTGAGTCAAACAGAGAGTAAAGTCTCAGTACTGGGGTAAATCAAGAGTGATTTTGGCACCCAATACTAAGTAACACGTCGAGCAGATGAAGTAGTCAAGCACGACTGACCTCTATGTACCCTACGCTCTCTGTCACTTAAAACAGCAGAAGGTCTGTGAGCAGACCTGAAACTGTTGTTGGGCTTGACTGCTACGAAGGAGCGAGTCAAATCACCAGCAACATGCTGAACATGCCGCAGGTAGCTATCTCGACGGGGAAAACGAGATCTACCCTCAGGACGGCGGAAGTCACGACCAAGAGCAGCATGAGGACGAAAACCAGAAGACTCAGAAAAACCGAGTCCTCGATGCTGCCCAAATCCATCACCAGAAGCAACCCTAGACCTCGTGCCGGTCTTAAGTGCACTTAGGGTCTGGGGCTGACCCTGAATACGCCTAAGTGCCTCAGCACGGTCTCTACGCGCAATCTTGGCGCGTCTGAAACATCGATCGATCGAGTGTTCATCCTTCTGACAGAAGGTGCAGTGGTACTTCACCTTCTGAGAGGTAGAAGTAGCACGGGGAGGCTTCGCCTTTTGAGGGCGAAGCAGCAGGTGAGATCACCTTACTGTCAGAAATCCCCTGGATAAAGCCTGCTAACTTAAATTGGACTTTCTCGGACCTGGACTTAGTCTCGATCATACCTGGTGCTATGGGTCTGAGCACGGCAGGTGGATGCTTCCTCATGTCCTCATAAAAATCGTATCCTAGACCCTAATTAAATCTGCAGATTTTGGATTGGTCTAGAATAAGATTGAGCTTCTTCTTGCCGTCTACAAATCTCTCGAGAGTGTTCATAAGATACTGACACTCCCGAAAGAGAGGTGCAAGAAGAGCAAGGGGAAGAGGAGACAACAGAAGGTAACGGAGCAGATGAAGATCCAACAGTAGAGGAAAGAATGGCTTGTGCACGCACAGCCGACTCTGAGGGGACAGTCCTACTACTAGCCGGTTGGTTCACGTCGCTAAGCGTCTCAACCTTACCCTTGGGATTCTCCTTCCCCACCTCAGCAATCACATCACAATGAGTTGATGGCTTCTCTAGTAATCCTTAGTTAGCTTCACACATTGTTCATTCAAAGCAACGAGTCCAAGTTTTAGTTTATCACAACTAATGCATGGTGAGCTAATAGGGTCCTTAGTCGCAAACTGAGCCAACTTGTTGTTATGATTAACCACTTCTTGGAATTGCTTGGAAACAAATTCAAGTTCAAGGGTGAATTTGGACAATTGGTGCAAGACACACAGGCTCAAGTAGAGAAGCATGCAACTCAACAATTTTGTGATCTGCCCATTTTAGGTTCAACTTCAAGTTATTGCAATTTTCACATGACTCGGGCAGATCAAGCAACATGGTATAAAGACCTCTAAATGCGTTGTCCTTATCCTCACATGAGGTGCAAGCACTAGTCTCAACAGTAGTAGATGAAAGAGGAACCACCCTACTCATCTCAAGCTCAGCAAGAAGACTAATGTTCTCCACCTTAAGCGTATCAAGCTCAGAAGACAAACTATCATGCGAGGTCCTTAGTTTCTCCATGTCACCCAACAGAGCATCAGCATGTATCACAATCATCACGGGAGGGAGCAGATGTAAGTGAAGCAAGCTCCCGTGATAGTCTGTCTACTTCCTTCTCTAACTCGGTACACCTAGCCCTAGCTCTAGCATGAAATCCACCTAGCTTAAGAAAAACATGATTAAGCTGGTCATAGGTGGGGGATACCTCATCCGAGTCAGAGTACAGTTCGCTGTCGCTCAGTTCGCCCTCAAGGGCCATGAAGCACATGCCGGAGAAGTCATCGCCGCCCTTGGGTTCTTGCTCGTCCGTTCCATCGTCGTCGCTCCACCCCTCCACCTCGATGAGATCGAGGTCATCGAAGGCGGTGAGGACGCGGTGGAAGAGCTTCTTGGCCTTCCCGAAGTCGCGGAACTTCTTCTTGCCTTGTGCGAGAACTGAGGGCTTCTTGTTGCGGTTCTTGTCGGTGTAGTCGTTCTTGCCCGAACCGCCGTAGTCACCTTTGCCCTTCCCCAGCTTGGGGCAGTTTGCTCGAATGTGGTTGGGGCCACCACACTCTAAGCAAATCATGGGTCCTCCTCTCTTTCCATCCCTCCTCTTGTAAGCATGGGAGAATCTCCGAGCTAGGAGGGCTAACTGCTCATCCGCAAGCTGCTCTAACTGATCATCAGTTATGTCACAGAGAGCAGCAAGGGAGAATCCACACGGCAAATCAGAAGAAGGACCAGAAGCTGAACTGGGATCGGTGACTAGGGCCATCGACTGTGACTTTGACTTGCGAGAGACAATGTCAATCTTGTGAGTCTTGAGGCGTGAGTACAGCGCATCAAGAGTCAAGGTCGAGAGGTCCGTGGTGTCCTTGATGGTAGTCACCTTCATCTCCCAAACACGAAGGTCGAGTGCAGCGAGCATTTGTCGAGCGTTATCCGAGTTGGGGTATGTGAGACCGACCGCTCGGAGGTTGCTCAGAATCTTATGAAAACGCGCAAAGCACTCATCGAGGGACTCACCAGCGAGCATTTCAAACTTGTTGTAATCTCGCTTGAATTGGTCCTGTCGGACTGTCTTAATTTGGGTGGTGCCCTCATGGTAAGCACTGAGGGTCTCCCAAATGTCGAAAGCCGACGTGAGGTGCGAAATGCGGTCAAACTCGCTACGACTCAAACCTTGAATGATTATGTTCCTTGCCTTTGTATTCGCCTCAACATCGGGCATATTCGCCACAATGATGTTCTCATCGGCAGGCACAAGATAGCGAACCTTGACCTTCCTCCAGATGGCATATCCTTGAGCCTGGATGTATATCTCCATCCGGCTTTTCCAAAAAGGAAAATCAATGCCATCAAAGATCGGAGGCTTGGTCGAGTACTTGTCCGTCGCCATGGCTCTAGAGACCGGTTAAGATCTATGAAAAAGAGCTAACCGGCTCTGATACCAATTGTAGGACCGAAATGGCAACAGAGGGGGGGTGAATGGTGCCTTCAAAAACTCCTCAAGTATTCTTACCAACTTCTTTTCAATAGCTACAGAAGCTACGAAGACAGAAGATGAATGCTCGTTGGAAACCGAGAGGAAGTCAACTGAGACTAATCAAGAATGATGGAGTTGGCCAAAACCCAGAGCAGTCGATACCTTACTATGTAGTCGAACGACTCCCTGCTGTGACCGAAGCAGTTTTAGAGCAGTCGAGACTCTACAGTGAAATGTTGATCGACAAAAGAAAGAACACAGTAACGATCGAAGACAGAGAGAACGCGCACGACCATTTGTACTAGGACCCGATCGAAATCTCTGCTCTCGGGAACAACCTGACCAAATGGTCTTAAGTATGGATCCCAGTTCAGAGCAGAAGAAAACAAGGTAACTTGAGCAAAGAACTTGCTCAGATCAAGAAGGCCATAGCACAACTGAGAACCATCATCTCAGACATACATGGGAAGGACAAAGCAGAGAAAACACAAACAAACAATCAAACAATTCACAGAACAAAAACTCAACATAGAGGAAGAGAGATGAATGACTGATAATGGAGGTTTCTACAGCCACTCCAACTGGGAGATACATGAGCACACTTGCTCCATCCCGAGAACCCACGCACTCACAAATAAACAAGGAAGAACAGAGCAACTCGGGGATCAGAATCTCACAAGATCCCAAGCTCTACCCTCTCTATTTATAGCCACACACCAACGAAGGGGAACCCGTAAACCCCCACCTAACACCGGGTTTTCAACTCACTTTACCCACGAGCTTCCAGTGCTTTACCCGTTAAACCCAACGGCTCCACTGCTTTGCCCGTTAGCGCCAACAACTCCGGTGCTTTGCAGAGACACAGCTTCCCTTTGCAGCTTTCCGCATTTCTCCAAAATGCCACTCCGCTGCCTTCCCAGAAGCTTCCTCCTGCCTTGCCGATCACGCTTGCAACCACCTCACAGACCTCGTCGTCATCTTTGGATTTGTGTTTATGAAAGTTTCAGTTGACTGCAGTTAAAGGTTTTGAATCCGAGTGATCTCATTCGGTTCTGAGTTGCTCCGAGTGGTTTTCATTGGCTCCTAGGGGTTGTGGTTGCCCTGAGTGGTTTTGGCTTACTTCGAGTGGTTTTGTTAGACTTTGAGTGGTTTTTGTTGCCATCAAAGGTTCAAAGCATGGACCGGTCAAAGTTATAGGTTTTTTGTATGGCCGATGCTACGGTGATTTGATAAAAACTATACGGTCGAATGAACAGTACTCAGAGGTGAATAGTGATTCAGCTGGTACTAGGAGGAGTATTGTTGCAGAGCACATCTTTACGACCATGTTCAACTTCGACCACTGTGGCTTTTGACCACGGCAATATGAGCACTATAGCACAACTACGGAAGAATGACCACATCTGTTTTCGACTTTGCCTGGCTTTGACCACGACAACTCGACTATGACATTCCGACCACGATTGACATCGACTACGTTCGACTTCAACCATGACAGAATGACCACTTAAGGTAATCATAGTTGTAGTACTTTTTTCATGATCGTAGTTACAATGCTTTGCATGGTTAAAGCTACAATGCTTTTTCATGGTCATAGATTTTACTGGTCGTACTCGATAGTCGTAGACTTTGTACTCGATAGTCGTAGACTTTGCGGTCGATGGTCGTTGACTTTTTAATTGATAGTCGTAGACATTGCGGTCGATTGTTGTAGACTTCACAATCTTACTGCCATAGTCGTAGTCCTTCGTACTGTTGTTGTCATAGTCATAGACGTTGCAGACTGCTATCGTTGTCTTTGGGTTTAGTCGAAGGCTTTGCGATCAGTTGCCGTAGGCTTCACAGTTAGTACTCGTAGACTTCATTATTGGTTCGAGTGCATCACTTCTTGTGATCTTCGAGTACTTTGAGTATTCGTGTTAGACCAATGTGATGACTGGCCGGTGATTGGTTGTCATTGTGACAGTACCAGATAGGTACTCATTGATCGATGAATAGTGTTCAGAGGAATAGTACTTGAAGTTTTAGTACTTGGAAGATGGGAGTACTTGGTAGTCAAAAGGATTCAATATTCGAGAGTCGTGGTTTTCACGATCATGGTCAGTAGAGCTGTTATGATCGGTAGTCGTAGTCATAGTGATTGGTACTCAGTAGTCAGTACTTAGTGGAGGCTCAAAATCTAACCCTAATTCTGGATACAAAGTGGATATTATGTACTACTCATTCATGGGGACCCGATAACCTATCACCCACAATTCGTCTTCAACTTTGGCTCCAATTGCCTAAATTATCACGCCTTACCTTCCTTAGAGGTACCCTGACCTATTTTGTTTAGGCTTCTGCTGTGGTTTTATAAACCACCCACTTTGCCAGTTTTGGGCTGTGGTTTTATAAACCACCCACTTTGCCAGTTTTGGGCAAATGATCGAATTGCCCATCAATTGATTGTTGCCATTCCTTAGCCTTGAAGCATCGCCATGCTCACCATCTTTCATGTAGCCCTAATGACTCGTCATCAAGCTTCTCACACGTTCGGATGCCACCGAACTGTCCATACTTGCAAACAGGCTTAAGTCACTTAGCGCACCACATGTCCCAATTGACCTTGACCACTTGTGCCTTCCATGGTCATTGTCTATCTTGTGCCTTGGTTGAGTCCAACTGTCTAATCTAGACTCCATGACCGTAGTGGATCTTGGCTCTCCCAACTAAGTCCCAGCCAACCTCACCATTTACAATTGTTAACTCCGGAACTACCTGCACAACAATAGACTAAGCAAACCATTTTCAGGCACAAATTCATTCCAACCTAACCCATATCAATTCACGAATGCATTATACAACACATATGTCATGAAGCCATAAGCCTAGAACCATTTCAATTCAATATACAATTTTCAGCTCAACGGTATTTTCACCCTGAAAATCCCCTGGCTGGTCTAACTATCATCAGCATGTTGGTCAGATCATCAATGATTTGACCACCATGGGTAGGCTGGTCAGATCGGTTAACTGGTCCAGAAAACACCCTCTTTGTAGTCTATAATTTTATTTCTAGTTTTAGTTCTCGTTTTACTTTGCAATGCTATCTACTGCAAATTCATCTCAAGATATGTCCACACGTGTTTGGTGTTCATTTACACAATATTCTGGTGGCCAGTCTGACCGCATGTACCATGGTGGTTAGACCGCCTATGCCATCCCTAGGGCTGGAAACGAGCCGAGCCGAGCCGGCTCGAGCCAGGCTCGGTCAAAGATGCGGCTCGGCTCGGCTCGGCTCGTTTTGGAAACGAGCTACGCGGAGGCTTGGCTCGGCTCATTGGCGGCTCGAGCTACTCGCGAGAGCGACCGAGCCAAAAGCGAATCTGATCGTATGTCAATTATCAGTATAGCATAACAGAGAGCACATAACAGAGAGCAGCACAGCAGAGATAAATAGCATAGCATACAGTCTGTATGTCAATTATCAGTATAGCATTTCCAGATTTATGATGTATATCAGATTTAATAGTGCATTTCAGATGTAATACTAATAGCATATCAGATTTAACAGCATAACACATAAGCCAATACGTTTGCAGCCAATACACATTACACATAAGAGCAGATACACATTTCAAGCCAAAATGGCTTGAACTGGCTCGTTCAAGCCAGTTCAAGCCAAAATGGCTTGAACGAGCCGGTTCAAACCAAAATGGCTTGAAATGTGTATCTGCTCTTATGAAGAACGGCAAAGCAAGAATGAAGAACGGCGGCAACGTTGGCGGGGCCAAGAATGAAGGAGCAGAGCTACCGACGCCTCCATTGGTGTTGGCACTGTCTGGCCGGAGCTCGGCGCAGAGCGCACCGATGGCAATGCCACAGGTCCTCCCGAGAAACTGCTGGACGGAGCAGAAGGGCGGCTGCCGACGCGACCGGTGACGGCGAGCCATCGGACGCGCCGACGAGGCGTCGCAAAACCATCGCTATCTCCAGGAGATCGATGGATTTAGGGGCGGCGGATCGATGGATTTGGGAGCGGCGGTGGATTTGGGGATTTAGGGGCGGCGGATCGATGGAATGAGAATGAGTCAATGACTGAGGAAACGATTCGGTATTTCGGTGGATTGAGGAAATCAGAGAGGAGCATTCGGGCCTTCGGGGAATCAGGTCGGGTGGCTTTCTTTGACCTACCAGGCTAAGGTTGCCAGCCTGCCACGGTGTTTGGCTCGATCAAGCCATCGAGCCGCTCGCGAGCCGCTCGGGCTCGGCTCGTAAATGTACCGAGCTGAAAACTTGGCTTGGCTCGCTGATTTACGAACCGAGCTCGAGCCGAGCCGAGCTAACTTCGAGCTCGAGCAGCTCACGAGCCTCGAGCTTTTTTTCCAGCCCTAGCCATCCCTGTCCAAGTTAACAAGGCAAGTCATACCGCCATGTAGGGGCCAATATGACTGTACTAGCACAATGGTCAGACCACCCCCACAAATTGGTTTGACCGACTGATGTAGCAACTTCTCCCTAATTCGTTCAATTTCATTTTCATCAACGCATCATTCTCACTACTATCGCCCTCAATGGTGTCATATACTTATAAAAAAAATATGGAGTAACCTCCATATGGTCTCACATAATGTTCAACCTAACAATGCATTTAGGACAAGTTTATCTTCCTTTTTTTTAGGGCATGTTGTTGCTATTCAGTGTATAAGAAAAAAAGACATGCGTGTTTTGTTAGGTTACGCCTTCTTGAAGTGTAAACCAGATTAGGCCAGAAGAAATAAAGGATCTTAGGTAGTAATAAACGGTGACGGACGTAGGACGAAATTTTAACCAGAACAAATCTAAATATGACTAATTGTGGCAAACGAATCATCTATGCATCATGCACGAAGTTCGCAATCACGTCCAGGGCGCAGGATCTGGTTGACGAATGTGCCTTGGTGGATCGAATGCTTGTGTTTGGGTCATGCCCCATGCGGCCAACCACGGCCCATCAGAGGAGGTGCGCGGCCTCTACTCGCTTCATTGCCCTTCACGCGGGCATGCTTCGGCCGGAAGAACAGCACACTGCACACTCGACGGCTCGGCACCATCTTCAAGAAGCAGAAGAAGCCAGGAATGTCTTGGAGGAGCTGTCAAGCGGACTAGCTGGGGGGACAAGGGGTTACCGGTGTCGAAGGTGGGATCGAGCACCCCTAGTGTATGCGGACAGAATTTAGCGGTCTTAATCGGCCTTTTTTTTTTCTTAACTAGTAAGATACCCGTGCATTATAACGAAGTACTAAATAAAAGTGATACACACTATCAAATATGATCTTAAACTGAACATTGAATATCAATTTTATCTTATGTCATCATATGTCAAGCAAACTATATATGTTCACACTCGTCAATAAATCAAATTAAAACATACAACGGAACACTAAACTTTACATAAATAACAATATTTTCCTTTAACACATATAACGAATCAACCAATTAAAAGATGGTGATACATATATATCTACAAGCATCATATTAGTGAAGCATAATAGAACAAGCATCATATACGACAACTATGTACAAAAATGATAGTAACCAATATTTGATAGAGAAGTAGAAGTGCAAGATTAGGAGGAGTAGTAGTTGAAAATAAGTAGTAGTTGTACCTCTTTTATCTTTGACAGAGCAACCGTTTTGCGAACATGTACCTTCTCACGATCGTTCTTGTAACCACACCATAACCTAGGCCCAGTCTGCAACCACAGTAGCAAGCCCCTGCATCTTCGCACCGGTCTCGCTTCCATGTCAACCAGCTTGCGGATGACCACTGTGGAGGCCCTAGATGCTGACGGTAGGTTCATCGTCGGGGCAGCGCTGGCGACGACCCGCTCGAAGTGGAAGTGCTGAGGGAGGGCAGTCCATGGTGAGCAGCTCATGGATGACCACCGTACAGATCCTGGACATCGTCTGCGGCTGAATCGCTAGGGTGCCTTGGAGTGCCATTTGCAAATCAAACGTAATTGGTGGTCGAAAGCCAGCGTAAGTCATCCGTAGTCGAAAACCATCGTGATTGAAACCCATCGAAAAATGGCTGTGGTCGAAGTCCATCACAGCCGAAATCCATTAGAAGATGTCTATGGTCGAAAGCCATCCTAGTCAAAACCCATCGGAAGATGTTCCTAGTCAAAAAGCCGTCGACCATCACTTGTAGTCGTAAGTCAGGAGCGGTCGACCATCGCTGGTAGTCGTAAGTTGGAAGCTATCGACCATCGATCGTGGTCATAAATCAGGAGCCTTCGACCATGGCTCGTGGTCATAAGATGGAAGCCGATGACCATCGCTCGGGGTCATAAGTCAGAAGCTATCAACCATCGCTCGTGGTCATAAGTTAGAAGCCATCCACCATCACTCGTGGTCATAAGTTGGAAGCAATCGACCATCGCTTGGGGTTGTACGTCAGAAGCCATCAACCAGCGCTCGTGGTCATAAGTCAAAAGCCATTAACCATCACCAGTGGTCGTAAGTCAGAAGCCATCGACCATTATGTGTGGTCCTAAGTTAGAAGCCATCGATCACACCTCATGGTCATAAGTCGAAAGCCATCGATCCAACTCGTCATCGTAGGTCGGAAGCCCTCGATCACAACTCTTCATCATAGGTTGGAACCCATCGACCATCGCACATCATCGTATGTTGGAAGCCCTCAACCATCACGTGTGGTCGTAAGTTAGAAGCGATGAACATCACTTGGGGTCGTACATCGGAAGCTGTCGACTATCGCTTGTGGTCGTAAATCGAAAGCCATCCACCATTGCTGGTGGTCGTAAGTCAGAAGACCTCAATCACAACGCGTGGTTGTAAGTCAAAAGCCATCGACCATCGCTCGGAGTCGTACGTTGGAAGCCATCGGCATTTGCTTGTGGTCGTACATTGGAAGCCATCAATCAGCGCTCGTGGTCGTAAGTCGGAAGCTATCGACCATCTCTCATGGTTGTAAGTCGGAAGCCATCCACCATCGCTCATGGTCGTAAGTTGGAAGACCTTGACCATCTCGCGTGGTCGTAAGTCGAAAGTCATCAACCATCGCTCAGGGTCATATGTTGGAAGCCATCGGTATTCGCTCGTGGCCGTACGTAGGAACCATCGACCATCACTCGTGGTCGGAAGCCATCGACCATCGCTAGTGGTTGTAAGTCGGAAGCCATCGACCATCGCTAGTGGTTGTAAGTCGGAAGCCATCAACCAGCACGCGTGGTCCTAAGTCAGAAGCCCTCAATCACACCTTGTAGTCGTAAGTCGGAAGCCCTCGATCCAACTCATCGTCGTAGGTCAGAAGCCATCGATCACAACTCGTCATCATAGGTTGAAAGCCATCGATCACAACTCATCATCGTAGGTCAGAAGCCGTCGACCATCACGCATCGTCGTAAGTCGGAAGCCCTTGACCATCTCCCGTGGTCGTAAGTCAGAAGCCGTCGACCCTCGCTCGGGGTCGTAAGTCAGAAGCCGTCGACCATCGCTCGGGGTCGTAAGTCAGAAGCCGTTGACCATCGCGTATAGTCCTATGTCGGAAGCCATCGATCACAACTTGTTGTCATAGGTCAAAAGCCATCGACCATTACTCGTTGTCATTAGTCGAAGCCCTCGACCATCGCCATGGTCATAAGTCTGAAGCCATCGACTCTCACTCGTGGTCGCAAGTCAGAAGCTATCAACCATCGCTCGGGGTCATAAGTCGGAAGCACTCGACTTTGACAAGCGGTCGGGGACATCCATCTTCAAGAAGCGGTTAGAGATACTCATCTTTGAGAAGTAGTTGGAGGCACTCGACTTCCGCTAGCAGTCGAAGGCACTCAACTTAGACAAGCTGTTAGAGAGTCCTGTCTTCATGAAGCGGTTGGAGGCACATGACTTCGACATGCGGTTGGAGGCGCTTAACTTCAACAAGCGATCGGAGATGCTCGGCTTTGACAAGTGGTCGGAGGCACTCGACTTTGACAAGCAGTTGGAGAAGTCTGAATATTGAAGATGGTCATAAGCGCCCGGGTGTTAGAGGCTATCGAAAGCGCCTGAGTATGGCAGGTAGTCGAAAGCGCCTGGGTATGGCAGGTGGTCGAAAGCGTCTGTGTTTCGAAGACAGTCGAAGAAGTCTGAATATCAACGACGGTCCACAACACTCGAGTACGATGAGCGGTCATGAGCACCTAAATATCAAAGGCGGTCAACAATGCTTGAGTATGGTGAGTGGTCGTGAGCGCTTGAGTATCGCAGGCGGTCGAAAGCGCGCGCCTTTGACAAGTGGTTGAAGGCACTCATATATCGACAGCAGTCAATAACAATCATAGGCATATGTATACTGATAGTAGTCAATGATGATCTAATACAGCAATCGGTCGTAAACGACCGGGTATTGAGGACGGTCGACGACGCTCAAGCACTACGAACAGTTGTAAGCTCCCGAGCACGGCAAGCGATCGATAACTTCCAGGTACAGCCGGAGGTCATAAGTGACCAAGAATAGTAGGCGATCGTGAGTGACCAAGTATCAAAGGCAGTCGGTCCCATCCAAGTACGATGGACAGTCGTAAGTGATCGAATAATCCATGGCGGTTGCGAGCGACTGAGCACAGAAGGCGGTTAGTGACGTCCGAGCGCGGCGAGTGATCCAAGGTGATAGAGTCATCCAAGTACCACGAGTGGTCGTATATGTCTGAGCATAGCGGGCTATCAAAGATGACCGAGTATCAAAGGTGGTTGGCGATGTCCAAGTACAGCAAGCAGTCGAAAGCAACCGAATGTCACAGACGGTCAAAAGCGTCTGAGTATTGGAGGCTGTTGGAAGTGTCCGACCCAACAGGTGGTCAGTGATGTCTGAGTACTGTGGGCTGTCGTTGGCACCCGAGCGTTGAAAGTGGTTGGCGAATGAGCGTTGGGCGCACGTACTCTCGCTGTTGGTGTCTCCATTATCGCTGTAGGAGATGAAGGCATAGGTCTCTGACATCTTCACCGTCTTCCTGACCGCCTCCTCCTTCCCCAGCGAAGAGGCGCCTATCTGCACAAGCAATTTCAACCACACTAATCTAGTGCAACACAAGCACACCCGCGCGAAGGGAGGCAGAGAGAGAGACCTATCCAGTCATTGGAGCGATCGTGATCCTGGTTGCTCTCCTCCTCCATGGATCGTGTTCCCTCAAATTCACCACACCTGTAACCTCCGACCCAAAGATGCGGCCGACGGTGACGAGGCCCTTGGTGAGATGGCGGTAGGCGATGGCCTTTGGGAGAAGGGGGTGTTGTTGAGGACCTCACAGAAAACATGGAGCGCAGAGTTGATGCAAGCGACTTCGCAGTGGGTGAGGATGAGGGTGCTGTAGGAGACAACATTGGGGACGATGTTGGAGCGGCGGAAGAAGAAGTCGAAGAGGGAGACGGCGTTGTCGTAGTGCTCGGTGCGGACCATGGATGCGGCGACGGCGTTAGGGGTGGATATCGAGCCAACTGCTCGTCTTATTGAGCTTTTTCTAAAATTGGCATATTTTGATTTAATATCATTTTACGGATAATTTAAAAGTATTTTTAGAAACGATCTAACGAGCCGAGCCGAGCCGAGCTTGAGCAAAATTCAAATTCATTTGAAATCAACTCATTTTAATGTTTAACCAATTAACAAGTATAATTGAAGCAATTTTGAACCGAGCCAACGAGCCTACTAACGAGCTTTTTTTCCACCCCTAGACGGCGTTGCAGGTGAAGATGGTGGGGGCAAACACGAGAGGAGACGATAGTGCGAGTGGCGAGGGATGCGCCATCAAGGTCACCGGAGAGGATGAGGGAATGTACATGGTTGTGGAGGCTGAGACGGGGGCCGACGAGGGTGGAGGTGGTGTCAAGGAGGCGGGGAGCGTTGGGATCACGCAGAGGAGGTGGGGAGGAGGGGTCGCGACGGAGGGCGTGGAGCAGCATGAGTAAGGGCATGAGGGTGGGGGAGGGGTGGAGGAAGGGGAGGGCAGTTGGGGATCACGGCGTGGGGAAGAGAAGGAAAATGCGGTCGTGCAGTTGGTTTTTAAAGGGAAGGTGACATGCGATGTGAGGCTAGCTACGAGAGTAGGAAGGAGCGCCTAGATTCTTTCCTGGTAAGATCGGACGGCTACGAAGAGACAAGTGAAGAAACGCACTGATGACTACCAATTCACACTTTTAAGGAGTAGAAATTAGTTGGACGTTTCCGTTAATTGTCAAAAACACTTTTTTACTTGTTAATTACAATTCATTAGTTTATAATATTATGCAATGTAGCGTCTGGGTACAAACAAAATGATAAGAGAGTGCCACATTCTATCGCCCCATATGCATCCAGTAATACTCCTTCAGAGTTTAGAGTCTAGCCACCCACACACTTATAGAAAAAGCTCCAGTATAGTTTAGAGTGTAGCCTTTGCATCAAGCTTCTAGAAAGTTTAGAGTTTAGGCTCTACCGCAAATTCTTGATAAAAATTTTGATTATAATGTAGACAAATGTTAGTGTCCTTGAGAAGCATATTGCCAGTATCGCGTTGTGAAATTTTTTGTTGAAAGGAGGGTCCCACGGCTCCCAAAAAAATCATAGCAAAGGCGCCACATTCATCCCTAGAAAACTAAACTTTCACAAAGAAAATGATATATAATAGAAAAGTTAAATATGAAAATACCAGCCAGCTAAAGAAATAGAACAACGTGTGTTATCTTGAAGGGAACAGTACAAAATACGACATCGAAATCATGCATCTGCTCAAACAGGGATGAGAAAGAACAGACAACATAATGTCCCCAAACATGTTTTAATTCCTTGCAAACTAATAGCTAAAGAAAAGTAGAGAACTGGAGCGATGATTACTTTACAAAAGAGGCAATCGTTAAGGAAAAAATGAATAGCAAGATGAAACAAGATGCAATGTTGGTAGGTCAGGAATATAGCCAATAAAATTGTGATAAACAGCTAGACAAGTTTGTGGGAAAGTTCCAAGATGATATCATGTCATGCTTGCCCTAAAACAAGACTTAATTATAGGTGGAGGATGACACTAGCTAGCTCATATAGTTGCTTTATTGTTGTTGACAGAAGTAAGTCGAGCAAAATGGATAAATAAAGACTTAATAAGATTAAAAAAACATCGATAAATAAGAAAAATAGAGAAGAGGAGCTGCCTAGCTAGCTCACGTATTACCCAAAAGCAGGGGCGGAGGGAAGGGGGGGCTGGTAGGGGCCTGGCCTCCATCGATCAGGCAAACATCTAGAGCTATTCAATACTAACGAGTCAATTAGTTGTCTAAGCTTCTCTTAATGAAATTTTGTGATCACAGCTGATGTTAGGGCCTATGTAGTGACTACATTACAATTTCTTTTCTCAGATTATAGCATCACTAGTTAAAGAGACCACGATGTTCATCTTAGAAAAAGTGTGGCGCTATGTTTTTTTGTTGAAATTATTGACATATATGGTATGCTTGGTAGTGGTAGAGCCTAACATAAGTTCATAGATTTTTAGTTTTCTTCTGTACAGGCAAAACATATATGCCTATATTTGGTTGTCTATTACATTGTTAAAAAGATGTTACAAGAATAATATATGTTCACTCTAAGAGGCTTGAAATTCCCACATTAATCAAAGAAAAAATTGTATAATCTACATCACTTATTTTGGTGGATCTAGATTATAGATACATGTTGATCAGATAAGTTGTATAAGAATATAACAATATTTTCAATCATAAGAAACTCTATTTCCAAATGAACATATGGATTGTGGTGTCTAGCCTCACAATTATAGGGGACATTCGGCTAGTTCATGCTATATATGATAGAGAATAAATATATTGTTATATTACTCTTGCTTCCGTCATTGTTGCATACTTGGAAGTTTTTAGTGTTTTGCCCTCTGTGGCATTTTTTACAGATATGGCACCTGAGGTGATGTTTTTATGCTTTTAGCCCCTCCCGACCGCGGAACCACTGGCAGGCGACGCGTGGCAATTCCACGGCCTGGCGGGCGTGGACAAGCGGTTGGCGGCCGCTGGCTTTTTGCCCTCCCCTTGTGAGTGCGCGAACTACCAGGCCCACCGAATCCTGCAGTCGGGGGTGTGGGAAAGGCTGGATGCACTTGTCAATTCCAGCTGCTGCTGCTCTTTTGACCGTTGTCGTTTAACCAACCACTTTATAACTTCTGGCTATCCCGACCACTTTATAACTTCCGCCCGCCCCGACCACTATATAGTTTCGACTGCTCTGACCACTCTTTAGACTTCGACCACCCGACCACGTTATAGATCTCGACCTTCGTCCACTCTGTAATTTCGACCATCTACCACATTTTACTATCGACCACTCTTTAACCATCGATCAGCTACTGTAGCATCGATCATCAACCAGCTACTATAGCATCGACTATCAACCAGTTACTGTAGTATCGACCACCGACCACTTTATAGCAGCTCTCGGCGCGCCTTTTTCGCAGACGCCAACCGCGGCTCACGGGCAGCCCCGCCAGCTTGTGTGTTGAAGCCAGGCAGATTTCTATGCTCACCGGCAACGGATCCACGCGCCCTGGCTGCAGAAATACTACGGGCCTGTTTGGTTGGTGCCTAAGTTTGCCATGCCTAAACTTAGGCAATGTGTGGCTGCCACAGAAAGTGTGGCTAACAAAATCGAAGCCACACTTGTGGCAAAGTTTGGCAAGAAACTGAGTCTATGACGTGTGGGGCCGGGTGCTAAGAAAGTGTGGCATGCCACAGTTGCGTCAGTGAACCAAACAGCTACCTAAAAACTGTGGCACGCCTAACTTGTGGCTAGGCAACTTCTGATCATGAACCAAACAGGCCCTACATGATGCCCGTCTGTTGATCCGCGGCTGGGAAGGGACCAATCACACAAAAAAAGCACCGGGTGCCATATCTGGAAAAAAGGACACGGGGGCCACTATTGCAAAAAAATTCGTATACTTGGTCCCTCGCCCCTTATACTCAAAACCCTGGCTCCGCCCCTGCCCAGAAGTAATGCTAGTACTACTACTGCTTGCTACTTGGCACTACTACTTGCTACTAGTTCTATTACCAGTGCTGCTGCTGCTACTACTAATACAGCCACAGCTACAACAGAGCAGCAGAACATCCCAGTAAAAATAGAACGAACAACTAAAAACTAGTACTAACTGACAATTCCAGTAACTCTAATCGACACTACAACAATATTGATCCTACGCATGTCAATAACTGACAAACATCCCAGCAAAAATGGAACGGACAACTAAAAACTAGTACCGATAGTTCCAGTCACTCTAATCGACACTACAGCAATATTGATCCTACGCATGTCAATAACTGACAATTTTCAAGGCCAAGTCAATGTTTTCGGCTCGATACTTATCTACATACATACAGTAAAATCCTATACATAGAGCACCAAAACCATTAGAAAAAATTGATCACCACAACCACAAATCAGCAAGATCAGACCATGCAACCAAATTAACTTGAAACCCTGATCTGACCATGTAACCAAACCTAACTTCGAGTCGAAGACAAGCAAATACGCACAAATAAATTAACCCCAATCTAGAATTTTTTGCGCACATTTCATCAACACCCAGAACGTTCAAGCATTCGTTGAACTGAGCAGATCTATCAACGTAGAATCCTTTCAACAAAACAAAATCATTAATACACATGCATTAAGGCAAAACACTATATACAAGATGGCAGAAAAAAACCGATATAAAAGATCAGCCGCAACGCTTGAGTAGAACACAGCCTCCTACCCAACTACCTCGACGGTCACTGATCACCGCGAAGCATTCTACCGCCGCTGGGAATACGGGCGCTTTATTTCTGATACTCCATATAGTGTATTTGTTTTTTAAAATCTAGCTTCTATTCACTCAAAAATATAAATTTAGCTTTCTTTATGACCAGACAGTAGCGACATATATTATTTGCCGTATCATCACTAAAACAAAGCCGGAGGAGTTTCCGGCCTCCCACCAATGTTACATCATCTATCTTACAAAAATAAACAGTGTTCATGGGAACACCCACGTGCAGCCAAATGGCCCTGCTCTGCCCTCCAGCCTCTCGCTCACCGAATGCAGAAAGAACTTGAAAAGGGGAAATGCAAAAGGTTTGGCTGTGCACTTAATGGACTCAGTTTCGTGCGGATCGGGTACTGGAAAGAAAACCGCTACCAAACATCAAACCGAGATCACAAAGCACAGTTCTGAAAGAACATCCTAGGGCTGAAAATATCGACTGAGGTTTAAGTAATTTTCAGTCCCTGAGAATTAGCAATTCCGCTTGAATTAATGCCCGCTCAAGTTCCTTCAGATGTGCAGAGAACGTTGCAATTTCCAATCGTCTCGTATTGTTTCTAGTAGGGCGGATCAACAATCAAACTGGATACTGATGAGGTATCTTAGTTTTTTTTAGTAAATGTCTTAAATCTATAGGTATTTTTACATACTAGTCATAAACTAGTACTTTCAGGTTGAATCTCATTGGTCTACGGGAACATTGAATCGGTGTAATTGGTATATTGGATCCATCTGTCAGTGGACAAACCGACAAAGTATGTGTTGTTATGTGATCTATGTAGTTCTGTGATAGTTTTCGCTTGGCTCCGAAAGTTTCCACGACCATCAGAGAAGGATGCACCTGTGTTGTCCGTTGCATGAGTGCATCTGCATGAAGCTAGGGTAAAAATGAATCAGATAGTTTCTGGCTGATGCAAACAATTTTTGAATGTGGATTGTGTCGACTCGGATTTTTATCGGATAGTGTCAGATCAGAAACGAATATGTATTTTTTTGTCGTCCACCGCCATGCTGATCGTCCTGCTTACCGGCGCCGCCCTGCCCTCCACCACCGTGCCGCCCGTCCGGTCGTCTCACTCGCTGGTGTGCAAGCGCCGGGCGGCATTGCGTCGCCTCGAGCACCTCCCCCATACTCCGGTGAGAATTGGAAATCTAATGGGCCCTCTAATCGGTAGTGGATAGCAAAGGAAGAAATTTTCCCGGGTTACTTATTCACTTCCACAAGTAAATGCATGCATTTGTGGTTTTCTTGGTTCGTTGTATTACACCAGTTTAAACTTGTGAAATTACAATGCAGGATCTTTCTAATAGTTTCCTTTGATCTTCTGTTTTGTAGGCATTACAATGTGAGTTATCTGACATGGGAATGGAAATATTTCTGGCCTCAAAATTGTAGTTATAGCCTATCTCAGTTTATCAAGGTACAAAAAACATATATGCAGCCAGATCCATCTCAAGTTTTCTGTATGTACACAGTAGTTCTTTAGCTGGACTACTCGATGTGTATGCACTATGCAGATCGGGGGGTTATTCTAGGATGATTTGATCATATCTCTGCTAGATTTGGACCTAATTAATGTGGGAAGTATTCAGATATAACATCGTATAAACATCAAAAAAATCAAGAGTGAAAATGGTTAGTGTACTGACTAGGTTACAAATACATTCTTTCTCCCCCTTTGCATCCCGTTTCACTTGTGATTGCAGGCATTTCTATTCTCAATCTTCTCACCTAATGGTCAGCTAGCTAGTTCCCTCAGTTTCGAGCTAGCTGTCGGGTCTGGATCCAATCAGAGTATTCATCTGTGATGAAAAAAAAATAATTATACTATATTCTTATCTCATATGGGGTCGCCCGATCTTCTCGACGTAGGATGGATACTCACGGGAGTCTTGATGAATCGTAATGATCCTCCAATGCCAATGCAAGGGACGAACACTTTTAATCCGCCAAAATACACTCGTGTTGATTTCGCCGACCACCAAGCGAAGATCTATCGTGCACCCAATTCCCAGCGAAAAGGCTGAACGATCTTGATTGAAGAAGTCACTCCTAATTCCCTAAGGAATTTCGGCAGCAATGCTAAACTCGAAACTTTAGTAGATTGATTTTTCTCAAACGTGGTCTGAATTTTACAGGGGTGGCAGCTGTCTTTTAAAGATATACAAGGGGTGGAGAGTCGGCTAAACACTTGGAGGCCGAATAGGACTCGATTACAAAACCCTAGACCCAATTTGACTCGGACTGAAAAAGTGATGTGACTTGTTTCACAGTTTTTGATCGACTCGTATGGAATTTGGAGGTGAGGCCAGATCCATCTGAAAGTAGACTTCAAGAGCTTTTCATAGAGTACAAGAACACCTCAATCGGACTCCGTTTGTAAAAGTTATGGCCGTTTTAGTAGGTGCCTGTTGGGCTGTCCCGAATCGAATCCGAATTGAGTTCTGAGTTGAATCTGAGATTGAATTCGGTTGTACATGTGGGAGGTCCGAATTGGGCTTCAAAATCTTGTCCAAAACTTGGGCTTTAAGTTCTTGAGCTTCTCCCCTTTTGCTCTCCCACTGCATGGGCTTCTTTCCTCCTTGATCAGCTGCATGGGCTGCTTGGCTTTCTCCTTTCCATCCCCATGGGTTTTGAGCCTTTTGTTCTTGGTAGCAAATATGATTACCCTCTTTGTGCTTCTCCATTGCTTTGGCCCCGGAATCATCATAATATTCAAACATAATAGTAAACAAGAATTTGGCATAAGGTAGTATATCGTTCCCACGAATAGAAAGAAATTCATTAAGAAACAAATTAACCTGACAATATTTAATGTGGTTCAATACTTTTTTCCAGTGAAATAATGTATTTGACTGAAAAGTGCTAAGCATGTGCGTATCCGCATCTTTATCATTGTTCAAATTGCTATTGTGTCTACTCCATGAACTGAACATTGTTGACTTGTTGGTATTTATGTTATGTTCTTATTTTGTTCAAATTGTTACTGTGTGTACTCCATGAACTGCATGTTGTTGGTACTTATGTTATGTTCTTATGCTTGTTCAAATTCCTATTTGTGTGTGTGTCTCTATAAACTGTACCATGTTTGGTACTTATGCTATGTACTAATAGTCGGTATCGGGTATATTTTTATTGTGGATGAAAATACTTATGCTTGTTCAAATTTAATGAATGTTTTGATAAAATAAACTATTTATGTATTTTTATTGATTTTGGATGTACAATTTAAGAGGTTTTCATGTTTTGATAAATATTTATGACTGTATTAATTTCGGTTTATATTCGTTCTGTATCTGTATTTAATATTATTCATATTTATATTCGTATCTGAGCTATTTGTATTCGTGTCCATCTCTGAGAAAAAATATAAAAACAAATATGATAGAATTATTATCCGTCCATATTCGATTTGTTTCGTGCACATGAGCGAAACTTCCACTACCTGCAATTGTGGGCTGTGAAGGTGACGGTATCAGGCCTGTTCTTTTTAGCTAAGGATTATAATTTTTGGCTGCGGCTTATGGTTTTTGAGCTATTAATACGAGAGATTACAGAGTAACAGAAACTCACATGCGGTTTTTGCCAATATAAATGAAGTTGGTATAGTATGTACTACAATTAACTAGTAGATTTTATCTTAAAAAATATATCATTTAAAAGCTAATTACTATAAAAAAAATCCAAAGCTGAAACCAAAAGCTGAAAAATAACATGCCATCAGCTCACCGCGCGAAAAATCTGACTACCAAGTGGCAATGCATAGCGTCCATGTCGCTTGTAATCTAGAACCTGGTCGTCATTTATGGCTGGGTGTGTCTTCTTATTTTTCTTGATGTAACACTGAATAGGTGAATGAAAAAAAGCCCAAGGCTCGATAGCCTACCATTCAGTGATTCCAGGAGGTGAGGAGGCGGATCCGTGGAGGTCCCTTTTTTTAGTGGCCTAGAGATGAACATCTGTTGAGATGTACAACCATGACACATAGATTGTGATAAGAAAAAAAAATCAAAGTTGAAAGTTATACCGAAATTTCTTGATAGTTTCTGCGGACCTCAAATTTTCTGTCTTTATTATCGAATATGACAAAAGGCAATAATGTAGCTAGTTTCTCCTTATTTTAAATTTGAATTGCCGTTGTATTAAAATTAGGAGATGAAATTTAGTCTTGCCCTTTTATGTAATTGAAACCACGTTAACTGAATCATGGCAAAAAAATGTTGAGATAGTCGAAATTCTCACATGTATTGAAAACAAAACAATTACATAGGGATGGTAATTGTGCCCGTTTACCTGTGTACCCGTGGGTAAATACCCTAATGGAGTCGGGTATGGGGTGCATTCTTTACCCACGGGTAGGAAAATAGGGGAAAATCTCTGCTCATCGGGTAAACGGGTACGGGTATGGGTTAGCTCTACCCGTACCCGTCTTGCCCGTTTACCCGTGAAATAGACTGACAAGTGGGCCTCTAAAATAATAAACCCTAAGTCCCTAACTCTCCCCGCCGCCCGCCTAGAAACTTCTTCGCCCGCCGCCCCCCGTGGACCCTCTCGCACTCTCCTCCTTCATCTGCCGCCTCCTCGCTCGCCTCGCCCGCCGCCCTGCGCCCCGCTCGCCTCAGCGCCTCCGCCTCGCCCAGATCCGCCGCCTCGCCCGCACCCCCGCCGCGGCCTCCTCCTCTGCCCAGATCCGTCTCCTCCTCCTCCTCGCTCGCCTCGCCGCCGCCTTGTGCCCGCTTCGCCTCGGTGCCTCCGCTCGCCAGATCCGCCGCCTCGCCCCCCCCGACCGCCGGCCTCCTCCTCGCCCCAGATCCGTCTCCTCCTCCTCGCTCGCCGCTTTGCCGCCTGCGCCCGCTTCGCCTCAGCGCCTCGCCTCGCCCAGATCCGCCGCCTCTGCCCCCCACCCGGCCGCCGGCCTCCTCCTCCGCCCCGGATCCGTCTCCTCCTCCTCGCTCGCCTCGCCCGCCGGCATCGCTGAGGGGCTCGCACGGCGAGGCCACCGCGTCGTAACCTTCAACATGCGCGGCGCCGGGCGGTCCACCGACCACGCCTCCCT
The DNA here is from genome assembly GCA_036346575.1 of Dendrocalamus sinicus. NCBI lineage: Eukaryota > Viridiplantae > Streptophyta > Magnoliopsida > Poales > Poaceae > Dendrocalamus > Dendrocalamus sinicus. The sequence continues at coordinate 14,483,904 of CM070644.1, forward strand.
CACGGGCTCCTCGGAGGTCGGGGACATCGTCGCTGTCTGCCGCTGGGTCGCCGAAAACCTCAAGCTGCGCGCCGTCCTGCTCGTCGGCTCCTCCGCCGGTAGGTTAATTACGCCGATTCTACCCCAAGGCGACACCTTTGTTTCTTTCTCGATCTCCATACATGTTCAGTTTGCCTGGATGCGTGATTCAATGAAGCCGCACTCGTAAGAGCGCTGTGGTAATCAAATTGATCAAACAATTGACTCTTCTGAAACTGTATTTGATCAAATGGAATGTGCAATTGACAATTAACCACTCATCTGGACCTGCAAGCAAATAGGAATGGGTGGTATATAGTTTGTTGCATCGGAATTGAAAGATCAAACTTTTTTCTTATGGAATTTGGTTTCAAATATACCATGTTCTTGTCATTTCGGTTATTCTCAAGCCTGAGCTTGATGCGAATTCAACCTTTTGCAAGTTACATTAATTGTTTTTGAACCTTCACCTGTGTGCATTTCAATGTGAAACTTGAAGCTTGGCACTGTTATTTTAGCCCATCCTGAAACTTGAACCTGTCTCATAGTATTTGTGTCCAATAATTGATTCAACAAAAACATAGAAGTTCTCATATTTGTGTTCAATTCAACATAGAACTTCAATTCTCATAGAAACATAGTATTTGTGTTCAATTCTCGTATTTGTGCATTGGTGAAGTTTGAATGTGATGTACTCAGTTCGCGGCTAAACGGGTATGCCCGCGGGTGACAGGTACCCGCGGGCGACGGGTATGGGCGGGGTTTTTTTACCCGTGGGTGGGTACGGGTATACCCGTGGGCGAAAAATGGGGTCACGGGTACGGGTATGGGCGAGCACTACCCGCACCTGCCGCGCCCGATTGCCATCCCTACAATTACACCACCTAAGTTGGCTTAATCTAATATGTATAAGAGACTGGCTACATATCTGTTGGAGCCTTTATAGGATGAAGCCTTTGTAAGAGTTGTTTTTTATTAATACCTTTTTTTAGGGATGTTTATTAATACTTTTACAACTCATTTTATTGTACCTTTCTTATTTTCTCACCACTTTCTCCTGAATATCTTATGATGACACATCAACAAATATGTGAGCGTCCTTGTAACACTCCGGACCAATCTCTAAGCCCAGAATGCTACCACTACTCTACAACACTCTAATTTACATCCAATACTATTAAATTTTGGTACCATCACGTCTAGATATATCTCAATGACGCGGCAAATAACATACATTTAACAATAAGCATTAAAATAAATGTGTTATAAACAAGAGTAAGAATAAATAATTCACAAAATAAAACTTAGGTCACTCACGCCCAAGAACACTCGAGATCATGCGCTCAAGAATGCTCGGGACCACATGTCTAAGAATGTTTGGGACCCCACGCCCAAGAACGCTCGGAATCGTGCGTCCGGGAGCATACATAAACTTGCAAATAGAATAGTGTTGAGGAATTATATATTATCATAAAAGCAGCCTAATGTTCATCATTAGTTTTCGAGCGTTCGATTGATTAAGTTTCAGACTAGTAAGCTACTTTACTAAGGCGATAATAAGGGAAATGGAGGTGATGCTCTATATCGTTATTATTGGAAGTGGTACAGAAGCACTACTCCCATTTCTTGCATGTCATCACCATGGTCATCTAAAACATCAACAAAGCAAGGTTGAGTTCAAGACTTAGTAAGTACACGACAAAACAACAGACATACATTGTCATTAACCGTTCATTACCCATTTACTCTTCTTTTCCATTAACCCTTTCTCATGCATTCACACTTCTCTAGCATGGGAACAATGCAATACACAAATCTCCATTTTAGACCACATCCTCATTAGCCGCTCATTATCTGTTAACTCTTTCATACTCTTTGACAGTTCATCTACATTAACTTTTCATTATCGTTAATATGATGCAAATGCACATGCAAATCTCTACTCTTTCTTAAGCTTATACCGGTATAGCTTACTGGACACCTGTCGATGCACCACCCTCTCTATATCTCTATCTCGTGGTGATACTTTCCCTCCATCTCGTGGAGACGTTTACTGAAGTAGGTCTTTTTCTCTATCCCGTAGAGTGCCTACCAAAGTAGATATTTTATGTTCACCGAAGTGGGTCTCTTTCATGCCATGAATACACACTTAATGAAATGCATAAATTTCATCATTATTTACTACTCTCTTGGCCATCGTCATCATCATTTAATCAACATGGAAACAGGAGTAAACATAGCAATAAAGCATGGTAAATATTGCATCAAATGTAACTAGTAACACCCATCAATCCAATTTACCGTTTTACCATGCACTTGCCTCTTTAACTCCATGGACGATGCGTGGATGGCACTAAACCCAAACCTTCACCTCAACGAGCATCATCCAGTCTCAATACACCATAGCAATACATGCACACATAAGGAACAACATCGTTACTACGCGCAAACCTGGCACATAAAACCCCCTTTCACCGGATGCCTTCTCACCATCCCGGTGATTAAACATCCATAACTTTCAATCTTTAAACCCAACATAGCAAGTAATATGTGTTTTGGTACCCACACGAAATCACTTACGTAATCCTAGTTATCACAATATACAGATTACGTCACCTAAACCTTTGATTTCAGCCCCAAAGGGTGTTCTGTTTTATTACTGGACAACTGTGTTAACAATTTTGTATCTTTTCATATACTATAGCTAACATGATAAATCATATCACTTGTAAAAGCTATAGAAAATTATCTAACTTTCTCTAGTTATGAATATAATTTAATTCGGCCATCTAATAGGTCCAAATAACATATTACCACGACTATGCCTAGCAATATCCAAACTCTGGACAGTAGCCTTCCTGAAACCATAACTTCTAAACCGCTCAACCAAATCCCATGTTCTTGGACTCTATGGGAATCTCAAACAACTATCTACAATATTCATATTATGGCAAAGTTATGAAACATGACGTAGCTACCCCGAAACTTGTCCATAAAATAGGACAACACACTTTGTCAAATCTTGGTAGAGTTTAATCCAAACTACCGGCATTTGACAGAGTTTAATCCAAACTACCCGCATAATGCCCTCTACAAACGACATCTATGCAAGGACTAGTAGAGGGGAGGAGTTTGGATTGTTACCCCTAAAATGAATGAAAAAGATGGTGTGAGCGCGGAACCTTCCTATCGCTTCCTCCTTCCTCTTCTCTTCTTCTTCCTTTTTTCTTTCTCTGACCTTCCTCCTTCCCTCGGCCGAAACCCCTCTCCCTCAGCCATGGCTGCCCCTAGATGGTAGCACGCTTCTAGGTAGAGGGGGCAAGGCGACTGATGTAGGTGGGCACCGGTGCAGGCGGGTGGCACGGTGTAGCGGCACGACCGACGATGGAAAGTAGGGTGGCAGCTGTAGGTAAGGCCAGCCAACGGCTGTGCTAGGACACGATGACGCAGCCAAAACGGAGGAGGTGGCGTGGGACAATGCATAGGGACAACATGGAGCACAACAGAGTGGAGGTGCGTCTGGTTCTAGGGGCAGTGTGGGCGACTAGATCTGGAGGTAGCACTTGGTGTGGATAGGGCACGGTGGCCAGCTTGGAGAATGGCACCAGTGGGCTGCAGCATAGCTAGGCTGAGGGAGTGGCGCGGCATAAGGAAACGACAACGGTACAGGGCAGGAGGCGGTGGCAAGGGCATGGTCGTGGGCGGCTAAATAGGGTAGGCGTCCCCTTGCCTGCCCCCTATTGTAGCCAGGCACGCCCATGCTTGGCCCGAGGCCAATTCGGCCCAAGTCCCTCTCCTCTTTTTTTCTCTAGTTATTACATTCTACCCCCTAACAAAATTCAACATTAAATTCTAATGCTCAACATTCTATGTGGAGAACAAAACAAAACGAATTGAACGGAAGACAATTCTAACATGTACCCGTAGAAAACAACTCCGGGTACCTCTCACGCATGCGAGACTCCAAGTTCTAAGTTGCTTTACATTCGATCTAATACTACCACACATCTTGTCAAACTTTAGCATCTCATGCCTCAATGTAAGAAACCTCAATTCTCAAACAAAACCACTTTCGTTGCTTATAGAAAGACCATGCTACCTTGATTCACGACAAGGAGAGCTCTTTTTTTTAAAAAAAAAGAAGTATCACATAACATTCATAAAATCACCTCACTTCTACAAAGCAAATTCTTTCATAAGGAGAAAATGGACATAAAATCAATCTTCGTCCTAATAAGCAACTCAATACCACATATAACATGCATAATAATTTCACTTCCCAAATCAACCTTCCTTTTCAAACAAAAAGGAAGCACATTCTCTTGAATGAATAGAAAACGCTTAAGAGAAAAATCACATGAACCACTTATGAATCGTAGAAATACTGCAACTTCCCACTTAAATTCACTTCCTCTCAAAATAAGATATGGATGAATTCCCAAATCACGGACCCTAAAATAACACATTAAATCTTGCCCAACCATTTTAGTTGACAACATGAATGATAAATTACTTTGTATCCCTTAAGAATCATCATCAATCACACATCCATGTGAATAATCTTGCAAATATAGTTTTTTTTTAAATCTCTTAGCAAGAAAATAGAATCCCATTGTTAAACATACTAAAACTTTCCAAAATCCCATTACGTTGCCTTATGGCAATACATTCTTCCAATGCCAATTTATTAACCATAAAGCCAATTCAATCTTAGTGCAATGTCCGCACAAATCTGAGGAAGTTTTAGTACATGAACCGTGAAATGCCCAAGCAAAACCCCTTTACCAACAAAACATTATCAATAGATAATTCCACATGCCCTTAAATAGAAAATTTGCATCAGAACCCATCACTTCAATCCTTCTAGTACACTTATCTCTAGGGTTTCAGCTCACGCTCTATTGGCATCATGACGAACTCTATCAATGGTTGACATAAATCATGTAATGAATTATTCCTCTGACCACTTCCTTAAATAATGGTCATCGAGGATGGTGAATTTATCAAATCACACATCAACTCCCACATTCTCACATCCACAAAATGATGTAAGTTCTATCGGGATTTTATATAAAATCAAATAACTAAATTCTCTTATGACACTACTTCAATTTTATCCTAATCTTTTAGCCACCAATAGCTATCAAGAAATCTAAGTCTCGTATTTCAAAAGTTCAAATACTCTTCCAATGACACCGATAACATTGATATCTTCGATCTATGTTATAGAAATCATGTATTCCAAAACATCATCGACATTTAGTGGTGACACCTACCACTAGAAATGTAATCCAAGGAAGCACATTCACCAAAATCTCACACTCCCGACACTACCAATGACCCATTGGCTTAAACATGATGTCATTAACCACCATTCCCCATAGGCTCTATTGGTAGCAACAACATAATCTGTTTTGCCCCAAAGCTAATATTATTCTTAATCAATTTCTCACAAAGGATTATAACATAAAATCAATGCATACTCTATTAGCCACACAAATTTTAGCGATCACCTCATTACTATTCGTATCAATAATACTCACTACACATTTAAGCCTAGCACGACTTCGCATTACACATTAAATATTTCTTCCAAGAACGAGGTATTTCCAACCCTTCAACACACCTCATTAGTTAAGAAGTTTCTACAATTTAACATCCAAGAACAAAGTGAAGTTCCAACAAAGTTTTATCCCCAAAAACAAGATTATGGAATGATTTTGGCACCATTTCCAACAAAACAAGCTACCAAACTCCCGCAACATAGGACTCACTCTTTCTATGATGCAACTATTTAACAGGGGAACCGTTTCCTTCAGTTATAGCATCATTTCACCATGGAAATAACATTCAAGACATATGCACATAAATCAACTATGAGTTATGTCGATCCCCCATCTCAACTCTAAACATTCATCATCATTAGAAATAGCACACGACTTCCTCTAAAGTCGTGAACTCCGAATAACCATGTACGCCAAAACACAAAATATTTCTTTTAAATGCCAACACGAAAATCAACCTAAATTCTTTATCCTTCAAGAATAATAAGCCAGTGCTGCTCGTACCCCTTACGTAATATTGCAAACATCAATTTGCTAAATCATGAGTCAATGATTTTCTGTATTCCATTGTAAACCTTCTCAAAAGCTCACTATAGTACCTCATAATACATTGTTCTTCCATCTTCACTCTAGAACTTATCGAACTCTGCAACCTTACTATACTATAGCACAATCATAACGGCTGTCGAGTGTGCAAAGTGCGAACATAGCTCGTTTATCAAGAGCTTCACTATCAATAAATAATCCCACAAGCACCTCATTCCAAAGCACTACCTAAATTCCATCAGCTCGACCCTTCAATGATGATCAATCACCTAAATTTTAGCACATATCATCTGCACTCCCATGAATCTCATTTACTATCATCTTAAACATGGGATCCATTTGTTCTACCTTTGTAGGCATGCACATACTTATCTACCGATGCAGTTGCAACTTCACTAACTCATGCTTAGAAATTGATACAAATTCTCTTTAGAACTTTATTAACCTCATCCATAATAATTTAAGTCTCACATGATAGTACAACAATTCCCCCATTTAGTATAGCTAGGAAAACTATCCAAAATTAAGATTCCTATTCTAGACCTCCCAACTAATTCCAACAGAGTTGTAAATTTGTAGCTATTGAAACCTTCCAAGGAATTGTTCATAATTGCAATAATTAATCATGGTGCGAGATAAGTAAACTTGGATTTACAGTTGATCGCCAATTACCCATGGAGAGGATAACTCCATGATGAATTCCCACCAAGGTAATAGATTAACGCACCTCTTCGCATAACTATCCCACATAGCTAGGTTAATCGATTGGAACCATGGTAACACAATTCATTCAATGGGGGTACAACAGTCTAAATAGCCTTAATGATCTACTGCTTAATCGATGTTCCAAAAACTAATAATTCTAAGTAAAAATGGGCATGTCGTATACCACTAGTTGTCATGTAAATACTTTTAAGACACCATCAAATTTAAGGTCCCGTTTGGCATAGCTCTAGCTCTAGGAAATCTGTAGATTTCCTAGAGCTGGTCATCTGTAGCTCTAGGAAATTCTGGATCTAGAGTTGTAGGTATGTTAAGTGCATTTACATGACTCATTTCATTTATATTATATATTAAATAAAAATATTTAAATCACTTTAATTTAGTCAACAAACTACAGATCCAGCATAGATCTCGGAGCTAGAGCTGTGCCAAACGGGGCCTAAATCAACTTCAATCCTAATGGCATTAATTAACATCAATTATTATCCCCACCAAGTTCACAGCTTGGCATTCCATGCCTTGTCATCTAGTTTCTTTGTTTACTACTTCTCACCTAAGCCCAACGAGAATCATCTTGATAATCTAGTAATTTTCTTTTAGAAACAAGGTCATTAAACTTCGACACCCAAGTTGCCCCAACTTCATAGAATCAAAATTTTCACCGAATAATGAATCTTGTAAAGGGAATTTTCCACTAGCAGCCATACCAAACTATTGGAGTCCTAGCCCACAATTTTAAGTACCAGACTCCCACACGAAGGTAAAATTTGCAGCGTAGCAACTTTTATTAGTAGGGAAGATAGATGATCACATGGACAATCAATTTTTTTCTTCAAAGAACTAAATAGCAGGTGGAAACTCACCACCCACGACTATAGCAAAGATATCCTTTGAAAAGCCATCACTATCTCCATTCCCCATACGACGGCATAGCCTAGCCTCTCTAGTAGCCACGACCCCTTTCTCTCACATCGCTATGCAACATAATCATAACAAAGTCCATTAGGGGACACAAGCAATAAATTTAACAATTTGCCATAAACTCACAAGCATCGACCTCATATCATGGCTAAACAAGAATACCACCAGTGTTAATGTAAATGCAATGCTCGATCCGAACCCCAACCTATTGTGCACTAGTGTGTATCAATTTAAATGTCATTTGGCCTACATCAAGGTTTAGTAGTAAATTAACAAAGGTCAAATTTTAATTCATTAGAGTTGCTAATCCTAAGTCAAATTTTGGTTAATAAATTAAGCTAAGTTGTTAATTTTTTACCACCTGACGCCTGCTCTGATACCAACTGTAACATCCCAGCCCAACCTCTAAGCCCAAAATACTACCACTACACTGTAACACTTTAATTTATATCCATCTCTATGAGATTTCAGTAGCATCTCCTCTAGTTATATCTCAACGATGTGGTAAACAACATATGTTTAACAATAAGCATTAAAAATGTGCTATAAACAAGAGTAAGAATAAATAATTCACAAAAATAAAACTTGGGTCACTCGCTCCCAAAAATGCCCAAGACCATGCGCTCGAGAATGCTCTGAACCCCGCACCTGAGAACACTTGGGACCCCGTGCTTGAGAATGCCCAAAATCATGCGTCTGGAAGCATACTTAAACATGCAAATAAAACAAAACTGAGGAATCATACATTACCATAAGAGCATCCTAATGTTCATCATCATTTTACGAGTTCTACTAATTAAGTTTCAGACATCAAGCTACTTTACTCAGACGATAATAAGGGAAATAGAGGTGATGCTCTATATTATTATTATTGGATGTGGTGAAAAAGTGCTACTCCCATTCCCTTCACATTGCCACCACGATCACCTAAAATATCAATAAAGCAAGGGTGAATCCAAGACTCACCAAGTACACAACAAAACAGTAAACACACATTTTCATTAGCCGTCGTTATCTATTTACTCTTTCTTTTTCATTAACCCTTTCTCATGCATTCATAGTTCCTTAGCTTGGGAACCAAACAAATACACAAATCTCCATCTTTGACCACATTCTCATTAGCCGCTCATTATCTGTTAACTCTTTCATACTCTTTGACACTTCAGTCTGCATTAACTTTTCATTATCATTAATGCAATGCAAATGTACATGCAAATCTTTACTCTTTCTTAAGCTTATACCGGTATAGCTTATTGGACACCCGTTGATGCACCACCCTCTCTGTATCTCCATCTTATGGAGGTGCCTACCGAAGTAGATCCTTTCCTCCATCCCGTAAAGGTGCTTACCAAAGTAAGTTTTTCATGTCCACCGAAATGGGTCTCTTTCATGCCATGAATATGCACTTAATGAAATGCATAAATTTCATCATTGTTTACCACTCTCTTTCTTCGTCACTTGGCCATCATCATCGCCAGTTCATCATGGAAATAGGAGTAAACATAGCAATAAAGAATGGTAAATATTGCATCAAGTTTAACTAGTAATACCCATCAATCTAATTTACCATTTTACCATGCACTTGTCTATTTAACCTCATGTACGATGCGTGGATGGCACCAAACCCAAACCTTCACCTTAACGAGCATCATCTAGTCTCAATACACCATAGCAATACATGCACACATATGAAATAACATCGTTACTACGTGCAAACCCGGCACATAAAACCCCCCATTCACTAGATGCCTTCTCCCTGTCCCAGTGATTAAACGTCCATAACTTTCGATCTTGAAACCCAACATAGCAAGTAATACGAGTTTTGGAATCCACACAAACTCACATAATCCAAGTTATCACAATTTACAGGTTACGTCACCTAAACCCCCAAAGGTTAATCTGTTGTATTACTGGACGACCAACTTAACAATTTTGTATCTTTTCATATAGTGTACCTAACATGATAAACCATACCACTTGTGAAAACTATGAAAAAAATCTAATTTTCTCTAGTTATGAATATAATTTATTTCGGCCATCTGCTAGGTCTAAATAATAGATTACCATGACCACGCCTAGTAGTATCCAAATTTTGGAAGCAGCATTCCCAAAACCATAACTTCTAAATCGCTCAACCAAATCTCATGCTCTTGCACTCTATGGGAATCTCAAACAATTATCTACAATATTCATATTATGGTAAAGTTATGAAATAGGATGTAGCTACCCTGAAACTCGTCCATAAAATAGGGTAGCACACCTTGTCGAATCTTGGTACAGTTTAACCCAAACTATCCGCATAACGCTCGCTACAAACATCATCTGTAAAAGGACTAGTAGAGGAGAGGAGTTTGAATTGTTACCCCCAAAACGAATGACAAAGATGGCGCGAGCGTGAAACCTTCCTCTTCTCTTCTTTTTCCATCTTTCTTTCCTTGTCTTCCTTCTTCCCTCGGCCAAAACCCCTCTCCCTTGGTCGTGGCTGCCCTGGACGGCGGCAGGGCAGCCGACGCAAGCGGGCGCCGGTTTAGGCAGGTGGCGCGGCATAGGTGCTTGGCCAGCGACAGCAAGCAAAGTGGCGGCTATAGGTGAGGTCGTCCAACGACTGCGGTAGGGCACAATGGCATGGCTAGCCGATGTGGCATGCGTGAAGCACGGTGAAGCGGATGTGTGGCTGGATGTAGAGGCGGCGCTCAGTGCGGCCATGGCATGGCAGCCGCTTAGAGGATGGCACTAGTAGGCCGCTATGCAGCTAGGCTAAGGGAGCGGCTCGGTGCAAGGAAACGGCGATAGTATAAGGCAGGAGGTGGTGACTAGGGGAGAAGGCAGCGGCAAGGGCAAGGGCGTGGGCAGCTAGGTATGGCAGGAGTCCCCTGCATGTCCCCTTTTGTAGCTGGGCACGCCCAAGCTTAGGCCAAGGCCAATTCGGCCCAAATCCCTCTTCTTCTCTTTTTTTTTTCTCTGGTATTACAATCCCTATTGCACCTAACACATTGGATCCATTGGTCCTCCTCGCTCAGCTTTACCTTGGTAGTTAGACAACAAAATGATTTGGATGTGTGTTAATAAACCAAAATAACTCGTAGGGGTAAGCGACAAAGGCAGATACTTCTAGGCGTTTTTTCCCCCTATTTCCAGCAATAAGTATTGGAGTTGTACGACCTTTGTAATTCCATCTTAAAATGTAAATATATGTACTGTAAGATCTAGCCACACAATCAAATAAATTTACGTGATGTTGACCTCTGAAGAGGGATTTCAGCAGTAAAAGGGGGGAAAAGGGGCGTGCGTCTCTTATTTCTTGACCAAGCGACCCGGTTCATAATGTATCAGTTGTCGGCGCCAGTGCCCCCACAAGACATTCTCGGACAGAAATTAGGGCGGTGCACCTTATATTTTCTTTCGGGCACATTCAAGCTCAATAGCCATTGGTGCCGTATTTTTCTTCCTTCCTTCCTTTGCTTCTTTGTTTGAAACTCACTTTCTTCCTTTCATTCTTAGTCGGCAGCGTTTATTTAAGGCAGATGGTCCTGTCCACGAGAACTTTCGCAGCCGTCCATTCGAGATCTAACGAACCGTATAAGCCATATCTTGATGGTACTGGCTACTTCAGTACAGCTAAAAGAGCATTTATGAGTTTAATCGTACGAGAACAGAGGGCAACACAAAGGAGCAAAAGACATTATTTTCTTGACGTTCCTGCAGAGTATCTATCACGTTTTCTGAAACGGTGAGTCAAAACATATGAGGAGGCAATCTCAACTTTAGACATTGCAACTAATTGGCTGATCTGAACGAACGAGCAATCTGGGTGACCAGCCAACACACATTCAAAGCTGAAAACCTTAATTGTTCCTCCTTTCCTGAACAAGAGGACAACCAATCCCAGTGGGGTACCACGGTCTCCTCTCTCTCGTCCGTCCGTTCACGATCGCCATTGTGGACCACGAACATCAATTCCTCCTAATACAATGCATGCGCTGCTTTTTTTTTTATACACCTTTGCAACAAAATTCCGATCACGATGAACAAACAAATCAGCATGCATGGCAACATGGCGCCACATGATCTATCGACATCGTATCCTTTTGTATATCCTTCTTTCAGGAAGCTAAGGTATTGCACCTGAAAACGCTACTACGGCGTACTAAATTGGCCGACAATGACGGACATTTTGGAGGATACGTAGGTAGTCTTATCGTAGAGCATATGCTTTTGGTGATAGGGGTAATGGATTCGAGTCCCACTCTCCTTAAAATCAAGGAAAAAGTCTAATTTGCCCTCCTCCACTTTCTCGCAAGTGTAAATTGGACAGGCTACTATAAAACCGGCTATTTAACCCGTAAACTTTAAAAACCGGTACAAATCACACCTTCCCTCCCTGGTGGTGGTATTCGAAGTGTTTTGCCACATTGGCAGCTTACATGGCATCTCAATCAGCGTTAGGTTAGCAAATTAAGGTGGGACCGGCTAGAGAGGATGGAAGAGAAAAGGAGAGGAGGACGAGAGAAGAAAGATAGGAAGAAAAATGATTTTGTTTTTTTATTTTTAATTAAATTGTTTGCTCACTATATGAGGTGGCTTGCTAACATGGCTCATTGGTCTACTGACATAGTAAATTGAGCCGGGTTGAATATTCATGTAAGCAAAACCACTGCCAAATACCACCACCACGGTGAAAATGGCACTGCGTTAAAAAGTTGAGGGGTTAAGGTGCCGTTTGGTTGGGTTAAAATAAGCTAGTTTATAGCTGAAATTGTATTGTAGCTGGCTAAAATTATACTGTAACTGATGGTGGCTTATTTGGTGTAACTAAATTTAAAAAAATTTAAAAATAGAAAAAACAAGTTAGTCCATCACGGATAATATAAATGGATACGGGGAAAAAGAACCGGCAAAAAACTCAAAAAACCCAGAAAAAGATAAAATTTATAAATAATGAAAAATAAACCAGAAGCCAAAAGCTCAAACCAAAATAAGTAGGGCTAAATAACGTGTTTTATAGTAGACAGTCCAACTTGAACTTTCCTGAAAGTAGGGGGGGTTAAATTATTTTTTCCTAACATAAAACTGCACAAATTCTTGCTGCGTATTCTGTTTTTTATGATGGCACTGGCCCTCCTAAAATGCAGCCCATGCTGGCGAGGTCCGGCCATGAGTTGCTATTGGACCAGCCGTATTTTCAATGGCGAGGTCCGGCCATGAGTTGCTATTGGACCAGCCGTATTTTCACGTGGACTCCGTACGAAAACTTCCGTGCGCACAGCAGTGCTCGTGTTGGACCAACTGAGCATGCGCATGCAGTACTAGTAGTACATGGCTGCAAGCCACACAAAGTCGCAATTAGCTAGCGTGTGATCTTGTTGGTGCCCTGGTTACGCCACGGCTCTCCAAGAGGCATTCAACGCAAGTTACTCCGTTGACATGGCTAGCTTGTTCATCCTGCGATTTGAGAATTCCAGGATGCTGATGAGTCGCCATCCATCGGAGGGGTACGTATGTAAGCCTCATGCAGAGAACTTGTGAGTCTTTCGTCTTTCGGTGTCCTGTAAAAGGAGAACATGGAAATCTCAACACAAACGTGCCAACTGAGAAAACTGGATTTTCAAGAGCCTGAAAATTGAAGCAACCCAGATGGATCGTTGAATCATTAGGGTTTTTTGTGATTACATACGCGAGTGCGTCCCCTTAGTACACGTCTAGAAAGAGGTTCGGGATAAATCCGTGACTTCACAAAATTCCTACTGAAGTGTACTCGCATATGTGCAAAGATAGGCATCAGGATTTGAACTCTGGTAAGGAGAGTCGTACACCTATAACTCCACCACCCTACTAAGTAGTTTTCTATTAAATTATTAGGTTTTATAGACAATTGTATTATTAAAAACAATACAGTTTTTATCCATCTATTTGGTGTTAAGTTCACCAGACAAAACCTATATTATGACAGCATAAAGTCGTTTCTTTTAAAAGAAATCGCACTCTTTAATCAGCTACTGTGTGATGCTCATTCTTCCATCAAACGGCTAACAAATCGCAATTCTAAGAAATTAGTATGGATATGTATCAGAGGGAGAAACTAAGGAAAATCATCTGACATTTAGACAGAAACAACAAATTCATAGAATTATTTATGTTCTATTGGAAATCCAAAACTACAATGAAATATGAAAATTCAGAACTACCTGTGTCCCTGAAAAAGTTTATACTTACCGCAAAATTAAAATTTGTCAATGTGTGGCGGCTCCTAGACCAGAACCAGGGCCTAAACATCCGGTATTCCACTCATATGGCTTGCGCGTTGTGTACTAGTATTTTTGGGAAGAAGTATGAACTTTGGAAGGTGAGGGTGAGTTAGTGAGTGAGCAACACATAAAAAACAGCCACAATTCCATGTACTATTCTCTTGTTTTGTTTTCTTGTTTTCGCAAACCATGTCAGGAGCTTCGCATAACGGAGAAAACATTGGAGAAGAGATGGAGGATTTACATTATGGTGTTGATCTTCTACCAAATGTTTGTGCTCCATTCCAAGCCACAAATAACCACCTCACAAGAAGATGCCATGCACTTGAGGGTCACATTGACAATGAGATACACTTGAGGGTCACATTGACAATCTTACAACCGACATGAACCATAAATTTGGTGAAGTGCAGGCTGTAACAAACCAATTTTTGAGCTTTTCAAAAAATCTTTTATTTAAAATAATGTTTTATAAAATTCTCATATTTTTTGAAGTAAATTAAAGCTTAAATTGAATTTTTCAGAAATAAAAATGATTTAATCCAAATGTCAACTAAATCCAAAATAGTTTTATTTTAGTTCTTTAGGTTCCAAAGTATTTATCTGAGTTTTCTTGGAATTCTCCGAGTTCATTTGCTATTTTTCTTGGCTTACTTGAATTATCTGTATTTTCTAAAAAGAAAAGATATTTAAATTCTGGAAAAAGTTTTGGGCTGAATTCTCCTTAGCCCATTCCTTTCTCCCTCTCCCTTGGCCCACTTTGTCCACGTGCCAGCCCAATTCCCAGCCCAGCTACCTTTGCCCGTGCTCACATGCAGCCTAGCTAGCCCACGTGCTCGTGCGTTGTTGCTGATAGGTGGGTCCCGTTGTCAACTTTGTCATCTCCGACTTGGACACTACAGCCCTATTGTGCCCGTGCTAGACTTCACCGTCACCTCAGTCTCCTTGACGTGTGTGCCAAGCTGCTAACCCTAGCCAAGGCTATAAATAGTGCTACCTTCTTTCGTTCTTGTTACCTCGAGCCGCCGTCCCGCAATCCCTAGCTGCAATCGTCGAAATCCACTAAAGAAGAATTCATCGCCATTGGAGCCGAAGGAAGGAGCTTGCCGCCCCATCGATTCACTGTGTCTTCGCTGAAGTCGTCCATGTCATGGTATGTTCCCAATCTCTCTCATCGAGAACACTCAAGAAATCGAAGCAAGAGCCCATGGATTTGGAGACCATCATCATCTTTTGCCTTGGCAGTTGCAACCCTTCGCCACCCAAATTCACCACCACCACTGAGTCTCCATCTCCGCCATCTTGTCCCCTAGCTTCACCATTCTGCATTCTCTTCCGTGTGCTCACTGCTTTCATGGGAGAAGCCGCATAGCTCCGCCACCCCGTTGAAGCTAGCTTCACCGTGTCGAGCCATCGTCACCACCATCACGTCTTCGCCGCTGGTGACCATTGGTCTCTATGCTCGGCTTGTTCGCATCGCAAAGACACTAGGAGTCCAATGCACGTGGCTAGATCCCAGCCAAGACCCTCCTCACCGTTGCGCCATTCAATTGAGCCATTGTCATTGTCCCTCTCATTGTCGGCCACCCTACCAACCTTCTCTTGTCAATTTGAGCCACTAGATGAGTAATTTGAGCCACTAGATGAGTTTCCTATGGCCTTGGGATCATCCCAATGACCTCGCTGACCTGCCGCTCACCATCGTTCGCCATCACCGGAGATGAGAGCTCCTAGCCATAGATCTGTCTGAGTTGGCTACCCACATGGCAAGCCACATCTGTGCATTTGTCACACATGTTGCACGTGTCTTCCCCACAAGTGGCAACTTAGCCCAGATCACCACCATACCTCGTTCCAATCCAAGCCACATCACCTTCACGTCAACACTTTGAACCCACATGTCCACCACATCACTGCCATGTCAGCACCCATCAACCGCATCACAACATTATTCCATAGATCGAGTCCATTATGAACCTAAGCCCAGTCCATAAACTCGGTCCATAGCACAATACACACTAGTATAGTAGAATTTTTCTTTTTTGGATTTTCTCAGCTGATCCAACTTCCAGGAATCCATTCTCTCTCATACAAACTCTAATTCAACCTGTTCAAGTCTCTAAATTCATCTACAATCAAGCTTGGTTTTATAGTGAATTTTATTTATTTTTTGAGTTCATTTGCTCTCTATTTTGGTTTGTGTTTGGATTTTCTCTCTCGTTAGATATCGACGTTTTGGTAGTTCTTCGAAGGAGTTGAAGAGCAGAGAAGCCGAAGGGCAAAGAATAGGAGAGTGAAGAATAGCAACATTACATAGCAAGGCAAGTTATGCAACCTTGATCATGTTGAACCCAATTTGTATAAAATTATTTTGTATTAAAATTACATGCATTTCTATTTATTAAAAATACCCTGGGAGGTAGTTATTGTCCCAATTGCTATTTATCCACCTGGTCATTTGTATGCCATAACCCATTGTCACCCTAGAATGGTTATTATTAGTTGGTCAATATTATAGAACCAATGTAGGTTGGTTAGATCACTTAGCCATGCTAGGAATTATGGAACATTGTTTTAGAATTAAATTAAATTTGATTAACGATATATGGAATCACTTGTGCATTATGTGTTATCATTGATGGCATATGTTGCACTTTAATATGAAGGGTGGTTAAATGGTTTAGACTGGGGTGATTGGGAGGACTATATGCTTATGGTATGAGATAGATTGGTGAATTGTTGTTTAGTTAGATAATTGATTGGATAAAGGTTGGTCAATTAAGGACTTAGCTTTGTGCGCCATTGGACTGAGCCACAATTATACAACCACATGTCTGGAATTGGATGGACCTAGCTCACTAAGTTACCAAGTTTCAGTATTGACTCCTTATGTGGTAGGTTAAGCTCAGTGCTAGGGTGAAAGGTGTGATCTCATTTGTTGGGTTACAACTTATGGACAGAGTCCATTTTCAAATCCAACGTTAGGCTCTGGGCTTGCTTGCACATGTTGGGGTGTGATTACTACGTTTAAGCTTGACAGGAGGAGTCAGTACTGAAGTGAAGCTTCTAAAAGGCTTTGTTATGATCTCCTTAGTCGTACTCCTATGGAAGTATGTTAGAGGGATAAGATGAGTTGATCGTATTATGTGGGAAAGTTGTAAAAGCTCTACAATGTGTTAAATCGATATATTTGAATATCCGTGTCTGCGATCATGGACATGCTCGGGATTTCACACGAGATTTAGATTTTCACAACCAATAATCTAGGGAAAAAGTAATATGAAATTGATAGATGAGCTATGTGGGAGCTTGTTACCTGTTTATTCAAATTGTGCGTTCAACCAATTATTTTATTATCAAGTTAAACTTAGCTTTCTGCAAAATAAGTCAGGTTAGACAATTCCTTTGTAACAAGCCTTGCATCTATGTATTACATTCTATGTGCATAACTTGCTGAGTACTCCATGTACTCACCGTTGCTATATACAAACACTGCTCAGTTGCTGAAGATGCCAGTTACACTTTGCTATTCAAGGAAGACTACTATGTCAAGGATTGAGAAGAACTAGGTCACGCTACCCCAGTCGATTTCCTATGGTTATATGGTTGGGCTACACTTGAAGATTGTTTTATTCCTTCCGCTATAGTTTAATTGAATTGTTTAGCCATTGAGGCTATTAATTGCATGCTTTGACCCTACGTTCTCTACTCTAATAATAAAGATATTTGTTTATCTCTTAGTCATTCATATGTATGGAATGATATTTCAGCTATGTTGCCATCACGTACACTAGCGTGATTCTAGACAAGTGTAGTATACATAGAGGATTCGGATTTAGAGCCATATCAACTATAGATCGTGATCTTAGTTAGAATGGTCGTAATTAGGAAGACTTCAAAATTTATTTTACAAAAGAAAATGTTAATGATGTGTTGTTCTCATCTTGTCTTCTCTTTCTATTCTTAGTCTTCAAAATATTCTTTTCTTTTTCTCAATTCTTTCTTCATGTATTTCAAAGTTTAAATGGATCCTCTTTCCTTTGCAATCCCAGTAAATCATTGGATGATTCACACATTGGTGGACCTACCGTTAGGTAGGTTGTTAGGATTAGATCTTTAGGGACTCATCTTGTCCATTGAGTCCTTGCACCCCTTTTATCTCATGTTCAGCTAAGTAGACCTCTTTTTGTAGTATGCACTGTGGAATTATGTTGTGGCATCTTGTTTTATAGTAATACTAAAAACCTATTCTGTGAGTTTCTGCTTCTTTCTCAATCGCTCTGTGGCTATTTGTGTGGGATTTAGAGTTCGTTGGGGGTATAACCTAGTCCCCAGCTAGATATTTTTCCCTCACCTCATTTTTTCCCCTTATCTATTACCCTCGATCGATCTGCAAATGGAGGGCAATTGTAGCCCCAACCTCAACAGAGACCCTAAGGCTATCAATGCCAGCACAAATGTTTCTACTTGTATCAGTGCCAAGTCAGATGGTAACCGACAGCTACCGTCAGTGTTAGTAGTGCCTCTTTAAGGTTGGAATCATTTCCTAGTCAACTAGACTCAGCTTATATAGATGATGATACAATAGATAAAGAACAATGAACACCCCAGTCATAATGCTTCTGGAAGTCAACTCAGTCAAAATTATAATGCCACAAACAGGTGGTAGAGCAACCGGAATCACTTGTCCTAAGACACAATCAAAGAGGAGGCGTTCGAATGAAGACACTACCAAAAGGTCCTGGAAGGATGATGTCACATCATGTCATACCATGCTACCATTCAAGGCGATAAAGTCAAAGGATCATTGTAGTTTTCCCTTTGTTGAGAGCAGAATGTTTTGCCAACTCGTAAGCAAAGTTGTGTTAGACTATGGTCAAAGAGCTGTGATAGTGGAAAATGATAAAGGAGTAAAAGTTGGATTTTAAGCCACTGCATTGCATGATGGGCAACTCGTGGTTAATAGTTTCAAGACTTGGAAGATGAACATATAGTAGGGGAATACCTAGATATGTTTTTCGAGGATTTGCTTGGTATGACACCAAACATAATTATGGAGTTCATTGTAGTTTTAGTACCTGGTACAACCTCAATCTTTAAGAGACCATATTGGATGCCAGTTAATGAGTGAGCAGAAATGACAAGGTAAGGAGCTACAAGGTAAAACCTTTGTGAGACCTAGTTCATCTCTATGAGAAGCCCTGTTCTATTCGTTAAGAAGAAATATGGTAGTAAGATGATGTGTGTGGATTATCATTTTCCCAATGAAGTGACTATAAACAATAAATATCCATTGCCCAAGATCAAAGATCTGTGTGATCAATTTAAAGGAACAAGAGTTTTGTGTAAGATCAATTTGCGATTAGGATACCATTAGTAGAAGATTAGTTCAGAAGATGTGCCAAGGTAGTCGTCTCTACTCGTTATGGACTGTATGAGTTCATGGTCATATTATTTGGATTGACCAACACCCTGCTTATTGCATGCACATGATATTAAAAGAGTACTTGGATGAGTTGTGATTGTGTTCAACGATGACATTCTCATCTACTTCCAAGACCGAAGAAGAGTATGTTGAGCATTTGATAAGCTTAGAAAGTCCCAGTTGTACGCAAGCTCAGCGAATGTGAGTTCTTGATGAAGAAAGTTGATTTTCAAGAGCATGTAATGTCTACTGAAGGAGTAGCAGTCGACCCAAGCAAGGTAAAAACCGTGTTTCATTGGGAACAACTGAAGCCGGTATCTCAAGTTTGTTGTTTCCATTGAAGGATTTTCCAAGATAGTCGGACTACCCACATAGTTGTTGAAAGAGGAGAAAGAGTTTTTGTTGAAAAAGGAGAAAGAGTTTACTTGGATTTTAGAATGCGACTAGAGTTTCCAAGAGTTCAAGATGTGTTTGACTTCTGCACCAGCGTTAGTGCTACCAGATGTCTAGAAAAATTTTGATATATACTGTGATGCTTTACGTCAATGACTTGGTTGTCTGCTTATGCAAGAAGGCAAAGTTGTTGCATATGCTTTACACCAACTAAGGCCACATGAAGAAAATCAGCTTAGTTGTGATTTGGAGTTAGCTGCCGTAGTGCATGCTTTAAAGATATAGTGTCATTACCTCACCAGTAATCACTGCAAAATATGCATGGACTATAAGAGTTTAAAGTATATGTTCATTTAGTAAGATCTGAATATGAGGAAAAGACGATGGTTAGAGGTAATCAAGGATTATGATGATGAGATTCATTATCACCCAAACAAAGCTAATGTGGTAGTAGATGCTATTTAGAATGAGTTACTACAATAACATGATGGTTAAGGAAAGTAGACCTAAGATCTATTAGGAATTACATAAGTTGAGATTGGAATAGTTCTTCAAGGATTCTTAGCAGTGTGGAAGTAAAGCCTACTTTGGAAAGATCAAATTCGAGAAGCTTAGAAAGATAACTTGGATGTTAAGGAAATCAAGCTCAATATGAAGCATGGTAAAGTTCGAAACTTAGAAGAGGATGAACCAGGGACAATGTGGTTAAAGGATCAGATTTGTGTGTCTTATAGGAAGAGTAAAAGAGTTGATACTCAAGGGGGCTCATGATTTGAGGTACTCAATTCATCTAGGAAGCACCAAGATGTATCAAGAACTTAAGGATAGATTTTGGTGGAAAAGTATGAAGCAAGTGATCGTTGAGTACATTGTGCTATGGGATGTATGCCACAAAGTATAGGGAGAGCATCAATGACCAGCAGGTTTGCCTAAGACTAAAGTTGGGATGTGATTTTATTTGGGTAATAATGGATTATTTGACCAAAGTTGCTCACTTTATCCCAGTGAAGACCATATACGCTGGAGACCACTTGGCAGAATTGTAAATGTCAAGGACTATCAGATTGCATGATGCACCAAAGAAGATTGTATTAGATAGAAGAACTCAATTTACCTCTCAATTTTGGTAGAGTCTGCATGAAGCCAGAGAACCCATTTGAATTTCAGTACTGCTTATCATCTCAAACTGATGGGCAGACTGAAAGAGTCAATCAGATGTCAGAGGATATGTTGAGAGCCTGTGTTTAAGCTCATGGTACTAGATGGGATTAGTGTTTGCCCTATGTAGAGTTTTCCTATAATAATAATTAACAAGCCAGTTTGTAAATGTCACCATTTAAAGCTTTGCATGGACGACTTTGTAGAACCCCTCTCAATTGGAAGGAAATTAGGGAGCGTTTTGTGTTTGGACCTAACGTGATCTAGGAGGCTAAAGACCAAGTGTCTGTCAGTAGACAAAGGTTGAAAATAGCTAAGTCTATGCAGAGGTTGAAAATAGCTAAGTCTAGGCAGAAGAGCTATGCAAATAACCGCCATTGAGACTTGAGTTTCAAGCCCGAAGATTTCGTGTATCTCAAGGTTACGCCACTCAAAGGTGTCAAAAGATTTTGGTCTAAAGAAAAGCTTGCTCCAAGATATGTTAGATCATGCAATAGATCAACTTCTTGCCTTGTGCTCTTGTCTCTCTTTGCATGAATTATTGATCTTACTTGTGTTGATTTGGTTCTTTTCATGCTCCTCTTGCTATTTTTGTGATTCATGATACGTAAGAGGCACTAGTAGATCACTCTATAGCAAGAACCAAGATCTTATCAGGTTCTTCTCTTGTCTTGACCAAGATTTATGATTTTGTTATCGTGGTCTCTCTAGCCCAAACATGTGACTAAATTATTGTGCTAAGACATGTAAGAGATGAACTGGAAATTATCATGACTTAAATCCTCATGAGCAAGAAGTAATTTGGTTTTTAGGGTTTAGTATGTTCTTGTAACCTAGGACACTATTCCTTTAAATTGGATGGAATCAATTCTAAGAACCTTGTGTTTCTTGATTTTATTTGGTTCCTGATACCCTTCTAAGGTCCATACTATTTTTGGTTGCATTTGAGCAAGGTTTGATCAAGATTCTCTTATTTGGGGTTTTGTCCCAAGCAATTTGTGCCTGGGAATAGGGCAAGCGGTAGTACCAGCCACATTAACACGATTGTTCAGCAAGTGTGGTCATACTGGCCCTTAGGTGGTGGTAGTGCCACACCTACGGTCATACTGGCTCTACCTTGGCGGTACTCCTAGTTAGGCAGGCAAAGCTTGGTTGTTGCTTCTTGTTAATCTGAGATATCTGCGATTCTCTTGCATAAGGTGTAATCTAAACTTGATGACTCTCGTAGTTATTTGAGTGAATATTTAGAATACTTGAGGAAAAGAAAAGGCTTCCGCAATCATTCACACCCATTAATTGCCGGCATCAGTCCAACACAGGGCTCCATAACAACCCAGATGTACGTGTCCAGTAGAAGGTGAGGAAGGGCACGAAGGTCTAGGAGCTAACTATGTGGATGACACGCAGAACGAGAGCAACACATGCAGAGTGGATGAGCTGGTTCCATGCACGTGTGGAAAGAGAGGAGAAAAGAAGAGAAGCCCAAGAATCCAAGGCGAATTTTGGATAAGAATTCCAAGCCAAATTCAGATCCACTTCAAGCCCATCCTAATTCAGATTCGGGTTCAAATCCAAAATCAATTGGACTCAGTTCAGAATAGCCAGCATACCTGCATTAAAAAGCCCAAAACTTTTGCAAACGAAGTCCAATTTAGGTGTTCTTGTACTTGTTGAAAATCTTGTTCTAAGGCTCACACAATAGATAAGGTTCCATCCTCATAGATCTCATAGATCAACTGCTATTTCCGAAATAATGTGGTAGCCAAAAAATCAGTATTTCTTTTTGTGTTTCCATTGGGGTCCAAGTCCTGTGTATGTGTCTTAGGAAGGTTATATAGCTAAGGGGTGCAGCTCCATGTAGAGGATGACATTTTATTTTTTAGAGTTGATCTTATTGATCTATGGAGTGTTTTGAGAGCTTTTTCTAGAACTTGAGAGTTCTTAGCTTCATTGTTCTTGATAATTCGTTGAGAATTGTTGGATTGATCAGTTGTGATCACTCAATTCGTGAGCTACCTACATGCTGGCACAACTACAGAAAAGCTAATACTAGACGGCCAATCACAGACGGTTTGACAAAACCGTCTGTGATCGACACTAACACAAATGGTTTTAATTTGGACACCGTCTGTGTTGGTGGCGTCGGAGAAAACGAGTATCATAGACGGTTCTTACCAATGAACCATCTGTGATACTAAAGTATCACAGACGGTTTATGTTAAAAACTGTCTGTGTTAATCTAGAATTATCACAGACGGTTTTTTATTAAAAACCGTCTGTGATAATGATGCTAGGCATTTATTACGCTGCTCAGAACCGCATCTGTCTTCATTTCGATCTAGATCTAGCCGGTGCTTCACTCTTTCGCTGAGGAGGCAAGCTAGATGATTTCAGGCCAATTAATTTGGTGGGAGAAGGCAGAGATTGAGCTTTGAAGATTCATACTTTCCTGGTTGCTCTAGATATGGTTAGTAATGAAATTTATTTTTCTTTGCATTACAAATTAGATGTAAGTAATTGGTGAGTGTTATATATTGAAGATGGTTTGCAAAATTGTTGGTTATATAATAGCTGTTGTGTTTATAATATGAATTAAGCTAGCAAAGCCTGAATGCATGTGGTATATATATATATGTAGTAATAATTAAATAATTTAATTTTTAATACTAAGTTGTTATATATATATACATAACGTAGGACCGAAGCTGGATGTATGCCGCGAGCTGTGTGAGTGAAGAGTATATTAATGGCGTGTCACTTTTGCAAGAGCTGCCGAGGAAGATATGCTAAATAAGGGGGTGGAATATATGTACTGTCTATGCACTGACTGCGAGAATTTAAAAATATTTAAGAACCGAGGGCAAATATTTTAAAAAGGGTTTTCTGTTGTAGTGTGGTTGTGTGGATTGGTTCTTCGTGAGGGTTGTGGCGCGATTGCTATTATGGAGGTCATGTGCTAGACTGAAGGTTGCTACAATTTCAGATTGTAGTAGCTATCTTTGAGTTATCTTCATTCTTTGTTCGTCGGTTGTTATCACAAGATCAGACCATCCCGTATCATAGCCTTATGCACACATATTAAAAAATGTAAGACATTAGCATCGTACCCCTATTAAATTTGTCTTTCTCTTTACAAGGGTAATTTGTCTGTTTTGCTACTTGTTAGTCTAGGTAGCCAACGAACGAGAGCTTTTTTCTCAATTGATGAATGCCTTTTGAAACAATATGGTTGTGTTTTGGTTCAAGATTAAAATATCCAAGTTAGCTAACTTTACCCTATGCAGGTTAGCTTAAGCCGACTTTTTTGTTTGGCAACTAACCTAATCTATTATATACTAAAGTCAATGATAGTCCTTTTAGAGATGCTAAGAAAAAAGAGAAATATATTAGAAATTCTCACAAAAAAGCAAAATATCTAACTCTAAATTTGGTGAGTCATATTTTTAAAGGCTTAAACTTAATTATTGACTTAGAGATATAAGAATCTATTTGTATCTATACTAATTATGAACTCATCAATCTGGCGGACCCAAGTTATAATTTGGAACTAAAAAAGAAAATTAGCAATTTGATTTCCATATGACTTCCAAAGTAACATCCATAAAATAACTAAAATTTGGAATAAGAATTAAATAGAAATTAGCAAATTTAAAAAAGAGTCCATGGAAAGTACAATCTAAATTAACTAAAATTCAAAAAAAAATAAAAATTAGCAATTTAATTTTCATACGAATTCCAAAGTAAATACTTGAAAAAAGAAATCTATCTATTATATACTAAAAGTCGATGACATGAGTTTTGCAATTGCTAAGAAGAAAGAGAAATAAGCTATAAATTATAATAAAAAAAAGAAAAAACATCCGTCTTTGATTCAGTGGACCCTTGTTATAGTTAGTAAATGATTATCTGTGGATGTTTTAGATAAAATAAGAAATCTTATAAGACAAGATTACCCATTATAGGTTGTAGATAAACCCAATAAATAAAAAGAATCTTAGATGGGCAGCACAAAAGGCCACCCACGAGTTGAAAAGAAGAACGTGGACATGAAAAATAAATGAGTAAAAGCCATGCATGAGAAAAGAAATGGAAAAAGTGGCACTTTGCAAAAAAAAAAAGGAGAAACAAAAAAAAGATAAGAACTATGCTACCTACACACTTCCCACACAATGTGTGTTTTACAACTTTGAAATTGTTTGTTAGAATCACTATCGATGTGATAGATTCTAATTAAAGTTGAACTATATTAACCGTTAGGTGTTATCTATCATACAATAAAAGCTTAGGATAGTTGATTACATCAGCTAAAATAGAGAAATATTATAGAAATTCTACTAAAAATAAAAACATCTGGTTCCTAATTTGGTGGACCCTAATTATGTTTAGTAATCCATAACCGATGGATATTACCTGATAAATGAGAATAATTGCTAGAAATGCTCCAAAAAAAGAAAAGTATCTAGCTCTTAACTAGTGGACCATTCTTATGATTAAAAAATCATAACCAATGTTTTTTATCTATGGAAGTGCACATGAAGTTGATTTGCAATGTGATATGCATACATGTATAGCTGGGGTACTCTTGTATGAAATTGTGATGCAAGATGCTAGAGATAGAATTGAACTCAAACGATCTACGTGTAGACATGAACTTGCCTACAATATCCATATGATTGTCATTCTTTTAAGGGAAAATTTGTTCAGTAGCACTGAAAGGTCACTGCTTTTGAAAAATACCATCGAAAAAACTGGGCTCCGGAAATTACCACCAAAAGATTCAATTTGCTTCGAGATTTAGCACTCTGGACGAAAATGCCCTTACCCCCCTCTGCTCCTCCTCCGCCGCCGCCCTCTCCCTCCCCTCCCTCACCTTCCTCTCCTCCTGGCTCCTGCGCCGCCCTGTCCGCCTCCCTCTTCCCCCACCTCTTCGCCGCCGGTCTCCCCGTCTCCTCCCTCCTCACGCCGCTCGCCTCCTCCCTCTCCGCACACCCCATCCCCGCCGCTGTTGCCTACCTCCGCCTCCTCCTCGCCCCCGCCTCCTCCCCAGCGTCCGGCCGAAAATCGCCGCCGCCAGCGCCACCTCTTCCTCAAGCGATCTCCCCTCGATTCCTTGCGCGGAGAGCATCACCTCGACGACCCGAAGCTCCCCCAACCTCCGCCCGGAGCTGCCTTCCGCCCCAGGCCGCCGGCGCCACGGACCTCCTCGCGCCGCCCCTGGTCCCAGCCGTCGGCCCACCTTGGCACACCTCCGGCCCGGCCAGCTGCACGGTGAGAATCCTAGTATCTTCCTCCAGCTCGTGCTTCCCTACTTTCCTTCCTTCCTCCACGCCGGCGCCGCTGCACCATACCACCTACGCCCCCGGCCGCCGAGCCTCGCCGCCGGCCCACCTCGTCGACGCCCCGACCACCGTGCCACCTTCCAGGGCTCCCTTCCCTCCCCCACAACCCGTTTTGCTAATCTCCGGCACCTCCCCGGCCGCTCCTCGCCGGCGAGGAGGAGGCGGGGGCGAGGAGGAGGCGGAGGTAGGCAACGACGGTAGGGATGGGGTGCGCGGAGAGGGAGGAGGCAAGCGGCGTGAGGAGGGAGGAGGCGGGGAGGCCGGCAGCGAAGAGGTGGGGGGAAGAGGGAGGCGGACGGGGCGGCGCAGGAGCCAGGAGGAGAGGAAGGTGAGGGAGAGGGCGGCGGAGGAGGAGGAGCGAAGGGGGGTAAGGGCATTTTCGTCCAGAGTGCTAAATCCCGAAGCAAATTGAATCTTTTGATGGTAATTTCCGGAGCCCGGTTTTTTCGGTGGTATTTTCCGAAAGCAGTGACCTTTCAGTGCTACTGAACAAATTTTCCCTTCTTTTAATTGTATTAAGATGTAATATAAATATTATCTCTTATTTAAAATTCCAATTAAAACTTCTAAAGAACAAGTATTTTCTCCTAAAGATATAATCCATATTTTTTGTTTTAACATATGCTACTATACATTAATATCACAAATGAAATTAATTCTACAAATGTAGAAATTAAATCGAATTGACAACGTTCTAAAAATTCTAAGAGCAACTCCAGCAGGGCCCCTACTTGAGCCCTCAAACCTCATATTTGAGGGCTTGAGGCAAAAATAGAGGTCCAGCAGAGCCCCTACTAGAGCCCTCAAATTTGAGGAGCCCCTCAAATCACCCTCCCACCCCTCATTCCTAGGGGCTCCCCCCACCCCTCATTTTCCTGTTTTTTTCCCGCACCGTGAAATTTCTCCCGCTCTCGGCCAAAAGTCCCCGCCCGCCTCTTCCGCTCCCGTCCGCCGAATCTCCCCCTTTGCATCTTTCCCGCCGCCTCCTCCCCCCCGCCTCCCTCGCCCGCCTCCTCCGCCTCCCTCGCGACACCTCGCGCTTCCCGCCCGCCTCGCGCGGCGGCTCCTTCCCTTGGCGGCCGGTGGCTGAAGCGCGGCGGCGAGGCGAGATCTGGCGGCGGCAGCCAGTAGCCCACGCCGGCGGTGGAGGCTGCTCGGCCTCGGGACCGAGCGAGGAGGCCGCGGCTCTGGGACCGGGCGGAGGAGGGCTGCACCGCCGCGGCGACCGAGCGCGAGAGCGCAGGGCCCAGCGCGATCGCGGCCGAGCCGCGTCGGCGTGGGAGGGCGCGGCGGCTGGTCCAGCCGGCGGTGGCGTCGGCGCGACGCAGCAGCCGGGGCCGAGGCGCGGGTGTGCTCGGGCGCGCGGCGAGACACCGGCTACGGCGGCGCTGCTAAGGCGCATGCGGGCGCGTGGCGGAGAAGCCGAACGGCACGGCCGGCCGACGGCGTGGCGTGAGCCCCGCCGCCTCTTTCCCCGCCAGCGCGCCACCTCGCCATCGCCGACGCCTCGCCCGTTGCCGTCGCCGTCACCTCCTCCCCGCGCCTCCTCCCGGCGCGCGCCCTCCTCCTCCCGCGCCTCCTCCCGAGCGCGCCGCTGCCTCCTCTCGCGCGCATCTTTCCCCGCTGTCGCCGTCGCCGTCGCCTCCGCCATCGCCCATCGCGCCGCCGTCGCCTCCAAATGGATTTGTCAGGAGTGGGTCCCATATGTCAGTGTGTAGTGGATGGATTTGAGGGCTTAGATTTAAGGGGTGCTGTTGGAGTAGAAGCAAAAAAATTGGGCCCTCAAAAGTAGGAGGAGCCCTCAAATGAAAAGTAGGGGCTCTGTTTTGAGGGCTATTGCTGGAGTTGCTCTAATATTTAAATTTTTTTATGTGATTTGCAACTCAGGAGAGCTAATTGTGTTAGATTAACTTATTCCATCTCTTGTATGTTAACTTAATCCTGGGGAAGGTTAAAAGACTTTGATCAGCTTAAGTTAACACTTCCCAACACTAGGTTGTTTGGTATATTAAACCCCTGACCCATCTCTTAAGCTCGAACCAAACACAATCTATCACGTAAAAAAACTTAAGTCATCTTTGCATACAGGTCCTATGAGATATTATAAATGATCCATAAAAAAAGATAAACTAAATGAAATGAATTAGATTTCAAGATTAACGTACACGATCGTCCTTCCTATATTATTGAATTGAACGAGAGGACCAATGACCATACACCACAGCAAGTCCAAGTAAAACGGCGTGCTTTTGAGTTTCTACCCCCAACAAAGTTACTTGCATAGACCGCATACCGTGTCAAAAAAGCCATAAAAAAGTACGACAATTCCGACAGGAATCTATCTCTCTAGTCTAAGGTAAGATGATCAGTCCTACTCAGCCATAAAAATAAATTTTGACTCGATCCATTCTACTGTTACGTCCACCAAATTAAAAATGCGAAGTCAGATCAGAGGTCATCCACTCTCGTATTTGTCGAAACATGCATGCACGACAGATGTACGCTTGTTTTGCCGCCACCGGCCATTTCGGTCATTCGGTGCATTCCACTGACATAATCATCACCCTCTAGGTCGATCGTCATAACCACACAATATGATACAATTCCATCAAGGGAGTTAAATATATTTTTGCCCCTCCAGTTTTTTTTTCTTCTCGTGGATTTGATCATTGTGACTCGATTTCACAATAGTAGTCTACCATCAGCCCTTGGCTAGTCCAAATGATATGCAATGCCCAAGACGTCTCCGTGAATCGTTTTTCGCTCAAAAGAAAACGATAACGAACGGATCAATTTGCAACATATTTGAAATGCATACATAGACTGATTTCGTCGTTTTGAATTTACAGAGACCAAGTTAAAATTGAGAGTAAAATAGGCGCTTGTGTGTGTATCGTGAGAGAAAAGTCCTGCTGAAGATATCATCACGCCACGGTGTTCTCGCCGCGACGTCACACCGGCCGGAAGGCAGGAGCAACCAGGGAGACTTCCGCCGGCGTCCTTTTTCAACGAAACAACAGAGAAAGGGATCGTCCATTAAATAACTTCAAGCCCTTTCGTTCTGCAAGACCATTAGTTTGGCAGAAAGGTTGGTTGGGCATTAATTAAACGAAAAGGAAAGAGCGTAGTGTGCTCCTCGCTGCTAGAACATTCGTCGGGTCTTGCATTTGTATTGCCCACGAACTTTTTATGGGATAGAGATTGCCCCCGTTCTTTTATACTGCCCGTGGATACATCTAATGAATAATATTGACGGATAAAAGGTAAATTTAAAAATCGGCTGGAAATTAAAAAAACGTAGTTTGATCGACGTTGCTATGATGTGCGTGCTGCGCTGTCGTATGATATCTTTACTATTATAAAAGAAGGAGTTGGTGGTTAGTCCGACCTCTCCCACCCCTTCTCACAAAAGGCAGCGCGGACATGTGGCCCCAAAAGACCTGCGCCGAATCTTCTCCCTCGTTCTCCGTGTCTCCCCGCTTGCTCCTCCCCCCGCTCCGCCCTCGCCTATCCCTTGCACCTCCTCGCCCACCGAATCCCGTCACTTCTCCCCTCCCTCCTCCCACTACTACAGAAAACCCTATTACAGACGGTTCAAAAACGACATCACAGACGGTTTTCTGAACCGTCTGAATTTATGGGTCAGTGATAATTGAAGGTTATCACAGACGGTTTTCGAACCGTCTGTGGTGTAAATATCACAGACGGTTTTTAACTAAAAACCGTATGTGATATATCAATATCACAGACGGTTTTTCACTAAAAACCATTTGTGATAGCTAATAATCACAGACGGTTTTTAGTTAAAAACCGTCTGTGATATATCAATATCACAAACGGTTTTTAACTAAAAACCGTCTGTGCTATTCTCTTGTACCCCTAAATCTATTTCTGAAACAAGCAGATCAACATGTACATCTATACATCCAATTCACATCTCAATTCATTTCACAAACATAAAACATCCATTTCGCAAATCAATTAATTAAAATGAGAACAAGCAAATACAGTATGAAACACAGTACACATTTTAAGATTAGAGTCTACCATTAGAGTCTACCATTACAAGAATAGACAGACAAAAAACAAACAATAAAGAGGAGAACAACAAATAGGTTGCTCATCTAGCTAACACAACAAGAACAGAGAAAAGCAAAGATCCTCTATGCCTAGGCCTTCTCGCCCCTGATGCAGCGCGCGAGCTGGATGTCTTTGACGCCCACCATCGTTGGTGTTGATTGAGCTCTGCCTTGTGCATCGTCTACTTCGTGAGACTATTATGGTATGGGTTAAGGAGTAGGAGGAGAATAGCAAGGAGGAGGAGAACAGCAAAGAGAAGTAGAACATCAAGGAGAAGGAGAACAACAAAGAGGAGAACAGAAAGGAGCAAAGAGGAGGAGACTATTATTTATAGGGGAGGAAGAGGCGCAGGGACGGAGAGGCAGAGCTACGATTCGTGGGGTGAGGATTGCTGGATTTCTATTGGCTAGGATTGGGTTGAGGAGGATTGACGGGCCCACAGATTATCACAGATGGTTCTATATATAGAACTGTCTGTGATGAATGAATATCATAGACGGTTCTATATATAGAACCATCTGTGAATTAGAGCACAAAATTTTATATACCGATACAATATAAACAACTAGTCTGAAAAGATAAAATAGCAAAGTTTTATATATGTTATATATACTCATTTGAAAGGTTTCGATGAGATCTACAACTTTTCAGTTGAAGCAAAATCCAAATTCCGAAAGGAAGACCAAAAAAGGGCAAAAACAGAAACTAAAAACTTGCGACGCAAGTTTAGGTCCAAAGATGGCCGATTTTTGGGGTCTTGGAGGGCGACTAGTGCAAGCAGGTTGTTTTTTGGATCGGGCTCGTCGTTACCTTTCCAACAAGTACAAGAACATCGAAAACGGACACCGTATGCAAAAGTTATGCCCGTTTTACTGAAGGTATGTCAAAAACTGAATCCTAATCGGACTTAGGCGGGAAATTATGAAATTTTGGAGAATTGCAAGGCGGGAAACATATCACAGACGGTTTTTAATAAAAAACCATCTGTGATAATTCTAGATTATCACAGACGGTTTTTTATTAAAAACCGTATGTGATATTCCAGTATCACAGACGGTTCAGCGGTAAGAACCGTCTGTGATACTCCTTTTCCCGCCACAAATACCACAGACGCCCTCCAAATTAAAACCGTCTGTAATAGTGTACATCACAGACGGTTTCACAAAACCGTCTGTGATTTGGCGTCTAGTATTAGGCTTCTGCAGTAGTGTCCGCCGCCGCTCCACCCGTCGCTCCTCCCCTCCCTCCACCGCCGCTCTGCCCTCGCCTCCTCCCCTCCCTCCTCCGCCTCTCCACCCTTGCCTCCTACCCTCCCTCCTTCATCGCTCCGCCCTCACCTCCTCCTCTCCACCCCGCGCCACCCTCGCCTCCTCCTCCCCCGCTCCTCCTCCGCCGCCTCCTCCCTCGCCTCCTCCTCCCCCGCTCCGCCGCCACCTCCTCCCCAACCCGCGCCGCCGCCGCCTCCCCACCCCGCGCCGCCATCGCCTCCTCCTCCCCCACTCCTCCGCCGCCGCCGCCTCCTCCTCCACCCACCCCTCCGCTCCGCCGCGCGCCACGTGATGGTGCGTTCTGGGGTTGGCTATGCGAGGAATGGGGGAGGAGGTAGTGGCGGAGCGGAGGAGCGGGGGAGAAGGCGGCAGCGGAGGAGCGGGGGAGGAGGAGGCGACAGTGGCACGGGGTGGGAAGGAGGCGGTGGCGGAGCGGAGAAGCGGCGGAGGAGGCGGCGGAGGAGGAGCTGGGGAGGAGGAGGCGAGGGCGGCGTGGGGTGGAGAGGAGGAGGTGAGGGCGGAGCGGCGAAGGAGGGAGGGTAGGAGGCGAGGGTGGAGTAGGGGAGGAGGCGAGGCGAAGCAGCGCAGAGGGGAGGCGAGGAGCGGCAGGCGGAGCGGCGGCGAGGAGGAGGAGGAGGGAGGAGCGGCGGGATTGGTGGGGAGGAGGCGCACGGGATAAGCGAGGGCGGAGCGGGGGAGGAGCAGGCGGGGAGACATGGAGAATAGGGGAGAAGATTCGGTGTAGGTCTTTTGGGCCCACATGTTAGCACTGCCTTTTGTGAGAAGGGGTGGGAGAGGCCGGACCAACCACCAACTTCTTCTTTTATAATAGTAAAGATATGTTCTGAAACTAATGGGTGGTAAAATATTTTAAAACATGCATACAAATATATTCTAAAATTTTTTAAAATCCGTAGCAACGCATGGGCATTTAGCTAGTTTGTAGTAATGGTAATATTTACAGTACCGGTAGGTTAGACTGTTTTGACTCTAAAAATATGTTTTAAGGGGTTATATGTAAAAGTAGCAAAATCAAACCAAATTATAAGTAGGGATGGAAACGGATCGGATACGAATCGACTAGTCTCAAATACAAATACGAAACCATATTTTTAAATGAATATGGACATGAATATAAATTCATAATTTTAAAACAAATATGAATATGAAACTGAATATTCTCAAATACAAATACGAATTGAATGTCGTACCAAATACGAATTCAAATCAAATATGTACTTAATTCGATCAAATGCGAATATCCTCAAACTTTTGTAATAAATCTTGGTAGAATAAATTTATGTAACATGGCTACACGTCTACACGAGATAGCAGTGTAGCATATAGAGTTGAAAATTATGCAAATTAATTTTCACTTCTTACTTATGAATCTTGGTTCATCAGAAAATTACTTCCTATGATCATCTCCAGGGAGGTCGCCAGAGATGGAAACGGATCGAATACGAATACGGATATGAACATTCTCGAATACAGATTTTACTTACCACATTCATGTTTTCTCAAATACAAATATTAGATAAAACATGTTATCCTTTACCGTTTCTCATTCCTGATTATAAGCTACCGCCCAATGCCAAACTGTGGGATATCACTCGCTGTCTTTCTGTTTCAGAAAGGTTAATTGTTTTCATTTGATCACAATGATTTGGCAATATTCCTCTAAAAAATGACCTGGCACTCATTTGTAAAAGCACGTTAGTAACTTCTCCGAGTCTATTAGAGCATATACAATACAAGATGCTTATATATGAATGCTTAAAGAGAGAGAATATAGCCACATTATCAAGCACCCATGCAAAAGTTACTTCCTTCGATGCAAGCATCTCTCCCGTGGGTGCTTAGATGATATATTATCTATTAATAGACATAGTTATACACATAAGCATCTACTAAGCACCGATGCTTATTTAAGCATTGATGTTTCAAAATAAGCATCTTATCTATCCTATGTGGCAAGAAAAATCAGTTTTTCATTACTAAGCATCTCTCTAAACGCCTGTATTGTACATGCTCTTATTGGCCCGAATGATGCCACGAGAGTGCTCTACATAAAGGAGATAAAAGTATGTGTATAGCTAGGGGAATGTTGTACACAATTACACATCGACACCAGTCCCAAATCACCCGTGTGTAGTAAAAAATAATCTTCAGAATATCTTATTAGATACGAAATGTTTATCACGCGTAGGCTAAAGATTACGTGAGACCATGTGTAATTGCTTTAGTTCCATGTAGGAGGCGGCCATGGTATGGTTTCAGACATTAATAAATTAAACTTATGACTAGGTTAGGCTAGTGTGTGACCCTCTAGGAAAAAAAACTGATGGTTTCTCAAACTGTAATAGCTTGGGTTTCATTAGAAAGACAACTTAATATTTTATTTAGGATAAATATTATTCAAAAATAATTTTTTGAAAATTGTACATTGTAATAGCTTGGGTTTCATTAGAAAGACAACTTAATATTTTATTTAGGATAAAAATTATTCAAAAATATTTTTTTTGAAAACTGTACATTACGATATAAAAAATTAAAACACACAAACTAGATATTTGGAACCTTATATATGATTTATTTAGATATTTCATTTGAAATATTTACATTTGTCACTTAAAACGTACAAAATATCATTATCTAATTCCCCATATTTAATTTTTTTTCAAGCCCAGAACTTGCATTTAATTATTACGTAGCGGTCTTGACAGAGAGATTGCTTTGATCTAGTTCTCGAAATTCTAATTATATTTCTACGTATGCATCAATGGAACCAATAACAATAAAACAATCAGAATAGCTGATAAATCAGTGTAAAACAGTTTAAGTAATCTCACGCTTGAACTTGCTTTTTTCCTCAAAGCTACATAACTCAATACTAGTTACAAGAAGACTTAAAAAAAGTAATAAAAAACACAAAAAAAAAACAAACGAGGAAACCAAAGAAGGATAGTCCTCTAAGAGAAGAATGGTATTAAAAAGGGTAACGCTAGGAATCGGACGCTGCAATATTTTTTGACCATATTTGTAATATTTTTCAGCTATATTTGCAACAAAAATGAAGAACAATGTGAGTATTCCCATCTGCAACATTTGTCGTCCATGTATGCACCATTTATTGGTTATATATGCAACAAAAAAAAGAAAAAAACAATGTGAGTATCCGCATTGTACGCTTCGATGCAACATTCTCAAAAAATATGTACAATAATTTTAATCAACGTATGCAATAAAAATATGTGATGCAAAAGTCGATGTTGTATATACGAAAAAAAAATATTGCAAAAAAAACACGGACGAAAAATATTACAAATATGGATGAAAAATATTACAAATATGGTAAAAAATGTTTCTAAGTGTCCAAAAATGGACGCCCGGTTCAAACATCCGATGCATAGCAATACCCTATTAAAAATACTGACAAGAAATTGTAATATGAAGCCTTACGAAAAAAACTTTGGGAAAAAAAGTACTCACTTATGCACCTCATTGGGGAAAAAAACTTTGGGAAAAACGAAGATCGATGTGAGGATTCCCGTCCGTAATTGTCGTTCGTGTATGCAATATTTGTCGGTCATATATACAATAAAAAAAGAAAAAATAATATGAGTATTTGCATTGTACGCTTCGATGCAACATTCTCAGATAATGTGTACAATAATATTAATCAATGTATGCAACAAAAATAAATGATACAAAAGTCGATGTTACATACACAAAATAAAAAATATTGCAGGAAAAACACAGACGAAAAATGTTGCAATTATGGGCAAAAAATATTGTAAATATGGCAAAAAAATATTGTACCCGAGCGTTCGAAAATAGACGCCCGGATCAAACGTCCGATGCGTAGCAGTACCCCATTAAAAATACTGACAAGAAATTGTAATATGAAGCCTTACGAAAAAACTTTGGGAAAAAAAGCAGAGAGGCAGCGAAATGAGTTCAATATACAATAATTTCTGACGGAAATGCTTTGAATAGCCCTCCCAAGAGAGATACTGGCGAAAAGGCCGGGCAGCTCTGGCCTGGTCATGATCGCTGCGGACAAAACCGCGTTTTTCCACGCACCGTGCCCAACATTCGCCAATTCCAACCCCTCCTCGTCGCCCGTCTCCCCTGCCTGCTCTCCGTGTTCAAAACCCACGACCCCACTTGCCCCTTTCTCCCAGTCATCGCTTCCCCAACCCGCGTTTTTTTTTATATTCATCATTCCCCCTCTCCATCACCTCCTCCTCCTCCTCTATTGCCTCCGCCTGTTCCATGAAGCTCTAGTCCATTCGTCCACTTTTCACCTATGACGAAGCTCCCCGTGCGCTCTCTGCTCCTCCTCTTGCTCGTGCTCTCACCGTCGCTCGCTTCCGCTACTAGCGGCAAGGTGAATTCGTCGTCCCCCCTCTATGGCATCGAGTTCCCGCCGTTCAACACCGCCGTCGCCGACACCGGCTGCGACGGCAAGCTGGTCGCCGAGGAGGAGGACCAGGCCGCGGGTCGGACCCCGTCGCTGAAGCTGCATATGAACCACCGCTCCGCCGCCGACGCCGCGGCGGGCAAGACAAGGAAGGAATCGTTCTTGGATTCGGCCAAGAAGGACGCCGTGCGCATCGATACGATGCATAGGAGGGTGACCCGGGCTGGCGGGGGTGGAGCGGCTGTGGCGGCGTCTTCGTCGCCACGGCGGGCGCTGTCGGAGCGGCTGGTGGCCACTGTGGAGTCCGGCGTGGCGGTCGGGTCGGGGGAGTACCTGGTGGATGTCTACGTCGGCACGCCGCCACGGCGCTTCCAGATGATCATGGACACCGGCAGCGACCTCAACTGGCTGCAGTGCGCGCCCTGCATCGCCTGCTTCGAGCAGCGCGGCCCGGTGTTCGACCCCGCCGCCTCGTCCTCCTACCGCAACGTCACCTGCGGCGACCCCCGCTGCAGCCTCGTCGCGCCGCCAACGGCGCCTAGGACGTGCCGCCGCCCGCGGGAGGACCCCTGCCCGTATTACTACTGGTACGGCGACCAGTCGAACACCACCGGCGACCTCGCTGTAGAGTCCTTTACCGTCAACCTCACCGCGCCTGGCGCGTTCCGCAGCGTCGACGGCGTGGTGTTCGGGTGCGGCCACTGGAACCGCGGCCTCTTCCACGGCGCTGCGGGGCTGCTCGGCCTCGGCCGCGGGCCCCTCTCGTTCGCGTCTCAGCTGCGCGCGGTGTACGGGCACGCCTTCTCCTACTGCCTCGTTGACCACGGCAGCGCCGTCGCGAGCAAGATCGTGTTCGGCGACGACAACGTGCTGCTCGCGCACCCGCAGCTCAACTACACGGCGTTCGCGCCCGCCACGGCCACCTCGACGGACACATTCTACTACGTCAATCTCAAAGGCGTCATCGTCGGCGGGGAGATGCTGAACATCTCGTCGGATACATGGGGTGTGGCCAAGGACGGCTCAGGCGGCACGATCATCGACTCCGGCACGACGCTCAGCTACTTCGCCGAGCCGGCGTACCAGGTGATCCGGCAGGCGTTCATCGACCGCATGAACAAGGCCTACCCTCTCATCACCGACTTCCCGGTGCTCAACCCATGCTACAATGTGTCCGGGGTGGAGAGGGTGGAGGTGCCGGAATTCTCCTTGCTGTTCGCCGACGGCGCCGTCTGGGACTTCCCGGCTGAGAACTACTTCATCCGGCTCGACCCGGAGGGCGTCATGTGCCTCGCCGTCCTCGGCACGCCGCGCTCCGCGCTGACCATCATTGGCAACTACCAGCAGCAAAACTTCCATGTTCTGTATGATTTACAGAACAACCGGCTCGGCTTCGCCCCGCGGCGGTGCGCCGAGGTATAGCCGATGAGGTTTCAAACTTCAGAGGTTGACAAATTTGAAGTCCTCATTTTGATTGACTGTGTTATAGGTGGCAAATTGGGTGTAGAAATTTTGGGGGTGGAAACGAGGGTGGTGCACGAGCTAGCACAAAGGTGTTTTGGTATCCCTAAATGGAGATTTGTGAACCAGGGATATTTTTACCATTTCAGCTGTATACAGTTTTTGGTTTAAAATTTTTTTGCAAGGTTTTAGTTTTGTTTGGTGTTGATACATGGTTGTTTCAGGATCGTGACATAATGGATTCTATCCGGTTTGTGGTCCCCCTTTCTGGGGGCAAATATTATACAGAAATCACAAGTTCTTTTTTTTTTCAGTTTCTTCAAGTTTCTTCAGACGTTCCATCCGTGCAACGTGACCAAGCAGAATGATTGAGGTTGCGTAGCGTATCTGAACAGAGAAGTGCTGTTCATATTAATTTTTAAAAACTGTTTTTTATAACAAATGTCTTTTTTTATGTAAGCAGAGTGTCTTTTTAAAATAAATTTTACTAATCGATTGTAATACACACTGCAACGACTTCATTTATATCAGCTAAAATCATATACGAGTATCTCTTTTTATAAGATTATCTACAAATTATTACTATTTATAAAACAAAATTAAAAAATAAAAGCAAAAGTAAAAAATCTATGTAAACGGACGCTCATCAGTCAATTGAACAAATGAAATGCTGTGCGGTTATGACTAAAATACAGATACTACGCTGCGATCTTTTCTAAACCACGTGCTTTGTGACACCAACAGTGTTGCATTGTTTCCCTTTGTAATCAAGATCCTCCTCCTTGTTTTCTTCCTACAGCTGTCTGAACTGAAAGCCTGAAACATGAATTCAGTTTGCGCCTCACCAAAATTTGACAAAAACACCACCGTCGGTTTCTAGCCGGCAAACCTGTGTCAAGCGGCTAGCCATCGGACGGCCGCCGAGTGCCGGCCGCACCTCTGACACCGCCGATTTTTGTCAACTCATTCATGGGGGGCGCCTGGGTTGGTTGGGTTGTTCGTCGAGCTCCAGCGTCAGGAGGTCTTGACAGATTCCCACCTTGGAAACCGAGGAGCTCTCGTTCGTTTCCTGCAAAGATCAGAGCGCCGCGTGTGGGCGGTGTGCTGTCCGCGGTGCGCTTCTTACAGTTGGATTCGATTGGGTGGACGGACCGACCGCCGATCTGGAACAACCGCGCGGCTGGCCTAATTAAATCGCAAAGTGTGTCCCACGCGCGGTGTCTTTTTTTTTTTTTTTGGTTGTGCAGCCAATTATCAGAAATGATCTTGGCAAGAACTTTATAAAAAAAAATAATTCGAGTCCCGTAGGAACCGAAAATTCCTGCGTCTGACTCTTTAACATCTCAAGTTTTTGGTCCGTTCTAAATTTGGCCGATAGGGCATGTTTTTTTCGGCTGCGGTTTATAGCTTTTGGTTAAATTTTTTGAATTTTGGCTGTTTACGGTACAGATTATGAAGAGACAGATATTACCGTCTTGAGAAAATACTCCGTTTGAAAGTTAGGTACAGTAGCAAAAGCTAAAAACTGTCAGCTTGTGAGGTAAAGAATATGCCCTATAGTTGCGTAACATTTAGCGCTGTATGTACCAATTTAAACGTAACTAAAGCGCCCCGAATTAGATGGCAGTTCAGTTGTTCAAGCAGCTTCTTAGGTTTGCTGAAGCATTTAGAGGCGAAGCGAAGCTATCTAAATAGGTCATACATTGAGTTTTCATGCCATTATGGTTTGTTTGAACGTAAGCAATGTTGTGACCAATACATTTAAGCTAGTGTTAACGACTAACGCGATTAAATGCATCTAGTTTGCTTTAAGGACTAGAAATTCCCGTGATATATTTCTAAAAAACAAAATAGAAAATTTCTCAATGATAGAGAAAATATATATGTGGAGAAAATTTCTCATTGATAGAGAAAATATATATATGTGTTGTGCATTTGTGCAGGCTATTCAGCTCGTTTCTTGGTAAATCTTGCTTTACTACTCTTCATAACACACGTTAAGAACAAAAAAACTAGTTGGATAGTCAAATACAGCTGAATCAGCAACAGGGTTTAAGATTCTATCACCAGGATGGCTCTGATTAACCCTCCGGTGGTGGAAGACAGCCGGGATTAACCTGGTTCCCGGAATTTTCCCAACAATTAGACTTGTAGTATGTATCCTCGTTTCGATGAAATTGGCCAGAATCAGTCTGATTCTGCCACGATTCAGAGTACCAAGTATACGACCAACGTTCTCACTGTTGTCCTGCTAAATACAGTACTCCTTGAACGCTGAACGCATGTCAGGAAAAAGTCATACTCCCTCCGTTTGCGAATAATACCCCTTCTTATAGCAGGGCCCCGCGGTTTCCTAAATTGCGTACGGGTCCTCATTTCATTACATACGGGTCCTCAATTTTTTCAAAAAAACCTTTACCTTTTTCGAAAATACGCATGTGCCCTCGATTTTTTTTAAAAAAACTCCTCACAAATTATCGCCTCTTTTACTTCGGTGCACACGGTGGCTGGCGCGACGTGTCGCCGCGCCTATGCTGCTAGTACATAGCACTTTTGATCAATGCGTGCATACGAGATAATCATTTGTTGAATAGAATACGATAGTATCTTAATTGTGTGGACGCTTGCGCAAACTACGAGGAGTGCATAGTAGGGCCAAGGAAAACTTGCATCCGGAATAATGAAATGTATGAGAGAAAGATATAGTTAAAAAATGGTAAGTATTTGCAAAGGGAGTTAGTAATGGGTCTCTTACTTTTAGCTTCAAAAAGTTACTTTTTAGCTTTTCTATAATAACTGATTTTTAAATAGAGTATTTTTTCAAAACGGAATATATAAGTTGATTGTAATACACACTTTAGAGACTTCATTTATATCAGTTAAAACCATACGTGAGTTTCTATTACTCCACTCTCTCACACAAATAACTTAAAAGTTATAAGTCACAGTAAAACAACAGGCCCAATATTCATCAGATTTACTATGGTAACAATTAGAAACACACGTCCTGGCAATCAAATCATTATGTGAGTCTGTCAAGTAGAGGTGGGAGACAGGCCGTGCTTTTTCGGGCCAGCCCAAAGCACGACCGGCCCGGCACATGGCGGGCCATGTCAGCATGGTACAAATGGCGGACCGGAGTGGGCTTGGAAATTCGGCACGATATGCGGCACGGCACGGCCCAGCTCGGCGAGCACGGGCAGCACAAGGGCACGGCCGACATGCCAGTGCTCCTAATTCTCAACAATGAGCATGAGAACTTGAAGTGAAACGCATTTGAGATGAGCGATGAGCGACTGCGAGAGCTTTGAATTTATGGCCGAGCGAAACGGAAACCCAGTGCATTGTCACCAGAAAATTACGGACTCGTTGTCGATGCACAGTACCGTGGGCGAGGGGGACAGCATGGTAAGTATGACATATGTACAGACAAGGAAGCGGGTGAGGGGGACAGCACGAATATAGTAACATATGTGCGGACGACTAAGAAGGCAAGGGGGGACGGTATGGACGAGCCAACATATGTGCAAAGGAGGCAGGGGGATAGCAGCAAGGGACCGACATATGTGTGAAGGAGAGAGGTGACGACTGGAAAAGATGGCCAACACATGGTGGCCGTGCGGCCTACAATTTCAACCACGAATTAAATGAGCATCGTATATCACTAATTATAATTAAATTAACATAAATTAGTATGGTAAATTTAGAGTACATAAAATTCTGAAAAAATAGACAATTATGTTGACTATGTTGGGAGATTGCACATAAAATTTTATAATTTTTTGAGCTTGTTTGCTATATATAACAACTCCTACAAATAACATAATTAAATGAATTTTCGAGTAACATTCGTAGTGGATAAAATTATAAAAAATTACATAATCAAGTACTTTGTGTTGGGAGGCTGTACATAATTTTTTTTAAAATTTTTTGAGCTTATTTTCTATATTTAAAAATTCACACAAGCAATAAATATAAATTACTAATTAAGGTAGATAATTAAGTCGGTTTGCCGTCCGGTGGCCGGACGGCAGGCGCGTGGCCGCATGGTGGCCAGGCCGTAGGTCCCTACCGCATAGCCATGGGGCA
This sequence comes from Dendrocalamus sinicus, assembly GCA_036346575.1. NCBI lineage: Eukaryota > Viridiplantae > Streptophyta > Magnoliopsida > Poales > Poaceae > Dendrocalamus > Dendrocalamus sinicus. The sequence goes on from CM070644.1 coordinate 14,525,560, forward strand.
CCGCTTGCCATGTGTCAGCTTTATGACGCTGCCACCTAGTCACCGCATGGCAAAAATGATATTTTTATAATTATTGTGCGACTATAACTAATGTTATAAATATGAATACAAAATATGCTAAAAGTGCCCAAAACTCGTCGAGGAGCGCTGCCGTTGATTGTACCAACCTCATCCCACGTTTACCGACGGTTTGCCTCTTCAGATGCCTAAACACCCACCGTGCCACATAATTAAATGTATTTATGAAAGAAAGATTTAGTTAAAAATGATAAGTATCTGCAAACGGAGGTAGTAGTAATCGTCAGATTTACTATGGTAGGTCCCCGGCAATCTAATCGTTATGCGATGATATCGTCAGGCAAGAAACTAGCTTGTACCAGAAAAGAAAAACAAAAGGGAACACGGCAGTCTTGGTAGAAGAACATTGAGCGATCCGTACGAAAAAAAATCGGTTGGTGGTAAGAACGACGAATTGATTTTTTTTTTTCAAGTGGCGCTACGCGTCTAGACAAGCCGAGCGCCCACGCACGGACCGGCCTACTTCGTCGAGGAGCGCTGCCGTCGATTGTACCAACCTCATCCCACGTTTACCGACGGTGTGCCCTCAGATGCCTAAACAGCCACTGAACCACACACACGATACGGTCGTGCATTTCCAGGCTGATTTGTGTGCATTTCCAGGCTGATTTGTGCGCTGGAGTTTGTCTACTGGGTGGGTGTTAACTAGTAGTACTATTTTTAAGATAATCTGCTGGTGATTTCTTCGGAACATGTACTAATTAGATGGTTCTTGGTGACTGTGTAGCACAGTTTTAAAAGACTAGTCGGAGAATTCGGTCTCAAGGAAAACTTGCTAGGATCACTTGAAAGTGAAGAAATCTCACGGCTATCTCCATCCTCTCTTAAGGCGTTGCTCCTTACAAAATTTAGCTTTTCGACCATCCACTGCCGGATAACACAGAGGGAACTGCATTTAGAACCGGCGGTAGGATAAGATTCCCTCTCCCATACGGTGTAGTCTTTGACTTGGAATTGCGAGTGCGCATGTGGACTGCGTCGATCCGGCCGGCGTCTTCAGGATTATTCTTGCCTCGTTCAGGATAAGCAGAAAGTAGACAAGACTTCAGGGATACCGGGAGGATAATGTCCCTTGCTTCGAAGGAGTGAAAAACAAGCTTGTAAATAAGTCAATACTTGACTATTCAAGTACTCCTTTTTGCTCTCTTTCCTAGCTAGTTGCTGGTCGTACTTGCTCGTGATATGAGTTGGTGGACAACTCAGCTTTGAACCATGCAACGATGCAAAAGATCTTTTTTTTTTGGCAGCTTTTCCAATGAGTCACGGATGTGCAAAGTTGATCTGAACTTATTCATGTTGATGGGCACCTATTCAGATGTCTTGTGTACAACGCATAGTTGGGCACCACATGATTCAAGGTATGTAAACGTCTCAGAAATCAGAATGTTTGCTTGGAAGAGGAGCGAGTTGTGCTCCGTTTGTGTGGCTGCCAGATGCGCAGTCCCCAGCCTAGGTGGAGTCTAGGTTGTCTCATTTTAGGGGTAATATTTATTTGAATATTACTCTGTGGAACTGTTTATATTGATAGCATCTCTTAAAGTACACGTATATGTGGGTGTGTTTAGTGATTAAAGCGTGTGTTTACACTTCGTAAGACTCTAGAATCTCTATCTTATCTTAGCATATGTATTGGACGCACCCATATAGATATGTAAGTGTATAGTGCCATATATCTGTATGTGAGTGAGTCCTTGTCAAAAAAAAAAAAAACTGTTTGCTAGGTAGCCCAAGAACAGACTAGTCTAGTCATGCATCACCCGACCTACTCCATCTCATGCTGAAGTAGACACTTTGTACTGCAGCTGAAAACTAATATTCATGGAAAGTGTTGTGCACACGAACATTTCTTATTATATTTTCATGAAAATTGATGCATACGTAGGTCCTAAAGAAAATCGTTTATGTGTATAGCATGAGGTATTCACATAAATAGGGAATTTTTTCCCACTAAGGAATGTGGTCTCCCAAATTACAGAAGTTGTAGAAATATAAGATTACGAAAGCATTTTCTATTATGAATCTACACATATTATTGCCATGTGATTAATCTATATGTATAAAATTGAAGGCTTGCTGATTTGCAGCTACCCACTACTCCAATGCTAACAATACTGTTTTAGGATTCGCCCAATTGAGTTTTATGGAGAGTATATAAGCACTACCCATAATTGGGTTGAATTTTTGGTACAAATAAGCCATTTTTTATTCGAAATTACAGAAATATACCCGCGGGAAATTTTTTTACAAAAATAGGCTCCAGTCGCCCAATGGTTGAGCGACTGGAGCCTTTCACCCAACCAGCGGACGACACAATAGCTGTCGCTCTATCCTCGGGCGACTGCATCTAGTCGCCCTCCCATTGGGCAACTTTCATGCAGTCGCCCAATGGTTGGGCGACTACACTCAGGGGCCGACAAACCCGTATGTATCGATCGTTTTATATACCGATGCAATATAAACAACTAGTCTGAAAAGATAAAATGGCAAAGTTCTATATGTCTTATATATACTCATTTGAAAGGTTTCGACGAGATCTACAACTTTTCAGTTGAAGAAAAATCCAAATTCCGAAGGGAAGAACAAGAAAAAGGGCAAAAACAGAAAGAAAAAACTTGCGATGCAGGTTTAGGTCCAAAGATAGCCGATTTTCGGGGTCTTGGAGGGCGACTAACACAAGCGGGTCATTATTTTTGGATCGGGCTCGTCGTTAGCTTTCCAACGAGTACAAGAACATCGAAAACGGACACCGTATGCAAAAGTTATGCCCGTTTTACTGAAGGTGTGTCGGAAACGGACTCGAATTCGTTTCGACCTCAATTGAAACTGCTATAACTTTTGATCCCATAGCCGAAATTCCTCAAATTTTTTTCTGGAGGCTTTTGGATATATGAAGAACAGCTCCACCAATTTTCACTATTTTTGGCGAAGGTTTGATGCACTTTCCAAATTTCGGCAAAATAGACTCTTTCCTCTCTTTTTTCTCTCAGGGACCTGAGTGCAGTCGCCCAACCATTGGGCGACTTTTATGCAGTCGCCCAATGGGAGGGCGACTGGATGAAAGTCGCCCAATGGTGGGGCGACTGCAATTAATCGTCCAACGGTTGGGAGATTTAACAGTTGTCGCGGCTGGGTTGGGCGAAAGGCTCCAGTCGCCCAATGGTTGGGCGACTGAAGCCTATTTTTGTAAAAAAATTTCCCGCGGGTATATTTATGTAATTTTAAATAAAAAATGGATTATCCGTACAAAAATTTCTAATTGGGTTTATGGAGAGCATATGAACACTACTCACAATTGGGTTTATGGAGAGTATATAAGCACTACTCACCAAAGTTCCATCGCACACTTCCTAAAAGCGACAATTATATTTATCTAGAGGCAGTAACCAATGCATTGGAAATGATTGTTAATTTCCTGTCTAAATCAACAATAATCTGAGTATTCCCTCTATACACAAATACATTTTATTATAGCTTTTAAATTTTGTTTAAAAATGTCATCTTACGATTTTGAGATGATTTTTTTAACCTTTTTTCTGGTATGTACAATGGTATAGACAACTATTGTTTATAACATCCATCCATGTTACCTATAGACAGTTTATACAGTATGTTGTCTTTTGCTTGTCTTTATAGATTGTGCAGTCTTCTAATGCTTTTTCATTGTTTTCTCATTGTTTCTTGTACAATAGCTGACTACTAGTTAGTAGGCAATCAATTCCTCTCTCTTTACTATCTTTCATCCACATCAGCAAAAATCTTATGTGGTAGAGACTATAGACAGCTGATGTAAGCCCATTATACATGGCCCTATGTACCATCATTTTTATTAGAGCATCTCCAATAGTGACTTATGAGCTAGCTCTAAGCATATTATTTCATATTTTAATAAAGAGAGAGAAAAGCTATCTCTTGATCAAGAGCTAGTCTCATACACACATTCCAAGATTATGTGAGAGTGTCATGTGAGGCTATTTATGTTATGAGCTATGTGCTAAAAGTTAGTACTATTGGAGAAGTTGTCTTAGAGGTAGTAACTAGCTCATACTATTGAAACTTTAGTTTTCCAATCAAACTAATATTACCGATGTCATTTACGGCTAGTTGAAAAGAACGTAATTTGCCAACATGTATTATTGGTAGCTCATGCATTGGTAGTGTGCAAGTGCGCATGTACATGAGAGTTAAAAGAGTGTTACTTTAATTACGCCATTCAATGAGGATACCAGTCTTTTTCACTCGTGTCTTGTTGCTATACATGGTGATTGAATAACATTTCAATACCATAATTTGAATGTTCGCCTAGTGTTTTTCGTGAACACTAAGGAAAATAAGTACTCCTTTTCGTTTCAAAATATAAGGTCTATAGTTTTGCAATCTTGTTTCAAATATAAGACGCTCATGCAAATTTAATGAATTTTTCTCTCTTTTGCCCTCATTTATCTTTTCTCTCTCTTCAATATTTATTAGTAAGGAATAAGTTTATTTTACCCTCTCAACTATTGTTCAAGTCTGGAATTCAACCCTGAACATTAAAAACAGATATTTGACACACTCAAAATCTCAAAACCAGTGCAAAATACCCCTTTACTCAAAACCACCATATTTTAGCTTTAGTTTTCCAATCAAACTAATATTACCGATGTCATTTACTGCTAGTTGAAATGCCAACATGTATTATTGGTAGCTCATGCATTGTTAGTGTGGCAAATGCGCATGTACACGAGAGCTAAGAGTGTGTTACTTTAATTAATACGCCACTCAACGAAGATACTCTTAGTGATATACCTTAGCGATAATCATAGAGATGATTTTTATGTTTATGATCTTTTGAATAATATATTATTTTATCCCTTGAATAACTATTTTTCTATTAATCAACAAGTATGTGATTTGTTAATGGAACTCTTTATTTATATTTTAATGTTATTTTTAATTGTCCCTGATCTTATATTATTATGTAGGACAATTATGATTCATAAATTAACAATGCACTGATTGATTATCATATTTTATGAATAATGGATATGGGGATATTAAATCAATAATATAGACACATGATGGAGAATATGGTGTTGAATTGACCTACGTACCTTGAGATACTGTTGAGATTGCTATATTTTATGTGTTATTAGTTGATCCAAAAAATGATGATGTATAATCCTCATACCTGATATCAGCATAGTTGTCTACTATGTAATAGTGCACTTAGGGGCTATCAAATGCTACTCCTTAACTGGATAGTTATAATGGTTGTTTTTGGGTATGCTATGAAACATATGAAGGAATGTGATTGATTAGATATGAGATTATTCCTTCCTATATAACAAGAGAGATATCTCTGGGCCTCTCAATGTGACTTGATAAAGAAAGTGCATGACCATACCATGAGTGGTCGAGGAGTTGACCACATGAAGTTACCCTTCACTAGACGGAAAAAGATTCAATAGTCTATGGATATACATTTTTCACCTGGTGTTCGATCAGGTATCATGAGGCAAAAGGAGAATACGCAAACATATCGTTTAATCTGACCAGAAACGAACTGGTCATATGGGTATATTGACTCGTCGTGAGCTGGTTAGACATATCACAAATTAGTCTACAAACTGGTTGTAACTAGATACGAACTGGTTGTAAGGAGTTATGAACTGATTGAGAGTGACAAGGACTTGGTTACAGATCATATTGCATAAGGTTTACAAATATTGATCTTTGTGTATATTTGGGGGTCGATATGTTCTGTTAAGGACCGCTACTGACTAGTAATAGGAAAGGTGTTTCCAGATTACAACCAAGTATATATGAACCTATAGGGTCACATACTTAATGGGTTGGAACAGTAAAGCATCCGGTCAGAGGCTTTTCAAGTGGTATAGATCTCTACTTGTATTGGATAAGGATCTGGTTGGAGACTCTATATAAAGGGGCGCATTGTGGCTATAGGTTTATGTGTGAGCCAGAGAGAGACATCGCACCATCCACCTAAACCCTAGCCGCCTCCTTCCAAAGCCCCTACTATGAGAGCTGGTGCTAGCACATCAGTGCCTGACGTTCTATCCATCGACGTGTGAACTTCGGTAGAGCTGTTGTTGTGACTGCGGTGTTGATTGGGATGATTTGAGGAGCTCATTAAGATTGACTACTACTAGAGGATAATTGGCTTCTGAAGATCACTTTTCAAGGATGTTGGATGATTGACTACTTTCACTACACTGACGGGCATTATATTGAATTGGGCTGCTTCAACTCTTCTTCTGCTGTACTGCACATCTAGTGGTAATGATTTATGATCCTTTACTCGCATGGCTTGTTGATTTACACGACAGAAATTTTAATTTATACTAGTGTAGTCCATCTGTATCCCAATAGATACTAGTATTTTGCACTCATGTCTTGTTGCCATACAAGGTAATTAAACAACATATCACTACCAAAATTTGTATGTTTGCCTAGTGTTTTTCGTGGACACTAGGAAAATGAATTACTCCTTTCATTTCAAAATATAAGGTCTATAGTTGTGGTGACCCATGTCATCACCGAGGGCTAATAACACTAGTCAATATATTATTATTCGTTTGTTCGGTAGAACACTGCTTCAACAAATAATAAATCCATCAGAGTATTGCATCGAAGCCATAATTACAGACTATGTACTTTATTATTACAATATAAAGGGCATGTTCTTTTTGGTTGAAGCTTATGACTTTTAGCTGCGGCTTGTGGCTTTTGGACTGTTCGTGCGAGAGATTATAGAGTAACATAAACTCACGTGCGGTTTTTGTCGATATAAATGAAGTCAGTATAGTATATACTACAATTAACTAGTAGACCCTATTTTGAAAAGTTACTCCGTTTAAAAGTTAGTTACTGTAGAAAAGCCGAAAGCAGCTTTTAGAAGCCGAAAAGAACAGGCCCAAAGCCACGATCTTGGGTGCACAGTTTGCCTGATAATATTACAATAGTAGCTATTCTCTACAATTAATTATACATGGTACTTCAAATAAAAGATAAATAGAGAACTTAGTACTCGTTCGAGTTGGGACGATGAACTACAGGTCACCTAATCCTCCCAACTACCATATGTGGCCTCCACCTCATTGATCTCCCAATCAATGTCAACCTCGTACCCCTAGGTGCCTTCATTTTCCACCCCACCCTTGTCGATCCCCAAGTACAATTGATACAAACTAACTAATAAACTAGTTGATGTGTAGAGGTAGCCCGATCTTTCATGATACGAACATCATGATTTTTCTCCTTTGCTAGATGTGGTTAGGGTTTTAACCCCTCCTTTCACCTTGCAGCTGTGACCCTGGTGGTCTACACCTTCTTGCGGTTATGATGGCAGAAGCCAACTTTCTTGCTTGCGGTAGCAAATTAATTTGCTTCTTACCATTTGAAGCATATGTGTATGGTTCTGTAATGTTCCTCTTGTACAACTATTACTCCGACTCCTAGTGTTTCATGTCCTTTTTCTTAATTGAACCAGCAACCCACCCATAGAAGAAGGAGAGGAGAGTCGAAGGAAGGGACATATATTTCTCAACAACTAAAAGACGAACGTTAAAGCACCGTACACTTGTGCTTCAAAAGGCATGAAGCAAATTAATTTGCTTTTTGCTATTTGAAGAACAGGTGTATAGTTCTGTAATGTTCCTCTTGTACAATTACTACTCCGACTCCTAGTGTTTGATATCATTTTTTAATTGAACCAGTAGCCCACCCATAGAAGTAAGGAGAGGAAGTTAGAGGAAGGGACATGTATTTCTCAATAACTAAAAGATGAACAATAAAGCACCGTACACATGGACTTGAAAAGGATTGAAGCAAATTAAGTTCCTTCACCCCTTTTGAAGCTCAGATGCATAGTGTTGTAATGTTTCTCTTGTACAACTACTACTCCGATTTACAGTGTTTCATGCCCTTTTTACTTGAACTAGCAGCTCACCCATAGAATTAAGGAGAGGAGAGTCAGAGGAGAGGGCATGTATTTCTCAACAACTAACAACCGAACAATAAAGAACCATACACATGAGCTTAAAAATGGCTAAAGCAAATTAATTTGCTTCAATCCTTTTGAAGCTCACAAGAACGTGATGGAAGCTGAAGGAGAGTGTGGACCACCCAACACCCAGAAGGTCGACCGTGAGGACGACATGAAGGAGACATTTTCGGCAATGACAAAGGACCACCATCCATGTCTTCATCCATGTGAGGACCCAACTGGGACTACCCCCAAAAACTTTACCACTTTCAGCCTGACACAAGTAAGCCCACCTTCCCTCCCACATCTATTTTCCCCATTCCTTTTTGGGTTCCACATAGAAAAGACACTAACAGATATGGATGGATATAATACACATGAGCTAAAAAGTGAGATTTGGGATCCATACCTTCGTGAGGAGAGGCAACGGGGAGGAGAGAACTCATGAACACACATTAATAGATATGGACGGATCTATCACACATGAGGTAAAAAGTGGGATTTGGGATCTATACCTTCGGAAGGAGCGGTGATGGGGAGGAGAGAACTCATGAACACACATTAATAGATATAGATGGATCTATCACACATGAGGTAAAAAAGTGGGATTTGGGATCCATACCTTTAGAAGGAGAGGCAACGTCGGGACGAGAGGTGATAGGAAGGAGAGGCAGCACCAGAAGAAGAGGCGGCATCAGGAGGAGAGGCGATGGGACCACCATGCTAGGTGAGGAAGGAGAGGACAGAGATGTCGGGTTCTCCGGCAGTGACGGTGAAGGTTAGGGGACGAGGAGACGATAGGGTGCATGAGTGAGGACTAAGAGTGCAAAACCTAGCAAGGGACTTACTTATAGAAGAACTATCATAGACAGTTATATTAAATAACCATCTGTGATATTAATAACACAGACAATTCTATGATGTAGCTGTCTGTGATGTGTAGAATATCACAGACAGTTTTATTATAGAACCATCTGTGATATTACCATTATTGCAGATGGTTCTATTATGGAATCATCTGTGATGTTATACATTATCACAGACAGTCCTATTATGGAACCATCTATGATGTTGTACTTATCACAGATGGTTCTATTATAGAACCGTCTATGATACATATATCACAGACAGTTTCTGCCATCAAACCGCCTATGATAGTTCCTTCTGTACACAACATAACATGTTTTTAGCTAGCCTCAGGAAATGCTAGCCATGCCCTCTGAAAATAAGAAGCAGATACAATCGTAGATGTAATTATTTCTAAATTACTAAATCAATTACAATGGAATAATTCCTTAATTACATGTTGAGTTTGTCAGTTACATTGGAATAATTTCCAAATAGGTATTCGCCATGTGGGATCATTCCACTTGGCCATTTTCCTTTTAAATAAAGCCATTCATAATGATCGACATACATATAGCTTGCTTCATCTCTTGGTTCTTCCTCGAGTCTGATGCCGTATTTGAATGGAGGCAACTCATCAAATTGATTGTACTATTACTTATCCACGATATTCTCAACTTTAACAATTCTTCTTTTTCCATGAAGAACTACGTGGCGCTTCTTATCTGTTTGGTCGGTTATATAAAAAACTTGAACAACTTACCTCATGAGTACATATGATGTAGAAACATGGGGCCGCATGTCTTTATTTCTTTCACAATGTGGATAATGAGATGGATCATGATATCAAAAAATCACAGAGGGAAACATATCTCAAGATGACATAGAGTCGTCACCACCTCGGTCTGCAGAGCATCTAGTCCATCAGCATCGATGACCTTCTGAGCAATTACGTTAAAGAAATAACACAGCCTTATGATTGTCACTCAAATCTTGTTCGGCAAAATACCTGTAATTACAACAGGAAGCAATTGTGTCATTAGCACATGACAGTCATGAGACTTCATTCTAATTAATTTCTAATCTTCCATGGAAACAAGTTTCCTCGTGCTGGTGGAGTGATTGAATGAAACTTTCACACCATGCAAACACTGATACATTTATGTTCTCCCGGACTTAGACAGAATGTAGTAAGCTAGGGGAAGGCACGTGCGGCCTTTATCGGTCTCTATTGGTGCTAACTCGGTTCTGATGTTCATAGCGACTAAGTCACGCTGTGCATTCACACCATCCTTTATTTTCTCACGAATATTCAATAAAATACTAATCAATCTATCACATACTTTCTTCTCTACATGCATGACATCGATGCAATTGTGAACTTCTAAGTGTTCTCAATAAGTCAAGTCCCAAAATATTGACCTCTTCTTTCACATGTTCTTCTGATGGGTTCTCAACTTATGTCCCTTTCCAAGCACAACATCTATATCCTTAACTATATCATACACCTCTTTCCAGCTAAAAGGCCTTGGTGCTGAATCACCCTCTTTATTTTCGTCAAATTGCTTACTCATCTTACGGTATGGGTGATATCTTAGAAGGAACCTACGATGACGCATGTACATAGTTTTGCATGAGTTGTTCAACCACACACTCTCGGTATAATTTAAGCAGTGCGGACAGCTTTTGGCTCCTTTCGTACTCAACCCCGACAGGTTACCAAGGGTAGGAAAATCATTGATGGCGTAGAACAACATGGCACACAGAGTGAATTTCTCTCATTTGTCCGCATCCCATACCTGTACCCCTTCGTTCCACAGTGTCACAAGATCTTCTACCAATGGTGCTAGATACACATCAATATCATTCCTAGGTTACTTTAGCCCTTGGATAAGTAGTGACATCAAAATGTACTTCCGCTTTATATACAGCCAATAGGATGGTTGTACATGCATACATTTACGGGCCAGGTGCTATGTCGGTTGCTCATGTTACCGAAAAGATTCATTCCATCTGTACTCAACCCAAACCTTATATTCCTTGGTTCTACACTGAAGTCTGCAAACATCATATCGATGTTCCTCCACTAAGCAAAATCAATAACGTGTCTTATAATTCCGACTTTCTTACGCTCCTCCAAGTGCCAACGCAACAATCTTGCATCCTTTCAGTTCATAAATAAACGCTTCAAACATAAAATTATAGGCAAATACCATAACATCTTAGCAGAAGGTCCTTGCTTCACCTCGATACCCTCACCATCATCGGAGTTATTTTTACGCTTGTATCGGGATGCTTTGCACACCAGACAAATATGTAATTTTGCGTACTCTTTACAGGAGAGGATACAATCATTCAGACATGCATGTATTCTTTCTACTTCCATTCTCAATGGACAAAGATCCTTCTTAGCTTGGTATGTGGTTCTTAGCAACACATTTTCCTTTGGAAGGATGTATTTTCCTTTGGAAGGATGTTCGCTAGGAGACCTAACAACGCTGTGAAACTCTTGTCGAACCAACTATTGCTTGCCTTCAATTTTGGCAGTTCAAGAACAGATGACAACCTTGTATATTGCTGCTTGTAGTATGGGAATAAAGGTTTTTCCGAGTCCTCCATCAAACCCTTGAATTTACCAAACTCTTTCTCACCATAGTTCCCTTCTGCATCACGTAGCATCTGATCTAGATTGTCATCATGCGACCTATCCTCATCGAAAGCACAGTCCACAACCGACATATCATGTCTCCTTCGACGATGTTATAATACCTTCCTATATAATATTCTGCGATGTTATAATACCGTGACTGGTCCAACATGTATATTCTTTTTTAAAACCCTTTCGAATCAAGTGAGTTTCGATCTATGATGAGTTGGTAAATATCTTCAAATTATCACAATCAACGGATGGACAACACATATATTTCATTCTCTTTTTCAACATATCCTACTCGGTCGCTCTTCTAAAAGCAGACACAATATTAATGTAGTCTTCACTCACATGGTTCTCAATGTACATATAGCTTCGGTCCATCTACACTACGCATGTAATAAATTAGTGTCAAATTAGATTATTAATGCTACTATAGCCAGCCAGCCTAATACTTATACATAATTGACATTTACTTTATAATAAATTATCCATATCTAAATTAAGTAGCTAGCTATGTACTATTCATAAAGCAATGTATATATCCAGCAAGAATATATTAAATTAAACTAGCGGTAGTGACCCATTCTTAAATTAGAGTAAACTAGCAATTAAGCTAGATCTAATCCTAGCTATCACCTCTCTTTATTACAAGGCATACAATTAGAAGCAAATATATACTAATCTCTAATCACCAAGAAAAAATAGATCTACAAGAGCTAGATTTGCAAGTGGTATGCTTTCATCAAAGTCCCCAAAGTCGGCTGCCTCCTTTAATGCAGTGCAATGAAGATAGATCTATCAGGACCCTGCTGGTTAGGTATTTAATAACGCGGCATATCCCAGACACGTCCAACCGTGAACCTTATGTGGTTTCACACTATCATAGACGTTTCTCAGTAGTAACCGTCCATGATAATTTATAGACAATTCCTAACAAAAACCGTCCGTCATAATGAGAGATTTTATAGGCAGTTATTATTACGAATCGTCTACGATAATTACTTATCACAGACGGTTCATATTAATAACTATCTACGAATATAAATATAAATATATATAAATATAAATAAATAAATAAATAAATAAATAAATAAATAAATAAATAAATAAATAAATATATATATATATATATATATATATATATATATATATATATATATATATATATATATATATATATATATATATATATCATGCACTGTGATAAATACGGTTCTAAAATCTAAATTCACTATCGTATGCATAAATACAAGTTTAGTAATGACTCAGGAGTAAATATGTATTACTTAGTTACTTTTTACCGGTCAGTAATGCCATCATGTCGTTATACGGTGACCATTTACATATATAAAAGAGAGTAAATACAAATTCAATTGCTTGATTTTAAATATATGCGGCACCCAAATAGCGTGCCTTGTCGTTTCTTATAAAACATAATAAAAAAGTAGAAACCTAACCACTTCAATGTTTTTTCTAGTGTCGGAGGTAGCATGCAATCTCCAACTTCAAAATTTCATAGGCAACGTGGTCGGCATCAGATGGTTCGGAATCATTAGCGAACGAAGCTTGAAATGCGTCCACTCATTGATGCGTTCATTTGAGTGTCTCCCAAACACCCTTCAATTGAACAATCAAGTCGAATTGAGCCCATAGGCTCTCTTCCCATTCTTGAGGGGTCTCGGCAAAGGTTGACTCAGTCGTCCGCCACCTCGACTAAGCACTCTAAGCGATGGCAAGCCTCTTGGAGACACACAATATCATTGTGGAGGACCACATCGATGGCGAGGTTAGCTCGCCGGAAGCGAGAGACCAACCGGAAGGTGCGGCGGAGGAGGATGTCAAAACGGCGGAAGGTGGTCTTCAACTGCTTTGGTAAATCCTTAGACATAGGAGGGAGGACACTGTTGGCACAGTGTCCTTCCACATCATTTGCCAGTGTATGGCAGTCGAGGTGCTCGTCTAGGATAGCTAGGTTGGCCATTAATACCGGCAATAAGAAAGAATATGGAGCCATTTATTTATGCTTGAGAGACAAGGAAGATAGTTGGCCGGTGAGATGCTCGTATAGGGTTAACCTCCAGTAGCGGATGATCATTTTTATACTATAAGGAATGCATCCGGCTCGTAAGATGAAGAGACGCATCTAGGAGCTGAAATGATCGAAGGCGTGCATCGGGGGGTGGAAGCATATCATAGAAGGTCACAAGCTGTCTGTAATACATAACTACCACAGATGGTTTATATTAATGACCATCTATGAACTATCATATGCAGTTCTAATTAAAAACCGTCTGTGATACCTGCAATTATTACAGACGATTCATATTAATAACTGTATGTGAAATATCACAGATGGTTATTAACAAGAACTGTCTGTGATAGTAGGGTATCACAGACAGTACACGGGTCATGCTAGTAAAATCATCTGTGATAATTATAACACAGTCGGTTCAAAGAAACCGTCTGTAATGAGGCATCCAGTATAACATTTTTTTGTAGTAGTGTCCTCTACCTCTAGTGTTGCTTGGCCCTGCTGCTTGCTTCCTGTGCGCCCTTGCTTGCCGTGCTCTCCTGCTTGCCTAGCTCGACACATGGTCTCCTCCAGCCTGGCCATAGCCGGATCCAACCTTGGCCCCCTTTGGATCCATTGTCGCCTACTGGGAATCAGGCTCTCCCTCTACTCATGATTGTTTCCCCCTTCTATTAATTTTTGTTCATGTTTTGAGTTCATTCCATTTTGTGATTTGAGTTGGTTTTTGTGCATGAATGGGTGAAGGTGGTGATGGCTTTGCTACTTCAACTTGTTACAGTAGGGCACAAGGCTTCCCGCACATTGGGGACTGCGATGGCCATCGGGTGCGTGTGGTTTGCCAATGGTGGCACGCCATCACCGCGGTGGTCTCACCCATCATATACTTCTCCTCTTCTACTTATTATGACGACTATCCTCGCGCCGTGGATGCTTGGTGTTGTGCTGTGATGGACAAAAAATGGATAAGTGGGTTTGACCTACTTGGCTTGGTAGGGTTGAAAATGGAAAGCCGATGACAAGGGTAATGGTGGCAGTGATGATCTCCACATGCTCTCGGTCGGCTTGCTCCCCCTTTCGATCCTTGTCAGCTTAGCATGGTCCTAGCGGCCGTTGGTGGTCCTAGGCCGTTGTGGTCATGGTCCTTGCTTCTTTGGTCTTCCTCAACTCCTTTTGGGCTCCTCCTCCTGGCTTCCTCTATGCTCCCTCTCTGTGGTTGCCTATTGCTTCGGCTCTGTGTTTTACTTGTCTTTGGAAATGGGATGAGCAGGGGAGGGAAATGGAATGGGGAGTGAGAATGGCAATAGAGGAAATGGTTTATCTCTATGGTGTGCTTTGCTTCGATTGGCTTTGTGCTTTTGCCTGGCTTTGGTTTGGATAGGGAGATGGATAGGGAGAATGGCGATGGGAGTGCTTGCCTTTCTATGTTAGTGTTATCTAGCTCTTCCATTGGGTGAGCTATGGCAATGACTAGTGGCTGGGACGTGTCTTCTGTGTGTGTGGCTGAATGGTGACTCATCTTGAGGGAGAAGGTAAGATGGCAAAAAGGTATAGGTAAGGATGGGAATTTTTGTCGGACGATGAAAATCCACTAGTGTGAGAGGTGTCGGTCGGTGTTGGTATCCCGGTGAGTGCTAAGGTTTGGTATTCTAAAAACTGGATGGGTTCTGATGGAAACTTGACTTTTATTTATTTATTTTGTTCAATATTTTTTGGTCTTCTATTACTGATCCTCTTCGTAAATTAATAATGTCGGTTACTCATGTTTAGCAGATATTTATATAATTGAAATTGCAAGGTAATTATTTGTATTCAGGAGACGATTATTTTGATTGGGATTGAGGATTGTAGTTTGATGTAATTATGAAATGTAAAAAGATATAATTCAAAATGTTATATTGATGTAATATGGGTTGCTAATATTTTTATTTGACCTGAGGAACGATTTTAATTATTGCTTGACTGATGTAATTTATTTATTATAAGTGGACTGCAAATATTTTACTTAACCTGTGTTGTTGGAATCATGTCGAGAGGAATTCGTATTCAAAAATTTGAAATTTGAGATGGCTTGTAAATTTTTAATTGGACTTGTCTTGTGGAAAGTTTTTATTTATTCAAAAAATTTCCTTGCACAATTGCTTTAATCATTTTCTTAATTAATTTACATTACTCTTAATTTATTAATTAAACTGGATTAGCAAATGCTAATTCTCATAATAGTTTTGCAATCTTGTTTCAAAACATAAGGCGCTCATGCCAATGTAATGAAATTTTCTCTCTTTTGCCGTTATTTATCTTTTCTCTCTCTTCAACATTTATCGGTGAACACACGCACTAACTATTATCTTTCTTGTTCCCTAACACATTAACACCATAGATACCATGATCATTTTTCTCTACTATTCTCGTGGTTTCATGACTATCTTAATCCTATGTCTAACATAAATACATCTTATAGAAAGAAACGAAGGAGGCAGTGTTTATTTTGCAAACTGGATGGCCCACTATAAAAAGCTGAAAACACACACAGAGCAGCACGTCTAGACTGTTGGAGCATGTGCCGCAGTTAGGGGTTTGTTTCATGACTCCCTCAATTTTCTAGTTTGTGACTTTGCGCCAGTACGGGATTTTTTTTTTTGCTTTGGCGTATATGCATGTGGAATGTATGCAACGCGTGAGTTAGGCGTATATCGTCCTAAAACAAGATACATGCTGTTTTTTTTTGTGGTAAGGATACATGCTGTTGAAAAGTGTTGTAACTAGTGAGCCAACTTTTAGAAATACCATTACAAAAGAGGCTTTAAGCCACTGTTGAAAACTCGAACGATAAAATTAAACGGCAGTGCCTATTATTTCTAGAGGAAGGCTGGAATTTACCCATTGCTAAATGTCAGTGGCTCGGGTACATCAAAGAAACTCAGCTTTCTTCTCGCAAAGGTCTAAAAAAAACCTTCTCCTAAAGAAAAGAGAAACTCAGGTTTGCGTTTTGTGAGGTCAATGAGATCCAGCTACCCCCAAATTGCCACATGTACGTCCATTGGTGGGCTCTACCTTTCGGCCCATGGCTCATTTACGTGTGGGCTCTGGACTCTCCTTATTAGGCCGTAGGACCTTTTTCAGGCCGCAAACTTAGAGCCCACGTGTGCTGACCGTACGTCCCAGGCCTCAACCGTCCAGACTCCGGTGCATTCCAGATTAGTCTCCATGAACATGACTGCCTGCGCAGCGTAGCCTGGGCGCAGTGGAAAGGGATCGCAGGCTTGCAGCAGCGGCGCGGGCATCACGAATGTCTCAGCATGGTGCGCACGCGCGCAAAGACATGTGGGCTCTGACGGTGCTAGTTTCGAATCGTCCGTGGTATTTGGTAGTATAACTTCACAGACGGTTCTAATTTCGAACTGTCTGTAATAGTATATCTTTATATACGGTTTTACTTTCGAACTGTCTGTACTATGGTTTTCTCAGATAGTTCAAAACTCGTCTGTGATAATCCCTATTATCACTGACCTATTGATTCAGAAGGTTCAAAAAGCTGTCTGTGTTGAACTTTTATATAGTAGTGACATGTCATGCATTTTTTAGTTAAATATATTATATATTATTTAACTAAAAAGAATTATTGAGCCGCATTAGATATTATCAGATAAAGTTGTTCTTAACTATGCTTAATATTGTTATTCATAAAAATTGGATATTATCGTATATTTCTATATTATGTATTCTGAGGTTTGATAAATATGATAACTTTAGAATCCAGAGTGAGGAGCGGGATGCCAAGGCAAAAGCAATTAGGGACATCATTTCGAGCATTATGCTTGGTGATGTAGTCCCCGAGGATCACCGTGCTGCTCTTCTTCATTGCAGCCAGCTGCTCCGAGAGGATACCAGACTCAGAACTGATTGCAAATGGCTCTCCTCCAATAACCAAGTTGGCTTTCACTCTTGGATCGATAATTGTCGCAGCATTAGTTTTGGTCTTCCATCACAGCTGGACCTGCCGACAAAATTTGGATCATTTGGACCTGCCACTGGTGGTGATCATTTGGGCTTTTTTTTTTGGTTTATGGCTGAAAAGCATCAGAAATTTAATGAAAAACATCAGAAATGATGTGAGACTTATTTAGCATAATTAAATTTTAAAAAAAATTAAAAAAATATAAAAAATATGTTAGCCCATTACGTATAATACAAACAAATACGGAAAAAAACCAGCAAAAAGTTCAATAAAAAACCAAAAGTTTAAAAAAAACGAAATTTATAAATAATAAAAAATAAGCTAGAATATGAAGCCAAAACGAAGTATGAAGTGCAGGAGTTAAGATGGCACATGGCCGAAGGAAAGGAAGGAGCAGTGTTAATTCTTGGGGGGCAAAGAAGGACAGAGACAAGGAGGTCGAGCCAGCTGGGAAAACGTGTGGAAGCCGTGTGGATCAAATTGAAGCCGAGCTTGCCTTGGTTTGTTTCAGTTTCTATCTATGCGGTTGTTACTTAAATTTTTGAGTAGGAGATATACGGTGCGTGCGTGAGTCCAGGTTAGTGCGTGCGAGTGTTGTGTTTTGGCCGCGCCTAGGGTGCCAACATAAGTCCAGGGATCTAGCTTATTAAAAGACAGATCATAAATCAATTTATTATCTTAGAAAGATATATACTTGTTTTTTCTAGAATTTGGTACACAGTTACAACTGATAGAGAATCATGTGTTATCTATCTTGTTGTTCTTGTGAATTCTCGTGTTTTATAGAAAGAACGTCACATCTACTTTTATGTGGTCGAGTAGACGAGGATCGAAATATGTGATTGAGTGAATTTTTTTATCGCATGTTATTGTATTGAGACAGTGTTTTGCGCCATCGGTTTATCAGATTATATATATCTAAAATTATCCTTAATTATACGTCGTGAACATCGGACATCCCGTATCGACTTTGTAGGCAAGGCTCATTTGCTCCCTGGGATCATTGAGCACCCTATAAACACCTTTTAGCGACCCACGAGCCAACACCACAGAACACGAGCTTTCCATCCCAACTCCCAAACCAGTCAGCCACCTACAGCCGCCAGAAACCAATGAAGAAGAACGTCGTTCTGTACCCCGGCCTCGGCGTCGGCCATCTGGTCCCCATGATGGAGCTCGCCGAGGTCTTCCTCGAGCACGGCTTCGCCGTCACGCTGGCGCTCATTGAGGAGCCAATCATCCTCCCCAATTCCACCGCAGCCGTCAAACGCGTTGTTCGCTCCCACCCGTCCATTTCCTTGCACAAGCTCCCGCCCATCCCGTCGTTCCTTTCCTCCCACGCCTCCGATTCCGAACAGCACTTCTTTCTCACGTATCTGGGCTGCGTGCGCCGGCGCAACGAGCAACTGCACGACTTGCTCTGCTCCGACAATCTCCAGCCCCTGCACGCCCTCGTCGTCGACATGTTATCCACTGCCGCTATCGACGTGGCGAAGAAGCTCGCAATACCAGCCTACACCTTCTTTCCCATGGGCGCCGCCACTCTCTCCGTCTTACTCCAGCTCCCTTCGCTCCATGCAAGCAACCAAGCAAGCTTTAAGGAGCTCGGGGACAGTCCTCTCGAGATCTTCGGCGTTCCGCCGGTGCCGGCGTCTCATCTCTTCCCAGAAATGCTGCAGCACCCAGAGAGCGAGGTTTACCAGGCTACCATGAACGTGTGGGAGAGGATCCCAGAATCCGATGGCATCCTAGTGAACACGTTCGAGTCGCTGGAGACACGGGCAGTTCGAGCTCTCAGTGACCTGCGGTGTCGCCCTGGACGGGTGTTAAGTCCGGTGTACTGCGTCGGGCCACTGGTCCAGAAGTCGGGCAACGGCGAGAGAGATGGGGAAGGGCAGAGGCATCAGTGCCTCGCGTGGCTCGACGGGCAGCCCGACCGCAGCGTCGTGTTCCTCTGCTTCGGGAGCGTGGGAACGCACCGGGAGGAGCAGCTCAAGGCGATGGCCGTCGGCTTGGAGAGGTCAGGGCACCGGTTCCTGTGGGTCGTGCGAGCTCCCCGCAGCGACGACCCGAAAAAGTTTCTCAACCCCCACGCTGAACCGGACCTCAAGGCGCTCCTGCCGGAGGGTTTCTTGGAGAGAACCAACGACCGCGGCCTCGTCGTCAAGTCGTGGGTGCCGCAGGCGAACGTGCTCCGCCACCGGGCGACCGGTGGGTTCGTGACGCACTGCGGGTGGAACTCGGTGCTAGAGGCGGTCACGGCGGGCGTGCCGATGATGTGCTGGCCACTGTTCGCGGAGCAGAAGATGAACAAGGTGTTCATGGTGGAGGAGATGATGGTCGCCGTGGAGGTGGAAGGCTGGCAGGTGGGGGCGGTGACGGCTGAGGAGATGGAGGCCAAGGTAAGGCTGGTCATGGAGTCGTCCCAGGATGGCAAGGGGCTCAGGGAGCGAGTCGCCCGGTGCAGGGAAGGCGCGGCCGTGGCCTGGAAGGACGGCGGCTCGTCGCAGGCGGCATTTGCCCGGTTCTTGTCGGACGTGGAAATTTCCTTGATTGGTCGACGCACTCGCTGTTAATTAGTAGTACAGTTGCTGCAATAACTGGAGTCGACCGGTAGTCTACTGGCCAGAGCCGTGCTGTCCTTTGGGCACTATATTAGCACAAAGTCATGTTTGTAACAGTTTGTTCGATTGCTACATGTAGCAGCTGTTCATGTCCGTGTTGCTTTGGAATCTAAAGTTTTAAACGCATGCTCTCTCTTGTCTGCACAGGATGTCCCATGTATGAGTGTAATCAAAGTCTAATAGCATGGTTGAAGGTTCTGCCTGTTAAATCTTCGGGAAGATAGAATAGTCTGAATAATTGTTGTATATATTGCTTGAGTTTTAGATGGCATATATATAGAGTATAATATAACTTAGAGGTCAAGTCAAGTAATATAGATATAGAAAGTTAATTAGAAATATAGAAGGAACTATATCGGATACAAATCATCCTAATTGATTCTATTCTATCTTTTATAATCTTGCC
Organism: Dendrocalamus sinicus; assembly: GCA_036346575.1. Taxonomy (NCBI): domain Eukaryota; kingdom Viridiplantae; phylum Streptophyta; class Magnoliopsida; order Poales; family Poaceae; genus Dendrocalamus; species Dendrocalamus sinicus. Next base: position 14,546,138 of record CM070644.1, read on the forward strand.
AAATATGTACTCTAACATCCCTTGCAGTTAGAGCGGGAGCGTCATGGACGCTCAGGCTGGAGAAGAAGCCGGCGAGGATACTCAAGTTGAAGTAGAAACCAATGAGGAGTGCCATGCGAAGAGCCGGTGGTGAAGTTGTCTGCTGTAGAGGTAATCATCGAAGGAGTATTGCCGAAGATAAAGAAGACATCGATGTTGATGATGATGCTAAAGTTAGGGATGAGTCAAAGTAGTTGCTGATCATCATTGTAGAAGGTTATGCTAAGAAAGAAGTCGGTGTCGATGTTGCTGGAGTCATGCCCATTGGCGTAGGAGAAGAGGACGGTTACGAAGAGAGGGCAACCAGTAGAAAGGGCGGTGCATGAAAGGAAGCCATCCATGGGAGTATGAAGCAGAGGATGTAGAGGTCGGGGAAGAACCCAGCGTGGCGCGGTAGCCAAGTGGTGGCGGAAGTCGAGGCGGCGGTGGAAGCTGTGGAGGACGAGACGCTGCAGGCAGCTGTGGTGGAGGAGAAGATGTCGGTAGAGCAGCTGGCATTACCGGTGCCTGCAGGGGAGGAGAAGATGCTGACGAGGTCGTGGCTGAGGTCATTGAAGAGGTCACTGGTGTTGGGATCGAAGGTAAGAGAAAATAGCAGCGAGGCGGCGGAGTCGGAGAGCCACGCAGGTGGAGGGAGCAGCGATAATTTGGCTGAGAGGGAGAAGATGATCGGAGGAGGAATCAATCGTGGTAGGTCGACAAAGCACATCAACCACGACAGGTAGACCACGACAGATTGACCACGGTAGGTCGATGACGTCAGGTCGACCACGACAAATCAACCACATTCACCGGTGCCATATAAGGTGATCAGAGGAGAAATCAACCATAAAAGGTGATCGGAGGAGGAATTGACCACCGTAGGTTGACAACGGCAAGTCGACCACGGCAGATCATGCACAGCAGGTTGAGCACGATAGGTCGACTATGGCATATCGACCACAGCAGATCGACCACAATAGGTTGACCATGGCAGATCAAAGGAGGTCCCCTCTCCTCCCTCCAATGACCCAAGTCGGCGGAGAGATCTTTGATGTTGTCCTCGATGGTGCGGGGCATGGGGAGATGGGATAGGATGGGAAATTTCTATCCTACCCTTAATAATTACAAAAGGTAAAGATACATTACTACATTTCTCTATACTATTGGGCCTGTTACATATTGAGCCTATTGCAAGGCCTAGTCACGGGGGGCTGGACCACCTCCACAATAGTACTCCCTAAACAGGAAGCGTGGAGGACCCGAGGGGCAAGCTGTTGTGATCGATTGCACTAGCCCCTCTTTCCCAGAAATCAAGCACGAAGGTCCCGAGGGGCGAGCTGATGCAACTGCTAACTCCCACCTCAGGGGTCCTGGCGCTCTAAACATCCCGGAACAAGGTCTTTCTTTGTCTAATCTAGACGTGGTCATGGAGTCCCTTGACAGAGCATGGAGACAGAGTCAGGGCTGGGTCACCCTAAAAAACGATGCCCACGATGAGGGCGCCGAAGCCGTGTCCACTCCGTTGAGGTGGTGCCTCCGAGTAGTAGAGGTAGCAATTGATTATAAATATTTGTTATGTTGGTAACACAATCTACACTTGCAATGAGTTAACATGAGACCCACACTTGGTGAGCAACAAAATTAAGGTAGTCCGAAACTGAACTCACGACAAAATTAAGTATGTCACGTTCTTTTGGCTTTTAGTTTCTTCGAAAGTTAAAATAAACAAGATAATGTTTTGAAGCGAATTCTCCAAACGGTTTTTCAAATTTAAAATCATGTATGCCGTCCATATCAATATCTCCACCATCCGCTACTGTATCAAAAACACAGATAAAACTATTAGTCACAGTCAAAATCTATTCACCGCAGTAAAAAACAAGGAAATTGTTATGTGAATGTATGTGCGAGGGCATTGCTCCAAATGGAGTAGCTCTGTCATTTCATCATACCATGACCTAGCTAGCGGAAGCTAAAAATCCAGCTAAGCCAATGTATTCCAGACGATTAGAATTTGTCCTGATTGGCATGTTGGGTGGCGTGTGAGCATCACAGATGCACAAGGGCGCAACTGGGCCTTGGGCTGGGTAGGCTATAGCCCAAGGCCCAGCAATACTACTAATACTATCCCCCTCTAATATATACCCAAAAACTATCAGACCGGCAGCCCAACTTGAGGCCTAAAAAATTATCAGCCTAGCAGCCCAACAACAAATTAGCCCACAGCAGCCCATCAAGTCAGCAGGCCATCCATCCATGAGACATCCACCAAATCACCAAGACCAAGAGAACTAGAGAAGAAAACCCTAATCCCCAACCCCCAGCTCCAGCCACCCAAATCAGATCTAAGCACCAGCCCTCTCCTGTGCGCACCCCCACCGCCGGCCACCGCCTTGCCTACGCGCGCCACCATCATCGATCGCTCCACCGCTCCGCACTCTGTCGCTCGTGGTCATGGTCGCGCGGACCAGCGCCTCCATCACTCATGGTCGTGGTCGTGGACCTGCGCCTCTGCCGCTCCGCGCTACGGCTCCGCCCTCTGCCCTCACCCTCGTGGACCCATAGGCCGCAGCCGAGCCACAAGTACGATGAGCGCCAAGCAGGTAGCTCTTAGATGGCGAGTGCCGAGCAGGGAGCACGACAAACGCCAAGTGACTGAGGTGAGCATCGAGCAGGGAGCCATGAACGCTAGGCCAGCCCAGAGCAGGGAGGACGGCGAGCGTCAGGCGAGCACAGGCGAGCAGGGAGTAGAGAGTGAGACTACTGAGACGAGAGTCACGAGACGGGCTAAAATGCCGAATGGCCGAAGCGACGCCTACCGATCCGATGGGTTTATTTGAACCGATTCAACCGAGGCACTGAGCATGAGCAGGCTAAGCAGCGGAGTAGGTAAAACCGTAAAAGAAATTATTTTTATGTTTTGAAATAAGTACGAATGATCAGGTGAAATGATATATATTTAATGTTTTACATTTGCTATTTAGGAACTAACTAGAAAGGTTTAAGGACACAGATTACAAAATGAAGAGAAGTAAGACATTGTCAATGTATTTTCCAATACAAGATACACAGTCAAACAGACAATCCAACTCGAACCAATCTCTAGAAACATTAGGAACTAGGGCTAGTAACATGGGCAAAACATTCAGCTTAATCCAGGTGATATTGTTGCCGATCCTGGGCTTCGAAAATCGATAGAGGAGTTGGATGTAAATATTAGAGATGCCGCTAAAAGAGAGTATTTGCAATTGGGACAATGCCAACCAATTGGATATAAATTTCCATAAAGGGAATAGGGAAGTCAAAAGAGGAGATTTCAATAATCATGGTTCAAGAAGCATGATTGGTTGTAATATAGCATTGCTAAAGATGTAGCTTTTGTTTTTATTGTTTTCTCTTTAAGCAACAAAAAACTGAAAACTATGGTGTTGATGCTTTCACAAAAATAGGATTTAGTTATTAGAAGAATGGAACTCAATCTTTTAATGACCATGTTGGTAAAGTTGTTGGATCGAAAATGGCAACAGGGGGGGGTGAATGCTGCCTATTTGAAATCTTGCCCCCAAAAGTATTCACAAAGATGTTTCTCTTCAATAGCTATTAGTAGCTATGAAAAGAAAGTCATGTGCTTACTGGAAAGACATGAAGGACAACAAAAGAAAGAAACAAGGCATTTAAAAGAAACCTAGAATACACAACAGAGAAAACAGAAAATACAACAGCCTGCGAAGAGGGAGGCCGGTCAAATCGGTGGGACATTGTAACAGCCCAGGTTTTTATGAAAAAAATAAATAACTAAAAATTAACTAAAATAAAAATTTAAATTAAAATAAGTATTTTTGTTGCCTAAATTTTATTTTTGGTTTTGCCCTGGATTTTCTGTTTTTGAAAAAGGTAGATTTAAAAAGCATTTTAAGAAAAACTTAAAAATAATTATTAATAAAAAAAGATATTTTGATTTTCTCTAAAAATCTTACTTTAAATTAATTATTTGGATTTATTTGCATCTTAATTGGTTTTCTGTGTTTTCTGGAGTTTCAAAATCTATTTTGAAATTACAAAAAAGTATTTTAGATATACAAATATAATACCAACATTAGTTGGAAATATTTTTATTAAGTCCAAAATATCTCCAGGGACTTCTGTGCATTTTTCTGGAATTTTTGGAAGTATTTTCATATTTTTTTTCTGAAGCTTAATTAATTTCTGGGCTTTTCTGAAATTCAAAAATCAGAATTAAAACTAAAATACCCTCCCCTCCCCTCCGGCCGCCACGTGGACGGCCAAATGCCGACCACGTCGCCGCCTCCATCCCGCCTTCCCCCTCCACCGGGCTGACATGTGGGTGTCTTGGGTCGCGCCCACGTCGCTCCTCTCGGCCCATCTCCACCGCTTGCATGTCAACGGCCCAGATCGGCCGCGCCTCCTCGTGCTCGGCCCATTCGCCCGTCCGCGCCTCGCACCTCTCTCGGCCGCCCGATCTGTGACCCTCTGCGTGGCGCCATCTCGGCTGCACGCCCTTTCCCCTCTCCCTCTCACTGCGTGCGGGGCCCACCTGTCAGGGCTGTCTTCCCCACGCGTCCCCGTCTTCCTCCCCCACGCCGCCGGCCATTGCGCTGCTCCCGCACCTCCCGGCCACCTCTTCTCTCTCTCCCACATGCGCCACTTCCCCCGCAAGACCCGCGCCCCATTCCTCCACTCCGCGCCCCACTTCCCCTCTCCCCCACGTCGCACGATCACCCGTAACCGCCGCCGCCCCCTGCCAACCGCCGGTGAGAAATTCCCACCGGCCCACGCCCCTCCGCCTCCTATAAATACGACCCCCGTCTCCGCCTCCTCTCACCGCACCGCCCTCCGCCATCTACCCCCTTTCCGAACGCCAAGAGCCTCGCGTGCGTAAAGGCCGCCTCGCCGCCGCCGCTCGAGCTCGAAGCGATAGGCGTCGGCCCGGGCCGTGTCTCGCCTCGCCGTCCCCACCGTCACCCTCTCCACGCCCGTGCGCACCACACGGGCCTCTCGGCCGTGCCCGAATGCCACCGGAGGACGGTCGCCGCCGATGCCCGAGCCACGCCGCCACCTCTCCCCACCGCCGGCGCAACCCCGGCCACCTCTGGTAAAATGCCGGCGACCCCCGAGTTCCCGTCCCTCCCTCGCTCCTCGACCCCTCGCCGTCCGCCGCGCGCGCCGTTTGCCGGCGAGCCGCGCTCCGTCGCGCTCGGCGGCGCTGCCTCGGGCGCCCACGTGGCGCCACGTTCCCCGCCACCTCAGCGCATCCCGCCCCCGTCAGCGCCACCTCACGTCCCCACCACCTCAGCCTCCTCCTGAGCCCGTGGACCCGGTCCATAGACTAGGGGCCCACTGTCAGTCCCATTAGGCCAGGGCTGACGCCATAAATCAGATTTTCTTTTAGGAAAAATAATTCCTTTAATCTTTTCTGACATCATAAATCCCTTTTTCAGTAGAAAAGTAATTCCAGAAATTCCTCTTTTTCTTTTTCTCTGAATTTAATTTTCCCGGAGCCCGTTCTTCTTCATCCTAACTCCGATTTAGCCCATTCAAATTTCTAAATTCATCAAAAATTCCCCTCTATCCATTTTTAGCCTCAATTCAAATATTTGAAGTCAATTTGAATTTATTTGGATTTGGTGGGTTATTTTCACGTGTAGACTTCGACGATTCGGGAAAATTCTTCGACGAAGATTCAAACCAAGTGGAAGAGCAAGGCAAGTCACACTCCTTGATCATGTTGATCCCAATTTTCAAAATAAAATTATGTTGTTTTAAATTATTCCGCATGAATATTTTTATTCAACGTATTTCAATTTAGTTTTAAATTTAGTTACTACCTATTTGTTATCACCTCCATTGACATTGAAATTCCTTTATACCTTGTCACACTAGAATCAAACTCTAGTTAGTACACTTGTATTGGCTAGAGAATATTATATCAAATGCTTAGACCTGCTTAGTTCTAATATTATTTTTGGATACCTTTTCACATAAAATGATGAACTCTTCACATGAAATGATGAGCTTTACAAAGGTACTCTTGGCTTTGGGTGAGTCAAGGAGGTTTATGAAATATTTTGAAAACAAAATATAAAACCTGGTTTAGACTTAGTCAATTGGTTAGATTGGTGGGTGCAGGCATGCCCTGTTGGTTGGAGCCGCAGTGGTTGATTGTCGTGCACAGGGGTATGTGGTTTGGCCTAAGTCAGATTAAGGACCGGTCTATGAGCTACTGTTACAAAGTCCTTATCGTACTACCACATGGCTGGTATGGGACAGCTCTGGCTGAATAATTTGCAAAGTCCTAACCTTAGTCAAGTTGTAGGTTGAAAGTGAGCGTGGTTGGTGCCATGTGAAGTCTCACTTGGGCGAGCGTGGTTAAGCCATGAGAAGTCTTGTCTAGGCTCAAGAGGGGGTCCCGGTCTGGTGGATTCCTTACTGGGGTGAAACCTTAGAGTTGGCTTGGCCAGGTTGAAGGCTTTGCATTGTAAAGGCCTTGCCACGACTCCTCGCCGCACACCTAAGGAAGTGTGTAACCCGGTGGCAATATAGGATGATCGTGTCTTGTGGGTAAAGCCGTACAACCTCTACAGAGTGTATAATCTATCCTGAATAGCCGTGCCCACGGTCATGGGCATGCTGACTAAAAGTTTTTCATGGATTAGATTTTGTTTTTCAAAAATGATTTTCGAAAACCATGTGGATGGATGGAATCCATAAGAGAATGAAAACCTTGTGGGTGGATGGAGCCCATGAGAGAGATTGGAAGCTTGTGGATGGATGGAATCCACGAGTGTTTGAAAACGTGTGGATGGATGGAATCCATATGTGAACTTTTGGAAAAGATGGTCTAGGTGGGATGCCCGTGGTTAGGTTGGTGTTTGGTTGAAGCCTGCACTGACGGTATTATTTTAATTATAATTATTGTTTTTACTTACTGTATTAAATTCAACAATTTCAATCTATTACTGTATTTCTTAAATGCTGTTTTATGCAAACTAACCCTATAAGCCTTCCATTGAAGCCTTTATCATTATGTTGCATTTTTCCGTGTGACTTGCGGAGTACAAGTTTGTACTCATCTTGCCATCTCTACACAGAGGAAGATGCTGTCGACTACGGTGAAGATCTGGGCGAATATGCCGCATCTTACTGTCGTTTGCCTGTGGGTAGGCTTGGGCTTCACTTTTATCAGTTTGCTTCCGCAGTTATTTCCTTTATTCATTTTGCCAATGGACGTTGATGTAAGACTTGGCCATAAGGCCGTACCCTTTATTTAATATATGAAGTCATTTGTACTTGGTATTTATCTTTGTTGTACTGTGTGCACTAGCTGATCCTAGACTAGTGCGATTTACATAGAGGATCCAGGAGTCGTTACTTCGGGTTCCGATAAAGGTGGTATCAGAGCCATGACGACACTAAGACATGACCGTAGGTAGAATAGAATGGACAGACCCTAAGGACTTATTTTAATAAACAGTATTTTCGAAAACAAATATATGTATATATACATATGTATGCTTATCCTTACCCCTCAATCTTTGCTTTCTCTCATCCCTCAACTCTTCCTCATCTTTAATATAATAATTCAAAAATACACTTCTAACTTCTCTCTCTTCTTCAAACCTTTGTAGATGAACGCCTTTGAAGTTGCATCGAATGATGGATGGAGTATGGGCCTTTACCGACTACTTCGTCGTTTAGGTTTCCAACACCGAGCTATCTACATGCATAAACAAGATCGCCATGGAGACCGGATAGTGGGACATCGCTTCAATCTACTCATTACTAAGCAAACTGGACAAGGAAGTATGCGTCTCCTCTTCAAGGGATATCGATACTCGTTTGACAGAGCCAGACAAGAAGCCGCTCGTAAAGCAGTTCTTCGTCTATGCCACCTCTTCAATCTCCGCATTGAAGGATCTCGTATTGTGCATCGAGAGCCACGCAGGATGACTCCAAGACGACCCTTACCCCTTTAGAATGAGTTGTTAGGCTAGTAATAAAACGTTGTTATGAGCTGTCAAGCTTCCTCTTTTGTCGGCAGCCGTAACTAGCACTTATTAAAAGATTAATAAAGGTTTTATTAAAGTTGAAGTTTTTTTTGGGTTGCGCAAAAATATCCCCTATTCCCTCCTTTGCTTTGAGTCTCCTCTCTCGTAATTCTTAAAAGCAACCAGCAGATGGTGAACACAAAGAACAACGGCAACAGCAGCCTCAATGGAGTACAAGGAAGTCAGTCTGTTCCCACTTGTCCTCGAGCAAATGAACCTGATTGGGCTTAGATGATGGCAAACCAGAATCAGCTCATTCAACTACTCACGCAGACCATCAACAACCCTGCACAACATGCTCCACTTGTGCCAGCTCAAGCTCCGCAATCAAGGCTATCGGAGTTTATGAGGTTGCGTCCCCCGACCTTCTCCAGCAGCACTGAACCCATGGATGCGGATGATTGGCTTAGGGCCATAGGCAAGAAACTGGACATTATCCAATGCAGTGATCGAGAAAGAGTTTTATTTGCTTCACATCAGTTGCACGGACCAGCATCAGAATGGTGGAACACCTACACTGCCGCCCATGCCAATGATCAAGCTATCACTTGGAATGAGTTTGTGCGGAACTTCCGCAAAGCTCATGTTCCTACTGGCACCGTCACTTTGAAGAAAAGGGAATTTCGAGCACTGCGCCAAGGAAGCCGTACTGTGAACGAGTACTTGTAGAAGTTCAAGCAGTTGGCACGCTATGCACCTGAAGACGTTACCACCGATGAAGCCAAGCAGGAAAGGTTTCTAGAAGGACTCAATGATGACATATCGGTTCAACTTCTCTCTAGCGATTACGCTGATTTCCACTAGCTGGTCAGCAAGGCGATACGCCAGGAGTCCAAGCTTCAAGAGATTGAGAACCGGAAGAGACGGATGCATGGTCAGCGTATGAACACTGGAAGCTTCTCCAAGGCCAAAAGAGCTCCTCCTCGGGCCAATAGATTCCAGCCGTCATCATCAAAAGGAGAGCTAGTTCGCATGGACCCCTCCCTCAACACTGAAGACAACAAGGTCTTGAAGGACCTGAACCCTGCAGCAGGAATCACTTGTTTCAACTGCCATGAGATGGGACATTACGCCAGCAATTGCCCCAAGAAGGAGCAGGTGGTAAACAAGGATACTTTTGGAAAAGATGGTCCGGGTGGGACGCTCGTGGTTAGGTTGGTGTTTGGTTGAAGCCTGCACTGATGGTATTATTTTTAATTATAATTATTGTTTTTACTTACTGTATTAAATTCAGCAATTTCAATCTATTATTGTATTTCTTAAATGCTGTTTTATGCAAACTAACCCTATAAGCTTTCCATTAAAGCCTTTATCATTATGTTGCATTTTTCCATGTGACTTGCGGAGTACAAGTTTGTGCTCATCTTGCTATCTCCACACAGAGGAAGATGCTGTCGACTACGGTGAAGATCTGGGCGAATAGGCCGCGTCTTACTGTCGTTTGCCTGTGGGTAGGCTTGGGCTTCGCTTTTATCAGTTTGCTTCCACAGTTATTTCCTTTATTCATTTTGCCATTGGGCGTTGATGTAAGACTTGGCCATAAGGCCGTGCCCTTTATTTAATATATGAAGTCATTTGTGCTTGGTATTTATCTTTGTTGTACTATGTGCACTAGCTGATCCTGAACTAGTGCGATTTACACAGAGGATCTAGGAGTCGTTACTCCGGGTTCCGACAGACATAGCCGGTCAGACCGCCAGCCCTGAGCCGGTCGGACCGCGGGTTCCTGACCAGCCTGACCGCTCGGCCTGAGCCGGTTTGACCGCTTCAAGTGCTCCGGTCTGACCGGCGGTGTAGATGCGGTTTGACCGCCATGGAACTTGCGATCTGACCGGTTACACCTCCAGCAAAAATTCAGAAAACAGAAATTAGAGTCGCCCGAACTGAGAAATACTGAAACTTGGAGATTTCGGCCAGAATGAAGAATTGCTCCTGTTTCCCTTCAGTCAAAAGAGCACAAACCTATTCTAAATACCAGAGAGACCTCAAAAACTAAGGGAATTCAACAGAAACTCAAGAATTTTACATTTGAGCCAAAAACTGAAAACTTACAGAGAGCTGCCCTAAAACTCAAATTGCTCTCTAATCTTTGATCCTTTGACCATGAAATTAAGAGATTATCTAAGCAATAGTCTTAGGGCTCTGTTGTGGCTACAGACCAAACAGAAAGAGAGAGTATGGTAGTGGAGAGTTAGGTGAGTAATGGCTTAGGGTTTCTCCCCATGGCCTATGTTGTATATATGTGTCCACATGGGGAGTGCTTTTACAATTATACCCTTACATCCGAGTATTCCCCTCAAGGGTACTCGTGTCATTATACATATCCCATTTTGGGCATTACATTCCCCTAACAGGTCTGCTGGGCTTAGGTGGGGGCCACCCCTACAACAGGGCTCAAAAACTCATCTCAGTGCACCATCTTTGGAAGAGAAAATCAAAACATCATCAAACACTAGTTTTTCAAGAACAAGGGAAATTTTTGACGAAGCTCAGGGAGAAAAGATAAAACTTTGCATCCATCATTTGCTCTAGAAAATGGAATGATCAAAGGGCCTTGAGTGTTTTCCCTTCACAAGACAATCGAGAGCAAGCCACAAGATCAAAGATTTAGCTCAAGAACACAAAACAACAGAGGCAAGAGCAGAAATAGAATCCATCACAAAAGAGCAAGAAAAAGAAATAATCCAACATAATCCTTCTCATATTGATAGGAGATGATTACAAAGGAGTCCCCATACGCGATTGAAACAAAGAAATCACACTACATGCTTCACATAAGAACACACCTCTCTTTGTCTCAAGAACACTCGCAGGGAGACCAAAAACAACAGAACTCTGTCTCCTACCAACTCCAACAACTAAAGTACAAAGTAAAACCAAACCCTAAAGCCTCTAACTCTTTTTCCAAGCCATACAACATGCAGGAAACACTCCTCCTTTTATACCCTCTCTTAATGGGTTCACCACATGCTTTGCCCATTAAGCTTTTTCGCTTTACCTACTAACTCTAGTGCTTTGTCCACAATCCACTTTCTTTAGTGCAGCTTTGCGTATTCACCAAAATGCCCTCCTGCATCTTCTGGGAAGCTTCCTCATTCCTTGCCTTCCAGTCTCGTAGCTACCTCGAGTTCTCGCCGTCTTCGGCACACCTCGACCGTTCTGCCCTCGGCACCGCCTGCGCCTAGTCTGGTCATCCCGTGCCTCACCACGACTTCGCCTCGACGTCCTGCAGCCATCACAGACAAGAAACACATCACATAGCACCGCTCGACATAATGTAATCATCAATAGTATTACGAGAAATCTTAAGCATGAAAAAGCTAAAACCTGTCAAATCAAGAGAATAAGCATCCTATAACACGTCGACCAAGTTTGACTAAGTTTGACCGAAACCAATTGCACCGTGCAACGACATGGTCCATACAACACAAACCAAACTCGACTTTTCTAAAACAGATGTCAATTCCTCATCACACACACGGGGTCACCCCCACATGGTCTATCAAAAGTCAATAGTGCCCATAACAAAGCAAGAAAACATTACGAGGCTTTCAAAAATCAAAGGCAAGATATGGGTTATGTGATGGTTGTTACCACCAAGAAGGATGAGGAAGAATATGGTGCACGTCTTACTGTTATGTTAGCCATTTTCAAAATTTCTTCTATTACAAGCCCTTGCTTTTCATGGACATGATGAATCGTCTAGCTCGAACAATAAGGGAAACTTCCTAGAAATGCTAAAATGGTATAAAGAGAGGGATGAGAAGGCTGCAAAATTGCTTGACAATTCTCCTGGGAACAATTTAATGACATCACCACAAGTACAAAAACAATTGTGCAAATCGTATACAGAAGAGACCACCAAAGCCATTATTAATGATATTGGAGATGCATTTTTCACCGTTCTTGTTGATGAGGCTCGAGATGCATCTATCAAGGAGCAAATGGTTGTGGTTTTGAGGTTAGTAGCTACATCTTATGCTCTTTCTATATTTGATAGTTTGAGTGTGTTTAAAGTATATTAACAATGATTTCTTGTCCTACGTAGGTACGTCAATAATAAAGGGCAGGTAATAGAGAGATTTCTTGGGGTTCAGCATGTTTCTGATATGACATCATCTTCATTAAAGATAACTTTGGATGATATGTTTGGTAAACATCGTTTATCTATCTCTAGATTGCGAGGACAGAGTTATGATGGAGCTTTAAACATGAGAGGATAATTCCATGGATTTTAAAGACGCATATAAGATGAAAATCCATATGCTTTTTATATACATTGCTTTGCACATCAGTTGCAATTAGTGGTTGTTTTTGTGGCTAAGTGTTATTCTTCTGTATTGAATTTCTTTAACTATATCACCTTGATTGTCAACACTATTAATGCTTCTTGTAACAGAAGAAATCAATTGGCACAAGATCACCACAATAAAATTGTGAATAAATTAGAGAATGGTGAAATTTTCTCAGGAAGAGAGAAAAACCTACAAACTAACCTTGCAAGGCCTGGTGATACTCGTTGGAGTTCACATCATAAAACATTATGTCGTCTTCTCTTCATGTGGGTTTCAGTCCTAGAGGTATTAGAGAATTTGAGTGATGATACCACTAATGCTACACAGGAAACCACAGCATCGGGTTTGTTGGAAAAATGGAGAGTTTTGAATTTATACTTATATTGAATCTTATGATCAGAATATTGGGCAAGACTAATGATCTTTCACAATGCTTGCAAAAGAAAGATCAAAATATTGTTCGTGCTATAGGCTTGATTGGGACCACATTGAAGACAATTGAGAAAGTAAGAAATCATGGTTGGGATGAGCTTTTTGAAGAACCAAAGGTCTTTTTATCCCCAATATAATATCACTGTGCTGAATATGTCTGATAAAATACCGATTAGAGGTCGTTCAAGGGGTCGTGGTGGTCGAATGATAACTCACTATGAGTATTTCCATCATGACATATTTATTATGGTGCATGATCAAATTATTGTTGAGTTAAATAGTCGCTTTGCAGAAAGATCTACTAAGTAATTAGGATGCATTGCTTGTCTTAATCAAAAAAATTCTTTTGCCAACTTCAATGAGAACAAATTAATTGAACTTGCTATAATATATGCTGCTGACTTCTCTCAATATGACTATATAGTCCTTAAGGACCAACTTCACACATTTATTGTTGATGCAAGAGGTGATCTTTCTTTTGCAAATTGTACCGACCTTGCAAATCTTGCTGTGAAGATGGTTGAGACTGACAGACATACAGTTTTCCCATGGGTATATCGTCTCATTGAATTGGTTTTGATTTTACCAGTGGCAACAGCAACTGTAGAAACAGCCTTCTCGGCTATGAACATCATTAAGACTAATTTACGTAATAAGATGAATGATGAGTGGATGAATCATAGTATGGTATGCTATATTGAGCGAGATGTATTTGCAAGTATTAAAGATGAGAAGATTTTAGAGCGTTTTCAAAGGATGAGGTCACGCAAGAAACAACTTTCCCATGTAAGTGGTAAGTTAGTTTATTTCAAATGTAATATTTATGCTCTTTAAATTATCTATATGCATATTTTATTTTATTTTTTATACTGTCTTTGTAGGTTCTAATTTTTGTCCTACTATTGGTGAGGAAATGGTGGGTTAGCCACATAGGATAGTGAACAAATCTCTATTTAGGATTTGAGGTACTTGATGTATCTTTATTACACTACATTCTGGATGGTTTCATATACTCTTTTATTATGATTTGTGTGCAAAACTTGAATTTTTTAAGTATTGAGCATTAAGCAAAATTTTTATATCTATGATGCTTTTGTGACATATTTTTTGTTATATCATAATATAGTTCGAGACTTAAGGTATACTGGATTATTACTTAGATCAAATGTAGCTCAGAACATGCTTAAATTTTGGATCCGCCACTGCACGTGCACAGACGCAGACGGCCGAAAACTATGCACAGACACAGACAGCCGAAAACTATGCAAACTTTCAGTGATATTTAGACCGACGATCCATATCTTTGGCCAGTGAGCTGGGTTGCCTGGGCATATGTAGTAATCTGATGCCAATAATGCGTCACCGACGACCACGACTTCACGAGAGATCTGAGTCATCTTATTAGACATCATATGCATATATAGGAAGTAGCAGTGAATTAACACACGTGTTCCAAGTTAAACCACACTTAATTGGGAGTTTGGGACTTGGGAGTTACCATGTAGATGATGGCAACTTTGATGGTTTGCATGAGGCGGATCCAAGACACAGGTTACTCTCATGAAAACGATCACCAAAAAGAATATGTGTCGTGTGCTTATTTAATTCAGTGTATGTTTAATGAAATCATGCACCAATTTGTACTAGAACTTTATGGATGTTATGTAATTGTATATGACCTATACTGTAGGATCGTATGACGCAATCAGAAGGGGTAAATGATTGCCTTCGTTTTTTAAAATCTCTAAGTAGTTGAGGAAGATTTCGACCGCTCAATGCTTAGCTACTCGCTCGATCGCTTAGCTTTGCTCTTCAACCAAATTGAACATACTTGAAATCGTCAACCCAGAAGCAGAACCTTTTGATCACCTTCGGACATAGTTGTACGCTTTGATCCAACTGTAAACACCAGCACTCTTCGAACAAAACAAGAACTAGATTGATTCAAGATGATATTTACTACTGGATTTTTGTGGATTTACAAAGCACCCTCATGGCACCCCTGAAAGCCTTCTTAATAAAAGCCCTAAAACAAGTCTCTCTCAAAACCTGCACAGAACTCTCAAAAACCGCACATTAACCCATAGTCTCTCTTTGCTTTTATAAGTTAACGCTACAAACCATATCTACCTCAAACACGAACTCAAAACCTTATCTCCTCCGAAATCTAAGTGGCCCGATACCCTTCCGAACACGGGTTTTATTTAAACTCTCAATCTTCACAGTTATAGACTCCATCCATAACTCCTAACACAACACATGACGAACCCTCCAGGATCACACCCCCGTATCTTCATCACGCCTTATCAACTTCTGTGTCGAAGCTTCTAGGACTGCACCGCCTGTAAATTTTCCACGCATCACCACCTTTGATCCCCATGTGCTCCAGCGTTAGCCCAACCACCTCACAGACATCCTCAACCGTCTAGACATCAAATCTCCTCTTCCTAGTCCTGGTCATCCTTGTTACCGATCATGATCGTCTCCACATCCACCTGCACATGCAAAGACCAAAGAAATGATTTTCTGGCACAAGTTCTTTACAACTTGACCGTCATCAGCACATACATACGTATAACCACAACCTCAACCAACCATCAATACACTAGGTCATCCACGACTATAAATTTCATCGCTATTCAGAAATCAGCCTTGGATCTCTCAATACAACCGCTAGCTCAACGAGTACTAAAAACAACAAGTACTCGGGAATTACCGTCGCTCCATTCAAAACACTCTGGAATAACAAACATCGCTACCAACCATAGAAGCATCGAGTACCGACTATCGAGTACCTATCGCTATGACCAAGACACCAGATCACTAAGTCTACGACTACCAATCACTGCATCATCATTCATCGAGTATCGAGTATTACCGACAATCGCTATGACCAGATCAGTCAACCACTGATCCAACACGAGTACTCGAGGTACTCGCAGATCTCAAGAATTAAAGCACTCTCAAAGATCTCAAGAATTAAAGCACTCGTACCAACCATGAAGTCTACAAGTACAGACCATGAAGCCTATGGCAACCGATCGTGAGGTCTACGACAACCGATCAAAAAGTCTAAGACAACGACAGCAAACCGCAAATTCTACGAGTATCGAATATCGACCAAAAATATATGACTATCGAGTATCGACTAGTAAAGTCTACGACTATCGAGTATTGACCAGTAAAGTCTACGACTATTGAGTATCAATCAGGTACTGTATCTACGACCATGAAAAAGTACTGTAGCTACGACCATCGACCAGTTACTATAGCAGATGACCTTGCGACCTCCGACTGGTTCACTGTCGCTTACGACTAGTTAACTGTAGCTCACGACCGGTTCACTGCTTCTTACAACCGATTCATAGTTTGTGATCGAAATCTATGATTACCTGTCGTGGTCGTTTTGCCATGGTCGAAATATCGTAGTCGAAGTCGGACATGGTCGAAGTCTGACGTGGTCAAAGTCTACCGTGGTCGAAGTCGGACATGGTTGAAGTCTGCTATGGTCGAAGTCTGACGTGGTCGAAGTCTACCGTTCGGGTCTGCCAATCAGACCATCTATCACAAGGCTGATCGGACTACTAAACCTGATCGTTTTACTATTCTGAAAACTCAATCACAGAAACACATTGACTAGAATTTTTACGAATGCAAATTTCAATAAAATTAAATATCAATTATTTATCATTAATAAAATACATAACCATTACATGATCTAACATATATAGTGAGACGCTTCACCTCGATCACTTCAAGGCATCCTGCATATGATCAGGTCACCAATGTAATCGAAAATTTGTGTGATTCTCTCCGGTAACTCGTACAGAGCATTACCAGTAAATCTCTCTCCCTCCTCCCACCCCCATCAGTACTACTGATAGCAAATGATATACTAGTGAAAAACGAACATACAGTATGCATTCCCTTTTACGATATATTTATCATACACTCAAACTAAAAAAAGTTACAAAAATTCTAAAAAAAAATTTAGATGTACTTTATGATTTACTCCACCTATGTATAAAATTTTAAGTTTAAATTCATTGTGAATTTAAATTTGAAATTTTATACATAGGTGAAGTAAATTATGAAGTACATCTAAAATTTTTTCAGATTTTTTTGTGATTTTTTCAGTTTGTGAATTTTAACTTGAAATTTTATACATAGGTGAAGTAAACCATAAAATACATCCAACATTTTTTCAGAATGTTTTGTGATTTTTTTAGCTTAAGTGCACCGTAAGAGTGAGTGTATGCTATATATATGTCCCCGTGAAAACTAAAGGAAGGTGATGCTTTTGTATTTTCCGTTCTCAATTATTTCGGTAACAGTAACTTGTTGATAAAGACTTTGAGCAAACAATGCTGATCACATTTTCCCCTCCCAATTATTTTGGTAACAGCAACTTGTTGATAAAGACTGGGAGCAAACAATGCTGAGCACCTTTCGTAGCTAACTGATGGTTTACTTTTATAATCACCTTTCGTATAATCATGCCGATCCTAATCGCAAATGCCAAACATCCGTATGGTATGTTAATTTGTTTGAATAATTATTAGTCTACGGTTCATCAGGGCCACGTTCAATTCGATATTTTTATGACTTTTTTTTCTGAAATGTTACTGTATCGGCTGTTAGTTTTTTATGAGATATTCAATTAAAGAAAAAGAAAGATAAATAAAAAACACTGTTATATTTTCACAGACAATAAAAACATAGAATAGAGAAAGAAACTTTGTTAAAAAATCAATGTGTTCCAAAAGGAAAAAAATTGTTTGGAATGGGCCACAGTCATCTTAGGATTCTTTTTACATAATGCCGTTTCTTACTGTAGCTATGGGAAATTGAATTACATGATGGTGGACTGATACATTCTATTCTTTAAATGAAACAAAAAAAATTAAGCTTTGAGTTAGATGGAATGGTCTAGAATCAAACTGTTCCTTAAACCAAACACCTATGAACATGCCCGTCGTACTCCCATAAAACAAGTTGCGTAATGAACAGTTGATTCATTATGGAATCTATGATTTTTTACAAGATGACTCCACGTCCTCTCTCTCAAATTGTGACAATGTGAAATAGGTCAGGTTGTTTTGGTCGGGAAATTTAACTTTTTGCCACTCTTAACATTGCCACCTACTCAAATACCATCCTCTACATTACAATTAATATTTTGCCACTCTCCAGCCTACGTGGCGCCTAGTCACCGCCATGTCACGCCCGCGCCTCCCGCGCCCGCGCCTCCTCGCGCGCGCCCGGCCTCGCGCCGCGCCTGCCGGCCACCCGCGCGCGCCCGCGCGCGCTGCGCAGGGAGGCCGCGGCGGCGCGGGCGCGGGGAGGCGCGGGCGTGACATGGCGGTGACTAGGCGCCACGTAGGCTGGAGAGTGGCAAAATATTAATTGCAATGTAGAGGATGGCATTTGAGTAGGTGGCAATGTTAAGAGTGGCAAAAAGTTAAATTTCCCGTTTTGGTCTGTGGCTCGATGATTTTTGTCTTTTTTTAAGACGGTAGTAGATGATAAAAACATCGATATAGATTGTATATATAATTTTAGACTCAAAAAGTTATTTGTAAAAACGGCTTCGAGAAGCCTTTTATTTATATTGGCTTCTAAAGAAACTGAATCCAAAAATTACAAAAAAAAACTATAAAACATAGCCGTAACAGGTTGACACGGCCAACAGATCTGGTTCCAAGTTAGGAGTAGTTTGGTGTTTGAATAGAAGTTCTAGTTGTTTTGAGATCGCAAGGTAGGTGCACTTACACAGAATTTTTTTGACGAATGTTTTATTTTAATTTGAAATAACAGAAATATATCCAAGGTATTTTTTTTTTCAGAAATAGGCTTCAGTAGCCCGACCATTGGGCGACTAAAGCCTGTCGCCCAATGGCCAGGCAACACGCATGCAATCTGCCGGCCATTGGGCAAATAATTGCTGCCACCCAACAGTTGGGCGGCGGCAACTACGGTTGTCCAACGGTTGGGCGAATGGAGGTCCAGTTGCCTAAGGCCAGACGATTGGGGGAGTTAAAACCGAGCACTCAGCCGCTACCTCAACAGATAGACACAGATCGTTCGGCCGAGGAGAGGAAGAAAAGAGAGAAGAGAAAAGGAGAGGGAGGGGAATAGAGGAGAGGAGAGGGAGGTGAGAAAAGGAGAGGAGAGGAAGGAGGAGGGGAGGAAGGAGGGGGAGGAGAGGAGAGTAAGAAGTAAATCTAGATAATTTTTGTCAGTATTCGTAATATTGTACATGCAGTACATTTTTTTATTTACTGTTTGTTAGTAGAAAATTGTAGATGTAGATAGAAATATTTCAATTTTTAGTATAGAAAATTTAGTTAATGTAGTTTTAGGAAATTAGTAGCCGTTGGAGCGTGTTGTTGTGTATAATATAGCAAACATAGTTTTATAAAATTAGCATCGTTAGCAAATTAGCATGCGTATAAATTTGTAGTTGTAGAAAATTTAGTCACCCTTACGTACAAATTAATCGTCCATAGAAATTCGTATGTATAACAAAATTCAGTAAATATTTATGTTAGAATTTAATAATTTGGTATGTAAAAAGCAATAATACATAATATTAATGGTTAAATACAAATGAATGTAATGTCATTAGTACGTTGGAAAAACTGATAAGAAGTTCATAGTACGAGGTTAGGGTAGTGGGTTATGGCAGGCAAACAATCGATGAAATGTGAATTGCAGTACGTTAATACTTTCGTATTGTGCGATACGATTTGACATGTTGCAAAATTAAAACATATATGTAGGCAGACATCAACAATGCCGATACCTACTACATTGAGAGTGCATTACGGTGCTAGAACCATTTGTGAAGGTCTGAATGATGTGGATTTGAGTGGTTTTTCGCAAGCCACTAGTACACCCAGACGGTGGGAATACTTGAATATTAGATGTGATGCATTGGCTTACCTGGAGTTTTTCGTTGGACCCCGAGGTGTGCAGCGTCGTCGTACAAGGGCTTTGGAACCGGTCTCCCATGAACATCAGATGGGAGTTGAGAACATTGCTGCACACTATTGCGTGGAACGGGTTTATGCAAGGTTGCCGGCGCCGTAGATACGAGTATGTGATGCTTGTGCAACCATGCCTATTAGAAGCTGGGCAAGGTCATGCGTATGGCCTTGCTCCGGGAGGTGCTAGCAGCTCAAGTGGCCCGCATGTTGGCGAAGAGAAGAAAGATGCTCATGAAGAAGCCGATGCGGTACATGGAGGAGAGGTACAATGGTCAAGCCATGGCGAGGGAATAGGACAAGCCGATGAAGGGGAGTATATTGAGTACATTGTGCAACAGATGGAGTGCGATGACCAGACAGCATGGGCTAAAGAGGAAGTTGTACATGAAGACAACGAGGATAGTTCGGATGAGGATGAAGCTCCTGTTCCGTAGGAATGGAACCGGTTTGATGCTGAGGGTGTTTCTACACATGACGAGCACGAATCACCGTGGGAGTATCAAAGGTTTGGCTGCATTCAATGTTTGTTGATAAGGCATCGCTGATAAGGCATCGCTGTAGGATGCCATCAAACTGTGGGCCCTTTCAATGCAGCAGACTTTTCGGGTCGTGAAATCAAGCCAGGAGTAGTACCCCGTGAAGTGCGGGCAGGCCGGTTGTCCTTGGAGGGTGCACGCACGTAGACTCAAGTATGAGACTCACTGGATTGTGTCAAAGGTGGAGCCGCACTCTTGCATTCTCAGTGGTGTTTTGGCGAGGCATCGTAACCTAACGTCCACCTTTATAGCCAATTTGATGTATAGAGAGATAGTGGAGAAGAAAGACATGGAGGCCACGCACATTGTGGTAGCTATCGAGAAGAAATTCAAGTACAAGATTAGCTACGCGAAGGCGTTGGAAAAACGTTTTGGGTCTTTCGAGGTGGCATATGACAATCTTCCTCGTATGCTTAAGGTGTTACAGGGCAGAAACCCGGGCACGTATATCGCTGTGCAGAACAAGCCTTCCACAAGGCCGCTAGGATATGCAGTGTTGCAGAGGGCCTTCTTAGCATTTGGTGCTTGCACCGAGGCATTCAGGCACATGCTGCTGGTGATCTCAGTTGACGGGACCTTTTTGACCGGCAAGTACAAGGGGTAGGTAATAACAACCATAGGTGTTGATAGCAACAACCAAATATTGCCGCTGGCCATCGCATTCATGGAAATTGAGAATTATGAAAGCTGGTTGTGGTTCTTCAAACATGTCAGGGTTGGAGTTGTCGATGCTCGTCCTAGTGTGTGTGTAATCCATGATTGGCACGCCAAGATTGTAAAGACCATAAGAAAACTTCAAGAAGACCCTGAGGAGCCTTTTTCTTGGCCGGATATGAGGAACAGATGGTGCACGTCATCCATACATCTCCGGCTTCCCACATAGGAGGCGTACTACGTGTTGTACATCCCTCCTCCAGACGCGATGATGCCAACTGAGGGTATGCTTTGCCTCTTCTTGGTTTTATCCCAACGTTTTATCTCACGATCTAACAATATTTGTATTGCAGGTCTTGTCTTCCCCGAGCAGGGATAGGGGGTCTCCCTGGGTCCGGACGATCCAGACCAGTACTTTTCAGACTGGCCCGACCAGGTGTCGGGCTCTGCACCTCGGGCCACACCACCAGAGGTTCTCTTTGGGAGTACCCTCACTGGTGCACCAGTGGCCACACAGACGGCGGTGCAATCCACTCCACTAGCTTCGGGGCAGGTGTGACGGTCTCCTGATCATCTTACGTTGTCATGGCGTCATCACCCGTGGGGGCTGGGGATACTGTTGGGCGACGATAGTCCTAACTATACACTTTTGCTCATGTATTGTTTACGTTTGTTGTTTACATAGTGATGTTTACAATACTATGACGAGCTTACTTCTACTTCTCCTTATCTTGTCAACGGCCACACCAAACGAATAGTGAACTGTATTGATGGCAACTCCAGCAATGTACGAACCGTTCGATTACATGTTTAATGACATTGAAAATTATTTTGAACAACAGGCCAGAGTACAATGGTATAACCATACACATCGTTGCCTACAGGTTGAATGAGCCTCGTGGTAAGAGTGTTGCTGAGGGGGCCACCTCAGACGTGGCTGGCTATCGTTGTAGTGGCAAACACATATATAACTAGGGTTCACGCAGCAGCATGTTGGGTCGTACGAACTCCCTATGTTGATGACTTCGTTTTTGCCCCTTTCGCGCTCCATCTGCTGACAGAAGTCATCATTCTGCTCTTCAAGACTTTCAACCCATGCCTCCAAATCAGTGATTTGCTCCCACAACGTATCCACGTGCCTCACAATATACCATTAATAGGGAGGATCAATCCATCGCACGAAGTCACATTTATTCATCTGCTACAAAGGAATGTTAACATTGAAATTCTATTAGTAGTACAACAAATTAGACGAGTGCCAACTTGTACCCCGGAGTATGGGCATCGAAAGAAACATTGACTGCCATCAGTATGGCCTTCTACCACCTGCACCACCGTGTCTTGCATGTGTTTGCATTTTGGCCACACTAGCTGAGCACGCCTATTTGGCAACAAGTGGTATGTAGCATCAAAGTCCTCCTTTCATTCGAGCGGAAGGTCCTTTTTGGTGACCCATGTTCGACTGGCCTCTTGGCGTCTATCATGGTGGCTTACTCTATGACGGAGAAGATAGTTGTTCCAACTAGCAATGCCTCGTCCATTCATTTTATAGAATAACTGTAGTGTCACGGCGCCATTCATAATACATGGCAGCTTTGCCCAGCGACAAGACTACACGGGCAGCTTTGCGCAGTGACAAGATCGCATGAGCCAGCTTTCCGCAGTGACAAGACTACACATGTCACGCCAGTTTTCATCGGCGACAAGATTACATACGCCAGCTTTACGCACTGAAAAGACCACACGCGCTAGCTTTGCTCAGCGACAAGACCACACATGCCAACTATCCACAGCGACAAGACTACATATGCCAGCTTTGAGCAGCGACAAGACTACACATGCCAACTTTCACCAGCGACAAGACTACACACTCCAGCTTTAAGCACTGAGAAGACCACACGGGCCAGCTTTGCTCAGTGATATGACCACATGAGCTAGCTTTGCTCAGTGACATGACATGACGGCCCAGCTTTTCACAGTGACATGATAGCACGGGCCAGCTTTCACCAGCACCAAGACTACACACGCTAGCTTTGCACAATGACATGACCGCACGGCCCAGCTTTCCGCAACGACAAGACCTCACGGCCCAGATTTACCAGCTATCCACACTTGGTAGCTTTGCACAGTGACGGGGCCACAGGGGCACCTTCATGTACTGACAATGCAATAAGGGGCCTATAAAAGAAGGTCAAAGAGATTTTTCAGAGAACACTGCACAAGCAAACCCCACACTAAACCAGTGCTTGCTTCACCACACTAAACGAGGTCAGCATCCCACAATGACGCACCCCATAGCAACAACCCTATCCCGAACGTTACTACCGAGCGTTCGCCGCGATACCCACCAGAGGGGTAGACGCCCCCCTTTGTTGGTGCCGGGACCCATTCAAGTTCTTCAAGTCTAAACACCGCCTCAGCCTAGATATGTGTTACTAGGTTTGCGCAAACTGCTACAATGACTATCCCAACCACTGTCTAGACACCGCAACCTATCGGCAGCCGGTAAGGACCACATGCACCATTTTTTCCTACCTTTTCTCCTTCATAGTATGCACTAACAACCTCTCCCCTGTATTTACAATACCTGGAACCCCTATGTGGCTACCGCAAATGGATCGATCTTGAGATCCACGCAGAGGAATAGCGGGCCCTTGACTTCGAGGGATGGAATGTCACAAGGTCCTCTAAGATCCAGGAGGAGCGCCGCAAGAACAAGCAAACCATATGTATACAACGCGAGACAAAAGATCATCTCGAGGCGTGCACGTGTAGGGACTAGGAGGCTCGTGAGAAAAAGAGGAAATGATGACCAAGGTAAAAGAGGCTGCCGAGGAGTTCAACGCCGAGGTGGCAAGGAAGGGAAAATGGCCCCGATCCACGTAGTAGGTCGTACGAGCAGTTGGGTTGGTTAGTCACACATGATGCTATA
The DNA here is from genome assembly GCA_036346575.1 of Dendrocalamus sinicus. Taxonomy (NCBI): domain Eukaryota; kingdom Viridiplantae; phylum Streptophyta; class Magnoliopsida; order Poales; family Poaceae; genus Dendrocalamus; species Dendrocalamus sinicus. The sequence goes on from CM070644.1 coordinate 14,570,063, forward strand.
TGTTATGCATGTAATCAAAAAGTACGCAGCATACTACTCCCAACTATATTATAAAGTCTACTAAAATTTAGAAAAACTTAGTTCCTCATCTTTTCGCATTCAATTATTCACTTAGCAAGTCATTCAACAATATTAACATACTAGTTTTTCTCCGTGTATGAATTCCCAGTAACATCACAATATCACTTACCATCGTACTTACCGATCGTTCTAAGTTCAGCCGTTCATAAAAAAACCACAAATTTTTTACGCTTCGACAACATACAATGACCATAAACTTTTATTACAAATCCAGCAGATTATCTTCCAATTATAATTTACAAAATCTACAAAATTCACGGAGTGGCAGTTTGCAGTCGCCCTATGGGTGGGCGACTCCACATGCAGTCACCACTGGTGGGTGACAGTTCCACGCCAATGGTCGGGCGATTGAATCAGAATCTAACGACTAGCGACAGCGTTGTCGCCACCGCCGTTGGGCGATTCGCTCTAGTCGCCCAACGGGGGGGGTGACTGGAGCCTATTTCTGTAAAAATGTTGCCGCAGGTATATTTCTATTATTTCAAATAAAAAATAAATTATTCGTACAAAAAATTCCACTTACACACCACCACGCGAGCGAATGTGAGTGCACATGTACCACATGCCTAGAAATTTGTACATGGAGCATTTATTCACTAAAGCACACCGAGTACCCTCACAGCTCCACCATACACCTCACCGTAGAACTGTTTGCATACGTAGCATTGTAACATATTTTTTTTAAAAAAATTTGGTCCTAAACATTCATTTTTGCTAATCCTGCTCTATCTCCGAATTCAACAGGCTTGGCAGATGCATGACATATGTCTCCTGCCATACCATCAGAGCTCGGCAAGACCAGGCCAGCGTGGCATCATGGGCAAACGCAGAAGGCAAGTGGCATGTGTAGGAGTCGACAAGGCCCATCGGCTTGTTGAGCTCCCTTAGCTTGGCAAGGCATGCCAGCTCCTACCGAGCAACAGGAGCTCGGTATGTGGGCAAGCAGCGCCAAGTGGTGTGGTAGGTGGCCGACCGATTGACATGACACAACGACACTTTTGTGATTCTCATGGCATAAAATGGGTCTTGTCCTCTCTACTCACTCATCCGAAGCCACACACCTCGGTTTTTTCCCTGTCGAGCGAGAGAGAGGCGAGGGAGAAGAAAGGAGAGAGTAGAAGAGAGTTTGAAATATTTTTTCAAGGTGGTTTTGGTGCAATTTAGGAGATTTTGTAGTTGGAAGGAGGGCATACCTGGTGAATACCTTCAAGAAAGGATATGTTTCATTCGCATGCAAGCAATACACTTAATATGTCATTAGCGTTTCATTAGCGAAACGATTGTTTCGTAGTATAGAATGCGCTTGGTAACAATATTTAGTTGATGTATCTGCTAAGTTTGTGTGGATAATATTTTGTAATTAGTCATGTTTAGGATGTATTAGTGGCGATAATGATGATTTTCTTTTGCAAATAGCTAAATAAATTTGCACCGTTATTTTTAGTGTTTCCCAGTGCCTTTGCAATTTAGAAAATATGTATGTCAGTACACACACACACACATATATATATATATATATATATATATATATATATATATATATATATATATATATATATATATAAGCACATGACCGTAGGCATAATTGGTAGATCAACTATGTATATGTGTATGATTATTATGTGTTATGCTAAATTGTATTTTGCATCGTCAGACATAGATAGGGGTGAAAACGGATCGAATATGGATCGAATAGTACTCAAATCATATTCGCATCTATATTTTTTTGGATTCAAATATGAATCAAACAAATGTCAGATATGAATACGGGCCAGACAAATGTTGTATATGAATTTAAATTGAATATCTACTCAATTCGGTCAGATCTAGATATGCTCATAACTTATGTAGTATGAAGACATTAATGAAATTTTATCCTCGTACAATCACACTTAGTCATTCTAATTCATTTACTTCACCTAAAGAAACATGAATTCACATTCAATTAAAAAAACTTATCCAACTAATTAGTCGTATTGTAATAAAATATGCATATTGCTTCGTTGAATACGAATACGGATACAGATAGTCTGCATGAAATAACATTTTAGATGTAAAAGTCCATATCATGTTTGCATCTATATTTGTTTATGCGAATTCAAATACAAACACGAATAGGATAGAAATGTTAATTGGATGGGAAAATCTGTACTATATTTGCATTCTATTGAATATGGTAACCGAATAATACGGATAATTTGCATCCACTTTTCACCCCTAGACATCAACACTTTCTTTTCTGTATCATAGGAAATAGCTACTAGTGACGGTCACAAGTGTGGTACGTTACTGGGCCTATCTTAAGATGGCCAGTATTGTTGTTGGGTGTCGTCGAGCGGTGATGTACTGCCCCCCTTTGTTCTCTAGGGTCCTTGGGAGGACTGGCCTCTCGATGATCGGTACGTTCTAGTTTTACGATGGGCTGGGTTGTTGCCCATAGCAAGAATTATGCACATTTGGCACTCATTCAAGTCAGAGTCACCGCTTCTGTCAACACTCATTGATCGTTGGAAGCCGAAGACCCACACATTTCACTTTCAGTGGGGGAGATAACCATCACCCTGTAGGATGTTGCTTACCTTACCAGCCTGCCACTACAGGGTCATCCCGTGGTTCCACCCCCTAGATCAGCTAATTGGAAGGTACGTCTGCTGCACGGGTTTGGTCATCCCATTCCAGATAGGATCCAAGGAGTGCCACATTCATGATTACGACGGTATAGGCAATGCCCAGCAGGCGCACCTCCGGAGGTTATGAGGTCCCACCTAATTGCTTACTTACTCTTTATGTTTGGGTGGGTCCTGTTTTTTATGACTTAGGGAGATTGAGCGTACCCTAACTATATCCATCTCACTAAGTGGACGGACCGACATGGGTACTCATTGGATTGCTAGCGGGCTAGGATGGTCCAGGGAGAAACTATGGCGAGCGTATCTGAAGTTCCATAATGCGTTCAAGACATTGAACGAGGATAGCGTCGATAGTGTGGACTACATAGTTCATCTCTGAGACTACGCCTTTTGTCTTATGAAAGCAATGCAAGCAGGATAGGGAATACTGGCTTATGATTTGCCACCTCGTTTTCTCCCATGTGGTGGAGACCTACGTCCCCCAACGCGTCATGAGATAGTTTGGACATCACCAGCAACACCACCAGCATCAGGTCGACCACTACCCTAATCCATTCACTTGTAAGCAAAATTGTTTGTTAGCAATTTTCATACAATCAGTTTCTTTAACTTCTAAGTCGCATAAAATTTGTTTTTTTCTTTATTTTTGCACTGAAATAACCATTGTGCACCACACCTTTTTGCCATAGGCAAACAAAGAAGGGACAGAAGAGTGATGACTGGAGGGTGACACAACTATCGTGGCAGTCAATGAGGATGCAGGTCAAGCAGGAGCGATGGCTACTTGCGATGGTATGTGTCATGCACCCATTGTAGACTAACGACCTCCCCTCTACAGCCCCACTAGAGGCGACGCATGCCAACAGGTTAACACTAGTCTCGGACCAACACCGTGTGGTATGACATGATGTGACGACAAAAGATTTGCAGTTCTTATTTGTATTGTACTAATCATGCATACATGACTAACCTATTTTGTCCTTGTTGCAGTATGATCAGCTTCGCTGTATCATGTCCGAGGGTGGTGCCGCACTGTGCCACGGACGTTTAAGCACCTTGGAACACCTCTTAGCATCCATCCACAACATGTACAAGAAAGCCAAACACACACTGGGGCCATCAGCTGCAACTGTCCTAGCGACGTGTTTATCCCGGGGAGCGACAAGCAACACCATCATCGATCCGCAGCTTCGTCTGCACGTCCTAGCTCCTCAATGTACCGCTCTAGCCTTGGGCATTCCTCGTATGCACAACACACTATTCAGGTTTGCCGGTTTTATATTTTCCTATAATTAGCATGGTACCTCAGTTTCATTGTTCTTCATACATGCCATATTCATGCAGGACGTTCGTGCTGACACCACTTTACTTTCGTCTTTGCCGTAGAGGTAGCCCGAGGCACATGATACCCTAGACAACAATGTCAACTCACCTGTCTGAGGCTGCATGGTGCATGCGGCTGTACACCCCTGCGAACCACCTGTACCTCCAGTAGTATTGCGAGTAGTACGATCGGATATACTACAGCTATACGGTCCACTAGTATGGCATGGACTATGTGGCATTAGGCATCGCTAGAGTGGACTACCTTGTATCAGTGTATCCTATAATAGAGTACCCTAGAGTTTTATCATCCATGCAACACGTGACATCGATACTTACAATTATGAGTTTTCTTATTGTTCCATGATTACTCTTCCTCTAGCTAACCGAATAGTACGAACATGTAGGTCTCAAGGCAAGAGTTCAGAGAATGGGCTACAGGTTCATTCTCCACTGAGCACACGATGCAAGTTTGTCTACTCAAAACCAAAGTTCACATAGCAGCTATACCTTCCGTCAGCCTAACGAAACGTGTTTCCCTCCATAGAACGCCAGCAGTTATCTGGAGTTTTGGGTGCAGCAGATGTTCAGCATAAGAGATTGGGCCCAGTTAGCTGTTTGGTGCCCTGATTCCCACTCAGCCATCGCAATACGACTTGTGTGACGTATGATGCTCCCCAGATAGGCTCACTTTCCCTGAGGACTAGCTTCGCTACTCGAGGAAGCAGCCAACAGACCACCCTTAACCTGGTACCGCACCCGGTTTTAGCACTTTGCACTGAGCATGTCAAAATGTTGTTCCACTGACTCTGCATTTGCGCTCTAAGTGTCGAACCTAACTACATATCCGTTAATGCTTTGTCCCCATTGTACCTCTATGATGTTGAATCAGTTGATGTGTGTTGTGCAATTTTACAACAGCCATGTTTTCTCAGTGAATTGACAACACACACTGGCTTTTCTCGTTTAGTCCATAAGACGTGCCAGCTTGTCTCAATGAGTTAATAACACGTAACAACTTTTCTCATTTATTTGACAGCATACACCAGCTTTCTCCCAGTATTTTGACAACACATAACAACTTTTCTCATTTAGTTAACAAGACGCGCCACCTTGTTTTAGTGAGTTCACAGTATGCAATAGCTTTTCCTATAGCGTTGACAGCACACATCAGCTTTTCTGGTGATTTCGCAACATGTAGCAGCTTTTTCTCTATGACAGCATGTGCTCTTAATTAACAGCACACAACAACTTTTGTTAGTGATATAACAACATGCACCAACTTCCCCCAATGAATCAACGACACGTACTAGCTTTTCTCGGTGAATTGATAGCGATGTCACCTTCCCAGTGCCCACAACACTCACTCTTGCGGCCGTGAGTACACTACCATTCATCAAAATTTACTCCTAAATAGTACGCAAGGACCGCCAATAAAATCTAGCCAGACTCCACAACTGAATCCAATACTCTACTCAAGCTGATCTCCAAAACAGGGGAAGAGGTGAGGGAGAGGAGAGGACAGGTAAAGGACGTCACTGTACCACTGTTAGGGATGTCGAACTATAAAGAGATGTTTACAAGCAGACGTGGGTGGTCAAAAAGAAGGGACCTTACCCTAATAATTCTTGCAATGGTGCACGTGTGTCACCAGAGTTTCCATGGCCATAGTGTGACTGCGGTAATCCAGCACATATCATTTAGTCCACACATCGGACCACCACCACTCGGGTGCACTACACGTGCAGCGAAATTCTTCTAAGCTAATGTCACATATTGACAAATCACATCACTTGTTTTATTTCACACATTGCTGACTTTCTCCGTGCATGACAGCAAACCATAGAGCATTGCTACTTCTTCTAATAGATCGACAACCTTGAGATGTACGACCGGACATTAGAATTTCACACGCTAAAAACTTTATACCACGGATATAAGGGAAAGGCCAAGATGGTGGATGACAAGGGAAAGATGGTGATCGTCCCTGATGCCCCCACTGAATGGCAGGTTATTTCAAGCTAGACAAACCTATAGAAGTTGTGGATGCTGAATACTGGGCGGCTGTTGTGAAGGCTAAAGCCTGTAGGGAAGACAAGGGAAAGGCACCGATGGACCCAAATGTATATGATGAATGACCAAAAGTATGTCTTTCAAATGGTGCACATGTATCTCAGCTGTAGTTTTGGTTGATGGTTCGTGTATGTTGCCATTTATATTGTACGAGTAGTGTGGCAAACATATGCACCTAATCAAACTCTATGCACCATGAATTCGTGCCTTCATTGTGAAATGTTATATTGGGCTAAACATGGTCCATACTATATTTTTTTTTACAATAATGTATCTGTACTACTTAACAGAGAGAGTTGGTGATGGTGGTTCATCCGCCCCTCTGAACTCCCCATTGCACTTTCCTAAATTTTTTTAACAAAAACAGAAAAACAATATACTAAAAAATAAATTCCACCACCCTATGAGTTCTCTACCAAAAAGAGCATAGCTCTATCGGGTGTGCGGCAAAGTCATGGGCACAGAGGCGCGACGCGACCGAGCACGAATGCGAAGCTGATGGTATGGGTCGAGCAGAGCAATCCTGACAATGTCGAGTCGACGTGTCAGGATAATATGTTTTTATGCATAGCAAAGCACATGTGTTCAGCTAGCTAGTAAAAAAAGGGCTTAATGGGGTACTTGGCTTGCAGCAATCACTACCGAGTTGGCTCAACAATTGCCGGCGCTATCGAGCCAAGGTAGCTCGGCATGCCGGTGGTCCCCGTTGGCTCACACACACGATGCTCTTCTGCCGCGCTAGCCCGTGATGCTACGCTGGCCAAATCCTCCGAGCTCTGGTGATCTTGCTGGAGATACATATCACCTACTACGCCTTCTGGGCTCAAAAATAGGACTAAATTTGTAAAAACAATCCCCAAGACCAAATTGTAAAAAAAAATACACTGTAAACAGTTCATCTAGGATCTACCATCTGTTGAGTGTGGAGGCTTGAACCAAATAGTACCACATAATTGATTGCGCCCAATTGATACGTGCGCTTGAACAAGTTATTGATCCTTTTCTTTTTAAGCTTGTTATTGATCCAATTCTTTTTTAACTTTTTTATAGATTTTGGTTACGGCTTCTTTAGAAGCTAAAATAAACATAGCAGATTTTTGAAATTATTTCTTCAAATTGTTTTATAAGCTAAAAATTATATACGTCATTTACGTTAACATTTTTACCATCAGCTACCCATATAAAGAAAAAACAAAAAAAAGGGTAACCTAAAAGTAGTTGGACCATGCTACCTTCGCTACACATATTTCAGCAGTACCTGATGTCATGTCAGCTCCAAGTGGGTGTGCCACGTGTAACCAAGTTGGCCAAGCTATTAACAAAGAATGTACAAGGTCCCCTCAGTGCCCTCGCTCTCGAGTTGGATATCGAACGGTCGGCACATGCCAACCGCCTATTCCACCAACCTTGGAGGCCATTCCAACACCAATTATTCGTGCCTCTTCCTCGGTCCAGTTTAGAACGTTCAGATAATCAAAAACAAATATCTGCCCTAGATCCTACTTTGATATGGATGTGGTTTTCAGAAATAGAAAATCGGGAGAAAGAATTGTTGCCAATACTCGTACCAACAAAGCATGGGCATACACCCCTGCATTATATTGAAAAATACAAAATATATGCGCCATTATACCACAATGCAAAAGCATGGGCATACATAGGAGATGGTACCCCTGCATTATATTGAAAAAAACAAAATATATGCGCCATTATACCACAATGCAGCACATGCATGCATTCTCTAGACGGAAAAGAAAAGCGGCCAATTGTCTATTTCACATAGTTTCAAGAGCTGCGAGTTACACCGTGCCGTGTCGGTACGGTTCAGGTCTACCGTGCTTTGAGCCACCTTGTGCCGTACCATACCGGCCCGTCTCATCTCTGGCTAGACCCAAGCACGACCCAAAGCCTGTCATGCGGGCGTTCATGCTGTGCCAATTCAAGCTTAGCCCGAAGTAACTATATATGACGAAGGCGGTGGTGACGATGGTGGTGGCGGCCGCCATCTTTCTTTCTCTCGTACCCGTCTCGTTAAACACTAATTAAAATTAAATTAGTTGCATAAAAACATGGGTACGCAATTAAAAAGACATTCGGTGAAGGAAGCTATGTTAGAATTAGAAGTGTATGTAGTAGTAATTTGCTTATATAAAATAAAATCACAATAGGATGAGCAATGTTGTAAAAATTATAAACATATGTTAGAATATGTTGATTTGTTTGATTTTCTTCTCCAGTAGTCCAACCCTACTGGTTATACGTGAAGAAGCAAGAGAGTTGCGAGCATGCAACGTTGAAAATACTTATTACTTTTGTATAATGATGTTTCTTAAGAAAGAACAACAAAAGACACCTTATATCACAATTTAAAAGTGCAAAAATGAAGAACAACAAAGACACCTCATATCGCAAGTGCAAAAATGAACTCGGTCTAAATCATAGCATATCTCAGTCACTTTTCCAGTCATTGGATTAAGATCTAACCATCCTAATCTTTCTCTTCATCTCATATATATACATCACACATTCACACCTCCAAAACCTAACTCAATCTTCGAATTTGGCATTCTAGGGACTGATCTGTACAGATGTATATGTCACAACGGATATGTAGGATCTTTTCACGATGAAATAAGAGTTTTTGAGGGCTAGAATAGAAGAAATCTCTGAGGGCTAGAATAGAAGAAATCAAAATAGATAAGGACCTATTTGTAGATTACAAAAAACCTAGAGGGTTAAATAAAAATACCAAATCCCCATTCCATAAAATCCCTTCACCACCGAGTCCCCGGTTCATTTCTTTCTTCCTCCCCAGCCGCCTCCCTCTCCTCCCTTAGCCGCCTTCCTCTCCTCCCCCGACCCCCGGCAGCCGCCCTTCCCTCCCTCGCCTGCCTCCCTCTCCTCCTCCCGATCCCCTGCCATCTTCTCTACGACCAGGGCCAGCGAGGTGAGTGTGTAGTAGGCGACGGCGGCAGGAGAGAGAGGCTGAGGGACGGCTCCGTCCGCCTGTGGAGTCTCCGGCTGCGGAGCAGGCAAAGGTGTCGGCGCCAACGGAGGCAGCGTCTCGATCCCCACCCTCTCCGTCGACACGCTCGCGGGTGGTGCGAGGATGCGGAGTGGGACAAGCATCCGGCTATCTGCTTCCCGTGCCGAACTAGCCCAAGCACAGTACGATTCGGTGGGCCGTGCCGTGCCGCCCAATGGGCCGACTTTCTAGGCCCGGCCTGGCCCCCCATTCTTGCCGTGCTGGCACGGCCCGCCATGTGGTATACTCATGTCATGCCTGGCTGTGCCGAGGCTCAAACTGGTCGAAAAAACACGGCCCATCTCACACCTCTAGCTTAACCAATCGCGTATGTATATGCAACGGTAGCTGCAGTACGCACGTTCAAGCTGGGGCTGACTCGACCACCCAACAAATTAACTTTCTGGTTAGCTAGCTAGCTGCACGTTGCTACAACACTGTAGACCGGTACTAGAGGAGTAGCTATACGTGCGTAAAATTAAGTGCTACAAGCCAATGGGAGCAGCAGCAGTGAAGCTAGCGACGACGTGACTACTGCAGCTCAGCTCCGGCGCCGCCGGTGCAGGCCTGCCGCTGCTGCCGGCGCTTCCTCCCCTCAGGAAGCCCTTGCAGAGCCCCGTCCAAAACTCGCGGTCCGGCTCGCCGCTCTCCGCCGTCCTCCACGCGTCCTCACCCACGCATCTCTGCGATCATCCATCAACGGTAAGATGAGAGGGAGATTTCTAGCGTGCTGTGTAGACAACCCCAGTGTATTAACGTACGTTGATGCTGTCGTTGTTGATGAGGCGGTCGATGAGGTTGTGCAGTATGTCCGCTGTACTCCGGGTGGCCCTGGATGCCGAGGACATGGTCGCCGACGGCGAACATCTCCACGTTCGTCTTGTCCGAGTAGGCCATCACCTTGGCCCTCGGCGATATCTCCCACACCTAATAAGTACAAGAAAATGGCTTTTTAGGTGAATTAGACAAGTTCATGTAAGCTATTACATACATACATACATACATACATACATACATACATACATACATACATACATACATACATACATACATACATACATACATACATACATACATACATACATACATACATACATACATACATATATACACACACACATATACATACATACATACATACATACATACATACATACATACATACATACATACATACATACATACATACATACATACATACATACATACATACATACATACATACATACATACATACATACATACATACATACATACATACATACATACATACATACATACATACATACATACATACATACATACATACATACATACATACATACATACATACATACATACATACATACATACATACATACATACATACATACATGACGCTAAAATGGGGTACATGATGTCTGGGCACCAAAGCTCTCTGTCTTTTGATTGCTTTTAGATGCGTGCAAGTGTAATGTTATATAATATATCATGTATGCTAAATCAATCATGGATGGAAAGTCTCAATCACAATAACACGCATCTAAAACCAATCTAAAGGCAGGAAGCCTTGGTGCCCAGACATCATGTTGCCCCTGTTATTTATACTATATATACACACACATATATACATATGCATATATATAAATTGATAATCACAAAATAATTATTGGTAGGTTGACAAACCTCTGAATCATTCGTCTTAGCGTCATGATTTCCTTCATATGGCGATAAACGTAGAATCCACATATGTTGCCCTGTTGCTACTGCTGGTACTGTAAAAATAGAATTACATACATAGATATTGTCAATTCTTGAGGTATTGTAATGAAGTGTGATATAGGATTGTTGTATTGTAGCGGGTACCAAAAATCGTGTCATGTGTCACAGTGTGGCGCTGGATTCCTTGTGTCTCCCTCCCTGGGCAACATAAACTCTAAACGACCTATGTGATTGTAAAAAGTTAGCCTCGGCCATTGCAAATGAAGGGAAGATTATAATAGAGTTATGTATGGTGCAAATGAGTTTACCTGTCAATTGCTTATTGCACACAGGTAAAGTTGTGGTTGCCACTAAGTAAGGAATCAAGGTATATTACATTGCTCTATTTTGGTACAATCACGATCAGAATCCAATAACCCCTAGTCATGTATATCGCCATAGTGATTAATCCTAAATTTATTTAGTACTATAAATAAAATTTGTATGGAAGCTAGTGAAACACTTACCGTTGGTTGAAAGGTGCCATGATGTACTCCTTGTCACTGTGAGCAATCAATCCCCTTATTATATAATCTTGGACGAATGATGCATTATCATTGATACATTGCTTAGAGACCAAGTGTGGGTTGAGGAAACCCACCGATTCTCGCCGTCGCTGGACTTGTTGGATCATGGATCTATACGTAACCAATGAGTTATGACATTTATCGGTATTACGTGAATGTAGAACATGATTGTACATTACACTTACAGTGTCCAGCATCATAGAAGTGAGGCGTCGAGTTCATCAACGTTGAATAGTAAGAATAACTCTTCGAATGTTATGACGAAGTAGCTTGAGTCGTTGAGGAAATGCGCCTCTGTGTATCTCACGGTGAATCAACTGTGACAGTTTGGCTTCATGTTGGACCTCTGCATGTAACAGGTATGTAAAATATTGCAAACCAGTCCAAGCCTGGGTAATTGCGACTCGGGGACCAACGACACTCCGAGAATGAACTTCCGTTGCCCGAGAGGCATCTTAATCTTCTTTGGTTGGGCTTAGTGCCTCGCTTACGATACATTTTCGGTGGTGTCTCCATGGGAGCTGATGCGACGAGCTTCTGAAGCGGAGCTTAAGGTGGAGTCATGGGAGCTGATGTGACAGGTCCAGGGCGATGCCCCTCTTGAGCCACTAGATGTGGAGATCGTGGTATAGACAGGTCAAGGGCGATGTCCCTCCTGGGCCACTAGATGAATGTGTGGACGGTATCCTCTAATGTCATAATCTCTTCATTTGGGGCTTCTCAAGAGTGACGGTCCTAAAAATATCATTAATCATGTCGACCTAGACCTTCACAAATCGGTCTCTAGTTGGGCACCATGCACCAGCATCCCTGACAGCCATGGATACGCCATCCCCACCCAGCGTCAATGGGGATGGAGCCAACATACCTAACTCTGATGATGCACGGCGTGGGCTTATATATATATATATATATATATATATATATATATATATATATATATATATATAGGAAAAATACTTTTTACTCCCGGGTGTAATTACACCCACCTCTAATATACCACCTAAATAAACTTGAAATACTCCTTTATCACTTTAGGTGTACTCATATACTAATTATAAGATACTCCGGTGTAAACTATACAAAAAAAATTGCAAGGGAGTCCATAGTTTTTAGCGTATTTTATAAATACCTTCATATACGCACATAAAAAGGAGTATGTCGAAAAAATATAGATACCACCTATATGGTCTTAAATACTCGTATACTACATGTACATACCCTTTGTTACGCGAGATACTCCCTACATTGTCAGATACGACATAGGGTGTAATTACACCCGGGAGTAGAAAAGAGGCTTCCTATATATATATATATATATATATATATATATATATATATATATATATATATATATATAGTATAAATAATGAGGGGCACCTAGGTGTCTGGACACCTAGTCTCCTATATTTGGATTGCTTTTAGATGCGTGCTAGTGTGATTGAGACTTTCCATCCATGATTAAGACTTTCCTTCCATGATTGATTTAGCATGCCTAATATATTACATACCATACATACCATTGCTCTAGCACGTATCTAAAAGCAATCTAACTAGCAGGAGCCTAGGTGTGCAGGCACCTAGGTGTCCCATTTCAATGTATCTATATATATATATATATATATATATATATATATATATATATATATATATATATATATATATATATATATATATATATATATATATATATATATATATATATATATATATATATATATATATATATATATATATATATATATATATATATATATATATATATATATATATATATATATATATAGGAAAAATTACATAAGGCACCAACATTACGATACACGTGTATGATTGATAATTTTTTTGAGTTTGGGTATGAAAATGTTTTATACCCTTGATATATTTATGGTAAGTAAGTTTTGAACTCAGTTCAAATTAGTTTGAACTACTTTTGAGTTCAATGCAACTACAAATGAGTATATACCATAAAAATAGTTCAAACTAATTAAACTGAAGTTGAATTTAAATTTTTGAGTTTGACATCTCAAATATACTTTTTATGGGTATATGAAGATACCCACATCAAGCGTTATGAATCTCAAGCAAATCAACGGGTATTGATATTGGTGCCTAGGCACCATGGTGCATGAAACACTCGTCTATATATATATATATATATATATATATATATATATATATATATATATATATATATATATAACGATAGGTAAGTGGGTGCATTACCTGGATGTCGTCGATAGGTAAGTGGGCATCACTATGTTAGTAATTGGCGTGGATGTGCAGCTACTCCGAAATTGAGGGGGACTGGGTATTGCATTAATAGGGGTGAGTTATGATTGGTTGCGGACTTCATGGGAGCTGATGCGACGAGCTTCTGAAGCGGAGCTTAAGGTGGAGTCATGGGAGCTGATGTGACAGGTCCAGGGCGATGCCCCTCTTGAGCCACTAGATGTGGAGATCGTGGTATAGACAGGTCAAGGGCGATGTCCCTCCTGGGCCACTAGATGAATGTGTGGACGGTATCCTCTAATGTCATAATCTCTTCATTTGGGGCTTCTCAAGAGTGACGGTCCTAAAATATCATTAATCATGTCGACCTAGACCTTCACAAATCGGTCTCTAGTTGGGCACCATGCACCGGCATCCTCGATACCATGGATCGCCATCCCCACTTTGCGTCAATGGGGATGGAGCCAACATACCTAACTCTGATGATGATGCACGTGAGCTTTATATATATATATATATATATATATATATATATATATATATATATATATATATATATATATATATATATATATATATATATATATATATATATATATATATATATATATATATATATATATATATATATATATATATATATATATAGGAAAAATACTTTTACTCTCGGTGTAATTACACCCACCTCTAATATACCACCTAAATAAACTTGAAATACTCCTTTATCACTTTAGGTGTACTCATATACTAATTATAAGATACTCAGGTGTAAACTATACAAAAAAAATTGCAAGGGAGTCCATAGTTTTTAGCGTATTTTATAAATACCTTCATATACGCATACAAAAAGGAGTATGTCTAAAAATATACATACCACCTATATGGTCTTAAATACTCGTATACTACATGTACATACCCTTTGTTACTGAGATACTCCTACATTGTGAGATCGACATAGGGTGTAATTACACTGGGAGTAGAAAAGAGGCTTCCTATATATATATATATATATATATATATATATATATATATATATATATATATATATATATATATATATATATATATATATATATATATAGTATAAATATGAGGGCACCTAGGTGTCCGGACACCTAGTCTCCTACATTTGGATTGCTTTTAGATGCGTGCTAGTGTGATTGAGACTTTCCATCCATGATTAAGACTTTCCTTCCATGATTGATTTAGCATGCCTAATATATTACATACCATACATACCATTGCTCTAGCACGTATCTAAAAGCAATCTAACTTAGGAGCCTAGGTGTCTGGGCACCTAGGTGTCCCATTCATCTCTATATATATATATATATATATATATATATATATATATATATATATATATATATATATATATATATATATATATATATATATATATATATATATATATATATATATATATATATATATATATATATATATATACATATATATATATATATATATATATATATATATAGAGAAAATTACATAAGGCACCATGGTGCCTAGGCTTAACATTCGATACACGTGTATGATTGATAATTTTTTGAGTTTGGGTATGAAAATGTTTTATACCCTTGATATATTTATGGTAAGTAAGTTTTGAACTCGGTTCAAATTAGTTTGAACTACTTTTGAGTTCAATGCAACTACAGATGAGTATATACCATAAAATAGTTCAAACTAATTAAGTGAAGTTGAATTTAAATTTTTCGAGTTTGACATCTCAAATATACTTTTTATGGGTATATGAAGATACCCACATCAAGCGTTACGAATCTGAAGCAAATCAACGGGTATTGATATTGGTGCCTAGGCACCATGGTGCATGAAACACTCGTCTATATATATATATATATATATATATATATATATATATATATATATATATATATATATATATATATAACGATAGGTAAGTGGGTGCATTACCTGGATGTCGTCGATAGGTAAGTGGGCATCACTATGTTAGTAATTGGCGTGGATGTGCAGCTACTCCGAAATTGAGGGGGACTGGGTATTGCATTAATAGGGGTGAGTTATGATTGGTTGCGGACTTATTTCAGTTCTTCCCTCAATAAATCTATCTCTCCTTGATTTGAGGCAATCTTCTCTTGATGTGAGGCAGACAGCTATTCCTCAAGTTGTGCATGAAGCTCCTATTTTTATTTGTTCATCATGATAGGCCTTGGATCTCTTCCTACTCCCATACGTCTCGGAATCATTTGGGAATCCGTGCCTCCAAGGTACATAAACCCCCAACCTCGTGTGCGACCTAGGTGATCCTTGTTTCCCAGGGCCTGTGATAGTATATCCCTCTCCCTGTCGTCCAGCAATCATGTTATTTTAGACCCCATGAAGTTCAAGAGGTATTAACAACTATGTAATTTAACATGTCCTACTAGGTGTTAGGATACTTCCTTGTCTGTGGGGGTTTTTCAAAGAGGAAACACCTGAATACATGGTTGATAACCTCGCTCTTAACCAGTTTCGGGCGTGCTCATTTGCGATCCAAGCAAATGGTGAGGAGGTCTCCAATCGGATTCTGACCTCGTCCTGCATTCTCCATTGCAGAATTTTACCTATGTACCCAGCAGTAACAAGCCTGTGAGGGTGTGTGTTTTGTGCTTAGAGAGCCTTGTGCACCGCACTTTGTTGTTCAAATTTGGTCATCGTCTTTATCTGCACAAAGGCCTCCCATGTTTCTAGCGTGCGATCCTTGGCAACGTACTGTGTGACAAGCGTGCTCTTGAAATTCTTCCACACTTTTTCCACTATGAGGAGTGCCTGCCATTGCACGAATCCCTGGACTTCTGCTGAGATCTTGAACAACTTTGTTATTTCCTCCCACAACTGAGTTTTTTGAACCTTTGTCAAATCTTTCCATCTCGCTATGGTGATGAGGACCCGTTGCCTTCCAATTATTCTATAGGTAGTTCGGAATGCTACAGCTACTTTCTTCAGTTGCAGAGGGACCCCATCTGGAGAGACCACTGTGATGGTCATTCAGCCCTCTGCCTTTTTGATACTCCTCTGGCATGCTTAGTCAGACCGAGATGACGACGACGATGACTGTGTGGACAGCATCTGTCTTACAAGAAAAAAACTAATTACAGTGAGCTATGAGAGTAAACAAAGTTCTATGAAGCTAATGACACCCACAAACGTCTGAAGTTTAATGAAGTTGGTTATGGCCGCAGTCTCTTCCTCCTCATTGAGTCATAACTTACTTCATTGAACTTGACATACTGAAATGTGTAATTTGCTTTATGCACTTTGAATGTCTTTTGGCATATATTATTACTAAAAGACCTCTTTGGAAGGATAACATGCCATTCCAAATAGATCTTGTAGCATTAACACGAAATCCTCCTCTTAGTAGAAGGTCCTTGTTTACCTCGATGCCCTCCCAATCATCAGAGTCATTTTTACGCTTGTATCAGGATGCTTTGTACACCGGACAAACATTTAAGCTTTCATACTCTTTACGGCAGAGGATACAATCATTCGGATATACATGTATTCTTTCTACTTCTGAGAGACCATGTGGAGGTATCCCCATGTTTGTGATGAGTAATTGACGGTCGTGTTAGAGAGTTTGAGTTTGTTTTGGGTATTCTATGGTTGAATATCTTTCATTAATGCTATTATTGATTATGCTGTTTCATGCAGTGCTATGTGACGGTTTGCTTGTCTGTGTGACTGTAGGACTTCGGAGCTAGGTCATGGTGAGGCGAGGAGGACCGAACTAGGCACATGAGGTGTTGAGGTCCAGACGGTTGGTGAAGCCGAAGATGATCGAGGCTGCTGAGGTGGTTGCGAGTCGGGAGACGACACTAGTAGAAATGTGCACATCTATGACGAATTTGTCGTGACGAATGAAAATCGCGTCACTGAACAGTGCCTAACTATGACGAAATTTTGTGTTTCGTCATGGAGCATTGGTGACGGACCTCGGGTACCAACTATTTATGACGAAACTCAAAAACGCGTCATTGAACAACACAGATATCGTCACAGATGACACGCGCGGCTTGCATTACTCATTTCGATGCTCGTTTCAGTATGCGAACACGACTTCGTCATTAAACCATTATAAGATAGGTGCGAACATACTTTCGTCATAAGTCTCGGGCACCCTTGTCCATGTCTTGTATTCTTGTGGGGCGGGCCCATCATGCCACGTGTATCGTCCCGCGGCGTTACGCCGCGTGTATTATGGGATTTGGACGACGGCGTGGTAGCCACGTGTAACAGTGGGTCCCACAACTAATATTTTGCAAAAAGCGTTCTAGGTCGGGATCGAACCGGGACTGTGAGAGAGCAAAGAACGGCTTTACCATTGCGCTACATGATCACTTGCGTTGGTGTGTCATTGTAAATATTGTAATACCGCACGCCCCTGGCTCCCCTCCACGTTGACTCAAATTGGAATCCCGTGTACTAAACTTGGATCTCTGTCGCTCCCTTGACTTGCGGAGGCGGCGGCGGAGAGGAGGATTCCGTCGAGCGTGCGGGCGAGGAGACCCGCCCGATGCCGTGTGGTGGCTGTGGCGCGCTTGCTGCGAGGCGGCGGAGCTTTCGGTCGGCGCGGCGGCGAGGAGGAGGATTCCGTCGGCGCTAAGGGCGAGGAGCCCCGCCCGATGCAGTGTGGTGGCTGTGGCGCCTTTGCGCGCGGCGGCGGAGCTTTGCCGGTCGGGCGGCGGAGGAGGAGGATTCCCGTCGGCGCTGCGGCGAGGAGCCCCGCCCGTTCGTGTGTGGTGGCCGTGGCGCCACCGCGGCGAGGCGGAGCTTTCCGATCGGGCGCGGTGGCGTTAGCGTCGTCGGTGTGTGCCACCAGAGGCGCCTGCACCGAGCGTTCGATTGATAGCTGAAAGGTATGTGTACCTTCTTCTAGTATTAGATTCGTGGTTCTGTAATAGCTCACTAGTTCCGGTGTTGGATTTGTGTTCATAGCTCTCTAGCTAGTTCACGCATACTTATAGGACTGTATTATGTTGATATGGAGATGAGGTGAAGGATTCATATTAGATACAAGGGAAAGGGGGAGAGGGAAGGAAAAGAAGTTTGTACACCTCAACAACTTCTTATAGGTCATATACACTCTGATTTGTACACACCCTATTAACAAATTTCAATGCAAATCAACAGTTCTTTGTACAAAAATAGAAATCAACTACCTATAGCATTTGTGTATTATTTGTTCTAGTGTTAGATTTGTCACTTTCGATTTATTTTATCTGAATTTGCATACTTATGCTACAACAGATGGACCAGAAAGTCGGGTAAATGGGAGACAATTCACACTGCGTACATCCATGGAGTTGAACAATTCATGGAGTTTGTTAGACAAAGATACCCGGAGCAAACCCAGATCCTTTGCCTGTGCCGTCGATGTCTTAACCAGACTTTACGGCCTCAAGCAGAAGTGCATGACCACATACATATTTCTGGAATGTCGTCCACATACACCAGATGGATTCATCATGGGGAATCTTTAGATGCTAACATTGTAGAACCATCAGATCTGCATGAATGTCATCATGATGATTGGATCACAGTGGATGAGGAAGACGATGACGACGATAACAGAGTGCCAGATGTTGATTTAGTTGGAGAATTGTACACAGCTGCAGAGCAGGATGGACAAAAGCCAAAGTTTGATAGAGTGCTTGCAGATTTGAAGCGGTTAGTATGTCCTGGATCTAGCCACTCAAGATTCTCCTTCCTTGTGAGGTTGCTCCATATCAAGTCCCACTATCGAATTGGCAATACGGCATTTAATGCATTATTGAAGCTGCTTTCCTCATCATTCCCTTGGAGCCAATTACCAAAATCTTATGACGAGGCAAAGAAATATATTCGTGAATTGGGCCTTGGGTATGAATCGATCCATGTGTGCAAGAATAACTGTGTGTTGTTTTGGAAGGATTGTGCCAAAATGGAAGTGTGCCCAAAATGCGGTGAGTCTAGATGGGAGGATGGAGATGGCAGCAAGCGGGTTCCTCATAAGGTTTTGAGGCATTTTCCACTAATACCAAGGTTGAAGAGGATCTTTGCTTCAAGCTGAACAGCAGAGGACTCCCAATGGCACAAGACTAAGCGTACGCTGAGCGACAATGAAATGAGCCATCCAGCAGATGGGGAGGCATGGTAGAACTTTGATAGGAACCATGAAACTTTTGCAAGAGATGCAAGGAACTTGAGACTTGCCGTCGCTACAGATGGTTTCAATCCATTTGGCAACTTCAGCGCGGCATATAGTATGTGGCCTGTTCTTGTTACACCTTTGAACCTGCCACCATGGGAATGTGTCAACCCATCAATACTTGGTTAATTTGTGGGCATGCTTACTGGTTATGTTTTTTTCTCCACTTTCAGCCTCCTATTCCAACTACGCGTAGAAAAGTCTATGCCAAAAGGACAAAAGGCAGCGCGATATGGGTCTGGGGAAGTGGATCTAAGAGAGTGAATTCAACTCCACCAACAGAGGTGCCTCTTGGAGTTTCTACTCGGTCTAAAGGCAGCAGCACATCTGCACAAGGTGAACACACCTTGCCACCAGAATGGAAAACAATGGCGGTGAAGTATGCGCTTTGATGAATTGATTGGAGACATTGGTGTGGACAGCCATCCTAGCCCTCTAAGGGATGGACATATCGGATGACCTTAGCCATGGCGAAAGCGGTAGTCGACAAAATGACCCCATGATGAAGGTTGGTTATACTTACATGACCATCAATCAATTCTCACTATTTGATATCACTATTTGATTTCTAACAATCGAATGTATGAAAACGTGTAGTACCAATGCAAACACGGCGAGGAAGCCGAGGTCAGCAACTAGGGAGTTTTGCTTGACAAAATGACCAGATCGATGGGAAGAAGGATGGCCATCTCTGTTGTCGAGGGGAGCAGAAGGCCACATGAACCAGTGCAAGTGCCAAGTTTGCATCGAGGCAGTGTAGTAGTTAGGTCTCAAGTACGATTTTGACGCATTGGAAACAATACAAGAAAGAGATGAACATTTTGAGGATTTGTGGGCAGGCTATCGTAAGTATAAATCTACACTCTTGTTCTTACATTCAACTCTGCCTTGAGCAACTTAGTAATGGATTTGCATTAACACTTTGGCAAAGTAGGTGGCCATTGACACCTGTGACAAGCCAACAAAGGAAGCATGTGTGAGTGTATTCCGATGCTGGGTGCAGCGGATGCTGAGTGCAGTTGAAGCAAACCTACTTCAATGGCGTCCTGTGATGAGATCCAAACAACCTCTCCTGTCCCTTACATGACTGATGCAGTGGTGTGAACTCGTGAAAAGTGGTCAAGTGGTAAGAACAAGGTATGTCTTGCTCAAGTGGTGCGAACTCATCAAGTTCTTGTCTAGTCTTTCTATTTTCTACTTGTGTTGGAGTCCAAACACAAAGAAAGTTGTAGGCAATCTCGAAGCGGAACAAGCGAAACCGTGTAAAGTCAGTACCATCGAAGCTCTGAGGATCTCATGGCTATGTTGCACAATTGCACTCATATGTAAGTGATGGTTGTGTTTTATTGTTACTTTTATATTCAATACCCACGCCTTTGTATAATGATTGCACACATGTGCAATTTTCAATCTGAAATGAAGGAGAAGAACAAGAAGAAGGGCGCAGAACTCGGTGAAGAAGTTGATGAAGAACATGATGAACTTCATGAAGAACTTGATGCATGGAAGTCTTCAAGGACTTACATACCGATAGGGAAAAAGGGCACGAGTGACACTGCAAGAGAAGCAATTGTAAGTACCTTCATTTGCTTTCCTTGAAATCTGCTCAAGTCATTGTCGTGAATGAAGGAGAAGCGAGGAAGTAGCATTAGCGATGCGATGCAGCGAGAAGGAGTAACCTAATGTCGCATTATCATTTTCAAGTTGTAATTTTAAACACTGTGCCTGCTGTAGGTTTTTCCCCTCATTATGCTTATGTCAAGTAGTTGTTATGAATCAGTGAAGTCTATGCATTACTTATTTTGAATTAATCCATGTATCTTTGGTCTCTCTGTTTATGATTTTTTAATTTCAATTTAAGTCATCTTCCACTATGTGTAACCTAATGTTTAATCCTTGAATTTTGCAGTCTACTATGGAAACTATGCGAGCACAACCTGTTGCTGATGGGCAGGCACCGTTGCCTAGTGCTGATGTTGTTTCCAAGGTCCTCTCCCAGAGCAGCTGCAACACCCAATTTTTGAAGAATGTTGGTATCCCGACAAGCTCCACCAAAACAGAGACATCTACAGAGAAAGCGCTTCGGGAACAACTTGCTGCTGAACAAGAAAGTTCAGCTGCTCTGCACCAACAAGTAGACGAACTGAAGAAGAAGACAGAAAAGACTGAAAGGGAGTTTGAGGAGTTTAAGAAGCAACAGGAAGAGAACAATATGCTCCTTAAGCGTATCTTGCTCTTGAACAATGGCTACTGTAACTATCGATCTTGAACTTCATTTGTGGCTTCATGCGGTGAACTCGTATGGCTTGATCGTGAACTCTGTTAGTGGTGTCGTGATTGGTGAACCCTGTAAATATTTGCTTGCGAACTGAAAAATATGTGCTTGTGAGCTTGAACAATGTAATATGTTGTCATTCGTGATTTGTCCACTAGATTTGTGTGAATCGGGTTTAATTTTGTGACGAAATGATCGCTGTACATGTGGACCAATAAACAATGGAAAGCCACGTGGACAAACCAGGAACCGACACGTGCCTTGTGCCACGTCACTGCCGGCATGGACAACGACATGTGGCGCTGCTCGCGGCACGGCATCGGTGACATCGTGGATTACGCCGTGGCATCGCCACATCGGCTTCGGCACAGTTACGTCACGTCGCCGGCCCGTGGCACGCCACGTAGCACGACCACGTCGACTTCAGCGTGGGCTGCGCCACGTGCCACTGTCACATCGGCTCCCACAAAGGCACGGCATTCAATTTGTGACGAAAGCGGTGACAATTTTGGTTTCATCATAGAAGGGAAACAGTTCTACGACAAAAACGTCTTCGTCACGGATGAAAGCACTTCCATGACGAAAAATTCAGTTTCGTCACCGTGCAACAAATGTGACGCTCTGTTTTTGATGAACCGAAATTCATCACTAATTCGTCACAAAAAGAATATTTATGACGAATCGGGCTTTTATTATGACGAAGTCTGTTAGTCATGTATGTGCACATTCCTACTAGTGCGAGGAACCGAAGCTGGAGCTACCGGTGATGGACACGACGGGCAACGACGAGTGAACCGGAACTAGGCTCAGTGAGGAGTCGCAGGTCGAGACGGTTGGATGTCGGTTGCGGTCGTGTGCAACGGAACAGACCAGGACTAGACTCAGGTGGAGTCCGAGGTCTCGGTCGGAGTCGGGTGGACACGATGGGCAGCGGCGAGGTGGACCGGGACTAGACTCAGGTGGAGTTGGAGGTCCAGACGGTCAGGATGCCAGGTGCGGTCATGTGCAGTGAAGCGGACCGGACTAGACTCAGGGAGGAGTCGAGGTCCAGACGGTCAAGGTACCGGTTGCGGGAAGCTTCCGGGAAGGTGCTTGAGGGCAATTTGGAGAATTGACTCAAGTTTGGAGTGGAGAGGCTGTTTTCCCTCCATTTCCATGTGTGTTGACTTTTTACCTCAAGTGTGTGTGAGGCATGGAGTGGGTTTGGGCTGCCTCTTCTTGATTTTCTCCTTGTGGTTGTGTGCATGGAGTTAAAAAGGGGCAGCTGGTTGTGGAGAGTTCAAGCAAGCAAGGGGTTATGTACTGGCTGTGTTGAGCTTCTGTGTGTGTACGTGTTCCTCCTTCAAGCATGTAGTGAGAAGGTAGCATTTCCTTAATCCAATAGCGTATGGGGATGTAGAACTTCTCTTGTAATCTTTCATCTCTAAGCAATATGTGAAATTTCTGTGCCTGAGATGATTTGTG
Organism: Dendrocalamus sinicus; assembly: GCA_036346575.1. Taxonomy (NCBI): domain Eukaryota; kingdom Viridiplantae; phylum Streptophyta; class Magnoliopsida; order Poales; family Poaceae; genus Dendrocalamus; species Dendrocalamus sinicus. The sequence continues at coordinate 14,593,644 of CM070644.1, forward strand.
TTCTTCTTTGCGTGTTGGTTCAGTTCTTTTCTTTCTCTGCACTTCATTTTCTCTTTTTGGTTGAAGGAAATACTTTGAGTTGAGAAGCTGGAAAATGGGTTGCTTTGAACTGGGAGATACTCGAAAGCCATTTGGCTAGTGACTTCTGAGAGCAAACAATCTCTAATTTCAGTTTTCTGAAAAGCTCAAACTTCCTCTGTTCTTTAGTTTCTAGGGTTAGATGTCAGGGGATCCTTGGTCTTTTGGATTCCTAGAGTGATGTTTGTTCTAGGTGTATGCTCTCATGTTGTGGCATGATTTCCAGCTGAGATGCAAAGGTTCATGAGCAAAAGGTTTGTGATTGATGAGTAATTTAGAAATCAGCTCATTCTTTGCTCAAGTTTCCAGATTCTTGTCAAAATCTTGATTTCTTGCTACCTTGGTGAGTTCTTTTGATTCTTAGAGTCTTGCTGTTATTTAGAACAAGTTCCTGCTCTTTTGGCCTGAGAAAATCAGAAGCACTTCACCTATTCTCTTAAAATCAGCAAGATTCAGTTTTTCAGGTTTTTTCAGTCGACAGCTCTGCCCTGCCTGAACCCTGGACCGGTCAGACCAGACATTGATTGCGGTTAGACCTGTCGCACAATAGAGGTCAGACCGCTAACCCTAGCGGTCAGACCGACCAATGCATGGCGGTCTGACCGGCCTACACACAGCGGTCTGACCGGCCAATGCATGGCAGTCTGACCGGCCCTTCTGTGTGTGGCTGCTTTCAGTTGTGGCTTCTGTTGCTTTTATGTTGCTTTTGTGTTTTGCTTTGTTCTTTATTGTCTCTTTCTCATGATTATTTAGTATGAATCCCAGAGAGCATGAATCTTCCTCTTCATAGCTTTTTGTAGCTATCGGAGAGGAGATTCATTTGTGGATACTTTGGGGCCAAAATTTTAAAGGGCACCATTCCCCCTGTTGCCATTTCTGATCCTACAATTGGTATCAGAGCTGGTTAACTCTTCTCGATAGATCTTAACCGGTTTGTGAGCCATGGCAACGGACAAGTATTCCACCAAGCCCCGATCTTCAATGGGATCGACTATCCCTTTTGGAAGAGTCGGATGGAGACATACATATAGGCTCAGGGCTATGCTATTTGGCGCAAGGTTAAAACGCGCTTTGTTGTTCCTGCCGATGAGAACATCAATGTGGCAAACATGCCCGATGTTGAGGTGAATGCTAAGGCAAGGAACATCATCATCCAAGGTTTGAGTCGAAACGAGTTTGATCGCATTTCTTATCTTTCGTCGGCCTGGACATTTGGGTGACCCTCAATGCTTACCATGAGGGCACCACCCAAATTAAGATGGTTCGACAGGACCAATTCAAGTGAGATTACAACAAGTTTGAAATGCTCGCTGGAGAGTCCCCTGATGAGTGCTTTGCGAGGTTCCACAAGATTTTGGGCAACCTCCGAGCGGTCAGTCTCACATACCCCGACTCGGGCAACGCTCGTCAAATGCTTTCGGCTTTGGATTTACGTGTTTGGGAGATGAAAGTGACCACCATCAAGGACACGACGGATCTTTCGACTTTGATTCTTAATGCGTTGTACTCACGCCTCAAGACTCACGAGATTGACATTGTGTCTTGCAAGTTGAAGTCACAGTCAATGACTTTGGTCACCGATCCCAGTCCTGCTTCTGGATCCTCTTCTGATGTGGTTTTGGGTTTCTCTCTTGCTGCTCTGTGTAAAATTGATGATGATCATCTAGAGCAGCTTCCAGAAAACCAACTAGCCCTCTTAGCCAGAAAATTCTCCCATGCATACAAGAGGGTTAGGGAGAGCAAGAGAGGATGAGGATGTGTGATTTGCTTTTAATGTGGTGGCCCCAACCACATACGGGCAAACTGCCCCAAGCTAGAGGGTAAGAACGACTACGATGGTTCAAGCAAGAACAACTACACCGACAAGAACCGCAACAAGAAGCCCTCAAGCAAAGAGAAGAAGTTCCGCAACCTTGGCAAAGCCAAGAAGCTCTTCCACCGCATCCTCACCACCTTCGACAACCTCGACCTCAGCGAGGTGGAGGGGTGGAGCGACGATGATGGGAAGGATGATCAAAATCCCAAGGATGGCGATGACTTCAGCGGCATGTGCTTCATGGCCCTTGAGGGTGACATTAGCGACAGCGACCTCTACTCTGACTCTGATGAGGTATATCCCGCCTACGACCAGCTCAATGTAGCTTTTCTTAAGCTAGGTAAATTTCATGCTAGATCTAGAGCTAAGTGTAGTGAGTTGGAGAAGGAAGTAGAGAGATTGTCACGGGAGCTTACTTCACTTATATCTGCTCCCTCCCGTGACGAATGTGATGTATGCTCTTCTTTGCTTGGTGACATGGAGAAATTAAGGACCTCTTATGATAGTGTGTCTTCTGAGCTAGATTTGCTTAAGGTGGAGAATGTTAGTCTGCTTGCTGAGCTAGATATGAGTAGGGTAGTTGCTCTTTCATCTACTACTGTTGAGACTATTTCTTGCACCTCATGTGAGGATAAGGACAATGCTTTTAGAGGTCTTTATACCATGCTTCTCGATCTGCCTGAATCATGTGAAAGTTGCATTAATTTGAAGATTAACTTAAAAAGGCAGATCATGAAATTGCTGAGTTACAAGCTTTACTGTTAGAGCCCATTGCTTCATTATGAACTGTCCCAAGTTGACTGCTGAGCTTGAATCTGTTTCCAAACAGTTTCAAGAGATAATTGATAACAGTAACAAATTGGCTCAATATGCTTCTAAGGACCCTGTTAGCTCACCATGCAATAACTATGAAAAACTAAAATCTGACTTGATTGCATTGGATGAAAAATGTGTGAAGCTAACTAAGGACCTTCTAGAGAATTCACCATCTGCTTGTGATGTGTGTGCTGTTGGGAAGAAGCAGGAGAGTTTGGTAGAGACGCTTAGCGACGTGAACCAAATGGCTAGCAGTAGGACTGTCCCTTCTGAGGCGGCTGTGCGTGCACATGCCTTCCGTTCTTCTGCTGTTGGTTCTTCTTTTACTCCCTTACCTTCTGCTGTCTCTTCTTCCCCCTGCTCTTCTTGTACCTCTCTCTTTCGGAAGTGTCAGTATCTTATGAAGACTCTTGAGAGATTTGTAGGAGGCAAGAAAAAACTAAATCTTATTCTAGACCAATCCAAGATTTGCAAATTTAATCAAGATCTAGGATATGATTTTTCTGAGGATGTTAGGAAGCATCCACCTGCTGTTCTTAGACCCATAGCAGCAGGTGTGATCGAGGTCGAGCCCAGAACTAAGAAAGTTCAATTCAAATCTACGGGCTTTATCCAAGGGATCTCTGAAAGCAAGGTGGTTCCACCTGTTGCTTCAACCTCTCAGAAGGTGAAGTCTCATCATGCTACTTCTACCTCTCAGAAGTTTAAGTATCATTATACCTTCTGTCAGAAGGATGGACATTTGATTGAGAGATTCTCCAAGCGCGCCAAGATCGCGTGTAGAGACCGTGTTGAGGCTCTTAGGCGTATTCAGGGTCAGCCCCAGACCCTGAGTGCACCTAAGACCAACACAAGGTCGAGAGTTGCTTCTGTTGATGGGTTTGGGCAGCATCGAGGACTTGGCTTTTCTGAGTTTTCTGATTTTCATCCTTGATATGCCTTTGGTCGTGGTATCCACCGTTCTGAGGGTAGATCTCGTTTCCCCCGTCGAGATGGTTACCCGCGGTGTGATCAGTGTGTTGTTGGTACTCCAACTCACTCTCCCATAGCAGTCAGACCCAACGACAGCTTCAGGTCTGCACATAGACCTTCTGGCTTTTTGAGCGATAGAGAGCGTAGGGTAGTTAGAGGTCGGTCGTGTGTGACTACTTCGAGGTGAGCTTTAAGAAAAACAATTGCAATATTCTTGATTCTTCGGGTAGTCTGATTTGCGGGATTTCTAGATATGGGAGGATCTTTCGTGCTAATTTTGTTGAGTTTTCTGGTGATCCTCTCAGGTGTTTAGTTGCTTCTGAGTCCTGTGACCTTACTTTCTGGCATAGGAGACTTGGTCATATTGGATTTGACCATTTGACCCGAGTTAGCGGCCACGATCTCATTCGTGGTCTGTCTAAACTCATGATGGTCAAAGATCTAGTTTGTGCTCCTTGCCAGCACGGCAAGATGGTTGCCGCTTCTCATCCTCCGGTCACAGTGACTATGACCGATGCACCAGGACAGCTACTCCATATGGACACAGTTGGCCCAGCTCGAGTGCAGTCAGCAGGAGAGAAGTGGTATATTCTTGTCGTGGTCAATGACTTCTCGATGTATTCTTGGGTGTTTTTCTTAGCCTCAAAGGATGAGATATTTACCCATTTTTGGGGTTTGCTTAGTAGGCTTTCTGTTGAGCTCCCGGGTGCCTTACGAGCGATCCGCAGTGACAATGGCACGGAGTTCAAGAATTCCTACTTTGAGAGGTTTTGCGGTGAGACAGTTGTAGAGCACCAGTTCTCTTCTCCATACGTCCCCCAGCAAAATGGCGTTGTGGAGAGGAAGAACCGTACCTTGGTCGAGATGGCCAGGACAATGCTTGATGAGTACTCTACATCGAGGAAGTTTTTCTTAGGGCACACTTGCATCGCACCTCTTATGAGTTGAGATATGGACGAAAGCCCAGCGTCTCGCATTTTCGTGTATTTGGTTGCAAATGTTTCATTTGAAGTTCGGGAACCTAGATAAGTTCGAGTCACGATCTTGTGATGGCATCTTTCTAGGTTACTCGACTTCTTTGCGGGCTTATAGGGTCTGGAACTGCGAGTCTAGTAAAATGGTAGAGACCTGTGAGGTGACCTTCGATGAGGCCAGTCCGGGGACTAGGCCCGATATCTCAGGTTCTTTAGAGCAATCCGAGACCATCTTTGTGGATGATGAGGAGGATGGAGATGAGGGTTGTCTACCCGATCCAGTTCCTCCTCCCCTTGAGGTGCCTGCCTCCACCATTACACCTCGAAGAGATCAGGCCATGCCTTCTACTTCTTCTGGAGCTAGTGGCTCTGTTCCTATCTCATCAGCTCATGAGGTAGAGGCCACTTCTTCATCTCATCCAGGACCTCCCCGAAACATCCAAAAAGACCATCCTTCAGAGCAGATGATTGGGGACCTCTTTGAGCGTGTCACACGCTCAAAGTCTGGCATGTCTCAATTCTGTCTCCATTCTGCCTTTGTTGCCTTGTTTGAGCCCAAGGATGTTAGTCATGCTCTTTCTGATGAGTCTTGGGTCAATGCCATGCATGAGGAGTTGGAAAACTTCGAGAGAAACAAGGTCTGGTCGCTTGTTGAGCCCCCTAGAGGTCACAGTGTCATTGGTACCAAGTGGGTATTCAAAAACCAGCAGAGTGAGGAGGGGGTAGTCATTCAAAACAAGGCTAGACTGGTAGCTCAGGGTTTCTCCCAGGTTGAGGGTCTAGATTTTGAGGAGACATTTGCCCCTGTAGCTAGACTTGAGGCCATTAGAATCCTGCTTGCTTTCATAGCTTCTAAGGGTTTCAAGCTTTACCAGATGGATGTCAAGAGTGCCTTCCTCAATGGGTTTATTGAGGAAGAGGTCTATGTTAGACAGCCTCCAGGTTTTGAGAACCCCAAATACCCAAACCATGTCTACAAGCTTTCCAAAGCCCTGTATGGACTTAAGCAAGCCCCTAGAGCTTGGTATGAGAGGCTTAAGTCCTATTTGTTGAGTCATGGGTTTGATATGGGTAAGGTAGACAAGACCTTGTTCATTCGTAGGCATAGCACTGACCTTCTACTCGTCCAGATTTATGTGGATGACATCATCTTTGGCGGCTCTTCTTACGCTCTTGTTTCACAGTTCTCGAATGTCATGAGCACCGAGTTTGAGATGAGCATGATGGGTGAGTTGACCTTCTTCCTTGGCTTCCAGATCAAGCAGACTCGTGAGGGTACTTTCTTACATTAGGGCAAGTACACTCGAGACCTCCTGAGACGCTTTGACATGAGTGATGGCAAACCGGTGTCAACTCCAATGGCATCAACAGCTTCACTTGACCCAGATGAGGATGGCGAGCCAGTTGATCAAAAAGAGTATAGAAGCATGATTGGCTCTCTCTTATACCGCACTGCCTCGAGATTGGACATACACTTCTCTGTGTGTCTGTGTGCTCGATTTCAGGCTTCTCCTTGCGTATCTCACCGCCAAGCGGTGAAGCGCATCCTTCGGTACCTTCGAGCTACCATTGACTATGGTATCTGGTACTCTTCCTCTTCCTGTCTTGTCTACTATTAACATTGCTAAGAACCCAGTGTAGCACTCTCGGACCAAGCACATTGATATCCGATATCACTTTCTTAGAGACCATGTGGAGAAGGGTGATATAGTGCTCTAGTTTGTGGAGAGTGACCACCAGTTGGCTGATATCTTTACCAAGCCTTTGGATAGTTCTAGGTTTTCAGCCTTGCGGGGAGAGCTTGAGGTGGTTTGTCCTTATGGACTATAGTGAGGGGGAGCTTTGTGCTTTACTGTTTTATCCTGTTTATTATACTCCTGTCCTTATTTTGTTGCCTTGTATTTGGGTGCATTCGGGTTAGTCTTTCTAGCATAGATTAGAGGGGTTCTCGTGTCTAGTTGCTTAGACTTCTTCCTCTCATCTTGTGATCTAGGATGCTGCTTATTAGCTGTTTCTCTTCTCGTTAGGTTGAGCTCACTCACTTCTTATAGGTTCTAGCAAGGGTTGGGTCACCCTTGGGTAGACAGGGAACGTGTTTGCTTCTTAGTGTGTTAGACGAGCAACTGATAGTCCTAGTGTCATACGGGGTAGATGAGAGTCAGTCTAAGCCTTAGTATCCTTTATATCTTGTCTATGCTTTAAAGACTGCCTTTTCTGATTTCTTTGCCAGCTTCTCAGTTTCAAGCTTTGGTTCAGGGGGAGATCATTTGGGAGCTTCTGGAGCTTAATTTTGACATAACTCAACTTGAACTAAAAGTACATCTCATGTTGAGGGGGAGCTGGATTTTCTTGCATTTTAGCATTCTGCATTGTAATATAATTTCATGGAGCCTTGACTATTATCCTTTTATGACATGTTTGCAATGCTTTACATCATGCCATGATTCGTGCTTATTTGCTAGATTTATCATAACTTCATATGTGTCGTCAAGCCTTTGCCATTGATAAGTTAATTAAAATTGCACAACTTGAATTAAGACATGTCATGTTAGCTTTAGAGACTTGTCTGTCTTTAGTTATCCTTTTATGATTCATGCTATGTCAAATAAGCTAAGTTGAGTCTTGAATCTTTAATTGAGCTTTAGATTGAGCTATGCTAGTTTCTTGATGAAGCATGAGTTAGTACAACTATTTAAGAAAGCAAAAAGATCTCTTTTGTGTGCGAAAGAACTGATCTCACCAATTCTTTCTCATGAGACTGCTTGCCATTGCACTAGGCATGAACTCAGGGGGAGTTTTGGATGACCAAGATCATCTCCTTAAGCTTCTTGTTTGGAGTGGTCGCATAAGGCTTGAGATCTAGCACATGACTACAATTTTGGTTGGAAATGACCATGAGTTTTAAAAGAAAAAAACATGTCCATTGTGCTAAATTTGCTTAAGTATAAAAAGAACCAAGTACTTAAACAAATGATTCATTCTTGAACTTGTAGCACTCTAAATTGACTCAATACTAGCTTTTTGGTTCCACTTAGATTATTGACATGGCTTGCATCATCTTTGGATACTTTTAGCTAGACTATACTCTTGAATGACTTGCATGCTATCAAATTCATCTCATATTCAGATTGTTACTTATGTGGCTTGGCTTGATTATGCATATTTTTTCATGATCTTGATAGTTTTCATATAAGTTATGGCTTGGTGTAATACTAAATGGTCATTTTGGGTAATCTTCATGGCTCTAATTGCTTAGATTGAATAAAATTCAGCCATTTCATCCATATCCATGCTATATTCTCTCTTTTGCATCTTGATGACTATATTGCCAAAAGGGGGAGAATATTGGAGAAAAAGCCACTTTTTAGGAGCTTTGGGAGCTTTTGAGGAAAACTTGCTCTTTCTTTTGCTCCTTTTGTCAACATTGTCATTAGCATCATTTTCTTTCTCTTGGACCATGTATGATTTTCAAACAAACTCAATCTTATACTTTTTCTGTGTTTGTCAATATACTCATTAAGGGGGAGATTGAGAGACCATGTGGAGGTATCCCCATGTTTGTGATGAGTAATTGACGGTCGTGTTAGAGAGTTTGAGTTTGTTTTGGGTATTCTATGGTTGAGTATCTTTCATTAATGCTATTATTGATTATGCTGTTTCATGCAGTGCTATGTGACGGTTTGCTTGTCTGTGTGACTGTAGGACTTCGGAGCTAGGTCATGGTGAGGCGAGGAGGACCGAACTAGGCACATGAGGTGTTGATGTCCAGACGGTTGGTGATGCCGAAGATGATCGAGGCTGCTGAGGTGGTTGCGAGTCGGGAGACGAGGAACCGAAGCTAGAGCTACCGGTGATGGACACGACGGGCAACGACGAGTGAACCGGAACTAGGCTCAGTGAGGAGTCGCAGGTCGAGACGGTTGGATGTCGGTTGCGGTCGTGTGCAACGGAACAGACCAGGACTAGACTCAGGTGGAGTCCGAGGTCTCGGTCGGAGTCGGGTGGACACGATGGGCAGCGGCAAGGTGAACCGGGACTAGACTCAGGTGGAGTTGGAGGTCCAGACAGTCAGGATGCCAGGTGCGGTCATGTGCAGTGAAGCGGACCGGACTAGACTCAGGGAGGAGTCGAGGTCCAGACGGTCAAGGTACCGGTTGCGGGAAGCTTCCGCGAAAGTGCTTGAGGGAAATTTCGATAATTGACTCAAGTTTGGAATGGAGAGGCTATTTTCCCTCCATTTCCATGTGTGTTGGCTTTTTGCCGCAAGTGTGTGTGAGGCATGGAGTGGGTTTGGGCTGCCTCTTCTTGATTTTATCCTTGTGGTTGTGTGCATGGAGTTAAAAAGGGGCAGTTGGTTGTGGAGAGCTCAAGCAAGCAAGGGGTTGTGTACTGGCTGTGTTGAGCTTCTGTGTGTGTACATGTTCCTCCTTCAAGCATGTAGTGAGGAGGTAGCATTTCCTTAATCCAATAGCATATGGGGATGTAGAACTTCTCTTGTAATCTTTCATCTCTAAGCAATATGTGAAATTTTTGTGCCTGAGATGATTTGTGTTCTTCTCTGCGTGTTGGTTCAGTTCTTTTCTTTCTCTGTACTTCATTTTCTCTTTTTAGTTGAAGGAAATACTTTGAGTTGAGAAGCTAAAAAATGGGTTGCTTTGAACTAGGAGATACTCCAAAGCCATTTGGCTAGTCTCTCTTGAGAGCAAACCATCTCTAATTTCAGTTTTCTGAAAAGTTCAAACTTCCTCTGTTCTTTAGTTTCTAGGGTTAGATGTCAGGGGATCCTTGGTCTTTTGGATTCCTAGAGAGATGTTTGTTATAGGTGTATGCTCTCATGTTGTGGCATGATTTCCAACTGAGATGCAAAGGTTCATGAGCAAAAGGTTTGTGATTGATGAGTGATTTGGAAATCAGCTCATTCTTTGCTCAAGTTTCCAGATTCTTGTCAAAATCTTGATTCCTTGCTATCTTGATGAGTTCTTTCGATTCTTAGAGTCTTGCTGCTATTTAGAACAAGTTCCTGCTCTTTTGGCATGAGAAAATCAGAAGCACTTCACCTATTCTCTTAAAATCAGCAAAATTTAGTTTTTCAGGTTTTTCAGTCGACAGCTTTGCCCTGCCTGAACCCTGGACCAGTCAGACCGGACATTGACTTGCAGTTAGACCGGTCGCACAACATAGGTCAGACCGCTAACCCTAGCGGTCAGACCGGCCAATGCATGGTGGTCTGACCGGCCCTTCTGTGTGTGGCTGCTTTTAGTTGTGGCTTCTGTTGCTTTTATGTTGCTTTCGTGTTTTGCTTTGTTCTTTATTGTCTCTTTCTCGTGATTGTTTAGTGTGAATCCCTAGAGAGCATGAATCTTCCTCTTCATAGCTTTTCGTAGCCATTTCCGATCCTACAACTTCTATTTTCAATGGACAAAGAATCTTCTTGGCTTGGTAGGTGGTTCTCAGCATCACATTTCCCTCTGGAAAGATGTTTGCTAGGTGACCTAATAATGCCATGAAACTCTTATCGGACAAACTATTGCTTGTCTTCAAGTTCAGCAGTTCTAGATTGGATGACAACCTTGTATATTGCGGTTTGTAGCCTAGAAAGAAAGGTTTCTCCAAGTCCTCCATCAAACCCTCAAATTACCAAACTCTCTCTCACTATAGTTCCCTTCTGCATTGCATAGCATCTGATATGGATTGTCATCCTGTGACCTATCCTTATCGAAAGCGTAGTCCACAACCAGCATATCGTTGTCTCCCTCGACGATGTTATAACAACCTTCCTATGTAATCTTCTCTTCACCGTGACTGTCCCAACATGTATACCCCTTTTTGAAACTCTTTCGAATCAAATGAGCTTCGATGTGCACTGATTTGGTAAACATCTTCATATTATCGCAATCAATGCATGGACAATACATATAAGCTATCCCCTTCTTCAACATATCCAGCTTTACTGCTCTTCTAAAAGCAGGCACGCCATTAATGTATTATTCACTCACACAGTCTCAATGTACATTCAGCTTCGGTCCATCATATCTACGCTACACATGTAACAAATGGGTGTCAAATTGGATTATTAATGCTACTATAGCTAATCAACCTAGCTATTTAATTACACACATAATTGTCATTCACCTTATAATAAATTGTCCATATCTAAAATAAGTAGCTAGCTAGCAATGTACTCATGAAACAATATCAAGCAAGAATATATTGAAGTAAACTAGGAGTATCGACCCATTCTTAGATTGGAGCAAAATGACCATCTCTCTCTAAACCTAGCTAGCTAGAACTAATTAAAACCCTAGCTATCATCTCTCTCTATTACAAGGCATATAAGTTATTAGCAACAAATACTAACATTTAATCACCAAGAATAAATCGATCTACAAGCTAGATCTACAAGCAATATGTTTTCATCGAACTCCCCAAAGCTGGCCACTGCCTTCAATGCAGCGCAATGAAGATAGATCTATATCGCGTATGCCTACTATTTAATAGAGCAGAGTATCGCAGATGGTTCTAACCACAAACTGTATGTGATATCAAACTATCACAGACGGTTTTTATTAATAACCGTATGTGATATTAAACTATCACAGACAATTTTTATAAATAACCGTCTATAATAATTCACAGACGGTTATTCATACAAACCATCTGTGATGTCTGCTACTATCATAGATGGTTTGTTATACGAACCGAATGTGATATGCAAATATTAGAGATGGTTTGTTATATGAACTGTCTGTAATAATGCACATATCACAAACAGTTTGATATACAAAATGTCTATGATAACGCTTAAAAATGCACGCTCTACTCCTGCCTGTTAATATTTCGATGCATGCGCCCCTTAAACTTCCACACGATTCTAGCTTTATATGCAGCGTGGTGTACAATTGTTCTAAACTATCCTCTCCCTAGATCATCTTCTTCACTAGATTTCTCAATAATGGCATCTAGTATTCTTTTGATCTTCTTCCTCTCATCTACCCATCATGAGTTGTTTGGCCGCAACCTTACATAGGCGGCCAAAAACTTACATCTGGAGCAGCTCCTTCGCTCACACCCTGCTCTCCTTCCTCGAGTCGCTTCCATCCGTCAGCTGAACCTTATCATCCGCCGTCGATGGAGGTGTCTCCTTGCCGCTCAGGAAAGGGAAACCTCCCTCAGCCTCATTCTTCTCTTCAATGTGCGCAAAGCGGAAGAAACTCTTGCGACAGTAGAGAAACATATGGATAACCTTATCGATCAAGCAGAAATGGCCGATTCTGAGGCAGCTTATCATAGCATCCTCTTTGAGATTATGGGCTATGCCAGTGATTTGCTCAGGATAGAGGAGGAAGTGGAGAGGGCAAGGACAATCTTCATGGGATTCGAGAACTCAGCCGTTGATTTTACAACTCCAAAAGTAGAAGAGGAAGCATATGAAGCCCAGAAGATCACTCTACAACTCCAAAAGTAGAAGAGAAAGCATATGAAGCCCAGAAGATCAAGATATGAGAATCTCTTTTTTGGACTTTTATAATAAATTTGACTTGAATTTGTCTTTTGTAAAAGTGAATGGTCACACTTATCTATTCTAACTGGTCAGTAGTTTAAGTAGTTCATATAACAAAGGACAAAACACTGACGGTCATAAATAAAAACCATCTGTGATTGTTTTATAGATAGTTCTAACTAAAAGCAGTATGTGATGTCTGGCATTATCACAGACGGTCTTTTAAATAAACGTCTGTGAATTATCATAGATGGTTATTAATACAAACTGTCTGTGATATCTTGCATTATTACAGACAGTTTGTACTAACAATTATCTGTGATATTTTCACAGACGATTCGTATAAATAACCATCTGTGAAAATATCACAGACGATTGTTAGTTTAAATCATCTATGATAGTTGCAGCACAGACGGTTCCCTATGAACTGTTTGTAATATAGCCGTTAAGTATAATCTCTTTTGTAGTAGTGTGTTCTTTCCTCTGTATTCATCTCCACCACGTGTTTACATGCGTATAGTGTGATCTCTGGGCCATAGAGAACATATTCTGATAGGACGCAGCAGCTCGTATGGATCTTCAGAGTGGCGAGTCTCGACTCGCTCCCCCATCTCGATGTGTTTCATGAGTGATGGCGACCCGACCCCAACTACATGCACCCACACTCCCATTCCACCTCCTTAAATACGAGGCCCAAATTAATCAGCATCATAGTCGCAGCAACGTAGCTCACTAGCGCGCACACTGACACATACTTATCTAGCTAGCTGGCTATAGCTTAGCTACCACCGTTGCTTGCTTCCAAGTTTTGACGATGACGTTGACGAAAGCGGCGGCGGGGGACGGGAGGCGGTACGTGCGACTGCTGGTGCTGAACGGCTCCGACTATCCAGGAAGGTGTATGGCGGCTACTACAACGTCTTCATCAACGCGTTTGGTGGCGAAGGTGACGGTAAGAGCTGGGACTACTTCCGCGTCATTGATGGCGAGTTCCCGTCTGCGGAGGACCTTGACCGCTACGACAGCTTTGTCGTCAGTGGTAGCCCGCACGACGCCTACGGTGATGACCTCTGGATCCTCCACCTCTGCCTCCTCATCCAGACCCTCCACGGCATGAAGAAGCGCCTGCTCGGCATCTGCTTCGGCCACCAAGTAAGGGCTAGCCACCACTCTACTTTCTTGCAAAACTTTGTGAGACCAACCTAATTGACAATCACCTAGACACCTAATCGTCAACCGGATTGACTTGTCAGTCAGTGTTACCGGTTCGTTCGTACGCATAACAATTCTGGTAAATATGCGATTATTTTATGGTAATATATATGTCCTAATTTTGCGAATGCTCTTCTTGTTTTGATTAGGTTTTGTGCAGAGCATTGGGGGGGGGGGGGGGGAGTGGGCAAATCACGCAGTGGATGGGACGTAGGGGTGAAAAGGTGGCCTTTGTGCAACATTTGGAGGCCTTCAAGCTCCTTGGGGATCTAGAGGAGCTCCCTCAGCGCGCCTCCATCATCGAAGTTCACCAAGATGAGGTGTGAGTGAATTTCTTTAATTAATCACCGAGGCTTGAACATGTAGGTAGGCCTTTCTGGGGCTTTGATTACTGCGCAGTATCTTTTAATCCTAATTCCCGAAACTTGGCCAAATTGGTGGGGTTTAACTTCTGATGCGCAATTTGTGTAGCACGAACCTTACCACTTGCAATTCGTCGGCCAGTCTATTCGTAATCGTTATTTGTGCGGTTGTGGTTTTGCCAAATAATGTACTTTTGTCACTGTACTTTCGCCCTCTAAATCTCTTGTCGTACGTGTATAGACCGGCCTATATATATGTACTTTTGTCACGTGTGTACTTTCGCCATCTAAATTTCTCTTGTCATACATGTATAGACCCCCCTCTCTCTCTCTCAATATATACATATATATATATATACATATATATATATATATATGAAAATTACATAAGGCACCTGGGTGCCTAGGCACCCACATCAAGAACCATCCGATACACGTGTATGATTGATAATTTTTTTGAGTTCGGGTATGAAAATGTTTTATACCCTTGATATATTTATGGTAAGTAAGTTTTGAACTCAATTCAAACTAGTTTGAACTACTTTTGAGTTCAATGCGACTACAGTGAGTATATACCATAAAAATAGTTCAAACTAATTAAACTGAAATTGAATTTAATTGTTTTGGAGTTTGACATCTCAAATATACTTTTATGGGTATATGAAGATACCCACATCAAGCGTTATAATCTCAAAGCAAATCAACGGGTATTGATATGGGTGCCTAGGCACTGTGGTGCATGAAACACTCGTCTATATATATATATATATATATATATATATATATATATATATATATATATATATATATATATATATATATATATGTGTGTGTGTGTGTGTGTGTGTGTGTGTGTGTGTGTGTGTGTGTGTGTGTGTGTGTGTGTGTGTGTGTGATGTTGAAATGAGACACTATGATATCTAGACACCATGATTTTAAATGCACGAATTCAACCTAAATTCGGGTATATTTTTAAAAATATTAGTTTTAGAGTATATACCCATATATAACAATTCAAAGAAAACATATACATTTGAAAAATATACTCAAATTCGAAGGTTTGAACGAATTTAGATCACATGCTTTGCTGATTTATATATAATCAGCACATATCTACAATCAAACTATCAATAAAAAGGCAACTACAGTTCAAATTTCAATTCGAACTTATTTGAACTAGTTAAATTTGACATCCAAAAAATTTTAAAATTTTTCATACAGGATACATAGGGGAAATACTTATTCTAGACTATGGTGCTCAGACACCATGTGCCTCTGTTAATTATACTATGTATGTATGTATGTATGTATGTATGTATGTATGTATGTATGTATGTATGTATGTAGTATAAATAACAGGGGCAACATGATGTCTGGGCACCAAGCCTCCCTGCCTTTATATTGCTTTTAGATGCGTGCTATTGTGATTGAGACTTTCTATCCGTGATTAAGACTTTCCATCTATGATTGATTTAGCATGCATGATATATTATATACCATTACACTTGCACACATCTAAAAACAATCCAAAAGCAGAGAGGCTTGGTGCCCAGACACCATAATGCCCTGTATGTATGTATGTATGTATGTATGTATGTATGCTAATGAATTTAACTACTCCTAGCGATAGCGTGCGGAATTCGACGAAAGTGTAATCGATCTTGACAAGCTCGTCGAAATTCGCGGAAAGCTCTCCCAATTCTTCAAGCAGAGGTCATAAACAACACTGGAGAGTTCCACCCCAGCAATGGTGATTAGATGTTGAAACATTGGATACAATTATAATCAATCAATCGTGCTTAATCAAACAATTCATTCTGTTTTTTTAATTCATTTGTGATATCTGTGTAACGATTTTCATGCCCTATTTATGTGATCTGCTTGCTTACATTGTTTAATTCATTTATGAGATTTGTGCAATGATTGCCTCTGTGCTATATATGTATATATATATATATATATATATATATATATATATATATATATATATATATATATATATATATATATATATATATATATATTAAAAATATTGAGGACTTTGGGTGTCCGGACTTCTCGTTCCGGAGCCGTCCGATCGCTGAGTCGTAGACAATACGATTAACGGGTTGGGCGGCTGAGACCCGGCTCTCCGTCACGCTTCTTTCCCAAAATCTCGCATTCTCCCGTCACTCAGGTCACGATTCTTTTCCCCAAATCGCGCATTTCACCCGGTCTCGCCTCTTTCCCCAAATCGCGCGCGGCTGCTTCACCGGAGGACAGCTCCGCCGTTCTCAACACCGAGTCGCGTCCAAGTAGCCGAGGCGACGGCCGACAGTGGCGCCCGGGTACAACATTGCCTCCGGTTTCTTACTCACCACCACCTGACCTGCTCCTCCGTCAGATCTCTCCCCTCCGCTCGTCTCCCAGGTCCTGACAACCCCCTGCTCTCCGCCCCGGATCCCGCAGGTTAGTTGAATCCTTCTGTACTCGCTCCACGGATCGTGATGGAGTTCTTGCTTTGCTTCTCAACGCCTGCTCACCATGTGTTCGATGGAATAGCTGTGAGGTGCAAGTACGTGTGTTGGTTCTTGCTTGGGCTGATTCGAGACGGTGGTTTGATTGATGCTAATCCAGTAGTGAGCTTCTGCAATGCACGTTGGCAATGCAAAATCAAAATTACCTAGAGGGATAAAAGGTACATGTTTTGGCTTATTTTTAATCATTCAGTCTTTTCCTTGTAGTTATCGAAGTGGATAATCACCTTCTGCTCATTTACCTGTAGATGAAAAAGAAACTGTTGTTCCATCGTCGCCCATTGCAAGAATTCACTCATCTCCTGATATGTCACCTCGGTCTGCAAGTCGAGAGTATGCACAAGCTACGATTGTTGCAGATCAAATGATAACCGAAGAAAAAATGTGTCAAACTGAAGAATACCCAGCTCGTGTGAAACGTGAGCTTCCTGAACCTACAATTATTGATTTTGCACCGTCTAATCATAAACGCAGGTGTGATACCAGTGTCATCCGAGTATCACCGTTTGAGCTATCAATTAATCTCGACACTGCGAAGCCTAGCCATATCGTGACAGCAATGCACAATTGGACCAGGAACAAGCAGAGCAGCCTAACTTTCAAGTAATACATGAACTATTAAATGTTCTTATTCATTTAGCACCCACTGCATACTTACGCCATTTCAATTTATTATTAAAGTGGACGGTTTTCTTGACAACAACACATGCTCAATCTACATAAGGAGGCTGTCCCAGATTGATCAAGAACTTCTAGCCGGATCACCAGCTATTGGGTGGCGTCACTTCGTAAACTTGGATTTTTCTGTGAGTATCAATGAGCACACACATTAGCAATGCCTTTTCACATCAATCAATTTATATATTGTACGTTTACAAACTATGATTCAATGAACTCAATTTTAATGTCAGATGCATGCTTTGGCCGATGAGGGGTTTTGGGACCCTTGTGCGTTTCGCTCTCAGTTCATATATGACACAATAAATTATGATGTATCAAAGTGCGAAATAGTAAGTTCAGTGTTATTATTAAATGAACTTACAACAGTTAACCTGCTTGCCATTTGTGAGCATGTAACACCATCATGATTCTTCTGCAGATATTTGTACCGGTCTGCAACTTACCAAGATGCTATTGCTATGCTTTCCACTTTAAGAAACAGCAGGTTCAAATTCTTGATCCACTCAATTCAAACTCGAAAGGAAATGCAAGCATTGTCAGTTATCACTCTAGTGCCCTTCCAGTAATAGTGGGAGATTCATTCAAGTTGTATTTACTCACTGCCAATTTGATTTTTGCAGAGTTGACAGTGGTATATACACAATTCAGTTCATGAAGAACTGGGATGGTAATATATGTGTACGAGATATAAATCAGGTATTTTTCCCATACATTCACTATCTCATTGCAACATCATTCTGTCATCTAACCAATGTATTAAACATGTTCAGAATATTTTTATAGGATTGTATGGACACTTTCAGAATGGAGATTTTGATGGACATACTTACCTTGGAATCTAATCTATCGTCACCACCTGATTTCGTCAAAGAATTATTGAAGCAGTGCAGTGATCATTGAGAAGCTACTGAACGATGCTTTGAAAATAAGAATATTTTGTTCTATTACGAGACTATTTTTTGCTTGATACTTTCTGGATTGTAATAATGCTATGCGTCAATACATCACATTTGGCTGGATGTAAAACTTTGTTGATGTCATACATACCTTATATTTTTTCAATACGAAAATTGTGATGGCTTCATACTCATGCTATTTTTTTAAGCACGTCCTTCATAATTTAAATGTTGTGGCGTACTAATATGTGCATCTGATCCATCATGTATCTTGCAGCACATATATTTCATGTACTGCTTTATGCTAGAAAGTTACTTATCATGTCTATCCATCCCTAACGAGTATGTCCAGTTTGTATCATCTATTTCGTTTAGTTTCTTTTGTTATCTGGTAAGCTGGTCCAATATACGAAATAATACGTTTACCGACGACTACCGAGATGTACATGGATGCGATGCACGTTCTTGATTTGGAGTTATGGACTGTGCATTTGGGCTGTTCCAGCCATGGACTCTCCAGCGAATCGTCAAATGTTTCTTCGCTTATTTGGCCTCAAATAAAGGCAAAAGGGATGTTAGTATGCTTTCACTTTTATTTGTAAAATCACGTACAAAATCAATACTCTAAATGTATATACAAAATAATAGTTGTCAATACTCGTGGTTTTTAACGTGCCGTTCGTCTCCATCTGCAATGGGAGTCATTTTCAATCATTTATAAATGATAATGATGCTGCTGTTTCGAGGACGCACCGACATACCCTTCTCTTTAATGCCTGCATGGATTTGTCTAATAAGGGTGATGTGTCCATTGAAGCATTCCATATTGCTATGCGGTATATAGCACAAGCAAAAGAGGAGATTAAGATGGCTCATACAGAAGAAAATGAAGAGTTACCTACACATAATGATTCTATGAAAGAGATTGTCCATTCTGATGAGGTTATAGTTTCAAATGATGACCATTATAGTAATCAAGAAGATGAATCCATTAATCAAGCCGAAGAAATTGACTCCATCCTTCCACCTGATCATCGGAAGAAGCAAGGACGTCCCAAATCAACAAGGTATAAGTCTCAATTAGATGGCCCTATTACCAAAAAACGCTTGTGTTCCTATTGCAACAGGAAAGGACATTACAGGACTAGCTGCCCTTCTAATCCAGAGAACTCTTCCAAGTCCAAGGTACAAAAGGTGTGTCAGAAGTGCAAGTTACCAGGACACTACGCATCCACATGTGTTACTATTAGCTAGTATTACTTCGATATTACGAATTTCCTTGCCCAATAATTTGTAAAATTTCCATTATTATTTCTGTATGAACTTATTGAAATTCATGCACTACATACAATATATCACTTTAGATTTATTTTTTTGTTTTGAGTATATACAATTGTGGTTTTAACTGGTTTGTGTGTGCACACCTCCGAACGAACTTTTTGTATACCAGCTCGGAGTTGCGTAACACTTTAAGATAACATTTGATATCCTCCAAAAACAATATCATGAAGGAATAGATCGCTGCTATAAATCATTCATTGTGTCATACCCATTTTTTTTAACCCGATTTTCTCCACGAACAAATCAACAAAAAATATGTAGCTCAAATGATACGAAAACATATGTACGCTCAAATTTGTAAAATTGGAGGTCAACACATGCAGATTTATGTACGCCGTTCTTGTCCATCAATAATTCAACGAGCGTTTGTTACTCGAATGAGATGAAAATTTCACATAAGATTATTACGTTAACCTCTTACATGACGTAAAAATTCGCCGCTCTAATTCAATTCGTGTGGCGTATAGAAAAATATGTAAGTACACAAACACGTTTTATCGGTGCCTTTCGTCCCCACACAATTAATAAAGTTTTTTGTTGTCCGATTTAGATGAAAAATTCACATAAGAATATAACCTTTAATGATAACATCACAAACGTTTTTGTTACAGAAAATAATTCCGTGCGACATTAAAAAATTAATGTAAATAACACAAGTTAACATACTCGTTTTTTCTTTGACGTTCGTGGCCGTAAATAAAACGCTTAATTTTTTACAGACTTGCACACATACTCGTTGATTTGGGACTAATGATCTATACACATATTTTTCATGGCACTTCATACACATATTATTCATGCACTTCATACACACATACTCGTTAATTTTTTTACAGACATTATATTCATGGCAACTAATGATCTATACACATATTTTTCTACTCGTCAATTCCAAATGACCTACACACATACTCGTAAACGAGCTAGCTATTTATGGAAATAAACACTCCGGATCAAGCATGCATGGCAAGCCGGACAACTCGGATCAAGCACGCGCATTCAAACCGGAGAAACGACGCACATTCAAATCGCTGCAATTAATAATCCGTCTTGCACTAGTAAATGTCCCGTTTGAATACTATAGCAAGTATTATTGGCT
The DNA here is from genome assembly GCA_036346575.1 of Dendrocalamus sinicus. NCBI lineage: Eukaryota > Viridiplantae > Streptophyta > Magnoliopsida > Poales > Poaceae > Dendrocalamus > Dendrocalamus sinicus. The sequence continues at coordinate 14,613,908 of CM070644.1, forward strand.
AATGGGTATACCCGTTAATCTCATACCTAATACCAAGTAGTGAGAGTATCAATGTGATCTGATGGTTGATAGGTTAGGTGCCTGGACTCCTAGGAGTCCCATTTTCCTTCCTATATATATATATATATATATATATATATATATATATATATATATATATATATATATATATATATATATATATATATATATGTGTGTGTGTGTGTGTGTGTGTGTGTGTGTGTGTGTGTGTGTGTGTGTGTGTGTGTGTGTGTGTGTGTGTGTGTGTGTGTGTGTGTGTGTGATCTTACTAATTTTCAGAGGGCATGGCTAGCACTTCTTGAGGCTAGCCAAAAAACAAAAAAATAACGTAGCTTTTGGAATAGCTATCACAGACGGTTTTTAAAAACAACTGTCTGTGATATATACGATATCACAGATGGTTTATAACAAAAAACGTTTGTGATATGTATGATATCACAAACAGTTAATAAAAAATCATCTGTGATATTCTGCTATCATAAACAATTGTTAAAAACAACTGTCTATGATATATGATATCATAGACGGTATTTTGAAAAATTATCTGTGATAGCGAAATACCACAGACGACTTTTTTGAAAAATTGTCTGTGATAGCGAAATATCACAGATGGTTTTTCAAAAAAAAACTATCTGTGTTTTAACTTACCACAGACGGTTCAGAAACCATCTGCAATAGCCACCTATTATCACTAATACATAAATGCAGGCGGTTCAGAAACTATCTTTGATGACGGTTTTGAACCATCTGTGATAACACTGTATGTAGTAGTGACACACACAGAGACTTGGTGGTGCTGCTATGGCTTAGCACCGGGTTTTCTTCTCTCTTTTATTCACTCATTCCGATCTACCAAACTGAGTACATGGGAATATATAGCTCATACACACGTAGTCACCTAGTTCCGTTGTGCACGCCATGCTTCCGCTGCGCACGCCACACTTCCGGAGACTCAGCCCACCCGCCTAACAAACATGCAATGACTAGATAACTCATGCAGCTAGCTACATGCAGCAAAAAGATAACCGATTCAATATGAAAACTAACTAGTTGCCGAACTTGACAAACAGACTAACACTAACTAGCTACATGGCTCCAACCAAACGTGCACACATGCACGTACTGAGTACTAACATACATGCAAACTAATACTACTGCATGACACAACTAGATACATAGTCAAGATTATTTTCCAACAATCTCCATACTAATCTTGACTATATTGCTTCAAGCAATCATCACAGTAGGGCTAGCTCATCATCACTGAGAACTTCAGCAAGAAGCACTTTCTTCTCCCTCTTTGGCTTGCAACATTCTGAAGCGAAGTGTCCATAATTATTACAATTATAGCACATCACTTTTGCCTTGTTGAATATTCGATTCCTACGGCTTCAGCCACCATTGCCGTCGGAACCGCCACCTTCGCGCTTCGACGATCGGGCCTCCCACTTGGCCGTATGAGGAGAAGATGTTCGTCGTCGTTGTCGCCGCTCGAAACACGTAGATGCTACTCATACGCCTTAACGCAGCCGATCGTATCTTCCACTTTCATTGTCTTCAAGTTCTCAAATTGCTCAATTGTTGAGACAGTTTGCAAGTACTTGCTCAAGACAGTGCGGAGAAGCTTCTTCACGATGTAGCTCTCCTCCATCTTGTCACCAAAACTGCAAATCTGGTTGACGAGAGTCGTCAATCTCATAGTGAAGTCGTCTACTAACCCCATTTCCTTCATGCACAAACCCTCGAACTCACTCTTGAGGGTCTGCACGTGCGCCGCCTTGACACGGTCGACGCCGACATCATCTTGAGCATGTTTCACATAGCTTTCACCGTTTCCTTTTCAGCGTGTAGGAGGAGGGTCTCCTCCAGGACTCCTTGGAAGATGGCTGTAAAGGCCATCTGATCTTTGCGCTCATCGATCTTGTTGACCACCATAGCTTCCCAAATGTCTTTGACCTTCATGAATACATCTTAATTGCCTACGCGCTGTAGTTGCTCTTGTTCAGCATAGCGTATTGAAGAGAGACGCTGCTTTCTCTTCTCGGTACCCTCGACGAACCACTACTGGCAATGAGAGTGCAACCCGACAGTGACATTGATCTTGTCTTTGGCATGGCTCTGATACCAAATGATGGCCCAAAGATCACACTACACACAAGTGAACATGTGGGAAGAGGTGAACACAGAAGAAAGAACACGCACAGAAACTTGGTGGTGCTACTACTGCTTAGCGCCGGTTTTCTTCTCTTTTTTTATCCACTCATCCGATCTACCAAACTGAGTACATGAGAATATATAGCACATACACATACAGTCACCTAGTTTTGTTGTGCTCGCCACGCTTTCACTACGCACGCCACACTTCCGAAGACTCGGCCCACCCGCCTAACAAACATGCAATGACTAGATAACAACATGCAGCGACTAGATAACCGACTCAACATGAAAACTAACTAGCTACCAAACTTGACTAACACTAACTAGCTGTCACTGCTACAAAAAAATAATACTAGACGTCACATCATAGATGGTTACCCAAAACTATCAGTATTAAATACAATCACATATGGTGTTAATTTAGAGATCATCTATACTGCTGCCAATGCTAAAAACATCTATGAAGAGGTAATATCATAGATAGTTCACGACGAAAACCATCTATGAAGTATCATAGACGGTTATTAATAAGAATTGTATGTGATATTACCAAATATCACAGACGGCTTTTCTCTTGGAACCGTCTGTGATACTTCACAGATAGTTTGTATTAAATACCGTCTGTGATAATTAAGTCATCACAGATAATTTGTATTAAAAATTATCTGTGATAATTTTACTATATTAATTGCGTGTAGACTCGTCGGCGCTCTGTCTTAAATTCTAGATCTAGACTACTGCTTTGAGCTGGAGGCGGGACTTTGAGGTTATTTGGTAATAGAAGACTATTTAGCAAGAGTGACTATAGATTCATTATGTTAATACACTATTTGGTAAAAAGAAACTACTGGGGGAACACTATTAGCGAAACATAACATAAAACTTGATATACTTCAGCAAGGGCTTTTGGCCTCACGAGCTGCATGGTTGGTGCATGCCGACCTCACGCGCTTCACGGCCGCGCAAGGCGACCTCACACGGGGCCCGGCCGCGCGAGCCGATCTCACGTCGTCCTGGACCACGCGACGACATAACGCGCCTGGCCGGCGCGTGACCACCTAGCCTGAGGCTAGAACCGAAATTACCATGGATCGGATGCTACATCTCGTATTAAATCACGTCAGCGGTTAAAAAAGCGTCGTTCTGGGGAATGGTCGCGTGGTAGAGAGAGAAAATGAAACTTTTCATTTAGGATAAATCACGGATGAGTGGACCTTAGGTCCATTAGACCCACTTCTTAAACTAACCATGTATATTTAAATTTGATTGTTGAATTGTTAATGTAGATGCATTTTGGATATGTAGTACTGTCATATAGTTAAATTTGATTTGTTGAACTGCTAATGTTGGAGCGTTTTGGATACCTAGTATGGTTAATTGATCTTTACATGTGCGACATATATGGTTTTTTGTTTTCACACAATACCCGACTAAATATTTGCAACCGAGATTGTCTGCATTCCGTTTAACATGTATTCACTTTGTATTTGTGACGACGGATTATTCGTGGGGTAAAAATGCTAGTTAACAGATTATGATTCATTTTAGACGATAAAACATTGCTCTAATGAATAATAAACCCATCAAAGTGTTATAGTAGAACAATAATTAGAGACAGTAAGTTACATACATCCATACAGCCACGCGGGGCTAAAATATCATACAACCTGGTTCCACGTAGTTATTACAATAGCAGCAGATAGTCTAGTTCAGCCAACTAATTATACAAGAGTGTTAAGTACAAAATACAATACACTAATGGTACAATACCCTAATGATTAAGTTCGTGCCTGTACTAGAACTCTACTCGTCCCAATCCTCGTACAAGGCGTGACCCTCAAACGGTTCTGCCTTGACACAATCTCCCTCCTAGTCGTAGTGAGGCTCCTTTGCACAGGTCTCATTCCCTCCTACTGTCGATCCAAGCTGGCTATCCTCTAGACAAGAAAAATAATAGCAAGAATGAGTACGAAGTACTCAACAAGTTTATATAGCAACTATGCACTACATGCTCCTGTCTATCTCTGTTTTCTAACTCTTTATCATGCTCCTTCTTATCTTGACTAGATAGAAAATATGGCTTTTGTTTTTGTGCGAAGCTCCATATTATTATTTTAGAAAGCTACTAAACACTCGCATAACTAGCTAAAACCCTCCATTGGTTTCCGTAGCCTCCAAGCCAGGAGACAGGTATGAATTCGTGATTTGTAAAGCATTGCGCAAGCTTGTATCACTTTACCCATAACCACTCTGATTATGTTGGCGCATGGTACTTTGTATTTTCTTAGATGCGATGCCCAAATCAAAGTACAGAACTTTTACCCTATCTCAGCATATTATATCTCCACCTAGCTATCCTCAATCAGCAGCCTGGGGGGTATCTAACCCACCACCAGACCCACCGAAAGCCTCATAACTGGTGGTTGGGATGGGATAGTAAGCCAAGTGCTTCTGTTCTTGATTCTTATGTTGATAGCCTAGCTTCTCTTGTTTTATGTTTGTACTAGCCATGTTCCTCTTGTTGGTCTAATTCATTGGTTGCGTGCATTTTCATCTCTAGCATATATTGTCATTCTTTGAGAGATGATGTAAATGCTTTGAGGAGAGAGCGCGATGATATGAGTGTTGTATCTTGAAACTTAGTCACTTCCTTTTATTCAGAGTTGGATCTTTCTTGTAGTGAGCATAGTTCTATTGTTGTTGACACTTATGCCATATCTTTAGATGCTCCTATTTTGGCTAGTGCAATTCTTGTTGGCTCTTCTAGTGTTATCTAAGGGACTTCTCTTTTGAGCAAGGATGGAGCTTTGTCTTTCCGGACCATGTCTCATAGTAGACATTTGCATCATTGCTCATTTTGTGAGAAGGATGGACATCATCGGCACCGTGGACTTGATTCTTATGATTTTAATTTTTGTCCACGTGCTGTCCTGAGGAAGGATATCTGCCATTTCTCAAATAGTGAACCTCGTTCTCCCCATCGTGGTGCGCATCTACGGCGAGGAGTTGTGAGTTTTTTTGTGCTTCTATTGGTTCTCATTTGGTGCTTTCAAGTAAGCCATTTGTCTCTTTTTCAATGATAGCACTTGTCTTAATTGTCGAGTTGTCCACTTGCAATGTGCCTCAGGATTGGATTTTCTTGCATAAACCATCCATTGCATCATGCTAGCTCACATACTTCTATTTCGAGTGTGTCCAAGTCTTGGGTTCCCATGTACCTGTTTACTAACCCTTCGGGATCCAAGACTCGGGTACTTTGTACTTCTGATAGGTGCTGGGACATAGGATGGAGAGTATGTACTTGATTGTGTTCTAGTCTTTTGCTTCATCACATGATTAGAATACTTATTGGTTCTTCACTCCATTTGATAACCTCTAAGAGGCATATGCTTTCATGTTTGGCATTTCCACCTACTTTGTGAGCTATTCTATATCCTCATGCTCTTATTTTCATGTGTTAATCATAATTGGCATGTTGTACTTGTCCTTGTTCTCACTTGTACCATATTGGCATGTTTTACTCTTGTTACCTTCTAGTCATGCCTTTATGTGTATTTTGGTTCAGTATCCATGTGTCATGTTATATACTTTAGTTTATTAGATACTTAAGCTTTGACTTGACTTCATGAGCATAAGTGTCTTGTAGAATGTGCGTATTAGAAGTCAAGTATCATCATGACTTTGTGCCTTACTGTATCTATCATGGTTTATTGCTTACATCTTGCTCCTTATGTCTATTCACCATTATTTATATATGTTAGCATACTTTTCATGATTTTGGTTTGTCATTATGTATGCCTACATGATGTATGTTTGTTTATGGACATTTTGAGCTTGATTATATCTTGGATAGTTGTATATGTCATGGTGCTATGTTTATTCATGTCTTCTTATCCTTTTGGTTCATGTGTACAAGTTTATACTTGTATCCATGCTAGCATATGCTTCTGTGACTTTTCCTTGTCACCTGCTATGTGTGTATGGTTGTGATTCATTGAGATGCATGTATATCTTGATCTTATTCATTTATGTTCTGGCATGAAATAGTCTGTATGATATCTTGGTAGCTTTAGATTGTGTTTATGCTTAGATATCATGGGAACTTTGGTTAGTTCACAAACTTCTTCTAGATTTGGTTTGCACTAGGCTTGTTATTCTAGATGCTTTGAGGAGGGCTAGATCGAGCTTGTGTGGGGGTGTGTTCTCATTTGTTCTTTGTCATTAGTACTTATGATGCTACTTTTGTTGTCATATGTCTCAGTACTGGAACCATGTTTGTATATCGTTTACCCTAGTACTAAGACACCAGTTGTTCCGGTGTTTAAGTTACAGGTTGTGGATATGAGGGGGAGACCATGTGGGTTATGTTGATGCTATGGGTCTCTCACATCCCTTGAGCTTTTTGATTTCACAATGCAACTTCAGTCGCCCTTCATCACATCAACTACACCACACCACTGAGCGATGTGATAGAGGTTCACTTCCTTGTGATCTTCAGTTTCTTGCTTTCCACCACTTGGTTTCGCATAATATTTGCATAATATTCTTATTCTAGTGGTCCGAAGGGTCTGATTGGATAGACAAGAACCAACTCTAAGTGATTTTGTCTCAATCACTCTCCTCATCCAAATGGTTCTCTAGGATTATTTACTGCCTAGCTTGAACTTTGGTTCTCTAGGATTATCTACTATCTAGTTTGAACTTTCTTTTTGGCCACTAGCGTTTTGTGCTTTGATAGCTAGTGTACTTGTTGCTCTGTGGTATGAGATCATAGGCTAGAGACCATGAGGAAAGGGTGTGTTTGGGAATCATCTCGTTGAGTTTGAACCCTCATTTTTTGGATTTTACGCTTAATTTCTTGGTTCTTCTCAATTTGCCATCTTTAGGGGGAGTTGGAACTTCTCTCTTTTCAGGCTGCTTTTTAGGGGGAGCTTACTTCTTGTGCATTCGTTTGTATCATATTGCATAATATATACATGAATGCTTGTACAAATCATGGAGCCTTGACTATTATCCGTGTGTGACATGATATCTTGCTTTACATCTTGCCATGTCTAGTGCTAGCTTGCTAGATTTATCATGTCCTTCTATGTGTAGCTTAGCTTTTGTCATGCTAACTTTATTAAATGTGAACAATTTGAATTAAATCATGTCTTGTTAAGATCAAGTGATTAGTTTGGCTCTAGTAATCCTCTTATGATTCATGCTATGTCAAATAAGCTAAGTTGAGTTTTGAATCTACATTGAACTTTAGATTGAGTTATGCTAGTTCATTAGTGAAGCATGAGGTAGTATTAATTCTTTGTTCTTGAACTAAGTCAAGAAAATGCAAAAAGATCTCTTTTGTGCAAAAAAACTGATCTCATGAGACAGCTTGGCATTGCACTAGGCATGAACTCAGGGGGAGTTCTGGATGATCAAGATCATTTCCTTAAGCTTCTTACATGGAGTGGTTGCATAAGGCTTGAGATCTAGCACATGGCTAAGAAAACAAAATCTTATGAAAAATGGTCGAAACCAACCATGAATTTCTAAAAAAATGCCAAATGTGCTAAACTTGCTCAACACAAGTGATATCAAGAATTGAACAAATGTTTCAATTTTGAACTTGTAGTACTCTAAATTGACTCAATTATGGTTTCTTGGTTCCACTTAGAATATTGACATGACTCATGTTTGGATACCTTTAGCTAGACTATGATTTTGAGTGACTTGACATGCTAAACAATCCATTTAATCTCAGATTATGGCTTATTTGGCCTTAGCTTAGCAATACATAGTTTGTCATGATCCAGATAGCACTTTCACCTTTTATGACTCGGTGTAGTATTTGGAAAGTTACTTTGGATAATCTTCATAGCACCTAATGCTTAAAATGAATCAAATGCAGTCACCCCATGTCATTCATGATCCAAGAGTTTTGGTTTGATTTCTTCGATGTAGCTGCTTGCTATGACATGTGGGATTGCACGCAAAGCCATCTTAGCTATTATCTTCCCACGAGCATGGTCGGTTCATTTGTTCGATCTCAAATCTCTATTCTTGCGCGCCTTTAATCAATTCTCAAAAAGGTCTCAACTCGCTTACTAAGTTTTCAATCCAAGATGGGATTGGCTTCCTGAGACCTTAAGTTACTTGTGTACAAATTTTCATAGCCATTTGATCTCTGAATCAAAAGATATGATGTTTTTAGATCGGGTGGTCGTGTTCCTCTTTTGTTACCTCTAGTCGTTCACTACCACAGATCTCCTCAGTGGTCTCGGTCAGGTGCCTCTAGTACTTATAGTCGTTTGTGACCACATTTGCTTTCTATCGCCCAATGGTCCTAAGTCATGTGGTCGCACGACTTCTATGCAACCTGTAGTCATTTACGACCGCACATGGTTTCGATTGCTCAATGGTCGTAGATCTCTCGGTCATTTTTTGAACTGTTATGACCACACACTGGTTTTTGACTGCACGTGTTTTCTGTCTGTACTTTGGTCATCGACCACGTACTTTACGATTGTGTCAGTCTTTGACAGTACTGGTTTCTAACCACTCATTGGTGCTGGACTACGCTAGCCTTTCGACCGCACATTGATCTTCGACAACGTTGGCATTCGACCACGTTGGTTACGACCACGTGGGTTACGACCACGCTGGTTATGACCATGCTGGTTTCGACCACGCTAGTTACGACCACGTTGGTTTCAACCACATTGGTTTTGACCATGTTCGTTACGACCACGTCGGTTACGACCACGTTGGTTACGACCATGTTGGTTTCGACCACGTTGGTTTTGACCACACTGGTTTCGACCACGTTGTCGGCTTTGACCATGTTTGTCTGCTTCGACCACGTTGTCTGCCCTTCGATCACGTTTGTCTGTCTTTCGACCACGTTGCTTTTCTATGCTGACCAGTGGTATTTAGTTTGGCTGACTGGTGTCTCTTGACCACGTTGAGCTCTGATTTGGTCATACTGAGCTCTGTGTTCCTCTGTTTTCGAGTAGACCTCATATCCTAATCTTCATAACTTTGTAGCTATTGAAGAAAAAGGAATATGTGAATATTTGGAGGAAAAATCTTTAGGCACCATTCAGCCCCCCTCTATAGACTGTTCGGTCCTACACAAAGTCTCTGGCTTATTAGCAGATTCAGTCTAATGAACAAATGCATTTAGACTTTAATTGTCATGTGTGGAAGGAATAAGTTTGATTTTGCATTGATGGTGCTCAAACAATTTATTTTCTCATGATGGTTGAATGATATTGAATAATTCATTTATTTATTCAGTTAATAATGGCATGATATGTTCTGATATTTGAAGTATTTTATTTAGGTGTTGATTGTCTTCTACTACATATTAATTAAGTGCTTAGCTAATAGTGGCACAACAAATATCATCTTGAGGGAGACAAAATTCTTTTAGTTGATTAACAAAAATGCCGGCAGCCGTACAAAACAATCGCCGGTAGCGATACTTGTATAATAGGCTTAGGAAGAGCCGCAATTATACTCCCAATTGGCACAACTTTGGTCATTCAAGAAGCCTTATTGTATCCAAAATTGACTAGAACCCGCAGCCTATACTGCCCTGAAAACAATATTTAAAAGCTCTGCACTCTTCTATCTCTAGCATGATAGACGAGGCCACCCACGTCTTCGGATGATGAGAAATATAATTAACAATCCATAAGGACATAATATCGATGTAAAGAATTTCCCGAATCAAGAAGATTTTGTGTGTTCCACATGTGCCACCGAAAAATTAATTACTAGACCTTCTGCTCTGAAAGTGAAGGATGAAGTTCATGTATTCCTAGAATGCATCCAAGGAGACATTTGCAGTCCTATACAACCACTGTTAAGGCCTTTTGAATATTTTATGGTGCTTATCAATGCTTATTATCTACGAGAAACCAAGCTTTTGCAAAGCTGATCTCGTAGATAATTCAACTTAAAAATAATTTTCCTGATCATCATATTCCATTAAAATGGACAACGCTGGAGAATTTACATCAAAGGCATTTGATGATTATTGCATGGCAATTAGAATTAAAGTTTAGCATTCCGTACCTCGTGTCCACACCCAGAATGGACTAGAAGAGGTTAAGAGAATTAAATTTATTGCCCGACCGCTTTTGTAGAATTGTAATTTACCAACTACATGTTCGGGACACACAATTTTACATGCTGCAACTCTCATCAACTTTAGACCACTAGCATGTAACATCCATTCACCAATGAACTAGTGCAAGAGTCAGCATCGAAAATTTCTCATCTCCGGAGGTTTGGGTGCAAGGTTTATGTACCTACACCCCCACCACAGCGTACGGTAATGGGCCCTCTTCGAAAGTATGAGATATACGTTGGTTATGAAATAGCATCCATAATTAGGTATTTGGACCCCATGATAGGAGATTTGCATAATACCTATTTCGCTGATAATATATTTGATGAGGATAGTTTCCCGACATTAGGAGGAGGAAATCAACCCCTTGATGAAAAATATCGAAAAATTACGTGGCAAGCCATGGGAATCCATGGACATAACTCACGTACTAGTGAAGTAAATAGAGAAGTCTAGAAGATCATTAACTTGCAAGCATTAGCAAACCAACTGTCAGACCACTTTAGTGATTTAAAGAGCATGACCAAGTTGCATGTGCCTGCACGCAATACATTGGAGAGGGTTGAAATACCAAAGAAAGTTGAAGGTATTCCTAATCTCGTCCAGAGGCCTCAGAATAAAAGGAAGAGAACTCCAGCCCCTCGAATCCCAAGTAACCGGAGACACCTGGTGAAAAAGAATAAGAAGGACTTGACACAGCCAATCACTGAAGTTCCCCAAAACCAGAAGGGGAGCCAGTTGAGACCTAGCACCAGTATGGCACCTTCAGAAAATGGCATACCGAATCTGAACATTTCTATGGTGGGAGAAATCAGCATGAATGTGTGCGCACACATCGGAGCTGAAAAACTAAAAGGACTTGCCCCCACAACTGGAAGGAGTGGTGAGCAAGTAAAAGCACTAGAAGAATCAATCCATAATAAAATAGCTATAAACTATGTGCACACGGGAGAATATATGAATAGGACAACAGCCAATATTGATATTTATTTTGCAAAGAAAATTGACACAATCATCGAGGTTGATCCAGAGCCTAAATCGCTCACTGAATGTAAGAAAAAAAATCAGATTGGGAGGATTGAAACAAAGTGATAGAAACTGAATTATTATCTCTGAATAAAACAGAGGTGTTTGGGCCTATAAGCCGCACACCTCCCCATGTGCACCCCGTAGTGCATAAGTGGGTATTTGTTCGAAAGAGAAATGAGAAACATGAAGTTGTAAGATATAAAACAAGGCTGGTTGCACAAGATTTCACTCAACATCTAGAAGTTGATTATGAAGAAACATGTTCTCCGATCATAGGTGGTATTACCTTTAGATATTTTATCTTTGTGGCGGTAAACCTAAACTTAGAAATAAAATTGATGGATGCGGTAATGGCATACCTTTATGGAAACTTGGATTTGAACATTTATATGAAGGTGCCTGAAGGCATCCCTATCCTAAACCAAGATAGAGCAAATAGAAGTCTGTATAGTGCAAAACTCAGAAAATCATCGTATGGTCTTAAACAATCAGCAAAATGTGGTATAATCGCTTAAGTGACTTTCTATGTAAGAAAGGCTACACGAACAATGAGGATTGTCCCTGTGTATTTATACGATGATCCTAGAATGAATTTTGTATAATCTCAGTATATATAGATGATCTGAATATCATCGGAACCCTAGAAGTTATAAAGGAATCAAGCTCTTACTTGGAGTTAGAGTTCAAAATGAAAGATTTCGGTAAAACCAAATATTGCTTAGATTTGCAGCTTGAGCATACCCCTAAAGGGATATTAGTACATCAATCCGCATAACACTCAAAAGGTGTTAGCAAAGTTTGGCTTTGGAAAGGCATACCCTTCGAGAGTACCAAGTCAGGCGATCTTTACAGCAAGACAAGGATCCGTACCGACCTAGAAAACAGGGGGAGGAAGTCCTGGGACTAGAATTCTCACACTTAAGTGCAGTAGGAGCACTTATGTATTTAGCAAACTACACTAGACCAGACATTACATTTGTCATAAACCTATTAAAACTTATAGCGTAGAACCTACCAAAAGGCATTAGTAGGGAATAAAGAACATTTTTTGATATCTCCAAGGAAGTAAAAATCTTGAACTATTCTACAAAAAGAACCAAGACTTGAATATAACAGACTATGCAGATGTTGGGTACCTATCGGACACGTATACCGTTAGGTCACAAATAAGCTATATATTCATGTGTGGTGGAACTGTAATTTCATGGAAATCGTCTAAACAAATTCTTGTATCGACTTTGATGAACCACTCGGAAATCATAGCACTGCACGAAGCAGCACGAGAATGTGCTTAGCTTCGACGAATGATTCATCACATCCAGCAGTCATGTGGGTCGAATATCGTGCAACCTTGCACAATTATCTATAAAAATGATGCAGCTTGTGTTGCACAAGTGCAGGCGGGCTATGTGAAGAGTCATCTTACAAAGCACATCAGTCCTAAGTTCTTTTATGCTCATGAATTGCAAAAGATGGACGAAATTAAGATAATGCATACTAAGTCATGTGAAAATCTTGCAGATTTATTTACTGAGTCACTTGCAGCATTTAATTTTGAAAGATGTGTACGTGGAATTAGAAGTATGAGAATGTGGAATTATAATGATGAGACTTAGATAAGTGCAGAATTCAGAGGAGACTCTTCTCGAGTTCACTATTAAAACTTGATCATGAAGATCGAGTACCAAAAGAGTAAATCTTGTAGATTAAATGAAATTGGGTGGATTGTACTCTTTTTCCCTTGACGAGTTTTCCGGAAGTTTCTTGGCTAAGGTTTTTGATGAGGCAATTCGTGCAACACAACATAACACGTATCAGTACTCTTTCTCCAAAATTTTCCTATAGTGTTTTTATAGAGTTTTGATGAGGTATGAACATGTCAGATGAGTGCCCAAAGGGGGCTGTTGGGAAACATGGGCATGTGCTTGAGATCTTGGCCTATAGTGGGTATCTCACCTTGTAATCTATATATAGAGGGTCTCATTGGCTATCACCTTATACCTTTGCAAAGAAATGTAATAAAGAAAGACAGGAGTTCTCCCTCTATCTCTGTGTTTAATCGTGTATTTGTCTTATATTACTTTGTGATTAATTCATCAACCTTAGTATAGAAGAAGTTAATCAGAATGAACTCATCAACACCAATGATCCCTCAACAATAACTATCCATATATCGGCTCGCTATCCATATGTCGGCTCAAATCAGGGGGAGCTGCTAGGGCTGAAATAACTATCCCGAGCTGCGCGAAACCTCTGTGCACCTCCTTTTTCATCGTAACCATACGCCCTCGTCGCAATGCACGAACGAGTGAAGTACCGTGTGCGCAATAAGGCTAATGCGGACACGTGTGCTTGCTAGGATTTCCTTTTTTGGGTGCGACTATGGCTTCGCTTATTTCGGCTTCAGCTTCTGACTTATTTTTCACTATTCATAAATTTCGTCTTTTTCTGAATTTTTGGCTTTTTTTGAGCTTTTTTGCCAGTTCTTTTTTTCCCGTATTAGTTTGCATTGTTTGTAATGAGCTAACATATTTTTTATTTTTAAATTTTTTAAATTTAATTACACCAAATAAGCCACCTTCAACTACAGCAAATTTTAGTTGTTACAGTGCAATTTTAGCTATAAATCACAGTTTTCAGTCCAATCAAGCGGAGTCTATGACGCTCCAGGTTGCACCCTAATCTTATCGCACAAGCCAATTGCTTCTTTTTTACGCATGCAAGCCATGTACGGCTTTACCACACGCGAGCTGCAACATTTTTTTTCTCATCTCCTACGGCTGCAAGAGCATAGTGGGACCCACCTTTGCCCCTGTACATGAGGCATTTTTGTGTTTGCTGCACAACCCCCACTTCCTTTGGATGATGCTAGGCGATATACCCTTGCCCTCTCTTCTCGTGGATATAAATATATAGCCCCATTGCACATCATTGCCAACAAGATACTGATTTAAAAAATATGGGATGATAATTAGCTAAAATTGTAGATGGTAAACGTAAGGTTCAACTGACGGTAAGTTTTTCATTTTTTTCTCAAATTCACACATAGTGATATTTTTTTAATTTAAGGTGGTAATTTGTCAAAATGGTATATAATAATTTATAGAACTTTAGGAAGTGATTTTGTTAAAAATGCAGACTTTTTTTAACAAATTACTGCCCAAAACTAACAAAATTATCACCATTTTTGTGAATTTGAAATATGTTCAAAAGTACTAACAGTTGCACCCTAAGTTATCATGTACATTTCGAAAAAATTATCACCGGAGTTTTGAAAATTATCATCATCAATTTTGTCAATTTGAAAAGGTTCAAAATTTATTATTAGTTGCACCATAAGTTACCATTATCATATTTAACAAATTATCACCCCAATTTCAAGAACTCGTCTATGCTCCGTTGCACCTTAAGTTATCATTTCACCTTTAATAAATTACCGTATTAATTTTAGAATTTACATTCACTTTGTGAGTATGTGTAAAGAAAAGTTCAAATTTACCATCATTAGTGCCATAAATTATCATATGCATATTTAACAATTTACCAACCTAAGTTAATAATTTACCATCACTTTTGTGAGTGTGCAAAAATAGCTCAAAATTTATCATCTTTTGCACCCTAAGTTATCATTTATAACTTAACAAATTACCATGTTACGTTAGGAATTTACCACCCTAGGTCGCCATTTGTATTTTAAACAAATTACCACCCCAAAAGTAACACTTCTTCCTAGCTTTAAATATATCCGATATTAATCTTATTTTTGGTCTTGTCGTGTAGAATAAATAAATACATATATATATATATATATATATATATATATATATATATATATATATATATATATATATATATATATGAATTACAAGTTGAAAATACGGTTCAAAATGTAAGACTATATAAATCTTTGAAGGTTCTGCCGGTTAAATCTACAGTGATGTTCATTATTGTAGTCGATACGGCAACAACACCGATTTAAATGGAAGCTTGTGTCAAAATGTCCATCGTTGGGGCATCTTTTGGATTGCCGGTACCCGAGAGCATACCGATTGACAGTTTGGGCTGCTCTAAAGAAATTTCTGTCCATCGTTGTGCTTGCTGGGCGATTTGGAAAACTAGTAACTCAGCTTAATTTAAGTGTCCAGCTCATCCTCATGTTCTGGTCTTTGCTATTTGCTATCCGTTTCAACCTTGGACGGAACAGGGGTAGCGATAGATGTTCTTATCACGGCGCCTTTGGTTGATTTTCGCTCATTTTTTCTCCGGATACATTCCCTCCGTCAGAGACCGTCTGCTCTCTGTTTGTGCGTGTAGTCATTTTAACTGAACAGCACATGCTGATACCAACATCTTCCTCACGAAGCATCCTCCTGAGTGGGATTTTTTTGTTTTCCTTATGGAATCGGCTAGTGCGCAACTATCACGCACGTGACTGGTGCGCAACTAATTAAGTGTGGGTTAGGCTTAACACGCACGCGACTAGTGCGCAACTAATTAAGTGCAGGTCAGGATTAGCACGCACCCAACGCGCACACCCGCCAGTTTCCATTCTTATCCCTCCCCTCACCCCGACTCCCATACTACTTTATCCGTTTGATAATCACTCCCGTCTCCAGTGAGCCACTTTTTGTTTAGCAACAAGCCTACGACACGCTTCACCTACTACACAACTAGGGGAAAAAATGCCAAACATGCTCCGAGCCTGCTAGAAACAAAACTACAAAGCATACTACATATTCCCAATTAATTCCAGAGCACATAAAATGTACTCTCATCCAGAAAGATAAAAAAAAATGCTGCTTTCTCCTTACAATTACATTACAAACCATCAAACTATAATAAATGATGGCCTTTTCTTATCATCGACTTTTCATCCCTTCTTGTCAGCAAGCTTCAATCTACTTGTCACCTGCTGTTCACACATCATCATTTCTCAACCATTTGCCAATCGAGATATATGATGATTTTGTTTTCAATTTTGCTAATGTTCAATCACCTGAATTTTTTATCTCTCAATCACCTAAATTTGCACAGCACTAACCTGAAACTTCAGTGCTAAATAATGTGCAATTTTACGACAACTCTACTGTAATGTCTTTAGTTCTATTTATTTTTGCATTTGTAGAGATCACCTAGATTTACTTTACAAATCGTCCCTTGATAAACAAACAACCCCAACTTTTAAATACAAAAAATAGCACACGTATGTTCTCTGACATTAAGTGTTTTGTACCATCTACAAATTTACTTCACAAATCGTCCAGTTTACTTCCTTAACCGCAAGCTGATTCCAGTCTTGATCCCCAATCAATCAAAATAACTATCGGCCCAAATCAGGGGGAGCTGCTAGGGCCAGAATAACAATGCTGAGCTGCGCAAAAACGGTGCATGCCTACTTTTTCATGATAACCGTACGCCCTCATCGCAAGGTACGAACGAGTGAGGCACCGTGTGCGCGACAAGACTAATGCGGACACGTGTGTTTGCTAGGATTCCCTTTTTTTTGGGGTGCGACTATGAACTGTTGAGGAACCGACGCTGGAGATCAGTCCGAGCGATTCCTCTGCTTAGAACAAGAATGAATCAATCACAGAATCACAGAATAATAGATTGAACACAGAGAGGTAGAGAGAACTCCTGGTCTTTCTTTATTGCTTTAGATTGCATCGGGGTACATAATGAGGGGGGTCTAGATCCCTATTTATAGTCTACGGTGGGGTGCCCAATTAGATCAGGACTCTGGATAGAGTCCAGGTTTCCTAACACTCCCCCTTGGGCACTCACCCAACATGCTCATGCCTCGTCAAAACTCCATAAAAACCCAGTGGGAAAAATTTGGAGAAAGAGTACATGATACATGTGATGCTGCGATGCACGAATTGCCTCGTTAAAAACCTTGTCGAGAAACTTCATGGAAAACTCGTCAAGAGAAAAAGAGTACAATTCACCCAAATTCATTTAGTCTGCAAGACTTTATTTTTGGGTACTTAATCTTCATGATCAAGATTTATTAGCGGGCTTGTGAGAATTCTCCCCCTGAATTCTGCACTTCTCTAAGTCTCATCATTCCAATTCCACGCACGCACCTTTCAAAGCTAGATGCGGGGAGTGACTTAGTGAATAAATCTGCGAGATTTTCACATGACTTAGTATGCGACTTTAATCTCGCCCATCGCTTGCAATTCATGTGCATAGAAGAACTTGGGGTTGATATGCTTTGTGAGATGACTCTTCACATAGCCCGTTTGCACTTGTGCAACGCAAGCGGCATTATCTTCATAGATAATTGTGGGGTTTGCACAATGTTCATCCCACATGATCGCTGGATGTGGTGAACCATTCGGCGGAGCCAAGCGCACTCTCGTGCGGCTTCATACTGATGCTATAATTTCGAGTGGTTCGTCAAGTAGCTACGGGCTTTGCTTAGACGATTTCCATGAAATTGTAGTTCCACCACACAGAATACATAGCCTGTTTGTGACTTAGCGGTATATGGTCCGACAGATACCCAAAGATCTCGCATAGCCAATCAAGTTCAGATCTTGATTCTTTCTATAAAACAATCCGAGGTCTTTGCTACCTTGGAGGTATCGGAAAATGTCCTTTATGCCCTGCCAATGCCTTTTGGTGGGCTCTGCACTATACCTTGCTAAGAGGTTCACGGCAAATGCAATGTCCGGTCTAGTGCAGTTTGCTAAATACATGAGTGCTCCCACTACACTCAAGTATGGGAATTCCGGTCCCAGGACTTCCTCCCCCTCTTCCCTTGGTCGGAAAGGATCTTTTTCTTGCTGTAAAGACCTACCGATCATCGGTACTTTCGAGGGAAATGCCTTCTCAAAGCCAAACCTTTCAAGCACCTTTCAGGTGTAGGTCGATCGATGTACCAAGACTCCTTCAGGACATGCTCAAGCTGCAGGCCTAAGCAAAAATTGGTCTTGCCCAAATCTTTTATTTCAAATTCTGACTCCAAGTAGGAGCTTGCTTCTTTTATGTCTTCGGCTGTCCCGATGATATTCAGATCATCTACATACACAGAGATTATACAGAATCCATTCTGGGATCGCCGTATAAATACACAAGGACAGTCTTCATTGTTCGTGTAGCCTTTCTTGCAGAGAAAGTCGCTCAAGCGATTATACCACATTCTTCCAGATTGTTTCATCCATACGGTGACTTTTCGAGTTTCACATGTAGATTTCTATTTGCTCTGTCTTGGTTCGGGAGAGGAATTCCTTCAGGGATTTTCATGTAAATCTCCGAATCCAAGTTACCGTAAAGGTATGCAGTCACAACATCCATCAATTTCATTTCTAAATTCAAGTTCACTGCCATTGAGATCAAGTATCTAAAGGTAATTCCACTCATGACTGGGGAGTAGGTTTCTTCATAATCAACTCCAGGACGTTGAGTGAAACCTTGGGCTACCAGCCTTGCTTTGTATCTCACTACTTCATTTCTTTCATTTCTCTTTCGAACAAATATCCACTTGTGCCCAACGGGGCGTATGTGGGGAGGTGTGTGGCATACGGGCCCAAACACCTCTCTTTTGTTCAGAGATAGCAATTCAGTTGCTATTGCCTTCTTCCAATCTTCCCAATCTGATCTTTTCTTATATTCAGCGAGCGATGCAGGCTTGGGATCAAGATCGACGATGGTGGCAATTTTCTTTGCGAAGTAGATATCGATATTAGCTGTTGTCCTATTCAGGGACTCTCCCGTGTGCACATAATTTATAGCTATTTCTTCATGAGATGCTTCTTCTGGAGCGATTGCTTCTGCTAGAGCTTTACCTTGCACATCGCTTCTTTCAATTGCGGTGGCAAGTCCTTTAGTTTTCGGCTCCGATGTGTGCGCACACATCCATGCCGATGGGGATATTCAGATCCGTATGCCCTTTTCGAAGGTGTCATACTTGTGCCAGTCTCAACTGCCCCTTCTCATTCGGGGACTTCAATGATCGGTGTGATAAATCCTCTTATCCTTTTTCACCAGGCGTCCCCGGTTACTAAGGATTCGAGGAACCGGAGTTCTCGTCCTTTTTTTTTTCTTCTGAGGCCTCTGGACGAGATTAGGGATACCTTCTGCTTTCTTTGGTATTTCAACCCTCTCCGGTGCAGTGCGTGCAGGCACATGCGACTTAGTCACGCTCTTCAAATCACTAAAGTGATCAGGCAGTTGATTTGCTAGTTCTTGCAAATCGATTGTCTTCTAGACTTCTCTTGTCTTCTGGACTTCTCTATTTGCTTCACTAATGCGTGGGTCATCTGCATGGATTCCCGTAGCTTGCCACGTAATTTTCCGACATTCTGCATCAAGGGGTTGATTTCCTCCCCCTAATGTTGGGAAATTTTCGGTGGTGACACTTGCGCTAATTGCATAGGTGAATGGATGTTGTAGGCCAAAGGTCTAAGGTTGATGAGATTCGCTGCATGGAGGACTGCGTGTCCCCAACATGTAGCTGGGAAATTACAATTATGCAAGAGGGGTCGGGCAATAAATTTAATTCTTTTAATTGAAGCCTCTGCCAAACCATTCTGGATATGGACATGCGGTACCGAGTGCTCAACTGCAATTCCCATCGCCATGCAATAATCATCAAATGCCTTCGAAGTAAATTCTCTGGCGTTGTCCATTCGGATGGACTTGATATGATGATCTGGAAACACATTTCTGATGCGAATGATCTGCGAGATCAATTTTGCACAGGCGTGGTTTCTTGTGGACAACAAACCCACATATGACCACTTCGAAGAAGCGTCAATGAGCACCATGAAATACTTAAACGACCCTGAGACGGGCTGAATGGGACCGCAAATGTCTCCCTGGATGCGTTCCAGGAATGCAGGGACTTCATCCTTCACTTTCAGAGTGGAGGGTCTAGTTATTAGTTTCCCGGTGGCACATGCAGGGCACACAAAATCTTCATGATTCGGGAAATTCTTCACATTAATATTATGCTCATGCGAGTTATTTATTATATTTCTCATCATCCGAAGACTTGGGTGGCCTAATCTGTCATGCCAGAGACAGAAGAGTTCAGAGCTTCTAAACACTGTCTTCAGTACAGTGTACGCTGCAGGCGCTTTAATGTTGGTATAATATAGCCCAGTTTCAAGTGAAGGAAGTTTTCTAATATAATTTTCTGTTCTCTTTGCGCTTCATAATGAGCAGGTATTCCTTACCGTACTCTTTTCAGTCTCAACGTGGAAACCATTTGCGCGGATATTCTCAAAACTTAGGAGAGTTCTAGTCGATTTTGGGTACAATAAGGCTTCTTCAATGACCAAATTGTGCCCATGTGGCTCTTCCGGAACCAATTATACATGCATCGCTTTCGGCGATTGTCATAAGGCTGCCAGTGCTTTTACGAATCGACTGAAAATACTTAGTCTCTCTTAAGATGGTATGCGTTGTGCCGCTGCTAGCTAAGCACACTTCCTTCATAGGGCGCTACACGCGTTCTAATATAGGGTATTTTATTAATATGCATGAGAAGGCAATCAACACATAGATAAAATACTCCAATATCAGAACATATCATGCCATCATTAACTGAATAAATGAATGAATTCTTCAAATATCATTCAACCATCACGAGAAAATAACAATTCTTAAGTATCATCCATGCAAATTCTAACATATTCTTCCACACAAAATAAATGACAATTAAAGTCAAAATGCATTCTGTGCACTAGACTTCTTCTGCTACTTTATCAGGGGTGACATTCTCTTCAAGAGAAATCATGGCGTTGGCTGCTGCTAGGTCGAGAGGGGTTGCTGCTATCGTGATGGTTTCAACATTCACCAGTGCAGGCAGCTACTCTGAACTCTCCCCCTCAGCCGATGAAAAGTGGGCTTCATGCTGCCCTTTGTCATCCCGTTTTGGCTTGCTGGCCTTATTCTCTCGTGGAGCATCTGATTTGCGTTTATGGGCTACGGCCTTATCCTTCCTTCCCCTTCTCTCATTAAGAGCTTTTCGCACCTTGTAGCTCCTGACGTTGGCTTCACGGCCAGCGGAGCTCCCAGGTGGCTGAGTAACGTAGTTCTTACAGAGAACTTTGTCCTGAGCCTTCGCAACTTGCATCATATCAGTCAATTCGGCGTATTCCTCATAGCCATCTTGACGATAGTTGCGTGCGGATTGTGCTACATTGGGGTGGAAGGATTTTCTCAATTTTCTATATTGGGGTACAAATCCTGTGCAAGGCAGAATTGTATTCCCCGACCGTCTTAAAGTCGGCAAACCTCAGTCTGATCCACTCCTACTCTGCTTGAGGAAGAATGGTGTACTTTAGCCTCTCAAACCTGCTTCTTGGGTGCGGTCCAGAGTGCTAGCGCGCTATTCTCTACCATGTACTCATTCTTGAGAATGAGGCAGAAGTGGTGCCTGAGAAGATGAAATGCCTGATCATTTTCCTCATGTTTGGGTTGGGCGTCATTCAGTCCGCCAATCCCAATAGCTGCGCGGAGCTTCCTGGCTCCAAGCACAATCTCGACATCGGATGCCTATGCCAGATAGTTTTTGGCCATGCTGGGTCAGCTCCTCGAACTTCCAGTTCGTGATGCTAGTCATCTAAATGTGTATAAGTCTACTGCTGGTAGACATGCACAGAATAATTCACTGCGGGTAAATAAATGGTACAAAAGGTTCTCGCAATGTTTCATAATTTTCTATGCATTTTCTATAATTTTACTGCTAATTTCAGTGATTAAAAGCAATTTTCAGCAATTACAATTAACCAAAAACAGTAAATAAATACAGAAAATACAGAGAATAATAATGGCATAAATAAATGAGCTTCAAATGCTAAAAATAATTCAAAATTCAGATTCCCGAGGCCCTTTTATGCTAAAATATGAAATTTCAGCAAAATCTGCAATTCCAAAGGGTTTTTACGCAAATTTTCAGTTCAGAGAAAATTCGCGCAATTTCCCGATTTACAGAGGGGTATTCTGCAAAAATCTGGACCCACTCGTAAATTTGAGGGCTTATTCGCAATTTTCGGAACTGCGACGCCTTTTCTGCAAACTTCTGGGCTTAAATTAAATGAATAAGGGCCTTTCAGTAATATACAAGACTTCGGGGCCTTTTCTGCAATTTCACCATGGCCCCCCAACCAGCCGGGCCCTTCCCCCCCTTTTTTTTTCTTTCCACCGTCCGGCCCATTCGCTCCCCCCGGCCCACTTAATCTCGGCCGGTTGGCCCAAATGGCCAGAGGCCCATCCGGCCGGTTCATTTGGTGGCGCTAGGGTTTCCTACCCAGGCTGCGGTGGCTTTGACCGCTTGGGCGCAGGCGGGGAGGCCGGCGGTCAAGCGCCGGGCGGCGGCGGACCGCACGGGGCGGAGGCGGCCGGGTGGGGCGGCGGTGGCGCCGCACGGCGGCGGCGCCGGTGGTCTTTGCCGAGCGGCGACGCGGCGGTCGGCGAGGTCAGCGGCGACGCAGCAGAGGCCGCGAGCCGTCGCGCGGACGGGCGCCTCGGGCAAGTCCGCACGGCAGGTGGCGCCAAAGCGCATACGGCGCAGATTGGACGGCTTGAGGCGCGCGCAGAAGAAGTCGGCGCGGCACGGGGCCGAGTGGCGGCGCGAAGCCGGCGCGCGGCCGAACCGGCGGAGCGGCCGTCGCGGGCGTGTGCTCGGCGATTTCGGCCAGGCGGGTTAGAGGCCGAGGCGGCGGGGCGCGCCGTCGTGGCGTGGCGGCGAGCGGCCGGGTGGCGCGTGCTCGCGCCCGACCGGGTTGGGAGGCCGAGGCGGCGGCGGCGGCGCCGGGCGTAGTGGCGCCGTCGCGGGGACTCCACGTGGCGCGCAAGCCGGCGGCCGTCCGTCGCGGCGGCAACCGGCTCTTGGGTGTGGCGGCCAGATCGAGGCGGTATCGCCGGCAATGCCGTCGCGGGCATGCGGCCGAGATTACCGCATGCGGGCGCAACCTATCCAGCGGCTGACGTCAGGATCAACAACGGCTTCGAGCCGGTGATTCACGGCGATGAGAGGCCGGCCGCATGCAGGCAGCGGGCGTCGACCGATGGTGTAGCCGGCGGCTTCAGGCCGATGCTTGTTTTTTTCTTTTCTGTGTGATGCTTTGCATGAACAGAACAGATGCATATATAACGATCATGCAGGATCAAACAAATTAATGCAAAATTTCCAATCTATGATGCAATCGATATCTACCCCGTTTCGCAATCTACCGATCGACATTGTGCCGGCGATTTCAGATCTGCTCGCGGTAGATTTAGGGCGGATTTGCATCGTTCTACAGTGCAATCAACATCTACCCCGTTTCTCAATCTACCGATCGGCATTGTGCCGGCGACTTCAAGTCTGCTCGCGGTAGATTAGGGCGGATTTGCACCGTAGAATTTCAATCTAGAACGCGAAAAGAAAATACAGATTCAAAAGCGATCTAGAAAAATTCAATCTGTGCTTCGATGATTACCTCGTTCACCGGAGCGAAGTCGTGCTGATAACGTGTTGAGGAATCGCTCGGACTGGTCTCCAGCGTCGGTTCCTCAACATGAACCTCCCCGGTGCGTCTAATCTTATCGTACAACCCCATCGCTCCTCTTTTTTCTTTTTCGTTGCGCATACGAGCCATGTCCGGGTTTACTTCATGCAACCTGCAATATTTTTTTTCTCGTCTCCTCTAGCTAACTGGAAGTTAGGGACACTGTGACTGTGGGACTCATCTTTGTCTATATACTAGTTAGAGATCTGTGCGTTGCAACGGAGTCATAAAAATAATGAAACGGAACTTACTGTCTAGTCAACTTCACACATCAAACATTGAAAAGTAAGCAACACAGAGAGAAGGATGGCCAGAATGCGCGAGGAGATGGAGAAGTAGAGGGAGTGGACGGTTGTATCCTAAGAGAGGATGAGAGAGACGAATGGTCCAGATCAAATCGGATGGCTGAGAAGAGAGGAGAGAGAATGGACCAATCACCAACTCACACCTTTATAATAGTAAAGATGAGACCTCTCTGTTTTGCTAACAACCCCCCATCTCCTTTGGGGGATGCTAGCACCATATATCCTTGGCCTCTATTCTCGTGTGGATGCAAATTCATAGCCCCGTTGCATACCATTGTCAACAAGAACTCGTCTATGCTCCTTTGCACCTTAAGCATCATTTTAGCTTTAATAAATTACCACATTAATTTTAGAATTTAGCATCACTTTGTGAGTATGTGTAAAGAAAAGTTCAAATTTACCATCATTAGAGCATCTCCAAAAGATGCCCAATAAATTCACACCCTAAATCTCTTTTTACAGATCCTAATCACGATATAAGGTCCCAAAATAATCATTCCTTCCAACAGATACCCTAAACCAGAAAAACAGTATTGGGAGCCTAGATCATCCTCTATAAGTAGAGAGCGAGAGCCTATTTTTTGGGTATGTTCTATTTTTGGAAGTCTATTTGGGAATCTGTTGGAGCTACTTTTTACCCTTCAACTCTAAAATTTAAATATTAAGAGCCATATAGAGTATCTCTTGGAGATGCTCTTAGTACCATAAAGTATCATGTGCATGTTTAACAATTTATCACCCTAAATTAATAATTTACCATCATTTTTGTGAGTGTGCAAAAATAGTTCAAAATTTATCATCCTTTGACCGTAAGTTATCATTTATAACTTAACAAATTACCATGTTAACTTAGGAATTTACCACCCTAGGACACCATCTATTTTTTAAACAAAGTACCACCCCAAAAGTAACACTTCTACCTAGCTCTAAATTAACATATCCAATATTAGTCTTATTTTGTTGGTCTCGTCATGTAGAATACAAAAAATATATGAATTACAAGTTGAAAGTATGGTTTGAAATGTATGACTATATAAATCTTTTTCTTTAGATGGGAAAAGAATGTTGTATGGAGCAAAACTTAACGAGGATCTATGCAAAAGTAGGTGTCACTACTACAGAAATCATCATCACAGACGGTTGAAAAACGTCATCACAGACGGTTATATGAACCGTCTGAATTTATGGGTCAGTGATAGTCGAAGGTTATCACGCAGCGGTTTTGAACCGTCGTGGTGTACATATCACAGCGGTTTGGAATCAAAACCGTCTGCGATGTATCGATATCACGAGCGGTTTTAATAAAAACCGTCGTGATATTAATATATCACGACGGTTTTATTCCAAACCATCTGTGATATTGATACATCGCAGACGGTTTTGATTCCAAACCGCTCGTGATATTGATATATCAAGACGGTTTTTACTTAAAACCGCTCGTGATATTGATTTCTACCCTAAATCTATTTCGTTTAAATGGCTAGCCTCGGAAATGCTAGCCATGCCTCTCAAACAAGCGATATATACATACAATTCACATGGGAAATCATTTCACATACATAAAACATCCAATTCACATCTCAATGCATTTCACAAACATAAAACATGCACTTCACATCTCACTCATTTGACAAACATAAAACATCCATTTCACAAAGCAAATAATTGAAATGAAATAAAATATCCATTTAGAAATATACAATTACAAATCCGGAGTGATAAGAGCAATAAAAACTCATGGTGCGCAGTGGAACTGTCCTTCGGCTTTATAACTTGAGTCGCAAAAGTACGCTAACTCGATCGATTCGGGCAAGGTCGCCGTTTCAATGCGGATGACGGGATAAATGCAGACTGTCGATAGGAATATCAATGTGCGATATATAACATGATAAGTATGAAGTAATTATGGGAAGATTGACAAACCTTGGGATTGGTAATCCTCGAGGAATCGAGAGTAGTTCCATATGGTGGCAAACGAGTAGCCACATGTGTTGCCCGCTGCCTTGGTGGCATCGAAAAAATAGAATGTGTCAATTCAAGAGGCATTAATTACTACAAACTGTTGCATAGGATTAATTAATGTGTAATAGCGAATACTTTAAAATCTCGAGCATGTGTCGTGCCTTTGGCCCCGGCTTGAGTCACCTCCTTTGCAACGTACATCTCGAACGCCCTACGTGATTCGAAAAGATTAACCTTAGTCATTCGGAAGGAAAGAAAGAGTACAATATAGGTATGTATGGAGAAAATGTACTTACGCATCGATTACTTGGCCTGTTGCCCTTGTGGAGAAAATGTACTTCCGCTCTTTCTCTGGTTTATTTGACTGTTGCATGTACCACATGTGCAATTGCACGCAACTATATGCTAGGCGTTGGAGGGCCTTTTCCTCGAGCAACGGCTCGCCAAGCACGAATTTGCGAGCTAATGGCTTGTACGAGATTTCATCATTGGTCTTTGCTTTGCTTTTGCCCTTGCTGCCCTTGCTGCCCCGACTGTTGGTCGACTTTACAGGTAGCACCGGTGGTGGAGGTTGCACTTGTTCAGGTAGCGGGTCCGGTTCCGGTTGCCCTTGTGGAGAATCCGCAAGGTGTCTTAGCATTCCATCCTTCTTCCGCTCCTCCGAGTGCCAACGCAACAGTTTTGCCTCCTTTGGATTTGCAAAAAACCTTTTCAAACGGGGAATTATAGGAAAATACCATGCCACCTTAGCAGCGGTCCTTTCTTCGCCTCTGTTCCTCGCCATCATCGATTGATTGTTACGTTTGTATCGGGATGCGTTGCACACCGGACATACATGCATGTCTGCATACTCTTTACGGTAGAGGATACAGTCGTTCGGACATGCATGCATTCTTTCTATTTCCATTCCCAATGGACAAAGAACCTTCTTGGCTTTATACGTGGTTTTAGGCAACTCATTTCCCTCCGGAAGCATGTCGGCTAAAAGACCTAGCAGTGCTGTGAAACTCTTGTCGGACCAACCGTTGCTTGCCTTCAATTTCAACAGTTCAAGCACGGCCGACAACCGCGTGTACTTTGACCTGCAGCACGTGAACAAAGGTTTCTCCGAGTCCTCCATCAAGCCCCGGAATTTAACATACTCTCTCTCATCATAGTTCTCTTCTACATCGCGAAGCATCGATCAGCATTGTCGTCGTGCAACCTATCTGGTCGCACAACAATCGACATCATCCGCAAAGATATCATTCACTTCACCGCGATGTCGTCCGGCGGTATTTCATTCACTTCACCGCGATGTCATCCGGCATTTCATTAACTTCACCGCAATATCATCCGGCGCATATGATCGTTGACTTCGCCATGACGGTCCAACACGTATAACCCTTTTTGAAACCCCTCCGAATCAAGTGCGCTTCAATTTGCCTCGGTTCTTAAACATCTTTAAATTCTCTGATCGATGCATGGACAATACATATATTCCACCCCCTTATTCAACATATCCTCCTCGGCAGCTCTTGTAAAATCAGACACGCCATTAATGTACTCTTCACTCACACGGCTAGCGGCATACATCCAGCTTCGGTCCTACGTTACGTACATATATAACAACTTAGTATTACAAATTAAATTAACTAATTATTACTACATATATATCGGCCACATGTATTATATTGAGGCTTATTAATTTGCTAGCTCAATTCATATTATAAACACAACAACTATTATTGCAAACTATCTTCAATTAATAACACTCACCAATTACTTATATCTAGAGCATGAAATTCATTACTAACCAAATCTAGAGCAAATTTGTAATGCATGCAAAGAAAAAATGAAATTCATTACTAACCATATCTAGAGCAACCGGGAAAATATAAGTAGCTTCAAAGCTCAATATCTGCCTCCTCCCACCAAATTAAGTGGCCTGAAATCGCCAAGCTTGCCTCCAGAGCGAAAGAGTAAAGCAACCAGCTAGATCTGTGGATCGAAATGAAGACAGATGCGGTCTGAGCAGCGCAATAAATGCCTTAGCCATTATCACAGACGGTTTTTAACTAAAAACCGTCTGTGAATTATCACAGACGGTTTTTAATAATAAACCGTCTGTGATAACTAGCTTATCACAGACGGTTTTTTATTAAAAACCGTCTGTGATAATCTGGGATTATCACGCAGCGGTTTTAATACGCACCGCCTCGTGATACTTAGGTAATAACCGCCTGTGATAATCCATTTTCCCGCCACAAATACCACAGATGGCCTCCTAATTACAACCGTCTGTAATAGTGTTCATCAGAGACGGTTTCACAAAACCGTCTGTGATGAGGCGTCTCCTATGAGGCTTTCTGTAGTAGTGTGTTCCCATCTTCTATCCACATGAATAGCTCGAAGCGGAACGTGGGGATAGAGCCCACACATGAGCTCTGATCCGGATGCACGATCGCATCCTACGAAGTGAGATTTGCGAGCAGTGAGATGCTAACGGACGAATCAAAAGCGACACGCACTAAGACAATAGCGCGCCTAGGCGCATGCTATATAAGGCCCTCCTCTCTTGTAATCTAACATTGCAACGCAACAACACTAACCATGGCTTAAGGCACCACAGAGCTGCCGCCATCTCCTTACTACGAGCTAGTGTGGGGAAAACGAATGCCACAACAACAACATCCTCCTCTCGCCTCTCGGCGTCCGCCTCCTCATGGAGGTGGGCGCCTACATGGTGTTATCACTTTGCCATGCTCGTGTTCCTAGTCGACTTGTCGCAGCACCGCGTCTGGCACAGCAGCAAGGCCCTGAACAAAAAAAGCAAATATTAGACATTTCATCACAGACGATTAATTAAAATCATCAGTATTAAATATAATCATAGATGATTTTTATTTAGAGACCATCTGTATTGCTGCTATTGCTAAAAACCGTCTGTGAAGAGCTAATATCACAGACGGATCATATTGAACACCGTCTATGAAGTATCACAGATAGTTCTTAACAAGAATCGTCTGTTATACTACTAAATATTCCAGACGTTTTGTCCTAAAATCGTTTGTGATACTTCATAGACAGTTTGTATGCAAAACCGTTTGTGATAAATAAGTCATCACAGATGATTTGTGTTAAAAACTGTCTGTGATAATTTCACTTATTAATTGTAGACCCATTGACCCTTATAGATCTGTCTTGAATTCTAAATTGTTCTCACAGGTTGTTGCTTTGAGGAGGTGGGGCTTTGAGGCCATTTGGTGAAAGGAGACCACAGATTTGGCAAGAGTGATTGTAGATCCATTTGTTCTTTACTATTTGAGGTTAGTAATTTGTTCTTAATTGTATTATATTTTAGATCCAAGTTTTGGTACGTAAAGGGAGAATTGAAGATGATTTAGGCCCCGTTTGGCACAGCTCTAGCTGTAGAAAATCTGTAGATTTCTTAGAGCTGGTCATCTGTAGCTCTAGGAAATCCTGGATCTAGAGTTGCAGCCATGTTAAGTGCATTTACATGACTCATTTCATTTATATTATATATTAAATAAAAATATTTAAATCACTTTAATTTAGTCAACAAACTACAGATCCAGCATAGATCTCGGAGCTAGAGCTGTGCCAAACGGGGCCTTAGATCTAACTTGATGTAGAGAGAAAATTATTTACATCTAGTATGATTTAGCGTTTAGCCAATTCATAGTCTATTTCTACTTAATTCAATTTAATTAATTATTATTGCTACATATATAGCTACTTTAGATTATATATATATATATATATATATATATATATATATATACATACATATATACTAACTAATTAATTCAATATTTCATACTAAACTGTTATATGTGTAACATAGAACCGAACCTGGATGTACGTTGAGAACCATGTGAGTGACATATACATTAATATTATGTCTACTTTTACAAGAGTTGTCGAGGGGGATATGTTGAATAAGGGGGTGGAACATATGTACTGTCCGTGCATTGATTGCGAGAATCTAAAGATGTTTAAGAACCGAGCGAAGATCGAAGCACACTTAATTTGAAGGGGTTTCAGAAAGGGGTATGCATGTTGGACGAGTCATAGTGAAGAGTTGATTACACAGGAAGGTAGTAATAATGACATCACCGACAAAGTCAATGATATATCACTGGATGATGTCGATTGTGATTCCAATTCAGATAGGCTACATAATTACAATCTGGATCAGATGCTTCACGATGCAGAAGGGAACTGTGATGAGACAGAGTATGTTAAATTCTAGGGCTTGACAGAGGACTCGGAGAAACCTTTGTTCACATGCTGTAAGAAGTACATGAGATTGTCAGCTGTACTTGAACTGCTAAAATTGAAGCCAAGAAACGGTTGGTCTGACAAAAATTTTACAGCGTTGTTAGGTCTCTTAGCGAACATGCTTTCAGAGGGAAACAAATTGGCCAAAACCACCTACAAAGGCAAGAAGATTCTTTGTACATTGGGAATACAAATAGAAAGAATACATGCATATCCAAACGACTATATTCTCTACCGTAAAAAGTATGTAAACATGCATGTATATCCAGTATGCAACGCATCCCGATACAAGCGTAAGAATCAATCAGATGACAATAAGGGAATAGAGGTGAAGAAAGGACCTCCTGTTAAGGTGGCAAGATATCTTCCTATAATTCCCTGTTTGAAGTGGTTTTTTACGAACCCAAAGGAAGCAAAGCTGTTGCGTTGGCACTTAGAGGAGCATAAGAAAGATGGAATGCCAAGTCACCTTGCTGATTCCATCTAGTGGATAAACATCGATAGAAGGTTTGTAGACTTCGGTGCAGAACCAAGAAATATAAGATTTGGATTGAGAACAGATAGAATGAATCTTTTCGGTAACATGAGCAGCTGACATAGCACTTGGCCCGTGACTCTCTGTATCTACAATATTTTTCCTTGGTTGTGTATGAAGTGAAAGTATATTTTGATGTCGATACTTATCCAAGAGCTGAAGCAACTGAGAATGATATTGATGTGTACCTAGCACCATTGGTGAAAGATCTAAAAATTTTGTGGATTGAACGGGTACAGGTATGGAATGCGTACAAACGAGAGACCTTCGTTTTACGCTCCTTGTCATTCTATATCATAAATTATTATCTTGCCCTTGCTAACCTGTTAGGCTAAAGTACAAAAGGGGCCAAAGCCTGTACTCACTGCTTAAAATGATACTCAGAGAGTGTGGCTGATGCACTGGCACAAAACCATGTACATGCATCACCGTAGGTTCCTTCGGAGGGCTTACCTATGCCGCAGGATGAAGAAACAATTCAACGAAAAGAATAATAATAGTTCAGCTCTAAGGCATTTAAGTGGAAAAGAGGTCTATGATATGGTTAAGAATTTAGATGTTGTGCTCGGAAAGGGACATAAATCGAGAACCCATGACAAGAACATCTAAAAGGCAAATTAATATTTTGGGACTTACCTTATTGGGAGCACCCAGAAGTTCACCACTGCATTGACCTTTCACGATACGCCTTGCTGGATGCCCTCCTTGTTCTAAGGTTCTTGCACAACCCAGAATAGCATACACCTCCAAGATAAACCTTCTCCTGTGCACACCAGAGCACGTGAACAAAGGGGAGAGAAACCGAAGTTTCAGCGAGTAGAATCCAACACCACAATGGATTCAACACACCAAGAGCAATTCCTCAATGGAAATCTCAAGAACACGCCAACAATGGTCACCAAACCATGGTGATTTTCTAATTTCTATTTCTCAATTCATATCCTATTATAGCCTAAGTTATAATGGGGCTAAAGCCCTGGCCTTATATTAGTGCACAATGTACGACCTTGATTAAAACTCACGCACAACCTGGCCTAAGGCCGAAACAAACTCCGATACGAACT
The DNA here is from genome assembly GCA_036346575.1 of Dendrocalamus sinicus. NCBI lineage: Eukaryota > Viridiplantae > Streptophyta > Magnoliopsida > Poales > Poaceae > Dendrocalamus > Dendrocalamus sinicus. The sequence continues at coordinate 14,645,887 of CM070644.1, forward strand.
AAAAAGAAAATATCTAAACGACTGTCATTGCATTCTTTCTCAATTTGTAACATGACCATGAGGATTCTGATGTGACCACACCACCAACATATACGACCATAGTGGCCAATATGAAGATTGAACTAAAGGTGAATCATTTCTTTAACTTCAACACATTTTAAATGAGAATATGATGTTACCTAATGATGAAAAAATATATATTTATAGCACCACATCACTTTGGAACCAATTGAAGCAAGGGTTCAAGTTGGACAGGTTTTGGAATCCAATTCGGCCTCCAGATCAATTCGAATTCAGCCTAATAGGCCAATTTCAAATGTTCATAACTTTTTATCCAGAAGGCTTCTCAGGGCCCGTGAGTACTTGTTGGAAAGCTGTTGGAGTCTACTTTTAGATGGATCTGGTCTCACCTCCAAACTCCATCCGAGCAGATCAAAAACTGTAAAACAAGTCACGTCATTTTTCTAGTCCGAGCCAAAGTGGACCGAGGGCCTTGTAACTTAGATTATTCGGGCTGGTACTGTTCACATGAACAGTACCACGGCCACATAAACAGTAACCATGAATAGTGCCACACCCCTTTTCATGAGATAAGAGCGGCTTTCCCCTTCCCTATTTAAGGAGGTCGCACCCCTTTAGTTTTCCTTGGGTTTTTCTTAAGAGGTTATTCTACTTAGCAGTTTCGCCGCATGTTCGGTTGAAGAACCCCAACTTGTGAACTTAATCTTTATTCGCAATACAATTTCAGATTGTATCTTGAACTCTCTTGCTTGTGTTCTCGATTCGCTTGTAGGAGATAGTCTTCTTGGCGAGGTCAACCATGTTCGGCACGGTTGATAACCAACGGAGCAGTGGTGTAGTGATTGCGAGGGGTTCGATCTGTTTTGGTCGGAGCCTTTGGATCATCAACGTCGAGTTCTCCACAATCGACTTATCAGTATCTCTCAGAAGATCAGACCATCATCACATTAGTTGGTATCAGAGCAACGGTTGCCCGCGAGGTAATTCATCCCTTTTAGATTAGTTTATGTTCATCATATCGTCTCAAAACTCCAGAAAATTAGCCCACAAAAAGAGTTAATTCCCGTTGTCCAAACCCCGTTGTGCCTTTTAATCTGTTAGTTTTGGTTTGCTAAATTGAATTTTTGTTCATCTTAGCATTGTTTAGTTGTTGGTCACATCTTTGCTCCATTAAAAATCCAAACAAAAGAAAAAAATTCCCCACCCCAAACCCTAATTCCAATCAGCTGATTTCTCCTCTCTCTGCAGCCGCCACCAAAAAACGCCATAACGTTTGATTCCGAGATTTTTTTTAGTCAGACCACCACCATTAGATTCAAAAATTCCTTATCCATCTATCTGTAAAATGTCACATCATTCCAACAAGTCAGTTACGAGATATATGCAGTGAAAGTTGACCCAATTATCTGTTTTGAATCTGCAACAGTCAACATTTGTGATTTTTGTGCGAATTTCTATGTCAGGTTTCGGAAGTTAGCCCCAAAAGAAAATCTGTAGAAAAATCCGTTAGAAAACAGTGGAAAAAGAATCAGAGAAAAAGAGGCATCTGACAAACAGTTACGGCCAAAATACCGACGTGCTGTCCAGTGGACAGAAATCTTCAGTTTTCAGTTTTGGATCAATCTTTGTGTTCTTCAATTCCAGATTGCATTAGATTGAATTATCTTGTATTACACATTTCCATACACTTGTTTTTAGCCTTCTTCCATTCTTGGTTGATCAGCAACATAGGCTAAATGCTAGATACGAACTATAATTCAATTCTATGCAATTTCTGAAATTAACTGATTGTTCTCCATTGCTACATATTGTGCCTTCTAAGCTCTATATACTCTTGATCAGAACAGATCCCCTCTTGCAATGGTACCCACGCTTGACATGGTATAACGAACCAGCCACCGGTTGTACCACCTGCTGCATTGGTAAGAACACTTGTAAGAGTGTGGTAAGACGCTTGAGAATGTGTGATTCCACCTTCCACCACCTAGTAGTTGATAGGGATAATACCTTTGTGTTGTCTTTTGTTTTCTACTAACCATGACAGGTGAGTCGTCTGATGATCAAGAGTGTATTTTAAGGAGAAAGTTCATGACGCTCTTGGATGAACCACGCATCGATAGGAAGCTTCAAGCTATGACGGATACATTGCAGCGCTCCATCAATGCACTCACAGCACACCTTGAAAGAATGGTGAATCGGCCACCAAACAATGGACGTGAGTATGATCACGATGTGGGCCAAGATCGTGAGGAGAGAGATGATAATGAGAGACAAAACCACAACGCCAGTGCTTCATTTGCTGCCCAAGATGCACGCCAACGATACCGCCTACATCAAAACCGTCACAGTATGGGAGGTAATAATTTTCAGCACCATAATGATCGTGCTAATCATGACCCATTTGCTAAAGTCAAATTTACCATACCATCTTTTGCGGGTACTTATGATGCTGAAACTAATCTAGATTGGGAGATGACAGTTAAACAAAACTTTAATGCCCATCTAGTTTCTGAAGTGCATAGAGTTGGACAAGCTACTAGTGAATTTAAAGATTTTGCTATCATTTGGTGGACTCAAGTAGTTAATTCTGGTTTAACACCTAATACATGGGATAGATTGAAGGTAGCTATGCATGCTAGATTTGTTCCTCCTGCTTTTAAACATGAAATGCATAAGAAATTGCAGCGCTTAGACCAAGGTAATAAATATATAGAGGAATATTATCAAGAACTACAAATAGACATGTTGCGTTGTAATGTTGTAGAAGATGAGGAGGATAAGATGGCTCGTTTTTATGGGGGATTAAGGCGTGAAATTCAGGACATAATTGATTACAAAGAGTATAACGGTATCAATAGATTGTTCTAGCTTGCTTGTTTGGCAGAAAAGGAATTGCAGGGTAGGTAACAAAGGACAAGGAGCAACTTTGGAAGTACGTCTACATCGAGATCAATGCCTGGGCAAGCCAAGACAGGCCCACCTCCTGTTTTTCGAGCTGTTGCCCCCTCTATGAGTAGGGCGCGTTCGGCAGCATCGCTGCTACCATCACGCACACCCGAGACGAGCAAATCTACTAGTGTGCAAGCACCAGCACAGAGCTCTTCATCGGTTGCTTCCACAGGCCGTACGACGGGCATTGTGTGCCACCGTTGTAAAGGGATGGGCCATGTCATGAGAGATTGCCCAAGTCAGCGGGCGTACATTGCGACAGAAGATGGTGGTTATGTAAGTGCTAGTGATGTTGAGGATGAATATGCTCTTTCAGCTAACCTTGCAGGCAATGGTGATGATCATGAGAACAAACCTGTGTTTGTGCCCTTTTCTGTGACTAACAACTTGCAGGTAGTTGAGAACCATGCCGAAGAGGAGCATGAGCTGATTGAATCACTGACCCCATTGGTTGAGAACGAAGATAAGGAGATGGATGCACTTACATCATCTGAGGAGAGCCAAAAAGGTAAAGGACATGGTGCTATCATCGCTCACGGTACTGATTTGGTGCTACAACAAGACATAGAGCAACCTTGTGAGTATATACCTGCTGTAGTTCAATCTTTTGATATTCCTTGTGCTGACTTAAATGAACCATGTGCTGATCTAAATTCTTATAATTTTACACATGTCGAATTAATAACACATAAAGAAGTTTTGACTAAAATTTCTCCTTATAATTAATTGTGTTACATCATGTTGGATCTACCTATGAAACTGTCACATGCTATGGAGAAAGTTTCTGAACTTGCATGTTCGAAATTCTTATTTAGTGCCTACACCTCTGGATATAAGTTTAATTTGATTGGAGATTATGGTGTGAAAAATCAATTTCTTGTATATCGAATATGCATAACTTGCGATCACATGGATGAATTGAAACTTGCTGTTTGGGACAATAATTCTTGTATGCTGAATCATGTTCAATGTGAGAGGGAAGTAAAATTTAGTACTCATCCAATGCCTATGTATTCAACTCTTTTTGCACCATCTCATATGGACAATCTGAATAAAGATGATGAATTATGGCAGAACATGCAAATCTCTTCACCCTGGCTAGATGAATTTGCTATTATTCGATTGAGATATGATTATATGGATGAACTTTGCTTGACTCCAAAAGTTGTAGCTTTGCCCATATGTGCCACCACTGCAAGTTTACAAATTCAAAGATTTGAATTGCATAAATGCTTCACTTACATTTGCAAAATAAGTTGCAATAATTACTGTGTGAGAAATTTTGAATTGCTCATTAACATATATGATTACTCTTGGGTTAATAATACGATGAGCTTTTATGATCATTGTTGTTTTATAACATTAATTATGCAATAACGAAGAACTGTTAAAACGGATGACATATACATATACCATGCATACACCTTGGATTCTTTGTTACCATATTTCAGCTTATCAAAAGCCGAGGACGGCTTTGTTTGCAAGAAGGGGAGGATGATAAGAACATGTACCCTATGGATACAACCATATTTGATATACTTGTTGTTCCAATTACAAGAGCTCCTACGCATCACTTAAATTATGAGGTGAGCTCGTTTCGAAGCGATTTTTTTATTTGATAAAGAACTTATGATATTACATAATGAGAGTTTGTTGCGTTTGTTATCATGTACCAAGATTTATGATCAAGATCATGCAATACGTGACACTACACCTATGTTAAAACCGATGACGGTTTTCTGTCAAGAAGGGGAGGATGATGTGACCACGCCACCAACACATACGACCATAGCGGTCAATATCAAGATTGAACTAAAGGTGAATTCGTTTTTTCAACTTCAACACATTTTAAATTAGAATATGATGCTACCTAATGATGAAAATATATATATTTGTAGCACCACATCACTTTGGAACCAATTGAAGCAAGGGTTCAAGTTGGACAGATTTTGGAATCCAATTCGGCCTCCAGATCAATTCGGATTCAGCTTGACAGGCCAACTTCAAATGTGCATAATTTTTTTTATCCAGAAGGCTTCTTGGGGCCCGTGAGTACTCGTTGGAAAGCTGTTGGAGTCTACTTTTAGATGGATCTAGTCTCACCTCCAAACTCCATCCGAGCAGATCAGAAACTGTGAAACAAGTCACGTCACTTTTCTAGTCCGAGCCAAAGTGGACTGAGGGCCTTGTAACTTAGATTATTCGGGCTGATACTGTTCACATGAACAGTACCACGGCCACATGAACAGTAACCATGAATAGTGCCACACCCCTTTTCATGAGATAAGAGCGGCTTTCCCCTTCCCTATTTAAGGAGGTCGCACCCCTTTAGTTTTCCTTGGGTTTTTCTTAAGAGGTTATTCTGCTTAGCAGTTTCACCGCATGTTCGGTTGAAGAACCCCAACTTGTGAACTTAATCTTTATTCGCAATACAATTTCAGATTGTATCTTGAACTCTCTTGCTTGTGTTCTCGATTCGCTTGCAGGAGATAGCCTTCTTGGCGAGGTCAACCGTGTTCGGCACGGTTGATAACCAACGGAGCAGTGGTGTAGTGATTGCGAGGGGTTCGATCTGTTTTGGTCAGAGCCTTTGGATCATCAACGTCGAGTTCTCCACAATCGACTTATCAGTACCTCTCAGAAGATCAGGCCATCGTCACATTAGATTCCATGGCTGGTACCTTATTTATTTTGTGGGGGCATCAAATTAGCTTTCCAACGAGTCTAAGAACGCCCAAATCGAACACTGTTTGTGAAAGTTATGGATGTTTCAGTATCGGTCTTGCCAGCTGTCCCGAACCGAGTCCGAACCAGCTTCAAATCTTTATATATTTTGTTTTCTTATTCAAGGGGCATCTAAATCCATTTGAAACCTGAAAAGGAATCCTTCTCAACCTTTAGAAAGCCATGGTGTGGTCGGATTTTACCCTTATTTGCATTGCAATACTCGGATTCTTTATGTTTGGCAAGTCTTGCGCGTCTCTCCGGACAACTCGTGCAACATCCAATGAAGTTGCCATAACTTTGTGCAGGAAGCTTCAATCAAGTGATGTTTTATTCGTTAGAAAGTAGACTTCATTAGCTTTCCAAATATGTGTTTTGTATGCATTAGAGATCTCAGAATTGGCATTCAAAGCTTCTTGAACATTGTGCATAGAACTGTAAGCACTCAAACTTGATTGATGTTGTGTCTTCCTCTTGAACCAAACGAACTTTCCCTTTCTCTCTTCACCATGATTAGGCCCACACAATATACGCATAACTCCATCCAACCCAAGGTTTCAACTAGGGTTTTCTCCCTGTGGTCGGCATGGTTCTTCTCCTTGTCTTCTTCATGCACCATAGTGATTACATTGTTTCTGTTTTCACCATCCTCAGTTCCCTCCCACTTGGCTTTATATTGTCGGATCAAAACAACACTAACCAAAGTTGTAGTGCTACTTGATGCCACATCATCCCCTCCCCCTTCAAGCAAAACTGTCCTCGGTTTCAGGGTATTCTTCAAACCTTTCTTCTTTTCTACGATGAACTGTATTTCAGATTTTATTGCATCATTTGTCATCGGCTTTAGTACATGTTGTTTGCCTCCATACTTGAATGTATATGTGTTGACTCTCCCAGCATGCGTGACATCACGATCATATAGCCAAGGGCTCCCCAACAGTAAGCCGCACATCTCTAATGGCAAAATGTCGCACTCCACTTGATCAACATACTCACCAACTGAAAACGGCACATGTACCTTGTGTGTTATTTTCAGCTTTCCCGCCTTGTTCAACCATCCCACATAATGAGGTTCAGAATGCCTCCATGTGGATGGCCCCAACGCGTACACCAAATCCTTGCTAATCATGTTCGTGAGGCTTCCACCGTCGATGATCAACATGCACGACATGCCTTTGACTTTGCATTGAGTTTTGAAAAGACTCCACCGCTATCCTTTTGTTTCACTTTCTTTACTTCGCATCTTCCAGACCAAAAGATTAACACCATTCAATTCTGGATCACAATAGACAACATCCGCCTTAGAATTGTCAAATTTTTCACTTTAGACACTACTAGAACTTGTTGAAGCATAGCCATCTTTAGTGAGAAGCACTCTTCGTTGATTTGGACAATCACACATCATATGACCTCTTTCCTTGCACTTGAAACACTCAATATCTCTAGCACGAGCATTAGAAGGCCAACTAGAATCAGTTTTAGTTGCTTCTTTACCTTTGTTGCTTGCCTCGTTTGAAAGAGCCTCATTTGAACGGCTTGATGTCACCACCTTAGAGTGTGAACCAACATCATCGCCTTGCTGTGATAGATGTCTCCATGGGTTTGTTTGAGTGTTAGCATGTCTACCCTTGGCTTGTTTGCACTTCAATTGTTGTTCAGCACGTTCGACTTGATGCACCAAGTTTGGATGTTGTAGTAATGGACCATCTCCACCCTATCTTGCACATCCTCATTCAACCCATTAAAGAAACGTGGCATAGTAGCCTCATCATGTTCCTATGTTCCTGTACGGATCATTAACATCTCTATCTCTTTATAATACATCAATACTAGAATTATCTTGACGTAATTGTTGTAGCCAGTTGTACAAGATCCTAGTGTAGTGTGTCGGAACAAAACGCCGTCTCAAAATATTCTTCAATTGTACCCAAGTATCCAAACAAGCTCCTACGCGACACAATTGGTTCCACCAAACAAGAGCATATCCGGTGAACTCAATTGTCGCCAACCGAATCTTCTTATCCTCAGTATAGTGATGGCTATCAAAAATTTGTTCAACGCGTATCTTCCACTCCAAGGACTCCTCTGGTTCAGCTTTACCATTAAATGATGGGATAGAAAATTTTATCCGCCTAATACCATCATCCACGGCAACATGCTGAGCAAACCCAACACCATCACGCATACCTCCACCACAGGCAGCACCTCTGCCACACATGCCTCTACCACGGTCAGCACCGCGGTAGTCCTGAGCATGGCGCGGTTGAGGAGTAAAGCCTACTGCACCATCAAAGTCCTCCTCGTGTTCATCGTCTTCGCATGGTGCTTGCCGTTCAGGATATTGAGGATTCCATTTAACATGCTGAAATTGTGGTGGCCGGTTGCGTATTGCCTCTATCAACGCGTCAATTCGTGCCCCCAAATCATCAACCTTGCCTTCAAACTTCTGGTGATAATGCAAGAAGTAGTCACATGTCGCTTCAAGTCCAATTCGTACCTCAGGTAGTAAAGATGACGCATATTGGGGCGCCTCCCCAATTGGCTCGGCATGATTATGTCGCGCCTCACCATCTTTAGTCTTCACAGAACCCGCCATCAAGAAAAATTCAGCAACCTCGTACCGTGATCAACCACGCTTCGATACCAAGATGATGTGGATCCACTTAACAAGCTAGCTGAACCACGTTGTGTTGGCCCTGATCTTTTACGATACGCCTTGCTGGATGCTCTCCTTGTTATAAGGTTCTTGCATACCCAAGAACAGCATACACCTACAAGATAAATCTTCTCCCACGCACACCACAGCACGTGAACAAAGGGAAGAGAAATCAAAATTTCAGCGAGTAGAATCCAACACCACAATTGGATTCAACACACTAAGAGTAATTCCTCGATGGAAGTCTCTAGAACACGCCAACAATGGCCACCAAACCATGGTGATTTTTCTGATTTCTATTTCTCAATTCATATTCTATCATAGCCTAAGTTACAATGGGGCTAAGGCCCTGGCCTTATATTAGTGCACAATGCATGGCCTTGACTAAAACTCATGCATAACCTAGCCTAAGTCTGAAACAAACTCCAATACGAACTAAAAAGGAAATATCTAAACTACCACCATCGTATTCTTTCTCAATTTACGACGTGACCATGAGGATTCCATGGCTGGCACCTTATCTATTGTGTGGGGGCTTCGAATTAGCTTTCCAACGAGTCTAAGAACTCCTAAATCGGACTCCGTTTGTGAAAGTTATGGACATTTTAGTATCGGTCTTGCCAGCTGTCTCGAACCGAGTCCAAACCGGCTTCAAATCTTTATATATTTTATTTTCCTGTTCAAGGGGCTTTCAAATCCATTTGGAATCTGAAAAGGAATCTTTCTCAACCTTTAGAAAGCCATGGTGTGGTCGGATTTTACCCTTACATGCATTGCAATACTCGGACTCTTTATGTTTGGCAAGTCTCACACGTCTCTTCGGATAGCTCGTGCAGCATCCAATGAAGTTACCATAACTTTGTGTAGGAAGCTCCAATCAAGTGCCATTTTATTTGTTGGAAAGTAGACTTCATTAACTTTCCAAATATGTGTTTTGTGCACATTAGAGACCTCAGATTTGGCATTCAAAGCTTCTTGAACATTGTGCACAGAACAGCAAGCACTAAAACTTGGTTGATGTTGTGTCTTCCTCTTGAGCCAAACGAACTTTCTCTTTCTCTCTTCACCATGATTAGGCCCACACAATATACGCATAACTCCATCCAACCCAAGGTTCCAAACTAGGGTTTTCTCCCTGTGGCTGGCATGGTTTTTCTCATTGTCTTCTTTGTGCGCCATAGTGATTATATTCTTTCTGTTTTCGCCATCCTCACTTCCCTCTCCCTTGGTTTTATCTTGTCGGATCAAAACAGCACTAACCAAAGTTGTAGTGCTACTTGGTGCTACATCACAATTTGATTGGTCTCTTACTGAACATTCTTGACAAAACAAAGGATGGTGTCATTGAATGGCTTGACTTGGTTGATATAGACATTAGATCTGAGTTAGCACCGATAAAGATCGATAAAGGATGAACATACCTTTTCCCTACTTGTTACACTCTGTCCAAGTTGTTTAAGCTTTCTATGTAACTGATCAGGGAAATAAGAAGCACCATATAATTCTTCATGGAAAAAGAATGATTATCGGAGTTGAGAATGTAGTGGACGAGGAAGAATACAATCAATTTGATGTGTTACCTCTTTTCGAAAAACGGTATAAGGGTCGAGAAAGAACAACGTAACAAAGCTAGCTACATATGCGTCGATCATTATGAAGGGCTAATTTTTAATGAAAATAAGCAAGTAGAATAATGAATGAAATGTTTATGTGTCATATGTTATGTATTTGCATCTATGTATATGAGAATGTGTGATATATATATATATATATATATATATATATATATATATATATATATATATATATATATATATATATATATATATATATATATATATATATATGAATTTTCATTTATGTATATAGGAATGTGTGAAATATATGTGAATTAATTTGCATTTATGTATATGAGAATGTGTGATATATATGTGTGTGTGTGTGAATTTGCATTTATGCATATGAGTGTGTGTATATATATATGTGAATTTGCATTTATGTATATGATTAAAAAGTGATTCACAGACGGTTCTACTTTAGAACCGTCTATGATGTGTATTTATCAGAGATAGTTCTAACGTATAATCGTTTGTGATGTGTATTACCACAGACAGATCTAAAGTAGAACTGTCTGTGATGTTAGTTTATCGTAGATGGTTCTAAATTAGAATCGTATGTGATGTGAATTTATCATAAACGGTTATAGTTTAGAAACGTTTGTGATGTGTATTATCATAGACGGTTATAGTTTAGAACCGTCTGTGATGTTCAACCTATTTATATTTGGACTCTAGGGTTTGCCCGCGCTCCCATATACTTAGACTCCCGTGAGCACGAGCTGTCTCCTCATCCCTGTTGTGCCTCCTCCTAGAGCACACCTCCTCCGCAATCACATCGCATCCTCCACCGAGCCGCCACCTCCTTCCTAGCGCACCTCCTCCCCGAGCACGCTGCCTCCTTTCCCCAGCCACCGTCTCCTCCCCACCGCGCCTCCTACCTAAGCACGCCACCTCCTCCCCCTGAGCCACAGCCTCCTCTCCCGAGCACGATCCATGGCCTCCCCCCCTGACCATGAGCCACCGCTTTCTCTCCTGAGCCCACCGCCTCCTCGCCGGTGTGCCTCCTATCCGAGCATGCCTCCTTTGCGAGCACATACACCACCTCCTCCCCTGACCACGAGTCACTACCTTTTCTCCTAGGCCCATCGCCTCCTCACCGGCGCACCTCCTCCCCGAGCATGCCTCCTTTGCAAGCACGTACACCGTGTCCTCCCCTGAGAGCGCCACCTCCTCCCCGAGCATGCCACCCTCCTCCCTGGTGCGCCTCCTCCCTGAGCAAGGTAATTACCTCGGTCATGACCTCAGTGCTCTGCTATGTCCTCATGGCTCATGGCCTCATGGGGGTACATCATTCTTGTGATGAGCCTTGACCCTACTGCTTTCTCGGTGGCTTGGACTGCCACTAGCTTTTACTTTCTAGAATTTCTATCCTACATAAAGTTTGTCATGCTAGTAGTTTAGTTTATTATCTTTGAAATTCTATGAATAGTACTAGCACTAGGAGGACTTGCATAATAGATTGTGGCTACAACCAGGTAAGTGCTATACTAGTGGTTACACTTGTTGATTTGTATTTTATAAGCAACATGAACTTAAGTTTAATGACAATGACAACATACTTATGTATGTTCCACTGGATTCTAATTGTAATTATACTAAAATAAAAACAAGATAATATACCATGATTCCCTATATATAACTCTGTTATAGTCTTTTTTTTTCATTCGCAATAACTAGGGCTAACCTTTTAAAATCACGTAGGTTGTTTGTCAACTATGTTGCTTTTGTATGGAAATCCAAGAAAGGAATCAACGCCCTATGACACGATTTAGATTTTTCAGTATTCACTAGTACACATTAATCCTATATAACACTTTATAGTAATGCCTCTGGAACCAACAATTTTTATTTTTTCAGTGCCACCAGCAGCCGCCGGGCAATACTTGTGTATACTATATTTGCCATAACATAGAACTACTCGGTTATGTGGTGACCAATGATCCTCATATTTGTCAATCTTGCAATAATTATTTCATACTTATCAATTTATATGTATGCACAGCTTTGATCTTCATACCGACAGGATGCTGCCATTACTACAACTGCGTTAGAATAGGCCGATCTCCAAAACATTCATGGTCAGTATGTGTACTTCTTGATATCTCAGGTCATAAACAAAGATAGAGAGTTTCACAATGTAGGATGAACTTGATTGAGATAAGATTGAACTTAATTGTACACGTATGTATTTGTTCATAAATGTGGTTAATTAATTTCATTCGAGTTAATTAATTTGTGAAATGAATGTTCTTGTTTCTGAAATGAATGTGAATTGGATGTATACATGTACTTGTGTTTCTGCTTGTTTTAAAGGGCATGGTTAGCATTTCCTGAGGCTAGCAAACAAACATAAATAGATTTAGAATTATAAAAAATATCACATATGATTATTAACTCATAACTGTCTGTAATAGTTGACTATCATAGATGATTTGTAGTAAAAACCATCTACGATATTTGATGTATCACAGATGGTTTCAACTACAAACCGTCTGTGATATTTTTAATATCACAGAAACCGTCAGTGATATATCAGATATCATAGACGATTTCTGCTATAAGCTGTCTATAATAGTCAACTATCACAAACGATTCTGAGTTAATAACTGTCTATGATAATATGTATCATAGATGGTTCAAAAACCATCAGTGTTAACCTTATGTCTTTACTGATCTATAAACTCAGACGGTTTATGAAATCGTTTGTGATGACTTTTTCTGTAATAGTGTCAAGGTCTCTGCCTGGATCACAAAGACCGAATTTCACCACTACCAGGCTGACCCAAACGAGGCCAATCCAGCTAGCAGGGCTGCCGGGGGCACGGTGTTGATCATATACTGACCATGATCTTCACATGCATGGTTATCGCTTTCCAAGTTGCAGAATTCCTCACCGTGCTGTTGTCCGATTGGAGCCCCGTGATACTTGTTTGCCGATACGTGCAGTCACTGCCAGCCTTACGAAAAAGGATGATGCTTGACTATATCATGCCCGTTGTTTGTTGGGGAAGCCCTCGAATCCTCTTAGTTGTGCAATTGGGCAGTACTGCCTAGGGGTGTTAATGGGTTGGGTTCAAATGGATTAAATGGGTTGGATTCTTGATTGATTTGGCTTTGGTTGGGTGGAAATAGGTTGAAAGAATGAATATGTTGGGTCTGGTTGCCTCATAAAAAGAGTTGGGCGGGGTTGGAATATGTTCTAATATTTTGGGGTGAGAACAAGCTCAACCTGTGATGTTGCAATATGGCTCACACGTAGGTTGGATCTACCCATAGAGTCCATGGGCATCTAGGTCTAATAATTTGCAAAAAGTAGCATCTCTATAATTGAAATCATTTGTAGTGAATTTTAGAAAATTTTGTGAAACTTTAATGGTGTGAACACAAGTTATAAATTTTAAATACAGAGCTTTTTCAAAAGTTTTCTATAATAGTTTGTTGGTCCCACCTATATGTCTGGGCGCAACAATTTACACAAATCAGTGTCTCTATACCCTAAATCATATATAGTAAATTCCAGGCAATTTTATGAAACTTTTATAATGTGAATATGAGTTAGAAATTCTAAATACCGAACATTTTCAAAAAACATTATAAAACCTTGTTGGTTCCACCGATATGTCTAGGCCTAATAATTTGCACAACGTAGCATCTCTGATGAGGACATCACTTCTCCGGATACATACAACACTCCTCTACTTGACATTCAAGGACCAATCACTAGAGCTCGCGCCCGACAATTGAATTTACAGGTGAGCTCGTTCCTAAGTACTTCTTTTTGTTCATTTGAGAATCGATTGCTATCTAATAATTTAATTATGATTAGGAACCATGGATAGGACCTGGAAATACTTGGAGAAGGGCTACGAGGCGCACAAGTCCAGCAAAGGCGGTCGAATCATGTTGGAGGCCCAACTCAAGCTGACTTCGAATCCAATTCGGAGTCCAGGACCAGGCCGCACTAAAACGGACGCTCAGATCGCATCCGGGCTCCGTTTTGGACGTTCTACATATAGATGGAAAGCTGAGAAGACGACCTTTCCAATGGCTCTAGTCCCATGTCAAAATTCCTCCTGAGTCAACGGGAATCGTCGAAACAAGTGGGCGTTCAGAATCTGTCAGGGTGCTGCGCCACTGTCTTTTGGGCCATTCGGCTTTGTATCGTGTTGGAGCCCATTAGGGCGCGTCCAGGGGTTTTGCACGCCCCTTACTCCTCTATATCCAGCCGCCACCCCCACCATTAGGGTTTGGGGTTTTGCTTAGATTATTCTGTCTTTGAACAGTTTCGCCGTTCATCGGTTTGTGAGACCCCAACTTTCGAGTGCTAAATCAATACATCTGCAATTCAGTTGTGTTCTTCCTTGTTCTTGCTTGTGTTCTTCGATTTGCAGGCGAGGATTAGCCTTCTTGGCGAGGTCAACCGGGCTGCGCACGGTTGATAACCTGAGGAGACGTGGTGCTGCGATTGCGGGGTTCGGAACGTGTTGTTCGGAAGCCGGATCAATTTGTGTCGCGCCTCCACCAAATCGAACATATCCAGAACCTGTTGGAAGATCTGGACCCCGTGCCTATCAATCTCTATATCCGAAATCATCTGTGGTAAATCTTAGGAAATTTCATGAAACTTTTATGGTCTAAATGTGAGTTATAAATTTTAAATACCGAACTTTTTCAAAAGTTTCATATAAAAACATGTTGATCCTGCCTTTATGTCTAGGCCTAAAATTTTGCACAAAGTAGCGTCTCTACACCCCATATCATCTATAGTAAATTTCAAACAATTTCATGAGATTTTTATGGTGTGAATGCGAGTTAGAAATTCTAAATACCGAACTTTTTCAATAGTTTCCTATAAATGTACTTACAAATGCATGTAGTAGATTAGCAAAGGGTGAGTTGGCAACGGGATTGAAATGGGTTTCAACCCATTTCAACCATTTGGGTTGGGTTGGGTGGAAATGCTATATGGGTTGGGTTGGGTTATGGAAGATTTTCTTTGGATTGGGTTGGATGGAGTTTTGAGCTTCTTTAAGGATCTGTTTGGTTGGAGTGATGAAAGTGGAATGGGATGGGATAGAATAGGATGAGATGGTTCCACAAAAAAGGTGGAACCACATGGTACAGCATCTAAGAAGAATATTCTTTAAATTTGCACAGGCTCATCCCACTTTGGACCATTCCATCCCACCCCATCCCTCAAACCAAACACATAGATAGACTTGATCAAATGAACCATCCCATTTCATCCTACCTCATCCCTCAAACCAAACACTTCCTAAATGAAGATTGGGTTGGGTTTGGATTGGTTTTAACCTGTTACCACCCCTAGTATTGCCTGCTCAAGAGCTACAAAAGCATGCACCCTTAAACAGTGTGGCCTCCGCGGGCTGACATGTGGCTTCTCGGGAAGGAAGTCTGGGCACATGGCCAAGATCAACAAACCGATCAAGCTGCCGGGCAAAGTAAAGGAGGCCATTTTCGATGCTCTAAAGAAGAGCGACGAGCAGCTCACGAATGCTGTATCATCATTGCGGCAGCACGGCGCAGAGATGCCAGACATGTCGTGGGCGTGTGGCTACACTGATGCGCACATAGCTGAAATGAAACCAAAATTCCAAAATCAGTTTGAATTCTTATTTAGATTTGATTTCTTGTGAATCCTGGTCAAATTCCACATTTATCCCAGCCGTTCAAGCTCCAGGCTCAACCTGCCACATCGCTTCCTTGAACCATTTTCGTGCAAGCACTGTTCACTGATCGAAAATATCACCACCACCTGATCTTTTCGCCGGCACCCCTTCCCGTCACTTCCCACCGCTGCCACGCCCCTACCAACTAGTCAGAGCCTGTACCACGTCATCTCTCTCACCTCTGACACTACTTAATTGCATCGGCAATGCGTCAGCCCAACCAGCAAAGCTCGCCGCCGCCATAGCTCTCTGTTTTCTCATGACCAACCACCCCATAGTCACAACTTTTGACCACAGTCCGAGAAGCACATAGCTCGAGATGCGCTCACATGCTAACTTTCCTGCTGCCTCTCCGAACCATGCAGAGCCTTCCCGACCCCTGTCGCCACTGCCGTCCAAGTTCATTCTCTCTGCCCTAATCCTCTCACCACCGACCTGACTCGCCTCTGACCGCTTTTGACTACTGCAAATGCTACGCCCGAGACAACTCGTACCTCTCCTCTGCCAGCTCAAGCCGCCCTACGCCTTTCCGTCATAGTTGTAAACCTCACTCACTGCCTTGCCGACCATCCTGCTTTCTCTCTAACCACCGCCTTGCCGACTTCCCTGCTCTGTCTCTGCTGTCATTATCTCACAGCCACCACCTGACACACCACATCACCTTTTGACCGCCGCAATGCCATGCCCGAGGCAGCCTATACCTCCCCTCTCCTAGCCACGCCGCACCCACCCACACCTTCCTGACCTCTACCACACGCCGCCATCTCCATAGCCCTGCCCTTATGCCGAACCGCCATGGGACGCCTATAAAAGCCCGAGATCCCCTCTAGATATCGCACAGGCATCCAGTGAGCCACCACCACCCCAATTGAGTTTTCGACTAGAGCCTCGTCAGCGACTGCCCGAAGACCTCAAAGTAAGCCAAGTATCAATTCCATTTATTCAATCGATCAAATTCCAATTGCTCTCAGTTGTAGCACCTTTAGGCTCTCAGAAACACCACTGAACCACTGCTTTAGCCCCTCGAGCCCCTTATCGTGCTGGTGACTAGTGCCGCCGCCTGACCTTGAGACCTCGCTGTGGACAGCTTGGCTCAACCATTCCCGACCCAAGCCACCACTTCCTTGAGCTTTCTCTAACCCCAGAGATGCCCAAATCCTAATGCTATTATCCTCTTAACCTGTCCTTAAGGCCTGTGCCATTCAAACGTCCCGAAGAGAGGACCTTGCCACCAGCAAACGCCAACCCCCCAGCTACCGCTGGGCCCGAAAATGAAAACCCCCAGACACCAGGAACCCACCCATGGTCATCGAATGATGTTTCAACCATGGATTCCCCGATACGTCTGAAATCTCCAGTCGCCCCCTGCTTCAACTCTAACCGCTCCGCTGCTTGAAGTTTCCGACCACCTTGTAGTTGAGAGAGACATCGACTGCGCCGTTTTGAGTCCTAAGCAACACCACTCAGACGTCGTCCGATGCTTTTAAGCCACTCGTACGCCATCTATTGTTTTAAGCCACTCGTACGTTGTTCAATGCTTTTAAACTGCTTGAATGCCGTCTGATCTCTTAAGCCACCTAGACGCCATCCAAACCCCGCAGCTACTCATACACTGTCCGATCTTCTTCGACTTCGCACTCGACTACTCAGGAGTCGTTATGACCGCGCTGTGGTTTACGACCACAATGTGGCTTATGACCGTACTATGATTTATGACCACATTGTGACATACGACCGCATTGTAGTTTACGACCACGCTGATTACACGGTCTCAGTAGTCGCAGCTCAATTACGACCATGTCTTCTAGCTCCACCAATACCTTCGACCACATGAGTACTCATAAGGTTCTCCGAGTACGAACAGTAAAACCCGCAATGAACAGTACCAAGCACGTTACTGTTCATGAAACCCCAAAATGCTTATATACATCTATTTTGACTGTTTTAAAACCATCTATCCATTCCTCAGCTCCGTTTTCCCACACCAAACTCCTATAATCCCCAAACCTACTTTATTTGGTTTTTTTGGATTTTACTTCCTTGTTTTATTTCTTTATTCCTAGCTCAATCCTTCGAGCATGGAATTGATTTAGTTTCTTTTTCTTGCACCAGCACACGACATCGTAGACTAGCTGGTCCAGGAAGGAGAAGCTCAAGTTCAAGCTCAAGAATCAGAAGAATACGAATCAGTAGAATACATTAGTCCGCAAGGCAAGTCACATGTCTTTGATCATGTTGAACCAACATTCCTTTAATTATTTATTTATCAATATTTTCATTATGTTATTTATGCACTGATATTTCTTGTACAATAAATATTTAGAATGATATGATATTAGTTATGTCCTACCACGTGAAAAAGCCCTGTTTTATTTTATGGACATATTCACCTTGATAAGCTCTAGTAATAATAAATAACTATAAAAATATACCATGTTAGTTTAGGAAATTCAACTATTTTACACTAGTAGTTGTTACAGACAAGGCCATTTGGAACAGAATACCCTGGTGGTGGTTGTATGTAAACCTCCTCATGCAAAACACTATTAAAAAAGGCATTCTTAATATCCAGCTGAGAGAAAGACCACCGGTGAACAGAAGCAACTGCAACAAGACTGCAAACAGTGGTCATATGGGAAACCGGGATAAACGTCTCATCGTAATCACAACCATGCTCCTGCTAGAAGCCACGAGCCACAAGACGAGCCTTATAGTGCTCAATAGTACTATTAGACCTGGTTTTAATCTTGTAAACCCACTTGCACGTGATAGGACAAGCATGCACAGGCATCGGTACAATATCCCAAGTTTTTGTACATCTAAAAGCATCAAGCTCCTCTGCCATAGGAGCTGCCACTCAGAATGAGAAGCAGCCTCACGATAAGAACTAGGCTCAATGACAAAGAGAGCATGAGCAGTCGAAGTAAAACCAAGACGATCAGGAGGTCGAAGAGATGTCCGGTCATGAAGGGCGTAACGAGGAGCATCATCATGAAGAACGAGGACGTCTAGAGTAGTGCACCCCAGAGAAACGAGACGGTGGTGCTGCAGGAGCAAGAGGTGGTGTTGTAGAAGGCAACACAGGAGGTGAAGGTACAGAAGGAACCTCTAGAGACAGACTAGAGGAAGGCTGTGAAAGGGGAGACATGGGTGAAGAATCAGGGAGGGACAATCAGGATATCGTCTCGATGGTGGAAGCAGGATGAGGAGCTGAATCTCGATAGAAGAAAGGTCAAGATTCATCAAAGACAACGTCTCGTGAGATCCTAATCCATCGAGCAGAAGGATCATATCAGCGATAACCCTTATGCTCAGAACTGTACCCAAAAAACACACACTCAACTGACTGGGCTGACAGTTTGATGCACTCACGAGGCTGCAGCAGGACAAAACAGGTGCAGCCAAAAACACAAAGGTGACTGTACTAGGGGCTCTAAAGTAGGGATGCTCTATAGGGCTGACATCCTTAAGAGCTGTGGAAGGCTGCATATTGATGAGATATGTAAACGTAAAAATAGCCTCCGCCTAGAACTGTGGTGGAACGTGAGAGGAAAGGAGAAGAGTGCGAGCAGTCAAAAACAGATGACGGTGCTTACGTTCAGGAACCCCACTCTGAGCATGGGCACTAGGACAAGAAGACTGGTAAAGAGTGCCCTGCTCAGAAAGAAATTACCTGAAAGCACCAGAATAATACTCTCTAGCAGAATCACAGTGAAAAATATGGATAGAGGACTCAAACTGAGTATGAACCATCGTGGCAACGCTATGATAGATTACAAGAAACTGAACACGGTTAGATATAGGAAAAAGCCAAGTGTAGCGAGAATAGTCATCAATGAAAATTACATAGCATTTATGCCCGTCTTTTGAGATAATAGGCGCAGGTCCCCATACATTTGAATAAACTAAATCAAAAGGATGAGAAGACATGGACTCACTAGAATAATAAGAAAGTTGTAGCTGCTTGCCTAGCTTACAACCCTGACAAAACATTAACGTGTCAATAGTAACACATTCAAGAACACCCTAACAAACTAATGAAGAAAGACGAGAACCACACAGGTGTCCTAAACGGTGATGCCACTGCGCAAAAGCTCCAGAGGTGGTAGCAGCAGTGGCGGTAGAGGTAGACATGGTAGGAGCAACTGAAGTGGACGGAAGGTGGAGGCGATCGAGAATGTAGAGACCCTGACGATCCCTACAGCGCCAGCTAGTCCCAAGTACCGTCCCTATCTGTCGATCTTGGATGAACAGGTGTGAGAGTCAAAAACAACCCTACAACCAAGATCAGTGAGTTGTCCCACTGAAAGAAGCTGCATGGTAAGTTGGAGAACATGAGAAATAGCTGAAATAGAAAAGTCAGTGGACAAAAGAATGCCCTGATAGCTGACAGATAAGGAAGTACCGTCAGCTGTTTGAACAGAGATAGGAAATTCAGGAGGTCCTACTGAAGTGAGAGATGTGGAGTCCGGTGTCATGTGAAATGAGGCACTAGAATCTAGAACCCAAGAGGTACTTGGAGGAAACATCTGAGCTAGACTGGCAAAACCTGCTGAGCTGTGAGAGAGCTGCTGAAGTATAGCCTAGTAGAGCTGCTAAACAGAGTCACCTTTCTAAGTAGAAACCGATGAGCTGGTATGTTCTCCTGTGAAGGAAGGGCCTCTATGCCCCCCTTTGGTCTCCCACCCCCACGTGCCTTGTTTCATTTTTTCCGCACCGCACAACTCTGGTAGTCGTGTCCGAAGTTCTTGTAGTAGTTGCACTAAACTTCAGTTGGTGCAAAAATAGTAGCGGAGACAGGCACCTGGGGAGAGGCCGTAGTTGAAGTAGATATCATTGTCGCAGATGAAGAAGGGGCAACAAGCACAGTCGGAACAGACTGTGCTGCTAACCCGAGATGAAGCTCTTCGGCCCAAAGTGTTGAAAGGGCCTCTGTAACGGTCAGTCATGGAGAGCGATTCAGCAGTTGAGCTTTGATAGGCTCAAACTCTGGGCGAAGATGGCAGATCAAGTCATAAAGGTGAAGGCGATCATGAGCCGCCTTCTGCACATTGTGACACTCCTAACAAAGTGGAGAGGCCAGCTCATCTATCTAGCACCAAAGACTTGCCAGGGAGTGAAAGAAGTCGTCAACAGAAGAATCTCCCTAGCGAAGCGTCTCCAACTCACGCTAAAGCAAAATGAACTTAGCATCACTACTCTGCTGGTATCACTCGCGCAAATACTCCCAGATCTGTCGAGTAGACTGTAGACCAACAATGTCTGGCTGGATGGAGTTGTGGACGCTGGCCACTAGAATGTCACAAAGACAGGTCTCGTTAGCACACCAGCGCTTGAAAGCGTCAATGGCATTTGCCTCATCAGCCTCATCAGCAATAGCATTTTCCTCCTTCTTGGCAGCCTCATCTGCTGCAGGAGGTGCAAAAGTAGACTGCCTAGGAGGAGGATGAAAAGGCGGTGGCAGAGAGGGGCGTGCACTAGTGACATGTCCCCAAAGGCGGACACCATTAAACGTGATCTCCATGAGAGAAGACCATAACATGTAGTTCATTCCATGGAGCTTTGTTCCTAAGAATAGGATTGCAGCAGATGGAATGGAAGCCATGGTAGGCGACGCTGGACGGCACGGTGAACAAGGCAATCAAGTCTAACAGGCGGCGCAGGATGGCGCAGCGGTTAGATCAACGTTGTGTTTATTCTTTTTTTCTTTTTTTTTTTGCACTAATGCAAAACTAATGACGTTGACCGAAACAGCTCAAATCGAGCAGACGCAGATGGCCAACTCAACTCTGGTGTCACCGAGGCGACGAGTAGGTGGTCGGCGGAGCAGGTGACCAGCAGAGCGTCGATGGCAGCAGCTCAGGTGGCGATGACTGCGCTCGATCTGGTGAAGACGACAGAGCAGGTGGTCAGTTGCTTAGGTGGCGGTAGCCCAGGCAACGGCAGCGGCTCGGGCAACGACGGCTGCACTCGATCTGGTGAAGACAAGGCGGTCGGCGGCTCGAGCAGCGATGGCCTGGGCAGCGGCGGTGGCTTGGGCGGCGGCGGCTGCACTTGATCTGGTGAAGACGAGGTGGTCAGCAACTCAGGCGGTGGTGGCTCGGGTGACCGTGGCGACGACCTGAGCAGTGGCAACGGCGTCGAAGGCAGTGGAAGAACAAGATTAGAGCCCTAGCTCTGATACTATGTTATGAATATTGTATATATTCATGAGGCCCAAAGCACAATATATATAGGGACTACAAGAGGATATACAGAGGTTCAAAACTAGGTTTTTTATTTGATACCAAAATAATAGAGGTTCTCCCTCTGGTCCAATATTTTGAAACCATCATACCCATATGAAGATTTTGTTCGAAATTCAAACTTATCAGAAACTAATGCTTTTCTAAGCATCTAGACCATATATCAATATAGTATTCCCAATTGACAGTATGCATTGCCTAAACCATATCCTAGAGGTTATAATGTGAGGGTATCAAGTTTTCAAGGAGATTCAATGCATACGAGTGGTCGTAACTACCATTACCCACAATTTAGCAATTTTAACAGAATATGCATGCATTCATAATAGATTTTGTAAACAATATACAATAATTGAAATGCTGGAATCAATATGGTTAAAGGGGGGGTGCTTGCCTTGCTCCTGTTGCTCAGAGAATATTTTGGATGCGTTCTCGACGACGTCTGGTGTGGAGTTGTCTAATTGGTAAATAAATCTAGATAAAAGCAAATAAGAGCTAAATAAATAGAGACAAGACTCAAATGTTTTTATAAATTCAGAAAGAACTTGTTTTATAAAAATTTAGAAACAAATATCACTAAATTTGGAGTTTGTATACAAAAGTTACAAGTGTTTGAGTTTTGGCTTTGTTTGAGTAATCTCAGCACTTTTTACGACTTCCCAAGCTCCTTGGTTGCTACGGTGTTCTTCCGACTTCTAACACACTTCGGCTATTAGCTACTCAATTTTATCTAAAACTACTGAAGCCTATGATCACTACAGCTTACGACCATCATAGCTTGCGATCTTATATTATGACCATTATCGCTACCGACCACTACGGCTACTGATTTTACGAGTACTACTTCGATACTTTGAATGTTCGAACCTATATGGTACTCAGTTGCCTTGATTACTAACTACCGATCGTGGTGCTTCGACCACGCGAGTCTTCGACTACGTCGGTCCTACCGCAACTCCAGTTGTACCATTCATATAGAGTCGATACTACTGATCTTCATCCACGCGGGTCTTTTGAGCATCGACTAGGCACTGTACGACTATCGATCGGGTATTGTAACTTACGACTACTGATCACGACTTACGACTATCGACCACGGCCTATGACTATTGACCATGGTTTACGACTATCGACCACAGATTACGACTATCGACCATGACTTACGACTATCGACCATGGCCTATGACTATTGACCAAAACTGTTACTTATGACTATCAACCGGTGCTGCGATTTACGACTATCGACTGGGTACCATAGGTTTCGACTATCGACTACAGTCATCGGTCAAAGATTATAAGTTCGTTTGTGGTTGAAGATTTTGACAATGACAGTGGTCAAAGATCTCGACTACTACTGCGGTCGAGGGTTTCGACATGTTAGTGGTCAAAGATTCCAACATCCAGCCGCAGTTGAAAATCTCAACGCGATACGGTCGAGGATGTCATGCCCTACAGCGGTCAAAGATAACTGCCACAACAGCAGTCGAAGATCACGACCACGCAAGCGGTCGAAGATCATGATGCTGGCAGCTGAAGATCATGACAAACAAGTGGTCGAAGATCACGACTACGCAAGCGGTCGAAGATCTCGACTAAGCTAGCGGTCGAATATCAGACCACACAAGCGATCGAAGATC
The DNA here is from genome assembly GCA_036346575.1 of Dendrocalamus sinicus. Classification (NCBI taxonomy): domain Eukaryota; kingdom Viridiplantae; phylum Streptophyta; class Magnoliopsida; order Poales; family Poaceae; genus Dendrocalamus; species Dendrocalamus sinicus. The sequence goes on from CM070644.1 coordinate 14,669,428, forward strand.
ACGACCAGGCCAGCGATCGAAGATCACGACCACACAAGCGGTCAAAGATCTTGACTAAGCAAGCGATCGAAGATCACGACGATGCAAGCGGTTGAAAATCTCGACTACGCAAGCAGTCGATGATCACGATGATGCAAGTGGTCAAAGATCTCGACTAAGTTAGCGATCAAAGATCATGACCACACAAGCGGTCAAAGATCTCGACCAAGCTAGCGGTCGAAGATCATGATGGCACCAGCAGTAGAAAATCTCAACAATGCCAGTGGTCGAAGTTCTCGACAACGTCAGCGGTCGAAAATTTTGACAGTGTCAGCGATCACAGATTTTGACTCCAGTTGCATCGAAGGATTTGACATAGCAGTGGTCGAAGGTTTTGACATTGAGTGCCACAATTATGTTCTCATGTTTGACTATTATGGTTTTCTTTATGATTGCTTTTAGTTCTCCATTCGACTATGATTACTTTAGTTTCTCTTTTCGATTTCACATTCTCTATGTGGGAGGAGGAGCTCACCAATGGCGATGGCGGCTCACGAGAAGGAGCGGGAGGAGCTGGCATTGGAGACCTCATCAGCGGTGAAGGGGTCCGCGATGACAATGATGTCCAGCAATAGAGAAGCTACGAAAACATGTGTGCATGAGCTTGCATGCCTACATGCGAAAGTACGGGTGTTAGGAATCGAGGTACGACTCACCGGAGAAGGGATGTCTTGCAGAGGTGTCCTGGTCGAAGATGAAGGAGAAGGCCTAGTTCGAGTGATCCACCGAGTGATCTACTGCACGAAAGGCCAATCAAATAAGCAGTGTGCTTGAAGAGGCAAGCGCATTGAGACGCAGTTTGGGGAGGAGAGGAGCTCACCAAAGTTGCTAGAGCACAGTAGCGTGCTCGTCGGAGTTGTGTACAACTTTGGGTTTTCTCGCTCTTCCAGAGCAGAGTGCTCAAGGATCGTGCGCAAAAGACCAAGTGGCGAGCTAAAGAGCTATGACACAATCGAGGTGGGTTTTATAGGCATAGCCTCGGACTCTCGCCGTAGAGTGCTAGGTGAAGAAGACAACAACGGGGAAGAGAGCGGTCGCGTCAGAGCGACGAGTTAGGTAGGAGTGGGTAGCAAAAGAGGGGAAACCATGAGTGTGGCGTCTAAAACTGGGTGCAGCTCAGGTCACGACCTCGGCGGAGCGGGTGCATGCGCACAAGGTGGATGATGAACCCTATCAGCAGGCCTGGCGCATCAACAAGCAAAGCGAGATGGCCTGACAGGATTGTCTTGACATGCAAAAAAGGGTTTAGGAGTCTATGTGTTACTTGTGTTCTCAAGTACTCGTAATAGAGCATGCTAGCTGGTCTAAGCCTCTCAAGCAAGAGCAAACTGATAGGAGATCTCGAGGGCCAACTTAGCAGTCGAGATGCAAAGCTGGGCACAAGGCTAGGATGCATGGAGGAAAGGTGTGGCGCAGGGTATGGGCAATCAACAGAGAGAAAAAACAATGGGTGTGGCATCCAAACAATGAGCATGGTGTCAAAAATCAGTGGCCTGTGCTCAGGCAGGCTGGAGGTCGAAGAAGGGTCCTGCAAGTGAGCCACACTCGACAGTGAGAGAGAGATAAAGAGTGAGGTGAGCTGAGGTTTAGGCAAAAGCTAGACACATTATATGAGCTCGAAAGATTATGAAATCTTTGCAAATGCTCCTTGTTGCAATTAATCTAGACTTGGTTGGTAAACATCGAGTGCAAAGTACGAGTCGGTTCAATCAGGTTGTGGAATCGAACTAGGAGTTCAAGTTGTTTTTAGTTTTAGAGTCCAATTTCAATAAGAAATCAAGTCCGAGTCCAATTTGTAATTGGAGATGTTTTTCTATCTTTAAGTTTTAAACTTGAGTATAGATAGAGGGGAGTTTACCCCAAAAGAGGTGTGGCGATTGAAGCACCACCAAAAGATCTTGTTTATTCCATTGCCCTGTTATTATCAGATTGTTGTCATCGTACTCGAAGAACAGAGAAGTGCCGAGAACTCGAAAGGCTTCGATTTTGACTAACGAAGCCGGGTGGACGGTCAAAGTTCGACTTCGAGCGAGAAGTCGAAGAGTATCAGATGGTGTTTAAGTAGTAGAGGAGAATCGGACAGCATTCGAGCAGCTTCAGAGCATCGAATGGTGCTCGAGTAGCAGAGGAGAATCGGATGGCGTTTGAGCGGCTTCAAAGCATCAGACGGCGTTTGAGTAGTAGAGGAGAATCGGATGGTGTTCGAGCGGCTTCAGGGCATCGGACGGTGTTTGAGTAGAGAGGAGAATCGGACGGTGTTCGAGCAGCTTCAGAGCATTGGATGGTGTTCGAGAGGTATTACGAAGGATTAAAGCGAGGAGCAGTCGGAGATTCTGAGTGCAGGAGCGGTCGGAGATCCCGGGGCACGCAGTGGTCGAAGGCTACGGTGGCCGAAACTAACACTCCTTATATAGTGCAGATGATTGTGTAAATTTTCAGTGTGTTATCTTCTCTTGATTTTTCTAGAAAAATCTAAGAAGGTTTCTTATCGAATTTAATTATACTTATCTGGTTTAAATAGTTTCAGAACTTACTTCGATATTTATTTTCAGTGCCACAATTTATACTCGTGGCCTTTTTAAGATGGTTTCCACCATGAGTTTTCTCATGCCAACTTTTAATCATCTTTCTAGTTTTTATAACTTAGTCTAAATTTTTGTTTTACATTACATGCACTTTTGATTTTTGAAATTCAAAATTTTCAATAAAACTCTGATAAAGAGCCGAAGAAATAAAAATGCATTCAAAAAGTTTAAAATTTTTCTCATTTTTGCATGCCCTAAATTTTAGGATGTTACAGATATACCCCCTTAAACAGAATCTAGTCCCCGAGATTCAGTCAGAGAGAATAGGAAGGAGTAAAGGTTAACTAATTAGCAGTAGGTTGCAGGGTTTTGCTGAACATTACATTCTTTGTTTGGAGCAGTCAAGAGAGGAAATCTACACAAAAGTGGGGTTAACATTGGGAGAAGGAAGAAGGCAGGGAGCAACCTTATTATTCCGGATAGGTCCTAGTTGTCTTGTTTCCCTCTATCGCTTATGCTTGATGAAGACATAATTAGTGGGTCTATTGTGGGGTGAGGAGAGAACAAAAGCAAAGCAGAGACTCAAGTCTTGGTCATTGTGATGGTTGAGGTTTTCAAGTCGTTGTCATCTTTGATGATGTTGTTTCCTCCAAAGATCAGGATGTTGAGAGGTCTTCACTTGTTCTTGATTGTCTTGATCTTGGTTATTAGTCACTTCACGTTTGTAGACCTGGCCGGGTTTACAGTGAAAAGGCAAGGAGAAATAGCATGAGGTATAGGAAGAATCGCAGAGATAAGATAATCTAATCCCATTCTAGGCTTTTAAATAGCACACCCAAGAAGTTAGGGTGAAACATAAACCACACAGATTCTTTAAAACAAGTTTTTCTTGTGGTTGTGAAATGCAACGCCCGAGGGCAAAAAGGTAGCGTACAAGGTCCAACTAAAAATTTGCAGTAAAGCAACGTATACTGGTGGGGACATATATGAGGGTATCCTATGCAATACATCGGCACCTTAGTGTCCCTAAACACACAAAAGCTAGCTCACATAAAATCCCTAAAGTGATCTCTCTACCGATCTAGTCTTATAGTCTAGACCTGAGCATCGTTGTTGGGCTTGGCAGTGTTAGGTGTAGCAAAGCGTTGTCTTTTAAGTCTTCCAAAAACACTTGCTAGTTCCCATGGTTCATATTCAGATCATGCTACTCCTTTATGCGTACTTAACTAGAATTTTGAAGTGAGGCAAGTGGCTAGAAACAGTGGGAGAATTTTTTTTTTCCACGATAGCATGAGATGAGGACAGATGGTTTGAAGTAGTTGCAAAGTACATATTTTAAGCTTGTGCCATAGTTTTGAAAATCGTTGCAAAAAGCATTTAAAAGCAACGTTTGCAATAGTTCAAAATGAATTTTTGAAAAGCCCTTTTGGTGTAGTATATTAGGAACATTTTCAAATCATTTTGGTTCTGTTTTAATGAATATTGTCAAAAACTTTTATTTTCAGAAGGTACACTTTTCTTTAAAACAAAGGTCATCCTGAGACACGATGAGAAGGAAAACAAAAGAGTGATTTAGAAAGCAAAGAGAAGAATATAAAAAGTTTTGCTAATCTTACTTCTCATTTTTCACAATTATTTTTAAATTTAAAATAAGTTGTATTTGGCAAATAGGTCCTTAATCTAACAGCCATTCTATCTAGGACTTAATCTACAGTCAGTATGACTCTGATACCAAATCTGTGGGGACCCCGGGTGAGGCAACGCCTATAGCCGCTACATGTATTCTCCTGTACTAGTACTATGATCAGTAGCTAGTATACATATTCACAACATTGAGATCACATCATATACTTCGAATATATTTAATTTATAACAAAGTGGTTAATACAATAAGGTTATACAGCTTGTGACCAACTGGCTAAGAGTATACCAGAGTCAAGAGTAAATTGTAGTGGAAGACAAATAACTAAGTATAAGTATCAATCCAATGGTATTGCTTTTAGATGCATACAAGTGCGATGATATATAATATATCAGGCAAACCCATAATATTCATTAATTCAAAGAAGCATTGATTTAGAAAGAAAGTCATTGATTTAGCATGAATAGAAAGTCTTAATCATAGATTATACACACACACTTCTGAATTAGTTCGACAGATTCATAAACTTGTCCTCATTAGTCAATTATCTGGAGGCTGAAATCGAGTGGTATCTACAGCGACGTCAAAATGTTCCCTGCCAGTTTCAGTTGTACTGGACTTCCAGCTTAAGCAAATCATCAAATTTATCATGCATTCCACAATTTCCTATACAGTGCGTTCAGCTTCAGGGGGAAAAACACCTGATCTTAATATTAGGTGCAAAATATCAGGAAGGCATGCTCATATTGGAAAAAAGTATTACCGTTTCATTTCCTATCCGCAACTAAACAAGCATTGTAATTGGCAACAATGGATCAGAATGGCTGTCTCAGTTGATAGCATCCAGCAGTACGTAGCTGTCTCAGTTGATAGCATCCAGCAGTACGTAGCTGTCTCAGTTGATAGCATCCAGCAGTACGTAGTAACTGAACTAGAATTGCAAGAAAATGGATCAGAAATGCAGAATTGCGTCTCGTACTCTCAGTTATGAACTTATGATCCGGAAGTAACAATATGTCCATGAGTAAACTAGCCAAGCATTTCAACAAATGGATCAGAACAGCCACCTCACATGACAGTTGATTAGTATCCAGTACACTCAATAAAAATCAGTACAAACAGGGAATGCAGCAACAGAATAGTGGCCTTTAGAAACATGCCATTTCTGGAAATGCAGCAAATGATGATATCGCAGTAAATATCAGCATTCATACCACAAATCGCAAACTCAGTGTACACATGAAGGCTCCTAACAGCCAAATGATATATGTTTTGCATTCCTGTCATGGTCGGTATTCCGTATACACGACGACGTGCGGCGCCAGCTACGGAGGACGGTTCCAACCGAGACGCTAATACGAATTAGAGTCCAACTATTATATGCTATTCTCCTTATTGCCTTCCAATCAATTAGCTTATCTGTAACAGATTAGGTTTGCTTGTAAGTCTCTATTTAAGAGGCACATTAGATCAATAAAGGGCAAGAAAGGAACAACTCTCATATCTCATCTCCTATTCTCTCTACTCTCATCTCCGTTTCCGGTACACCGCCTGCCAACGACGGCGGAACGCCAACCATCCACACGGCCAGTCCCTTCCCATCCATACTACCTTCGATCGGTTGCCCGGGCACGTAACATCTTGGTATCAGGGACCATGTCGACGGAAGAAGCGGATGCGCCGGATGCCATGGCGCAGCTGCAGAAGGATATGGCTGCAATCCTGGCAAACTTCGCCACGCTTGCGTCCAAAAAGGATGTTGCGGATCTTAGCCGCGCGGTGGCAGTTACCACGGCCAGAGTGGTCGCCTTGGAGCAGATGAGGCCAGCAACAGAAGATTCCTCGTCGTCCGGCGCGCATGTAGGAGCGCCGCGGCTTGGTGGTATGGGGATATTGGCACCTCCCGAGACACTCGGCCCTCCGCCGGTCAGTTCAACTGCAGCAGCGGCGCCACGCTACTACAAATTGGAGTTCCCTAAGTACGACGGCAAGGAGGACCCATTGAATTGGCTCAATCATTGCGAACAATTTTTTCGAGGCCAGAAGACGGACAACAGCGATCGGGTGTGGTTGGCGACATACCACCTCACGGGAGCGGCGCAAGAGTGGTATTACCATTATGAGCGCACCCGCGGTGCACCATCGTGGGATACTTTCAAGGAGATGTGCCATGTGCGTTTTGGACCGCCAATCCGCAGCAATCCGTTGGGTGAATTGAAACGTTTGACACAAACCGGCTCGGTGGAAGCATACCAAGAGAAGTTTCTAGCCTTGTTGGGTCGTGCTGATCCCCTACACGAACGACAGCAAACGCAGCTGTTCACGGCGGGGCTCCAAGAAGAAATCTGTCTCGACGTGGAGATCCAACAAACCGATGATTTACAGCTTGAAATGAGCCTTGCTCGGGCTTATGAGAAGAAGATCAGGGCAACACGCGCTTCTTTCCGACCGGCACCCAGGGTTCCCACATTCTCGTCGTCCACTACGTCGCCGACGCCTGGGCATTCGGCGGTTACCACCTCTGTTGCGGCACCGGAAGCACGACACTTTCGGCGTTTGTCTCCGGCAGAGTTGGCCGAGCGACGTTGCCAGGGGTTGTGCTATAATTGCGACGAGAAATTTTTTTGTGGGCATCGCTGCGCCAAGCTGTTCTACATCGACTACGACGACTCGGCGGTCGATGATGATGGTTGGGAACCCACCGATGATCCAAGGGAACCGCGTATTTCGTTAAACGCGCTTTCCGATTTTGGTGGTTCAAATACTATGCAGCTAACAGTACACATCGCCGGGCATGCCGTGATCGCCTTGATCGATTCCGGTTCCACACACAACTTTATCAATCAACAGCTCGTCCACCGTCTTCAACTACCACTTACACCAGTCAAGTCGGGCCTCCGTGTCCGGGTGGCCAATGGCGATCGGCTCTCCAGCACAGGTGTATGTCCGGCCTTACGTCTCGCAGTTGCAGACAAGGAATTTGCAGTGGACTGCTTCGCTCTCAACTTGGGTTCATTCGACATCATTCTGGGCACCCAATGGCTCCGTACCCTCGGTCCTATTCTCTGGGATTTTGACAGCCTTCACATGACCATATGGCGCCACGGTCGGGAGGTCGTATGGCAGGGGGTTGCAAGTTCAAGGCCGGCGGCGCTCACGGCAATTACACCCGAAGACATACTTCAGCATCTCCTGCGTGAGTTTGACGATCTTTTCAGAGAGCCGAGCGGCCTGCCTCCCCCACGTATTCACGATCATCGGATACACCTCAAGCAGGACACAGGGGTAGTAGCAGTTCGACCATACCGTTACCCACAACTACAGAAGGACGAACTCGAGAAGCAATGTGCGACTATGCTAGCACAAGGGATTATCAGACCGAGTACATCGCCGTTCTCCTCTCCGGTCCTGTTGGTGCGCAAGCGGGATGGTTCGTGGCGATTCTGTGTAGATTACCGCACCCTCAACGCTGTTACTAGTAAAGACAAATTTCCCATTCCTGTCGTTGAGGAGTTATTGGACGAGTTGCGGGGCGCATGTTTCTTCACCAAGTTGGATCTCCGCTCTGGCTATCATCAAGTTCGCATGCATTCGGCTGACGTCCACAAGACAGCGTTCCGCACTCACCATGGCCACTTCGAGTTTTTGGTAATGCCGTTCAGTTTAACCAATGCGCCGGCAACTTTCCAGGCCATAATGAACACGGTGCTCGCTCCCTTTCTCCGACAATTTGTACTCGTCTTTTTTTACGATATTTTGATCTACAGCCATTCATGGTCCGAACACCTTCATCATGTTCGCACCGTCCTCACCGCCATCCGCGCCAACCACTTGGTGTTGAAGAAATCCAAGTGCACCTTTGCGGCGCCTTCGGTCACATACCTCGGCCATGTGGTGTCCGCTGCCAGCGTCGCTATGGACAAACAGAAGGTGGCGGCTGTTGAAGAGTGGCCACAACCGAGATCGGTACGCACAGTTCGCGGCTTCTTGGGCCTTGCTGGTTACTACCGCAAGTTCATCAAGAATTACGGGGCATTGGCAGCGCCCCTCACCGGGCTCCTCAAACGGGATGCTTTCCGTTGGTCTGATCAAGCGGCATCGGCCCTCTCGGCCCTGAAGCATGCCCCGTCTACAGCACCGGTGCTCCAACTTTCCGATTTCCATCGCACCTTCGTGGTCGAATGCGATGCGTCGGGATCGGGTTTGGGCGCCGTTTTACATCAAGATGGCAGTCCATTGGCGTTCTTCAGCAGGTCGTTCCCACCTCGCTACGCCGGGCTCGCCGCTTATGAACGCGGGCTAATTGGGTTGGTGCAGGCCGTGCGTCACTGGCGTGCATATCTTTGGGGCCGCCCTTTCCTTGTTCGAACAGATCATTATTCTCTCAAATTTTTGTTGGACCAGCGCTTATCCACCATTCCGCAGCATCAGTGGGTTAGCAAGTTGATGGGTTTTGACTTCGCCGTAGAGTTCCGTCCGGGCCGGGCGAACACGGTGGCTGACGCACTCTCGCGTCGCGTGGAGACGGACGGACCGTTACTAGCCTCTCTGACCACTTCCACTTTCGACGTCTTCGACCAGCTGCGACAGGAAGTGGCGACGGATTCAAACCTGCAGCACCTTTGCGACGCTATAGTCCGCGGGGACAAGGAGCAGGCCTGGTCCGTGGTGGACGGCTTGATCACCGTGGAGCGTCGGGTGTTCGTTCCCGCGTCGTCCCCAAGCCTTCCTGCACTTTTGGCCGCCGCTCATATCGGTCATGAAAGCGTGCAACGCACGTTACAGCGCCTGCGTGCAGATTTTCATGTTCCGGGCGCTCGTCAGCTGGTCCAATCCTACGTCCGGGACTGCGCCGTATGTCAACGCAATAAATCAGAGCATCTACACCCAGCAGGTCTACTTCAACCCTTGCCGGTTCCAACTCACGTATGGATGGACATTGCCATGGATTTTGTTGAGGGCCTTCCGCGTGTGCATGGCAAGTCGGTCATCATGACGGTCATCGATCGCTTCTCCAAATATGCGCATTTCATTCCCCTCGGCCATCCGTACTTGGCGACATCTGTGGCTGCAGCCTTCTTCGACAACATTGTGCGTCTTCACGGCATTCAATGCTCAATCGTCAGTGACCGTGACACAGTGTTCACCAGTTCTTTTTGGCAGGAGCTTTTTCGTCTATCCGGGGTGCAACTCAATTTCACTTCCGCTTTTCACCCCCAAAGTGACGGACAGTCAGAAGCGGCCAATAAGGTGATTATCATGTATCTTCGTTGTTTGACGGGCGACAGACCTCGTCAATGGCTGCGTTGGCTTCCATGGGCAGAGTATTGCTTCAATACCGCCTATCAGTCTTCTCTCCGGACAACGCCGTTTCAGGTGGTGTATGGACGGCCTCCCCCTTCGATTCGTTCCTATGATAAGGGCGAGGCGCGTGTACCGGCAGTGGAACAAGCCTTGCTGGATCGCGATGATTTTCTCCTGGCCACTCGAGAACATCTCCTTCAAGCTCAAGATTATGCCAAGCGCTTTTATGATGCTAAGCACCGTGATGTTTCGTTCGGCATCGGTGATTGGGTGTGGATTCGGCTCTTGCATAGGCCGGCCGGTTCTGTTCCAGGACACAGCAAAGGGAAGCTGGCTCCAAGGTATTATGGTCCCTATAAGGTATTAGAGCGCATCAGCGATGTTGCATATCGCGTGCAATTACCGGCGGGCGCTCGCATTCATGATGTATTCCACGTCGGAACATTGAAGCCTTTTCGTGGTGAGCCTCCCGCAGCGCCTCCTTCGTTGCCGGTTCTTCTTCATGGCCGGGTGCTGCCGTCGCCCGAGAAGGCAATTCGCAGCCGCATCGCCCGGGGCGTCCGGCAAATTCTTGTGCAGTGGACGGGCCAATCACCAACAGACGCCACGTGGGAGAATGAGGAGGATTTTCGTCGCCGCTACCCACAATTTCAGCTCGAGGACGAGCTGTTTCCGAAGGACAGGAGAGATATCATGGTCGGTATTCCGTATACACAACGACGTGCGGCGCCAGCTATGGAGGACGGTTCCAACCGAGACGCTAATACGAATTAGAGTCCAACTATTATATACTATTCTCCTTATTGCCTTCCAATCAATTAGCTTATCTGTAACAGATTAGGTTTGCTTGTAAGTCTCTATTTAAGAGGCACATTAGATCAATAAAGGGCAAGAAAGGAACAACTCTCATATCTCATCTCCTATTCTCTCTACTCTCATCTCCGTTTCCGGTACACCGCCTGCCAACGACGGCGGAACGCCAACCATCCACACGGCCAGTCCCTTCCATCCATACTACCTTCGATCGGTTGCCCGGGCATGTAACAATTCCAGACAAGAAACTACAAAGAAAAGAGTAGAAAATAAACCATAAAACTGTCGGTACCTGAAGACGAACATTCATTTCAGACCCAGTACTACATTTGCAAATCTTGGTCCCCCAAGAACATCTGTCACTAGCTACTGCTCAGAAAGAAAACTCACATGCTCACGGGTCAAATGGCCTACAGGACAAAGCAATAGAAGGCAGTATGGACATGTTTTCGTTGTATTATATTACAAATCAGGGTTCCAAAAACCGGCTCGTTTTGACCGGTTTCACCTAGAAACCGGAACCAACCCCCTCTTGTTTCGGGTTTCGGGTCAGGTTCCGGTTTGCAAAACCCTGATACTAACTGCTGTAGCCAACTCATAAATAAAAAGTACATTGTTTAATAAGCTAGGACATACTGCGGTGAAGAGCTTGACCATTCTAGTTCTAGTAAAAAAAATGTGCCAAATGGGCCAACCATTCTCCAAAAATGATCCAGTCCAGAGCCTAAGTCATATATCAGTTTACATTGAGGTAATCCAAGTGTACTGCGCACTGCCAAGAAATTTGGATCAAGTCTCAACAGAAAATCAAAACCGAATCAGATGGCGCGCCACCAACTTTCCTATCAAAACGTAAAAACCTGTCTGGTACCAATTCTACAAGCCCAGCTGATGACATTGGTCATTTCATGAAAACATTGGAATAGAGCATGCTAATGGGCCCATGGGGGAACAAAACGTAAAAAGAGCTCAGACACGTTAAAAAAAATATCGTTTTTTTTTTGTTGCACAAATATCAAATGATGGGCAACATATACAATACTATTCTACTAGCAAACTAGGGAACCAGAATTTCTAACCAAAGGAAGCAACAGATAACATCCCAGTGTTGCTGATCACTATCCCAATGTTCCGGTTCCAACCATCCTAGAAGAAAAAGTGGAAGAAAATCATATTCTTCAACCTGGGAATTGTAGTATTTGCATCTGTATCTCAGTATTCCTGTGAGCAAAAATTATTTGACACAACGTGGCCACAGCTCACAAGATTAGCAGAATCATGAGATCCTGGTGGGTCATGTTTGCCTGATTTTATCATAATTACCATGCTAGTACCAATCAAAAACATCATCAAGATCATCATCAGCATTTGCAGAAACATGCTCCCCTTCTTGGACCTCAGATCTGTGTGTACTCGGCTCCTTATCTGACCAATTTGAACCATTCTCTTCCTCCTCGTTGATGAAATCATCCAACGTGTTCTTATTACAGAGAAAAAGAAACAAGGTTAATGAAATAAATTCAATATAAACAAGGTGTGTGTTGGTTTGAGAAGAAACCTCATTTCCAGGGTTTCCTTCATTTGATGCACCCTCTTGTTTATGTGTATTGTTGATCTCTGGCAGCACACCTTCAATGTTTAGTTGTTTGATTACTTTTTTGAAATACAAATTATCTGTGTACAGTTGCAAAACAGAAGCATTAAGTTAAGCTAGATCACAAATCAGAAATCAGAATATGGCCTATACCACTTATAGAGCAATTTGTCACCTCTCGAGCAATGGATTATAGCATCGTGAACTTGCATCGGATGCTTTTTCTCCTCAGTTTTAAATTTTTGCCGCACCTGATTACGGGTCTTATCAGGGAATAGTTGCTGTATCATTGCAAAATCGCTACCAAATTGTCGCAAACCCTGGACCAGAATAAATACAAAAACACAAATTGTAGTGTCACCAACATATACAGGGAACCATCTTCTTAAAATTTTTTGTTAATCTTACAAAATGAAAATAGTTGCCCAAGTGGTTGATTTATTAAATACCTGGTAAAACAAGTCTGTGTCAGATTTTGACCATTTGGCCCGTGTTTGTTTGTTCATGTAGGAATGGTAATTCAGTTTGGTTGCATTTTCTGTTATGTGACTCTCTGTTCTGTCATTGTCATAGTTATCTAATTCCTTATCTCCAAAAAAATCAAAATCATCCGTATCTCCAAGTTGGGAGCTGCTGTGCATAAGAAAGATAAAAGGCATTAACCAACAGCAGGACAGTGGAAATGTCCGTAGAACTGACTAAATTTTTTTTTGCAATAGCTCTGCAGGACATGTGAATCAATTAGCTTTACCACAAACACACACTCAGGACATTATTAAATAATTGTGCTGCAAAAACATGTATTTTAAACAAAACAATGTCTAAATATAGTACAGAGATAGACTTTATGAAAGAAGACTAGATTGAAACTCTAAAAGGTTCTATAGTCACTAGTCAGCAGGGTAGGAATTGGTAGATAGTAAAAGGATTTTGGCTATCTCTACAGGAGTTGGATGAAACAATTGTAGTATGGTCAAGTATGAGGTGCATAGCACTAACAGAACGTGATAGAAGCTGTCTAGCAGCCCATCAAATTGAAGAACGCAAATTTTTATATGCTGGAACCAACAACCGCAGCAGCAATGTCATGTTCAAATAAACCATCTGAAACAGTGAAATGTCTCAGAAAATTACTCGTTTATTTTGCTACATTTAAGCTACAAACATCTGGATAGAAAATAATGAGTGGTACTACAATGATGAATCCATGAATCCTACACTACTTTCATAAATAGTTTACACAGAGAAAATTATGCATAATATTTGAAGTGAAAAAAAAGTATGACACCTTTGATTAGAGAAGGATGGTCCTGATGGAATTTTGTTAACCTGGGAAGACCCAAAACAAAACCATGAGCAACAGCATAAAAATGTTTCAGAAATAGAACTATTAAACGTAAGCACGTAACACAACAAAACTCACCTTAATACGCTCTCTGGCCTCTTGTAACAACCTAAGATGTGTCACACTTAGCTTCATGCGATCTATCTCATGATCAGGTGTTTCCAGCAATGTCTTGACTTCTAAAATGCACAAAATACAAGAAATAAGAGCTTGTATTATGTAAAATTGATGCTTTGTTATTTTATACAGCTACCTTTCATTCTCTTTTGACGAATTCTGTGCGTAAGCTTCTTCTCAGGCTGTTCTATCGATGTATCTTTCAAGGTTCTTTTATGACCCCGTGAAGATACTTCGCTTTTATTTTTCTGAAGCTTCTGCTGCTGTGATTCATCTACAGCAGAATCCTTCGAGGTGTGTTTGGAACTCCTCCAAGGTTCTTTACGTATACCTTTCCCCCTTGATTTTCTCCAGACCTTCTGCTTGCCTCCAACAGTGTACTCATCACCGCTGTCAATATCTTGTTCCACTGCTAATGGTTCAACATAGACTTCATCAAAATTAACAACAGCAGTATGCTCAGGTATCCCAACTTTCTGTAACTTTTTCCTGCTTCGTAGTTTCATAGATAATTCTGCCTTTCTGTTACGGATATGTATTGGGGACAGCATTACGGCAGAAGGGCCAAACTGCCACCCAAATCCAATCCGTGTTAGCAGTTTAACTCAGGTTAGGAGTCCTAGTCCAGTTCCCTTACGGACTGCTTTAGGGAAGTCTTTGCAGATTGGTTAAATAAGAGATTGTTTAGGATTCGGTCTAGGGAAGAGGCAGAGGTTGTAATCTATATATAACTTCCTGCGTTTGGGCGGAAGGATTAGCAAGGAAATAAAAGATTCCCTTCTTCCCCAAAAACCCTAATTCTCCAGGCGAATACCAGACACGGCGAGGCAGGAAGCGCCTCGCAGGGAAGAGGCTGATTCTTCCCAGGTCAGACATCCCTACAACCTGAGATCTAAGACCAAGGTTCACAACAGTTTGGTATCAGCTTCCATGGCTTCCGATTCAATCAACACAGAGTTCCGCGAGTTGAAGGCGATGCTGGGCACAATTCTGAAGCAACAGGAAGAACAATCTGCTGCGCATGCCAATCTGGAAGCTGCCGTTCTGGCTCTCGAAGGTCGCGTTTCTTCTCCAACGACAATCACCACGGCGGTTAACCCTCCTGCTCGCCTTAATCCCGGTGATCAATCTGCAACTGCAACTCCAGGTCGGTTCTATAAAGTTGATTTTCCACTGTTTGACGGCAATTCGGATCCATTGGAGTGGCTTGCTCGCTGTGATCAGTTTTTTCGTGGTCATCGTACTCTTGAGGAAAAAGTCTGGTTAGCGACCTATCATTTGACGAGCATCGCTCAACAGTGGTACTACAAGTTAGAGCGCACAGAGGGGATTCCAACTTGGCCCCGTTTTCAAAGTGCTTGCAAACTACGATTTGGTCCGCCTTTTCGTTCAAATCCAGTCTCCGAACTTGCTCTTCTTCGTCAGACGAGTTCCGTTGAGGAGTATGCACAGGATTTCTATCGCATACTCTGCCGCGCTGACAGTCTTTCCCCGGAACATGAAGTCGGGTTGTTTCTGGCTGGTTTGGGGGAACTCATCAAGTCCGATGTGGAATTACAAAACCCATCCTCGTTAGATACAGCAGTCAGTCTTGCCAAAGCAGCAGAGAGACATTACAAACTGCTATACAATTCTGGACTGCTCCTGCGTCAACAGCATTCAGGTTCCTTTCGTCGGCTCCAAAGTACCCCACAGCGCAACGGACGGCGCCATTGCTGTCTAAACCTCCTGAAGTACCACTCCTTCCCGCACCAGCAACAGGGCCACCAGCGCCTCCTCAGCGAACCTTCCGACGCCTCACACCAACTGAGATGGCTGATCGGCGACAAAAAGGTCTTTGTTTTAATTGCGATGAACAATTTACAAGAGGTCACCGGTGCAAGCGTTTGTATTGGATTGAAATTTTGGAGGAAGATGATGTTCCTGATAATGGGGCTGAAGATTCAGGGCCGCAGATTTCCCTTCATGCGCTGACAGGAATCTCTTCCGGGAACACTATGCAGCTGATTATCATCATTAACAACCACAAACTCTGCGCTCTGGTGGACTCAGGGTCTACTCACAATTTCATCCGTATTGAGGCTGCTCAGATGCTAGATCTCCCTTTGCAAGATCGCACGGGAATTAATGTGGCGGTAGCTAATGGGGACAGGTTACCCTGCCCAGGTTTTTGTCCATCCTTACCAATCTCCATTGATCATGAAGAGTTCAGTATCAGCTGCTATGCTTTACCTCTTCAGGGCTTCGACATAATTTTGGGCGTTCACTGGCTTCGCACGTTGGGACCGATTTTATGGAACTTTTCCACTCTGTCCATGTCTTTCTGGCATCAGGGACATCAAGTGAGATTTCGGGGAATACCGCACCGAGCGTCCTCTCGCTTGTTTGCGCTGACTGAATCTCCTCAAGCTCTACTATCAGACTTGCTGTCGGACTTTCAGGACATTTTTCAACAGCCCTCAGGATTACCTCCTCAACGATTCTTCGACCATCGCATTCATCTGTTGCCAGGGGCTCAACCAATTGCTGTCCGACCATATAGGTACCCCCACCACCATAAAGATGAAATTGAAAAACAGTGTGCTGACATGTTATCGCAGGGGATCATCCGCCCGAGCACTTCTCCCTTCAGTTCACCCGTGATTTTGGTCAAGAAAAAGGATGATTCATGGCGTCTTTGTGTGGATTATCGGGCTCTTAATACCCAAACCATCAAGGACAAATTTCCAATCCCGGTGGTTGACGAGCTATTAGACGAATTGAAACATGCCAAGTACTTTACCAAGCTGGATTTGCGATCGGGCTATCATCAGATACGAATGCACCCGGATGACATCTATATGACAGCTTTCCGCACACATCACGGACATTTTGAGTATCTGGTTATGCCTTTCGGCCTTTCTAATGCACCAGCAACCTTTCAGGCTGTTATGAATGCGATTCTCCAATCATATCTTCGCAAGTTCGTGTTGGTTTTCTTCGATGATATCCTCATTTTCAGTCCGTCATGGTCGGAACACTTATGCCATATTCGAGCAGTTTTTGCTCTTCTTCGGCATCATCAACTTTTCCTTAAGCAATCAAAGTGTTCCTTTGGCACATCGTCAGTATCTTATTTGGGTCATGTTATCTCCATCGAGGAGTCTCGATGGACCAATCCAAGGTCTGAGATATTCAACAATGGCCGATTCCTAAATCTCCCCGCCATCTTAGGGGATTTCTGGGACTTGCGGGTTATTACCGTAAGTTTATACATCACTTTGGATCTATTGCTGCTCCTTTAACGCAATTACTCACCAAGGATGGATTCTGTTGGACGCAAGAGGCAGATGCGGCGTTCACAACCTTGAAAGAGGCCCTCTGCAGACCAGCATTCTTGGCTCTTCCAGACTTCACTAAACCATTTATAGTAGAATGTGACGCCTCGGGCAGTGGGATTGGCGCTGTTCTACATCAGGGATCAAAGCCTATTGCGTTCTTCAGCCGAGCAATCCCTCCTCACCACGCCAAGTTAGCGGCATATGAGCGCGAACTCATCGGTGGTCAAGCAAGACGCCATTGGCGCCATTATCTTTGGGGCAAGCCGTTCATTGTTCGTGACCGATCATTACTGACTTGAAATATCTCATTAGATCGCGTTTAAACACCATCCTCAACACCATTGGGTAAGCAAACTCTTCGGGTTCGACTTCCAAATTGAGTTCAAATCAGGTCAAACAAATACCGTTGCGGATGCTTTGTCTCGGCGGGATGAAAACATGTCTGTATCAGCCATCTCAATGCCAACTTTCCAACTGCTTTCACAACTGCAAGAAGAAGTCAGCTCGCTGCAGGAAATTCAGCAACTACAGACTCAGTTGGCAGCCCAAGATCTCCCTCCACACTGGTCCTTTGTTGATGGCTTCTTCCTGCACAGGGGCCGCATATTTGTTCCACCTTCGTCAGTCCACATCCCACAGATCATATCTACATATCACGCCATTGGTCACGAAGGGATCCAAAAATCTGTGCACCGCATTCGAAAGGATTTCTATATTCCCCAACTTAAAAGCCTGGTTCGCGACCATGTTACATGTTGTGAGACTTGTCAACGCAATAAGGTGGACCATCTTCACCCAGCAGGTCTTTTGCATCCTCTACCGATTCCCCATCAAATCTGGTCTCATTTCTATGGATTTCATTGATGGGTTCCCTCGCGTTCATGGGAAATCAGTCATATTGACGGTAGTGGACAGGTTCTCGAAATATGCGCATTTTGTTCCATTGGCACATCCTTATACGGCTCAATCTGTGGCTCATGCCTTCTTTGAAGCTATTGTGCGCCTTCATGGCTTTCCCGAATCCATTGTCAGCGATCGGGATACCATTTTCACTAGCAATTTTTGGAAGGAACTCTTCACATTAGCAGGAGTATCACTCGACATGACTTCAGCATTTCACCCGCAAGCCGATGGCCAGAGTGAAGTTGTGAATCGCACAATTGAGATGTATCTTCGCTGTCTCAGTGGGGATCGACCTCGACAGTGGGTTAAATGGCTTCCATGGGCGGAATTCTGCTATAATACTTCATATCATTCCGCTCTCCGCTGCACCCCCTTCCAGGTTGTCTATGGACGTGCTCCTCCGGCGCTTATTCCTTACAAAGAGGGATCCACCCAACTCTCAGCAGTCGATGCCCTCTTTCGTTCCCGTGATGACTTCCTGCGGGACATCCGAGAACGCCTACTGCAGGCACAGCAGCGCATGAAGGATTTCTATGACAAGCA
Organism: Dendrocalamus sinicus; assembly: GCA_036346575.1. NCBI lineage: Eukaryota > Viridiplantae > Streptophyta > Magnoliopsida > Poales > Poaceae > Dendrocalamus > Dendrocalamus sinicus. The sequence goes on from CM070644.1 coordinate 14,687,573, forward strand.
TCATCGGGAGGTTGAATTTGCAGTTGGCCAGTGGGTCCTACTCAAGCTGCATCATCGCCAAGCAGTGGGCATCACCACAAAGTTTTCCAAATTATCACCCAAGTACTATGGGCCTTATCAAATCGTCGACCGAGTGGGACAAGTGGCATACAAACTTCAGCTACCTCCATCTGCGCGTATCCACAATGTTTTCCATGTGGCTTTGCTGAAGAAATTCACGGGTTTACCTCCTTCGTCCCCGCCAGCCTTACCTGATATGCTTAATGGTCGGGTCCTGCCTTCTCCAGCAATGGTTATGCGTTCCCGCCTTCGTAAAGACAAATGGGAGGTACTGGTCCAATGGGTTGATCAACCAGCTGCTGAAGCTTCTTGGATGCCGCTGGAGGAGTTCCAACGCCAATATCCAACGTTCCAGCTCGAGGACGAGCTGTTTCCGCAGGAGGGGGGAAATGTTACGGATATGTATTGGGGACAGCATTACGGCAGAAGGGCCAAACTGCCACCCAAATCCAATCCGTGTTAGCAGTTTAACTCAGGTTAGGAGTCCTAGTCCAGTTCCCTTACGGACTGCTTTAGGGAAGTCTTTGCAGATTGGTTAAATAAGAGATTGTTTAGGATTCGGTCTAGGGAAGAGGCAGAGGTTGTAATCTATATATAACTTCCTGCGTTTGGGCGGAAGGATTAGCAAGGAAATAAAAGATTCCCTTCTTCCCCAAAAACCCTAATTCTCCAGGCGAATACCAGACACGGCGAGGCAGGAAGCGCCTCGCAGGGAAGAGGCTGATTCTTCCCAGGTCAGACATCCCTACAACCTGAGATCTAAGACCAAGGTTCACAACACTTTCCAGCATCCAATGTTGGTTGTTGATCAACAGCATGCTCTGATGGCTCCCCCTCATGGTACTGGCTCTCACTATCAGTATATTCCTGATCATTTGAATGCCGTTCCCCCTCATGGTACTGGCTCTCCCTATCAGTATATTCTTGATCATTTGAATGTCGTTCTTCAGTAATACAATGCTGAAAAAAATAAGAGGGTAAGAGAACAGACCTTGAAATATTTAGGCAAATATAACTCACTCAAGTCATGATATCATATTATCATGGCATCACATACTCTAACCACAAAGTCTGAATTTCAGCATACACATACCTTTTCAGCTGTTTGCTGAGGTGAGTTGTTTACATTTTCATCAGTTGCAATGTCATTAGGAGAAACCCCCTCAGAAGCATCCGGTAGAACAAACGATACTGATTTTCCTTTGCGATTTTTCCTTCCAAGATTAGGTTGAAATTTATTGGTGGCTTCAGCTGTAACAGACATAGTTTTGCACCTTATGAGAACTTAACAGGAAAGCTGGTCAAAGCTATACATATTAATACACAGTCAACAGCACATGAAGTATGGTCCAATCAGAATATGAGTGTTATGCCAGGTAACACCACTAATATTATACGTGCAGTGTTGCATTCTCATTTTAAGTGTGTTGGATTTTGTTTCCAGGAGTTCCGTTACTGTCAGTTGTTCCATTTTTCTCACTATTATGGTTGCATTGCTTTAAGAGGTTGCATTTTTTTTAAAGAATCGTATGGACATGATCTGGCTCCCTAAATGCAACGGTTAAAAAAAAGTCTGTAACTTGCTTAAGTTACAGTCTTACAGATGCATGTAGGTTAGTCATCCCAAAATTTAAACCTGTGAAAAAGTATTTGACCAAACAAAAATCATGTCTTAAACAAACAGCACTACTGACCATTGACCCAAACATGGCTGCATATGCACAAGCAATCAAGCATGTACAATTCACAGCCTAAACATGATTTGGCATGCAATATTTAAGCAACAATAAGCATGAGTTCATACTAGGCTTAACTTCAGTCTCATTTACTTTAAGGACTTCTTTGAACACTAAAAAGACTCTCAAATGCAAACAAAGAGGTCATAAGTAATTCTATTGACTACAAGATATGCCACAAGTTCAAGAAGATAAGTAAAACAAGCGCACACCTGAGGGTTCTCCAAAGATCGAGCAAGCACCATGCTCATCATGAGAGTCTAAATCAACAATAGCATCCACATCCTAAAAACAATCAAATATGGAGAACAACGGTATAATCTTTATGCAGTTATTTGAAATATCAATGGAATTTTACTGAAAACCTATCGATATCCACTAACCTGTGGTGGCCAAATGTCTCCAACTGTAATGCCTTCTTGATCTGCACGCTTTTGACACAGATCATCGTTGTGGCCTTCACCATGGCTATCATCTTCTGTATCTCGAGAGACCACATCTACATCGAAAAACCCAACTTCCGGAGTAGATGCAGCAGCTTTATCGTTAGTGCCAGCAACCCTGGGAGAAGCCCTACCAGGCTTCAGTCGCAATTTAGGCTGGAACTTCACAGCTCTTTCCTCTTGAACAGGTTCTTCAAGGATGCTGCTGAGGTTAGCTAAATCAACTGTACTGTTATCCGTTCCCAAGGATGCTTGAGAATCTGAGGTCTTTACAATTTCTTGATGTCTAGGAGCTTGTAGCTGCTCATTATTGCATCTTGTCTGATTATTACCATCCTCTTTGTTTTGTGAGACCACATCTACAGTGGAAGCTCCCACCTTTTGGTTAGTCTTCTGTGATTTGGATGCTGCCTTGCTGAGTTTCACCTGAATCTCTGGCTGGAACTTTGCAACTCTTTCCTCTTCAACCTGTGTATCAGAAAATCCTCCAAAGTCAGCTAAATCACCAATTGTCTTGCCACTTGAACAGGTTGATGATGCTTGCGTATCTGAAACCACCAAGTTTTCTTGGTGCGTAGCTACTTCAGATGGATCATCATTGCGCTTTTCATTTTGAAAAGCCCTATCTATAGCAGTAACACCACCTGTTGGAGAATCCAATGTCACATCGGGATTACTCACAGGACCCAGGGAAACAGTCAGCCCATCTTCAGAAGGTGTGTCAAGTTTCCTGATTGATAGTAAGTTCTTGAGAAGCATTGTCTTTACTTAAAGCGCCCACCTTTTCATCAGTTGTTTCCACAGTAGGATTAGGCGCTAGAGATCTGGATGTCACAGATGGCTTTCGGGGCTTGGCCTGCACCTTGGGACGGAACTTTGCAGCGATTTGCACTTCTGCTGGGGCATCAATGATGTTGCCGAAGTCAGCCTCGTCATCAATCATGTCCAACCACAACTGTGGTCTCCAAGAAACTGTTTTGAACTGCCAATGTCACTACTCACTGAACGAAATATTGTAGCTTCAGGAAGCAGCAGCAATGGACAACATACTATCTGAAAAAAAAATAAATGAAGTCCTTGATGATACTGATTTTTAAGGGGGAAAAGGGCTAGATGCAGGAGAGAAGGGCACAACATTTTGTGACCTGAAGGAGCCAGAAATAGAGGACGAATGGGGCTAACATATCACTGATTAAGACTAGTGCTAAACTGCAACCGAATTAAACAACAGCAAAAGAACTCAACAGTTGATATAATACTTGAGTACCATGCTAACCGATAAATCAAAATAGACCCAAAAAATGCCAGCTGCCAGGAAAATCGTGGCCCCTCAAAAAAAATTCTCTCCTCGCATCATCTCTAATATCTTCAACTCACAGCAGCAACAATACCATCTAGGTTAAGTGCAACATGTGGCTGTTCCTGTGTATTGCAACTGTCTTGAGTAGTTCAAATTTAGAAATCTATAAACCTAGCTTCCAGGCGCCAAGCTGGGACGACCAAGGCATGTGCCACAGCAGCACGGGGCTGGCCATAGACCATGTAGGCAGCGTGGCGATGGCCACAGAAGCAAATGGGGGCAGAGTGAGGAGTGGTGGCGATCAGCTGGAGTGAGGAGGCACAGAAGCAGTGGCGGAACAAGGAATCCGCCATGCCCCGGGCTGAACTCTAACCGCGAAAACCTAACGCCGATTTCTACCCACGCCACAACCAATTTCCATTGTATGATTGAAACCCTAATTCGTTAATTCCTTAACATTATAGAAAGAAAACACATAACTTCAATCACTTTTAGAGATCAAAAGGTCGACTTATTAAATACCAAGCGTGCAAGCCCACATTTCATTTGAACATTGATGCTATGTTACGCGGATACTTCTCAAAAGTCGTGTATCAGTATCAGATACCATATCGGATACGGATACTTCTCTGATACGCTCCGATACGTATCCTGCCTGTATCCTATGTTTTTGAATTTTCAAAAAAAAGAAAATAATTCCGATACTTCGCTGATACTTCGCGGATACCCGCTGATACGCTTAACCTAATTTCTAGCCCTCCAGTCGAGTGCCCAACTAGTTGCCCCTTCGGTCCCCCGCCCCCCAGTCTCACACCTCCACGTCGTCCCCTTGACATCGCCGTCTCCACATCGTCTGCTCGGCACCGCCGCCTCCACGCCGTCCCCTCGGAGCCACCGCCTCCATGCCCTTCACCTCCATGCCGCCGCCTCCATGCCATCCCCTCTGAGCCGCCACCTCCATGCCCTTCACCTCCATGCCACCGCCTCCACGTTGTCCCCTTGGAGCCTTTGCCTCCACGCCCTTCACCTCCACACCGTCACGCCCACGCCGCCGCCCAGCCGCACCCTCCCCTCCATGCCGCCCGACCGCGGGCTCCCCTCCATGGTGAGCCCTCGATCCCTTCTTTAATTTGTTGATTAGGGTATATCTGTGTATGTATGGCATATTCTTGTATGTGTTTGTTAGTGATTCACTGATTTACAGTCCCCTCCATGCCGAGAAGACCACGCAGCCTCCACGCCCGATCCCCTTCCCTCCCGTCACTGCTTCCCACTTCCGATGCTTCTAGCTACTGCAGCTACTCTGCCTCTTCACTTCGGCCCGGGGCCGTTGCTCCTCTCCTCACTCTGGTGCCGCTACCACTCGCAGCTCGTCACTTGACTTGGGTGCTACCGGCTGCCACCGCTCCTCACTCCATATGTCTCTTTCTTCTAGCTAGGTCTGTACATTTATGTTTGTATTCCCCAATTCTCCCCTCACATGTGTTCTTCCTTGGGTTGGTGCTTCTAGAGAAGCATATTGCTCTGATCTTAATTCATGGTGTTCGGATCATAGCGCACTTGACTTCATGTGATTAGTCTATCCAGAGACTGAGAAAACAGAATGATGATATGATCCCCATGTGACATACGTTAGCTGTATAGGTGGTTAGTTGCATTCGTAGTTAGCACTTGAAAGTTGAAATTCAGTGTGCCACTTCATGAACCAGTGTATATATGTATGAATGTATGATGTTATAGCCAATTAATTAAATAGATGTGCACCTTTTCATGAACCAGTGTATGTATGAATGTATGATGTTATAGCCCATCACAGTGTCTATTATCACATAGAATATAATTAGCTTATTTATTTCCAATATTTTGTCCTTGGTCTGATGAACTTGAACATTTGCACTATTTGTGGACTTGTGGTCTTTTGCACTAGTTGTGGACTTGCACTATCTGACCATATGTGATTCTGTACTTATTTATTCTCTCATTTTTTACAAATAGTTCATTATATTCGTTTCGTCAACTTGTATAAGGGTAACAGCCAAGAGGGAGAATTGGAAAACTAAGCAATTTGCTACATCAATATTAAGATATTCTCAGATCTCGGTTTCTCAATTCTTTATAAGAATTCATTAATTTTTGGTTTATTTTATATTTATTACATATATATAAACATATCGCCGTATTGGTGTTTTTGGGAAAATGACAAATCGCGGTATTACCATATCGCATATCCGTATCCGTATGATACGGAGTATCCGGGCAACATAGCATTGAGGAGGTCCCTGAGGATTCAGGGAAGAGAGGGAGAGTAGGGAGTAGCGAGGGCGAAGTGTTTACCGAGCGGGGTCGAATGATGAGGCCCGAGGCGGCGGCCGGTGGGAGAGAAGGGGAGGAGGCGGCGGCGAGCTCTCACGGCTCGGCGTCGGCGGCCGGTGGGCAACAAGGGGCGGCGACGGCGCGTTCGTGAACGTGGGGCAGTTACGCTGCGCGTGGCAAGGGTAAAAAGAGTTGGGAGCGGCTGCTGATGGGAGAGGGCCTACGAGGCCGATGCCTATGCGGCTGTGGCCCAATTTGTTGGGCCTGCAAGGCTGGGAGAGAACCCCTATGGCCCGCAGGGCCGGTGTCTAGCGATTACGATTCACAAACTTTAAATTTAAATTTTTAGATGGATTTACATGCCGTGCTGACTCGGGAACATCCCGCCGGTCATGGGGCTTCAATGGCAGACGGGGGGAGAGAGATGGACTCTTTTTTTAGGCTATGGCTAGTGAATTTTAGCCGTGGCTGATGAATAATAACAACTGATAGAGAAATCGTGAGAGAGAGTATAGAGTAAAAGAAACTTACGTGTAGTTTTGACCGATATTGATGAAATCGCTACAGTGTGTACCAACTTATATACCCTGTCTTGAAAAGACAGTCCATTTAAAAGTTAGTTACTATAGAAAAGTCAAAAGATAAACTTGAAAAGAAGAGGCCCGATAACGAATGCAGTGGCAGAAGGCGGTGTCGACGGGAAAGTCGTAGTGAGTAGTAGGACTGTAAACGAGCCGAGCTCGAGTGAGTCTGGCCTTTCAGGCTCAAGCTCGGTAGAATCTCGAGCCAAACTCGAGTTGGGGTCCGAGCCTAGACCTGGGCTCGAGCTCGACTCGGCCTAAGCTCGAGTAGACTCGAGCTCGGCTCGTTGAAGCTCAATAACAATTAAAATAATTTATTATGCACTAATTTTGAATAATAAGAAAAGTTCGAGTTTGAGCTCGATTCGAGTAAGTTCGATAACAGTCAAAATAATTTAAGCATATATTAATTTTCAACAATAAAAAATCTCAAGCTCAACTCGAGTAAGCTCGGTAAGAGTTAATAAGTATCACAGTTTAAAATCGAGGCTCGCGAACTATTCGAGCTCGGCTTGATGAAGTTTGCGAGCTCGAGTTCTGATGAGGACATCCTTTCCATAGATACAACCATGCCTACACACACAACTTATTCACAGCAAGTGTTACAAAGACCACTTACTCGAACTCGTGCTCGTCAACTTAATTACCAGGTGAATTCATTCATAGGTTTATATATTACCGAGAATAGACTGCTACCTAATGCAAGTGATTTAATTGTGCTTACGAATATGGGAAAGGATGAAGGAGAGGCATGTGGAGTCATGGACATGCATGGAAGGCATAACGAAGGTCACCACGTCACTTTGGGTCCGAGTAAAGCAAGAGATCGAGTTGGGCTCGTTCTGGATTCAGATTCGAACTGCTGCGACAGTATCAAGTTTAAATAGATGTAACTTCTTCATACGGACTCCGTTTGGGACGTTCTTGGACTTCATGGAAAGCTCAAGTCTACTTTCCAACAGATCCAACCTCATCTTCAAATTCCATCTGAGCTGACCACAATCATCAAAACAGTTCACATTGGTTTATGAGTCCGAGTCAAAAGGGTGTTGTGCCACCTCCATTTGGATCCATGGGCCTTGTAACCCTAGGGGCGTGCACCCACTTCTCTGGCCGCCACCCCTGGTCATCTCCCTATATAGGAGTCGCCGCCTCCCTATACTAGGACTTGGATTTCGTTGAATTTAGGTTTAGTCATTGTGCAAACTTCTGTTTTTCAGTTGTGTCAGACGACCACCTATTAAGACAGCCTTCGGGATCCTAACTTTGTTTTCAATACCATCTGCACTTCAATCTTATTTGCAATATCAGATTGCCTAAGTCTTATTCTTACTAGTTCTTCGATTGCTCGCTGGGATTGAACTTCGTGTTCATGTTGATCGCACTTCCAGCTAAGTCAATAACATCTCGGAGTTGGTTCAACAATTGCTAAGGTGTAAGTGTCGTCATACGGTTGTAGTCGGATTGTGAGAGTCACTTTCACCAAAAATCAATAGTTATCAATCTCATCGAAAGATCGGGCACCTCGTCTCCATTAAGTTCAAACTCGAGTTCGGCTCATTTAAAATTCAAGCCAAACTCTAATTAAGCCTAGAACAAACTAAGCTGGAATAGCTCTCTGGAGTTTTTTTTTTTACCGCCTTAGCGAGAAGTGGACTCGCGGAAGTCAACCCGCTTGCCAAAGGGAAACACAACAAAGTGGCTGGAGTCACAACGCCAGGACCCGAGCCATGTTTCGGTGGGACGTGGCTTCAGGACGTGAGCAGACTATGGAGGAGTCTATGGGCTGCTGCTGCTGCTGCTGTCCTGCTCTCATAGCCTCATGGCCCATGTTGCCCAAGGGCAGAGCTGGCCTTATAAAATTAACAGTTCCCTCTGTTTCACAATGCAAGTTAAAGCACCAAATCTAAGAAAATATGTAATGCGACTAGACCATGGATGCCCCCTATTAAATATGTAATAACACCAAATCTAAGTATTACACCTCTTTTAAAATATTAAACCAGAGATAGAGAGTGAAAATATTGCAATAAATACACTCTTGGTTTTCTTAGTGGAATTACATTGTAAAACGAGACATCTTAAAAAAAAATACTTATATTGCGAAATGGAAGCAATAACTTGTAGCCTATATCCAAACATGCCCTAATTTCCATAGCAAAGAGAACCTTTGGTACTGACCAAGCTTTTAGGATTTTATCGCTGTCATTGTCATTGTCCGCAGTCTTTTTGCCAATATTTTTTGTATAAATAACAGTATTTACATATGGATATATTGGAAATAGTTACATCTGTATAAGGAATATCGGCAAATCTCTTCCCATCCAAAACATAGCAAAAGTGAAATCCTTGGTTTGATTACCGAATGGCAGATAACTGTCGATGAAATTTTGTTCAGTAAAACGATAATGCATACTAAATAAGAAGGCATCCGGTATCTAGGCAACGAGGACGAAATGTGTAGTGCTCCTAGTTTTTACCAGCATGAACCACTGTAACTAGTTTTACTATTAGGAACCGATATATATGGTGAAATGGCTGTTAATGAAATATTCTGTTCTTATATATGGTGAACCAGTCGATGAGTTGTACTCTCAGGTTTTAAGACTATCCTTCAGATAATACCATTTAGTTTTCAGTGGTACTCCAGAAAAATCACTTTTGCTTATCAACTCATCAAATCAGTGTTGACTGTTGACTGATGCGTACTCCAGTATCTTAAAACTCATAGTGAATTTCAGGTATCCACTTTCTGCTTTTTACAATAATTCAGCTTGGGCAAGCTTGTCATCAGTATCAACTAAGAAATAACCTGATGAAATGCTCTTATTAAAAAAACACTTACTACATTTCTATAAGAACACGGATTTGTACAAGATCAAATAAATTAAAACTGCGATTTCGAAATAAAAACACTAAACTAAAACTGTGGCAATATGGTTCAGAATGACTTTCTGAAGTGAAATCATCCAGTACACTGAAAAAGAAAGATTTCCATTCAAATAGGGAACGTACTACCAGGCAAAAATAAGAGAACTGCACAAAAATGAAGTCTAATGCAGAAGCTGAAGAAATCACATTAATAAATAACTAAATAGTAAATACACAGTCGCCATCCAAGTCACAAAATAATCAAGAATTTATCAGTATACATATCAAGGTTCGTAAAGAAGCAAACCATAGGTCTAACACTCAACCAATTCCACACTGTATCTGTTTCACGTTACATAGTGGTAACCACAACGAAAAAAAAACAGAATGGAAATCACAAGAACTGTGCCTATGAAAAGATATCAAAGATTCATCTCAGCCTGATTGACTTTGAGACCCTGGTCCTCCAAGACATAACTAACACTGGCTTCATTGATCAGAAAGTTCACTCATGCCCCACCTGCATTTTCGAAGCAAGGGACTCGGTGTAAACATTAAATAAGCATAAAGGCGTACATGGAGAATAACTAGAGATCTACAAGATGACGTCCTAAGTCCTAACCACGCAGAAAAGTAACCACAGATCCTCGGCAACGTCACTGCTGCCCCTTCTAGTTCAGCAATTCATGACCGACGGGTGAGTACCCTCCTCAAGGCAAAAGTCGCGGAGGCTGAATCGCGTGAGGACCTCCCAGAGGCTGTGGCAGTAGGTGCACTCAAACATGCAGCAGGCGCAACGTATGGCTTAGCACTGCAAGATTGGCCAAGATTTGCAACGCAAAGCAGGAAGAAAGATAGAGGAAGAAGAATCCGGGGGAGGCAGATATGGGCGTACGTACAAGTGTTGCAGGCTGTGGCATGCAGCGACAGCACCGGAAGAGCCAGTCCGGCCGACGTCGCAGTACATACAGCAGACATGAGCGGCCATGTCGGTGGAGACGTACGTGGGGAGAAACGGGCGAAAGAAGCGAGAATCAGAGCAAGAAAACAAGAAAGAATGGGTCTTCCTGATGAGAGGAAAGGGCGCTCGAAATAGAGGGAATAGGCCTAAGGAAGTCAATACTACGATAGACATCATGTTCTTGACAATATACTACGATAGACATCATGTTCTTTGTCCACGCTTTTTATATAGAGCAACAACGGTGTGTATTTCCTTGACGGTATAATTTCTCGTGCTTTTTCACACAACATTGATCCATGTACTTAAGTCTGTACTTAACTTTGTGAATAACTTCAATCATTTGACAGGAAGCTATGTGCTTTGTTAAGGATCACATGCCACTCCCTCTCAAGCACATCACATAGCAGAGAAGCATCTCAGTTAACTGTACTATCCGGAGTTCAAAGTAGGATCAAGAAAACAAAGCTAGGCAGCAAGATTCTAATCGCAAACAAGTTCTGCACCAATTGTTCTTGCCTGAGTTTGTGACTATAACGCGTCCATAAATACAATAAAACGGTGCATCCTGAATCTGAATGCTTCCGTCATTTCGACAACTGCCAACTGGAGGAAAAATGTTCTGAGGACCGCATGTAACCAGTGCTATGGTAAAATAGCCAACAGCCAGTATGGATATATTCTTTGTACGGAACTGTTCTTTCAGTTAGTAGATAAATGTCCTATGTTCATCTTAGCCAGGAAGTTTTAGGATTTCAGCGATGTTGAAGAATCAAGAGCGGTGATATGTTTTTATCTGCAATCTTCTTGTCATGTTTTCATAGACAATTCCACAATAACACTATATACATGATCATACTGGTCACATGTATCTGACATTTTCTCAACTTAAGAAAAGATAATTGGTAAACTTAAGAAAAAGGATAACTTCTCGATTTAATCACAGAGTAGATAATTGGTAATGAACATTTTATCGTTAGAACAATTGATAACAAACCGACAATTACTATGTCATGTGGGGCAAACACTATGTCCGATGGACAGCTAGGACGCCGGCTGCTTAGGCAGTGTCATGGCAATATTGTTAAGTTAGGATTTGATTAGATATCAATCCCTTAAGGATATTTGATTAGATTCCAATCTATTATAGATGGAAGTTATGATTTGATTAGATTCCAATCTTTTATAGATGGAATTAGTTATTTGTTTCCAAAACTGCCGCTTATGCGGCTATATAAGGCTAAGCATATGCTATCAATGCAATAAAGGAAGAATTATCAATCTATTCCTATCCCTCTCTATTTCTCTACTTCCCACCTACTGCTTTTCCTCTACCTCCTTGCGCACCCTGTTCGCCTCTCCTTCCAGCTATCACGGTGCCAAGATAACAGCCCAAGCCGAAGCCTCCAGTCTTCCACAAGTACGACCTGCACTCAGGCACCAGGGTTAACAATTTCGGCGAAATTTCACCAAAAATTTGGATTTTTCGTCCGTTTCATTGGCCAATGAAAGAAATATCATTCCGTCAATTTTTCATCGCCATTTGAATTTACATCCCAGCTACATATAGCCCAACACCCCCACTCCCACAGTCCACAATGAAGTCCACACAACCAAGCTTGTTGGGTTGATCTCGGCTAACAACCCCGAGATTTTAGGAGGAGACATCTCCACTAGCGCCATGATCGGAAGCGCTGCAACCAACTCCTGGTTTGCGGTCCCGGTCACCCAGCACCATATAAAAACGAGAGTTTCGGCAGAGCTACTCACGGCAGTTGAGCTAGACCACGAAAACTCTATCAAGACCGATCTATCACAGGCGCTTAGGTGGACGTTAGCCGTAACCTTTTCATCCCCGACCATCTCTACACCGCCGACCTCCTCTGCTTCATCAATCGACCACCACAATATCGATTCATCGAGTTCGGGTACGCTTCCGCATTTATGTTCATATTTGTGTTCATGTTTTGAGCCTAGGATTAAGACTAATGTTCATGTATAGACTTAGATTAAGTTCAACATTTGGTATCAGAGCAACCCTAGAACTCTTCATGAACCCTAATCTACCCTAACCGAACTTGGATTTGCTAATTAAAATTTTGGATCTAATGATTAAGGCTCGGTTAGCAATTAGAAGGAGGTGATTTGATTTTGCAAAACTCTAAGAAAATTTCCAAACCGGAACCCTAAATCCCCAAATCACCCGAATGAAGTTTTAGATCGGCAAACAAAAAAAAGGGACTTACGGCTTTTTGGGCACCGCCGCTGCCGTTGGCTGTGGGGCCGCCGCCGTTGCCTCTCGCTGCCGCCGCTCCGTGCGGGCGCCACCGCCGTCGCCGATGGTGCCGCGCTGGAGCTCCGCGGGCGCCGCGCCGCCGCTTCGCTCCGAGGGCGCCTCCCTGTCGCTTTGCTCCACGCGGGCGGCGCCGCCTCTCGCCTCTCCGCGCTACCGCTCCGGGCGCTGCTTCGGGCACCACGTGCGTCGCCGCTCTGCGAGCATGCCGCCGACGCTGCCGTTTCGTCCCAGCGCGCCGCCGCCGCTGCTCTGCCCGAGTGCATGCGTAGTCGCCCGCTCCGAGTTTTTCGCAAACAGATGGGCTCAAATGGGGATTAGGGTTAGGGCTCAAATGGGGATTAGGGTTAGGGTTTCAAGTTTTTAAGTCGCGTGCAGCGCGTGCACGGCCGTTGGATCAAATCGTGCGGCCGTCATTTTACAGGGCGAGGATGTTTTGGCCCGACAATTTTTCTCAGTCGTTCGATCGAAATCTGACAGCGGGCGCGCATGTGTGTTTTCGATCGTGCAATGAGATCCGACGGCGCGGGTGAGCGGATGCTTTTAGGCCGTGCGTTCGGCCGTTGGATTGAAATCAGACGGTGCACGCGCATGCGTGTTTTTAGCTTGGGCCGCGCACTCTTTGCGGGCCGTGTGAGTGTTTTGGGCCATGCACGTGTGCGCAAATTTCGGCCGAATGAGATTTTCGGGCCGCGCCGTGAGTTGGGCTGCTTGCGGGCGTGATTTTGGGCAGCCGCGCCGGGGCAATTTTTTTGGGCCCGTGCGGGAGTTTTGGGCTATGAGGTTTTGGTAGGCCAAATGCATGAGTTTATGGGCCTTTTCTTTTACAGTGCATTTTCTTATGTTTTAAGTCTCCCTTTGTGCATATTTTAATTATTTTCAGTGGCTTAAAATTTAATGTATCTTTACCATATTATTATTATGTATAATCTCTGATTAAAATTGAACCAACGGGATATTTTAATTTTGAGATTTTATGATTAATTTTGGCATTATGTATACATATGGATATATTCTGAACAACATTGTTTATAATCATATGTCCCCATATTATTATGTCTTGTCTCTAATTAAAATTGAACCAATGAAATATTTTAATTGGAGATTTTTTTTATATTTTTGGCATTATGTATGCATATGATTACATTCTGACCAACGTTGTTTGTAATCATGTGTCGCCATATAAAATTATTTACTTCTATTTCATTTTCTGCCCAACGGTGATATGAATTAGAACTGTAGTTTGCATGTTATTAATCAGACCAATGTAGGGTTAATTACATGCAATATATATTTATGATATTTCTATTTTTTGCCCTGTATTTTGAAATTCAGCACTTAATGCATCAAACGTTGCCGCCACAATTGATAACATTGAGTAGCTCACGGGGAGCAATTTTCCCACGTGGAAAGAACGAATTCATGTTGTCCCTTGTGTTTTGGACCTTAACTATGCCTTAAGGGTAGTCGTTCCCATTCCTCCCACCGAAGGTGAGGAGAATTTTGATGAGAAATAGAAAAATTTACGAGGCTAATGCTGAAAATGTAAGCGGTCTGACTGCTTATCACTAATGATTATGAAGACCTCTATTTCAATCGGGATTAGGGGAGCAATCCCCAATTCCGAAAATGCTAAGGAGTACTTGGCTTCAATCGAGGAGAAATTTAAAGGCTCCACTAAAGTTTATGCCAGTATTTTGATTCAGAGGCTCTTAACCACTAAGTATGATGGGTCTGGCAGCATAAGAGAGCATATCATGATGATGACCGATATGGCAGAAAAACTCAAGGGCATGGACATGGCAATATCTGATGGTTTCCTTGTCCATTTTGTGTCCTCTCTTCCTTCTGAGTACACGGCTTTTAAGATTAATTATAATACTCAGAAATAAAAATGGAGCATGAGCGATTTGATCGCCATGTGTGTTCAGGAGGAAGAGACAATAAGAACAAAAAAAGAAGGATTTTGCTCTTCATGTTGGTGGCTCCAACAAAAGGAAGTTCCAAGGGGACTTCAAATGTAAGAAAAAGCTGCAATTCTCCCCCTAATTTAGACAAATCGGGGCCTAAAGTGCACAATGCACCTAAGCCTCATGTTGCTCCCGCCGGAGCATCTAAAGGGGGGAATGTCTTTTCTGTAAGCAGCCAGGGCATTTCCAGAAATATTGTGTGTGATGCTAAGCATAAAAATAATGACGAGACTTCTTTGAAACTGTGGCACCGTCGTTTAGGCCACATTTCAAGGGGGAGAATGGAGTGTCTCATTAAAGAAGAAATTCTCCACCCATTAGATTTCTCTGACTCAGACCACTGCATTGATTGCACTAAAGGAAAATAAGTTAAGCAAATAAAGAAGGGAGCTACTCGCAGCACAGGACTCTTAGAATTAATCATACTAATATTTGTGGTCCTTTTCCTATGACATCAGTGGATGGTTTTGATACATTCATCACATTCGCTGATGTTTTCTCCCGTTATGGTTATATCTTTCCTATTAAAGACCGATCTGAATCACTTGACAAATTTAAGATATTTAAGGTTGAAGTTGAAAATCAGCACAACCTAAGATTAAAGTGGTAAGATCGGATCGTGGGGGAGAATATTATGGAAGATATGCCTCTTATGGGCAAATTCCTGGCCCTTTCGCTAAGTTCCTTCAGGAAAATGGCATCGTTGCCCAGTATTTTATGCCGGGCGAACCTCAGCAAAATGGGTTGTCGTGCTGAAGCTAAATTATTTAATCCACACATTGGGAAACTAGATCCTAATATAGTAAGTTGCCATTTTATTGGGTACCCTGAGAGATCCAAATGGTATCGCTTTTATTGTCCTGATAGGATAACTAAGTTTGAAGAAACAAGGCACGCTGTGTTCTTAGAAAATAACGAGGACCTGGAGCCCAAGAAAATAGATCTTGAGGAGAAGCGGGTTTATGTTCCTGCACCGCTCATCCCAGAGATATTTATTCCTGTGCTCAGGCAGTTGTACCTCCAGTAGAGAATACTATTGTTGAACCCACTGTTGAGGTCTCTGAAATTCCTGATGTTATACCTAATGAAGAGCCTCAGCAGTCTCCTGAAATAACTAATGAACCTCTTAGAAGATCACAGCGGGAGAGAAGATCTGCCATCCTGAATGATTATGTTGTCTATATGAATGAGGATATTAATGATATACGGAAGGTAGATGATCTCACCTCTTATAAGGAGGCCATGATGAGTGAACATTCTTCTAAATGGCTTGAAGCCAAAGAGGATGAACTAAAGTCTATGAGCACTAATGATGTATGAGACTTAGTAGAAATTCCTGACAGAGTCAAAAAAGTAGGTTGTAAATGGGTCTACAAAACCAAGCATGACTCTAAGGGAAATATCGAAAGGTTCAAAGCAAGGCTCGTAGCAAAAGGCTTCTCACAAAGAGAGGAGATTGACTATAATGACACCTTTTCTCCTGTCTCAACTAAGGATTCATTCAGAATTGTTGTGGCACTTGTAGCTCATTATGATTTAGAGCTGCATCAGATGGATGTTAAGACGGCATTTCTTAATGGCGACTTGCAAGAGAATGTTTATATGGCTCAACCAGAAGGTTTTGTCATGGAAAGTAAGGAGCATATGGGATGTCGACTTAAGAAATCCATTTATGGCTTGAAACAAGCATCGAGGCAGTGGTACCTCAAATTCGATAAGATCATAAGGAGTTTTGGTTTTAAGGAAAATGAAGTTGATAACTGCATATATGTTAAGTTCAAGGGGAGTAAATTCACCATCTTAGTACTTTATGTGGATGATATCTTATTGGCAGAATGATAAAGACATCTTTGTTTGAGACCAAGAGATTTCTTTCATCTAATTTTGATATAAAGGATCTCAGTGATGCCTCTTATGTTCTTGGCATTGAAATTCACCGAGATAGGTCCAAAGGAATATTAGGTTTATCTCAGAAGGCATACATTGACAGAGTACTGAAGAGATATAATATGCATAAGTACTCTAGCTCGCCTGCTCCTATTGTTAAGGGCGATAAGTTTGGGACATTTCAATGTCCAAGGAACCAATATGAAACCGATTAGATGTAGTTGGTTCCTTATGCTTCAGCTGTCGAAAGCATTATGTATGCTCAAGTATGTACACGCCCTGATTTAGCTTTCGTAACTGGGATGCTTGGCAGATATCAGTCAAATCCAGGACCGGACCACTGAAAAACTGTTAAGAAAGCTTTGCGCTATATGCAAGCTACTAAGCATTTTATGCTCACATATAAATTTTCTGATAACCTTGAAGTTATTGGTTATGCGAGATATGTTGATACTAAGAAATCCACGTCAGTTTATATCTTCACACTCGCTGGAGGAGCTATCTCATGGAAAAGCTCCAAACAAACCCTTACGGCATCTTCAACGATGCAAACTGAGTTTGTGGCATGTTATGAGGCTACCGGGCAGGCTGTATGGCTTAAGAACTTTATCCTGGGACTTAGAGTGGTAGACAGCATCTCTAAACCACTCACCTTATACTGCGATAACGAACCCGCAGTCTTTTATGCAAATAACAACAAGTCAAGTGGTGCTGCCAAACACATTGACATTAAGTATCATGTTGTGAAAGATAGAATCCAGGATCAAACCATAAGTATCAAGAAAATTAGTACTAAGTTAATGCTTGCAGATCCGCTTACTAAAGGCTTACCACCCAATATTTTTCGTGATCATGTTGCCGGCATGGATTTATTGGAAAGCCTTTTGATTATGGATAAAAGGACCTTAAAGCAAACCAACTCCCATTAAGTATGATGAATATCCATTTCAAGATAGGATAATACACTATAGGTACTGAGGTTGTACGACACTTAATTGGCCATGCAACACATTGCCTTGGTATGAATGGGCTTATGATGTTAGCCTTACGATCAAAGGGGAGAATGTTGGGTTGATCTCGGCTAACAACCCCGAGATTTCAGGGAGGAGACCCCTCCACTAGCGCCATGATCGGAAGCGTTGCAACCAACTCCTAGTTTGCGGTCCCAGTCACCCAGCACCATATAAAAACGAGAGTTTCGGCAGAGCTACTCACGGCAGTTGAGCTAGACCACGAAAACTCTATCAAGACTGATCTATCACAGGCGCTCAGGTGGACGAAGGCCGTAACCTTTTCATCCCCGACCATCTCTACACCACCGACCTCCTCTGCTGCATCAACCGACCACCACAATATCGATTCATCGAGTTCGGGTACGCTTCTGCATTTATGTTCATATTTGTGTTCATGTTTTGAGCCTAGGATTAAGACTAATGTTCATGTATAGACTTAGATTAAGTTCAACAAAGCTACCTTGGTCTTGAACTCCCAATGTCGATCCCTATTTCCCCTTTGGCAGCGCCTGCACAGGGCACTCCTCCCCGATCGATTCGATGGCGGCGCAGCTGCCCTCCTTCCTGATCAATTCGATGGCAGCACAGCTTCCCCTCCTGCTTGATCGATTTGGTGGTGGTGCAGCTCTCCCTCCTTCCCGATCGATTTGATGGCGGCGCAACTCCCCCTCCTCCCCAATCGATTCGACGATGGTGCAGCTCCCCTCCTCCCCAATTAATTTGACGGCGGCGCAGCTCCCCCTCCTCCCTGATCGATTCGATGGGGAGCTACTTCAATCGTTGCACGGGAAGTTGCAGGTCTATGTGCAGATTCAATTGCAGTTGAGGTTTGTTCATCTATTAGTTGTTGCCTGTTCAAAAATCCATCAGTTGTTCCTTCTCCATGTGTAGATGCATCATGATTGATTTATTTCTTATTAATTTCTCAAACATCAATAAACTAATTGTTTTCTATAGTTCTTTACAGTTCACCAAAGGAGGCCGGCCTCTCGCAACGGCTCAGGCTGCCCTCCATCACCATGGGCCGGTGCCACCGGCAGGATAGACAGGGCGTCATGGGGCATGCCGGCGGGGTGCTTCACGATGCTGGTGGGGCAGAAGAAGGAGCGATCATGGTTAAACAAGCTGATGTTTGAATATTTGTCCAAATTTTGGTTAAAATTTCGTCAAAATTCAAATAATGTTTGAATATTTCATCCGAATTTTTAGCTAAAATGATGAAATCTCATTCATTTTGTCTCTTTCGCTGCCCTCTAAAATTTTTTGCAAACCAAAATATTTTTCCCTATCAGGCATAGGCTGTGACAACTTGGTATCAAAGCCAACAGTCTTGTGCACCGAGATGGATACCAAGGTAGAGGAGCAACTTGCGGCCATCATGGAGCAACTTGCTCATCTGACGACGACATCCACAAACATGGATCTCACCGTTGTGTCCTTCCGGAGCAACTTACTGGGATACGTGATCTCGTGGTGAACATAGACAAGCGACCAAGTGAATAAACTACTGTACTCCCTACCAAGCGGTGGCCAAAGCTCTGGCCAGGCTGCTGCAGTAAGGGCAGAAGGTACTCAGCCCCCACACTACCACAAGCTCGAGCTCCTAACATACGACGGCAAAGAGGACCCCTTGGGATGATTCATCACACTGCATGCCCTATCACGAGCGATTCGGAATCGTCATCACGACGGTTCCTGAACCGCCGATGTTTAGGTGTCGATGATAGTTGGTGGTTATCGAGACGGTTCCCGAGCCGTCGTGATAAAAACATTACTGACGGTCTTGATTACTAACCGTGCGCGATGGCGAGTATCACGCACGGTTTTTATAAACAACCGTCGGTGATACTCGCCTATCACGAGCGGTTAGTAATCAAGACCGTCAGTGATATGCACAATATCACGAGCGGTTTATATTACAAACCGTCGTGATATTGTGCATATCACGACGGTCTTGATTACTAAATCGTGCGTGATAGGCGCAGTATCACCGACGGTTGTTTATAAAAACTGTCTGTGATACTCGCCTATCACAGACGGTTAGTAATCAAGACCGTCTGTGATATGTACAATATCACAGACGGTTTGTAATACAAACCGTCTGTGATATTGTGTATATCGCTGACGATCGCGAGTAAAAGCAAATCGTGATAGCAGTCACACCACATACGGCACTCTTTGAAACCGTCTGTGATATGGTATCACAGACGGTTTTTAACAATGAACCGTCTGTGATACCAAGTGCATCATCCATTTTATATGCTGTTTCTTGGCTAGCCTCAGGATATGCTAGCCATGCCCTCTGAAAGCAAGCAGATTACAGATAAATGACAGATATAGGTTAATTGCAACTCATAGTAAATTACAACAAAATTCGATACACAGATGAATGTAACAATATCACATATATAGAATGAAAATTGTTACACAAAATCTGACAAATGTATTCAATTGAAGGAATTATTTGATTTGTACAGTTGAATCCAATGTTTCAACATCTAATTATCATCATCGCCGGCGTGGAACTCTCCCCTCTTATTTATGACCTCTGCTAGCATGAATTGGGAGATGATTGCACGAATATCGATGAGATTGTCAAGATCATATGCACTTCCGTCGAAGTTCACCCGCTGTCGCTAGGAGCAATGTTAAGTCATTAATTAGCATGTGTGTGTAATATAATCGAAAATAATAATTATTGGAAGGACACGACAAACCTCGGATCATTGATCTTAGTACCCATGATTTCCATCATATGGCGGCAAACGTAGAATCCACATACGTTGCCACGTAGCTGCTGGTGGCATCGCAAAAATAGAATTACATACATCGGTATTGTCAATTCTAGAGGCATTATTACAAAGTGTGATATAGGATTATTGTGTTGTAGCGGGTACCGAAAATCGCGTGTTGTGTCGTAACGTGTCTTTGGATTTGTCGTGTGTTCCTCCTTGGGCAACATATTCGCAAACGCCCACGTGATTCAAAAACTTAGCCTCGGCCGTGGCAAACAAAAGAAATATTACAATAGAGTTATGTATGGAGGAAATGAGTTTACCTGTTAAGTACTTCTTGCACACGACTGAAGTCGTGGTTGCTCCTAAGGAGGGAATCAAGGTATATTACCTTGCTCCACTTTGGTACAATCACAATCAAAATCCAGTGATTCCTAGTCATATGTGTCGCCATAGTGATTAATCCTAAGTTCATGCTGCATGTAAAGTACAAATGAAACATATGTGTGGCAACTAGTGAAGCACTTACCCTTGGTTAAAGGGTACCATGACGTACTCCTTGTCGGTGTGAGCAATCAATCCCCTCGTTATGTTTGGGTAGCCTTGCCGCTCATGCAGAAACGGCAGATTGTGAGGAATGTTTTAATGCTATCCTGTACGACATGATGGATGCTGCTGATCATTTGCCCAGGCTGCACGAGGAAGTGCTGAGGACAAGGGCAATCTTAACGGCGTTCGAGAATTTAGCGGCTGATCCTCCAAGTCCCCAAGTTGAAGAGGAAGCTTACGAAGCCCAAAAGAATACAATCTGGGAAACTCTTTACCTGTGCGACTTTTGTAATACATTTGCCTCTAATTGAAATTAATAAATTTGCCTTTAATTTGTGATCTCTTGTCTCGGTAGTTCTGTAGTTAAGTTATTAGAAGCAATGTGTACTTATATATTAACCTCTGATCTAGAATATGACAGCAAAGGGACATCACAGATGGTTTTAACTCAAAACCGTCTGTGATAACATTTATCCTGAGCGGTTTTCATAAAAAAATCGTCGCCATAAGCTTCAAAATTTCGATCCATTGCCGTAACGCCGTGTTTGCGCGTGTTTCCATTAACGTCGTTGATCGTTATACGAAGCGTCTATATCATTAATGTTTGGGTATACGAACCGTTTGTGATAATGCTTATATTTGCACGCATTATTCCATTTCTTCGATCTAAACGTCATCGTCCTCTCCTCATCTTCTTCGATCATCACCACATTTCTCAACAATGACATCTAAAATTTTGTTCATCTCCTTCCTCTCATCTATCCATCATGAGTTGTTCGCCGCAACCTTACACAGCGGCCAACAATTTATGTCCGAGCATCTCCTCCGCTCACGCCTGCTCTCCTTCCTCGACTCGCTTCCAATATCGTCCGTCAACTGGACCTCATCATCCGCCGTCGACGGAGGTGTCTCGTTCTTTGCTCACGAAAAGAAACGCGCCTCGGCCTTGTTCTTCTCTACAATGTCCACAAAGCGGAGGAAGCTCTTGCGGAAGCGCAGAGTGTGCTAGATAACCTTTCCGATCAAGCGGACTCGGCCGATTCTCGTTGAGGTTTATCATGCCATCCTCTTTGAGATTATGGGCCATGCTAATGATTTGCCCATGCTAGAGGAGGAAGCGGAGAGGGCAAGGATAATCTTCACGACATTCGAGAACTCGTGGTGATCCTCCAACTCCGAGTTGAAGAAGAAGCATATGAAGCCCGGAAGATTAAAATCGGGAATCTCTTTTCTCTTAGATTTGTAATAAATTAAATTTGCCTTTAATTAAAATCGGGAATCTCTGTTTGTCGAACTTTTGTAATGAATTAAATCTGTCTTGAATTAAAATCGGGAATCTCTGTTTGTCGGACTTTTAATTTGGAGGCCGTCTGTGGTGTTTGTGGCGGGAAAAGGAGTATCATAGACGGTTTATGTTTAAAACCGTCTAGGATCGAAATGAAGACAGATGCGATCCGGCGGCGCCTACCATTATCACGAGCGGTTCTTAATAAAAACGTCTGTGAATTATCGCAAACGGTTTTTAATTAAAAACCGTCTGTGATAACGATCTTATCACAGACGGTTTTTAATTAAAAACCGTCTACGATAATATGGGATTTTTTAATACAGACCGTCTGCAATACTAAATTATAACAGACGGTTCATAGTTAAGAACCGTCTGTGATACTCGTTTTCTCCGACGCCGCCAACACAGACGGTGTCCTAATTAAAACCGTCTGTGTTAGTGTTAGTCACAGACGGTTTTGTCAAACCGTCTGTGATTGGCCGTCTACTATTAGACTTTCTGTAGTAGTGATTGCAACTTTGTGCGTAGTTCTTTCGAGGGCAGAAGATGACAGAATCCGAGAAAGTTAGGCTCGCCTCGTACCACTTGACCAACACTGTGCAATAGTGCTACTTCCAACTAAAGCGCGATGCGGACGAGCTGAACTGGTGAAATTTCAAAGAGTTTGTCAATTTGAGGTTTGGGCATCCATCTGGCACAACCCTCTTAGCGAACTCAAGAAGCTATGCTAAACCGGGACCATGGAGGAGTATCAGCTCACCTTCTTGGCAATACTTTGCCTCACGGAACACCTCCAACACCATCAACAAGTGCAGCTCGTCACACTGGCATTAGTGGAGCTAATCTGCATGGACGTCAAGCTTCAAAGTCCGGCCAGTCATCAGATGGCAATGGCGTTATCACGGGTGTACGAGCGGTGATCCCTACCAGCAAAGGAGGTTCTATAGGCCAACTAGCAACCCGCGTACCTCCATCGCATAGTGACAAATAGGGCCTCCGTGTGAACTCTACATAGTATAAAGCACCAGAAGAGGGGCCGAAAGGCTTGGTGACATGGTTTTGACCTACAGGTGGTGAAATTCATTACCGTGAGAGGCTCCTATTATAGGGGCGGCCCCCACCTACACCCGTTCGGCCTACTGGGCTAAGAGGGCCAATAAGGCATGTAAAAAGACACCTACACCCCTAGTATAGTGGGCCACTGTAGGAGGTATCATTGTAATTAGGCATTATGGCCATGTATATATGTAGCCTTAGGAAAGGAGAGAGCCAGGCAGCTCATTTCTACACTTATTCTACCAGTCCCCCTATTTACTATTTGGTCTGTAGCCATAACATTGCCATTACTTGGTTATTGGTAGAAATTTGTAGTGTTAGTACTGTGGGTGACATCTTGGGCTTGATAAGCTAGGGTGTTACAATGGCGTGATTTAGTATGCATCGTGTGTAGCAGGCGGCATCAGTTGCTCTACAGTGAGCAGCTACCCTTCTTGTGCAACGGCGAGTGACGATTCAGTGGCACCGTGGCATCAAGTCGTGTATGCATCTATGTGCTGGTAGCTGGTGTATTGCTGAATATACAAATCAGCACACTACCATGGCTACAAATATAATGGCCATTAACAAGATAACATGAATGTCATTCTTTATATCTTCTAGATAATGACAATAATTACACAATTTATTAATCTCCCAAATAATCTATATTACATAATTGCTTTGGGCTTATTTTGCTTTTGACTTATTTTGCTTCTGGCTTTGACCTAGGAATTGTGATTATGCATACCGTAGATCTTGTTTTCCATATTTTTCTTTTGCCTTTCACACAAAACTTACCCCTCATGCCCAAATTCCTCCACCTTTACATGCCAGTTATAAGAATTCTAAGTGAAAGTTGTGCTTCTTACATTTGCTTTGAATCAACTTAGATGCTTCTAGCAATATATTGCAATCATGCTTCTACTAAAGTACAATATTATTTGGCGGGAAACCAACATATACCCTATAATTACTGCTTACAAAGCTCTTAAATTAGAAATAATTTTAATGATTTTACTACGAGTAAGAGATGCTATTGGCAAGCATTTACTACAGGTAAGATGCACTACTAGCCGAGGGCAATAAAGGGAATGTAAGAAATCCTATGCATCAGGTAATTTCTATCATTTCAGCAATTTTCCCTATCATTCTAGGAAAAGTAAATAATCTAATGCAGAGATTTTAGAGTAAAGCAAAAAAAAAAAACAAATTGCTCTACATGAGCAAAATGAAGTTCTATATGAACTATATCTAAACTAATAATGCAACTCATGTAAGTAGATGGCATCCAACAATAGTTAAGTATAACCACAAGGATACAAGTTTTTATATATCTCCCCATGGACTAATTTATATTCTAAACACATGTACTTTCTTTCCATTTCACTATACTATACATGGCCTTTTCGGCGGCTACGAGTATTCCCTTTATTTTAAGTATTTGCATGTTCTTCTCAAGCAAGCGTATTTACTATCTGACTAGTACGTAGTGTGCTTCTTCATCAAGAGATCACTCTACTTCTTCGCAACTAGTAGGGCAGAGATCAATTCAGAACACTCAGCATAGTTGTTGTGACAATACTGCCATTGTAAAGTCAAATTTCAAGGGTGTAAGTGCACATAGTCTTGTCAGTCATATCAACTTCAATAAACTGCATGCTTACATAGTCTTGTTGATGAATAGTACAATGCAAGTAGGATTATAATTTGCTATGGATTTCATGTCCTAAAAGTGGCAAATTGATCCCGTAATATAATGTCTGCAAGAGCACAATTGACTTTGTGTGATGGCATGTATGGCCATAGTTCCTACACGATATTGAGAGGCGGCACTCCTTACACCGCAGCTTGATTAAGAGATAAAGGTATATGATTAATGTCAACATTTGGTATCCAAGAAAGGTGGTTAATGCCATCTAGGGCAATCAAAATCCCTTTTAGTGATGTCTAACATATCCTACATTTTTCATGCAATTTCCTACAAGTTTACTACTAGAAAAATAATTTAGAAGCATGAAACAAATGCAAAGTACTAAATATTGGCTTAATCTATTTAGTAGACATTTTTCTTAATTTCCCAAAATTTTCCTAGCAATTTTCATGATTTTTTGCTATTGACAATCGCACTTAGGGCATTGTGTCCAAGAACGCTTAGGACCTCATGCTCGAGAACACTCAAAACCATGTGCCCATGAGCAAAAAATCAATTACCCCACACAACTGCTAGAAAGAAACCATAAAAATATGATGCATCCAAAAGGGGTACTAAGTCTAAGGTTTCACTAATTTATGGAAGCTCATATATTCTCCACCACCTCCCATTGGTCAAAACCTATATCCCACCTTGGTCAAAGGTTGGTAAAAAGAAAACCCACCACCTCCCAGCTGTCAACCCATATGTTGCTCTTCACCCACCTTTTCTGTGCTCAAACGATGCAGTAATTCATTGGCTTAGGTGCATTAAATCCGAACTTTCAGTGTAGTAATCCTTTTTTACATAGTTAAAACATATTCATCATAGACTTCTTTTTGTTAAGCACATTTTTTTTCTAGCAAAACACTTCAAATGGATTGTAAATAGGATAAATGGTTTAGGAGATATCATCGTTCAAATTTTGCAATCAACACACATTTCTCTCTACCCGCCCCTTTGCACTCAGTGTGGAAGTAAATCTTCAATTAAAAGGTAGTAAAGACATGAGGAGTGTAGTAATACTAAGTGTGATAGTGTCTTTTTTTAAAGGTACAGTAAACGAACAAGAAGATCACAGTAATTTCCTCAAGAAAAAAAGATCATAGTTCTTCTAGTGTCACAGTAAAAGCACAAGGAGGTCATAGTAAATCTGTTGTATAAGTTTATTATAGGCACAATGAGGCCATAGTAAATAGAAGGAGATTGCAGTAAATCTATTGTACTTGTTCTGTAAACACATAATGAGGTTGTAAAATTTTTGTAATGGTGCAATAAACGCATATAGAGGTCGCAATAAATTTCTTTCAGTGATACAGTAAATATTAGGAGGTTGTGGTAAATGTGCGATAGAAAGAGGCCACAGTAATTCCATTGCAATTACATAGTAAATACACAAAGAGGTTTTACTACATTGGGATATGTCCAGAGCTTTTATTACACTATTTTGGCACGGTACTACATCCTCCTTCAGTTTTTTATTATAATGCAGATACATTTATCATTTTTTTGTATGACTTATATCATTCTGGTCCTCTCATCATTAGTAAGCTACCAATGAAAACCATTCATGAATCAGAGCTAAACAAGAAAAGAAACATTATAGTACTAACAAAGAAACCATATTTGTTGGTTGGTTGGTTACGTGTCACTATTTGGCTTGGTTCCCATATGAAGTGGTTGCACGTGGGGTGGGTTTGGTGCGCTCATCTGGCCGATGTGTAGAATAAGCTATTCTATGCTCGAGAGTATAATAGTGGCACCACACGCGCGTGTGTATATATATTCTATGCTGAGGGTAGAATAACTTATTCTACGCTCCAGCTAATTCCACCCTGCCTCAACCGAGCCCGTACCCTTACTAATCAATTCATACCCACTCGTAGCACTTACAGACATCTTGATACGGTGCCAGGTACCAATACCACTACATCTATGGTGGCCAAGAGGGAGGAAGAACAAGAAGGACAATTTGGAAGCCGAGTGTGAGTGTGGCAAGTCTGCAGAGCACGAGCGTAGCGAGCCTACGGCCAAGGCGAAACAGTGTATGTTCATAGTTCAGGACTCTTGGTAGGAGATATTTGGATTTCACATATCTCTTAACTTAGAATCAATAAAAATATTTACATGCAAAAGTCTAGTGTTGAGTTCTTCTAGGTGTCTCCTATTCACGTGAGTTGCATGCATGCACGGCCGTTGTGTTGCATGCATGTGAGTGTGGCACGTATGTATACATATGCATGTATGTGTGTATATGGCCGTTGTGTATGACTTTGTTTTTAGGTTTGGCTTGAGTTGGTGTGTTAGTCGGTTTGGAGTGAGTCTGTTACCTAGTCTGAGTCCATTACGAGTCCTAGTTTGTGTCGTGTGGGCCTTTGTGTGCATTAGTTAGGGGAGAAATAATCCCAGGGCTATGGCCATTGTAAGGGACGTTTTTCAGATTGGTTTTGGCATCAAGTAAAGAAAAGAAAACCACAAAACGCCTTATGGTCGTGGTATCATTTTCTTGAGATTGTGTGAATTCCATCGAGAGTTCATTGAGGCTGTGGGGCTTTGATTCTTTCAATCAGAGTTGCAAGCTGATCGATCTTGTGGTCTGTTCCTCCGTTCGTGAGTTGGAGTGCTCTCGGGTGGAAGAATCCCCATCTAGGGTTTGGCTCTGGCTGAATCCATCTATTATCTCCTTGCTATTGTCAGGTTGGCACAGTGAGCCGCAGAACGTGGGAAGACAAGGAGCAGTTGTTCAAAAGAACTGAGATTAGATTGGTGTTGGTCTTGCTGTGCATATACCTATACCAATTCTTCAATTGCTGCTATGTTCGGTGGATCAGGGAATTGCCAGAGTTTGCTGCGGCTGGAGCAGTTCGGCTACTGGTAGTGTTGTTCATTGATTGAATCTGCTGTTCCTCCTATTGTTCAATTGACAAGTGCTGAGGATAGGCTCCGCCTTCTGCTACTACTGCTGAACATAAATCCGAAGAATTGATTTCTGGTCTGGGAACACTGCTACAGACAGCCCTATCACTGACGGTTCGGAACCGTCATCACAGACGGTTTCTGAACCGTCAGTGTTTAGGTGTCAGTGATAGTTGGTGGTTATCACAGACGGTTCCCGAGCCGTCTGTGATAACTACATTACAGACGGTCTTGATTTCTAACCGTCTGTGATAGACGAGTATCACAGACGGATTTTTATAAACAACCGTCTGTGATACTCTCTATCACAGACGGTTAGTAATCAAGACCGTCTGTGATACGAGACTATCACAGACGGTTAGTAATCAAGACCGTCTGTGATACGAGACTATCACAGACGGTTGTTTATAACCAACCGTCTGTGATACTCGTCTATCACAGACGGTTAGTAATCAAGACCGTCTGTGATACGAGACTATCACAGACGGTTGTTTATAACCAACCGTCTGTGATACTCGTCTATCACAGACGGTTAGTAATCAAGACCGTCTGTGATATACAAATATCACAGACGGTTAGTAGTAAGGGCTGTCTGTGATATCATTCACACCACAGACGGCACTCTTTGAAACCGTCTGTGATATTGTATCACAGACGGTTTTTAATAACGAACCGTCTGTGATACCAAGTGCATCATCCATTTTATTTGCTGTTTCTTGGCTAGCCTCAGGATATGCTAGCCATGCCCTCTGAAAGCAAGCAAGCAAGCAAGCAAGCAGATTACAGATAAATGACAGATATAAGTTAATTGCAACTCATAGTAAATTACAACAAAATTCGATACACAGATGAATGTAACAAACGGCCAGCAGATCACATACATATATAGAATGAAAATCGTTACACAAAATCTGACAAATGCATTTAGTTGAAGGAATTGTTTGATTTGTACAGTTGAATCCAATGTTTCAACATCTAATTATCACCATTGCCGGCGTAGAACTCTCCACTCTTACTTATGACCTCTGCTACCAAGAATTGGGAGATGATTGCACAATTTCGACGAGATTGTCAAGATCATATGCACTTTGGTCGAACTTCACCCTGCCGCTACTACGAGCAATGTTAAGTCATTCATTAGCATATGTGTGTAATATAAATACATATATATAATCAGAAAATAATAATTATTGGAAGGACCTGACAAACCTCTGGATCATTGATCTTAGTACTCATGATTTCCTGCATATGGCGGCAAACGTAGAATCCACATACGTTGCCTTGTAGCTGCTGGTGGCACTGCAAAAATAGAATTACATACATCGGTATTGTCAATTCTAGAGGCATTATAACAAAGTATGATATAGGATTGTTGTGTTGTAGAGGGTACCAGAAATCGCGTCTGGTGTCGTAGCGTGTCATGGATTTTATATCGTGTGATCCTCCTTGGGCAACATATTCGCAAAAGCCCTACGTGATTCAAAAACTTAGCCTCGCCGTGGCAAACAAAAGAAATATTACAATAGAGTTATGTATGGAGGAAATGAGTTTACTGTAAGTACTTCTTGCACAGATCAAGTCGTGGTTGCTCCTAAGGAGGGAATCAAGGTATATTACCTTGCTCCACTTTGGTACAATCACAATCAAAATCGATGATGCCTAGTCATGTGTGTCGCCATAGTGATTAATCCTAAGTTCATGCTGCATGTAAAGTACAAATGAAACATATGTGTGGCAACTAGTGAAGCACTTACCCTTGGTTGAAGGGTACCATGACGTACTCCTTGTCGCTGTGAGCAATCAATCCCCTCGTTATGTAACCTTGCACGAAAGATGCATCTGCGTTGATAGATTGCTCGGAGACCAAGTGAGGGTCGAGGAAACCCACTGGTCGTCGCGTTCGCCGGACTTCTTGGATCATGTATCTATACATAAAGAAAGAGTAATGACATTTATCTGTATAACGTGAATATAGAACTTCATTGTACAAGACACTTACAAATGTCCATCGATCGAAGTGAGGCGTCGAGTTCGTCGAGATTGAATAGTAAGAATAAATCTTCGAATGTCACGACGATGTAGCCCGAGTCGTGGAGGAAATGTGTCTCGTTATATTTCAGAGTGAATGTACTCTGCCGGTTTGGCTTCAAGTTGGACTTCTCCATGTACCAGGCATGCAATCTATTGCAAATCATACCAAGATGGCGTAATTGTGAGTCGGGCACCAACGACACTCCTAGAGTAAACGTCCATGGCACGGGACGCGGCTTAATTTTCTTCGCATGAGCCTTGGAGGCCTTGGAGCCTCGCTTGTGAGATGTTCTCGGTGGCGTCTCGGCGGGAGCCGATGCAACAGACTTTACTGGATTTGGAGGTGGAGGTGGAGCCACTGGAGCCGATGTGCCAGGTCCAGGGCGACGTCCCTCTTGGGCCACTGGATGTGAAGATTGTGGCACGGACATGTCGAGGACGATGTCCCTCTTGGGCCACTGAACGAATGTGTGGACGACATCCCCTAATGTCTTAATCTCTTCGTTTGGGGGCTTCTCAAGAGGGACGGACTTAAAATATCATTAATCATGTCCACGGACCTTTATGAAACCGGTGTCTACTTGTACACCGTGCAGCAGCGTCCCTGGCAGCAATGGATACACCATGCCGCGCCCAGCGTCAACGGGAATAGAGCCAACAAGCCTGACTTTGAGGCTGCAAGGCATGGGCTTCTACATAACGATACAAGAGATGAGTTAAGGCGTCCACCAGAGAGATCTATGTACCATTCTAAAGAGGTACATTACCTGAATGTCATCAATACGTAAGTGGTCGTCGCTATGTTCAGAAATTGGTGTGGACGCGCAGCTCATTGCGACGTTGAGGGGACCGGTACCGCAGTACTAGGAGTGGGTTGCGATTGGTTGCGGACTTGTCTCGCTTCTTCCCGCAACGAATCTATCTCTCCTCGAAGTGAGGCAGTCTGCTCTTGAAGTGAGGCAGATAGTTGTTCCTCAAGTTGAGCACGAAGCTCCTGTTTTATTTGTTTTATTTGTCTGAAATGATGACGCTGCTTTCGACGGTTCCAGAGGGACCCCATCCGGAGAGACCACCGTGATGGTCATTCGAGCCTCTGGCCTTTTCGATACTCCTCGGCCACGTTTAGATTTCGCAGTCTTGGAAGCGTGAGACCCAGATGACGACGACGAAGACTGTGTGGACGCCATCTCTCTTCTAAGAAAAAACTAACTGAAGTGAGCTATGGACCCAGCTTGTCAAAGTTCTATGAATCAAGTGACACAAACCAGTGCATCAAGTTCATTGAACAAGATACACTGGAGTGTGTCACTTGCTTTATGCCCTTTGACAAAGTTCTAACGATTAGCTAATTGCAGTGAGCTATGGGCCTTCCAAATAGACCTTGCAGTTAACAAGTGCAGCATATATTATATGCTACATAAAATACATGTGAAGCATATATCATAAAATACATGTGAAGCATATAACATGTTAAGCATATAACATAAAATACATGTTAAGCATATAACATAAAATACATGTGAAGCATATAACATAAAATACATGTGAAGCATATATATATCATAAAGCTAACATGTGAAGCATATAACATAAAATACATGTGAAGCATATAACATGTTAAGCATATAACATAAAATACATGTGAAGCATATAACATAAAATACATGTGAAGCATATAACATGTGAAGCATATATATATCATAAAGCTAACATGTGAAGCACAGGGAGGGACCGGCGTCGGGAGGAGGCGGCGTCGGGAGGGACCGGCGGCGTCGGGAGGGACCGGCGTCGGGGGGGACCGCCGGCCGAGAGGAGCGCGCGGCGTCGAGGGAGGGACCGCGTCGGGGGACCGCCGGCCGGGAGGAGCGGCGTCGGGAGGACCGGCGGCCGGGAGGGATCGGCGGTGGGAGGGCAAAACCTAGCTAGCGGGGCTGCGAGTGGAGACAAGAAGCTGCGGCGAGCGGACTCCATGAACCTAGCTGCGGGTATTTAAAGATGATCTATCACAGACGGTTCTATCAATATAACCGTCAGCGATATGCATATTATCGCTGCACGGTTATATTGATAGAACTGTCGCGATATGCATATCGCTGACGGTTATATTGATAGAACCGCTCGTGATAGCTCATTTTAAAATACCCGCAGCTAGGTTCTGCGAGTCCGCTCGCCGCAGCTTCTTGTCTCCACTCGCGCCCCGCTAGCTAGGTTTTGCTCCCTCCCACCCTCGCTACCCATATTATCACGCACGGTTATATCGATAGAACTGCTCGTGATGTGTTATCACAGACGGTTTCTTTTGATAAACCGCATGTGATAGTTCACTATAAATACCCGCAGCTAGCTAGGTTCCTATGTCATTTTACAATTACAATATGGAACATAGATACATTTATGAAAAACGCAAGCATAACCATAAATATAACTATTTCATAGTTCCTTAGTCATTTTACAATTACAATGCATGGGTTCCTTAGTCATTTTACAATTACAATGAAACATACATACATTTATGAAAAACACAAGCATAACCTATATCATTTATTACACTTTGGCTATATCATTTTAAATAAAGCCCTTCACGATGATTGATACGCATATAGCTTGCTTCATCGCCTTGTTCTTCATCGAGCCTGATGCCGTCTCCGAATGGAGGCAAATCATCAAATTGATTGTACTCTTCCTCATCCACAACATTCTCAACCCCGACAATCCTTCTTTTTCCCTGAAGAACTACATGGCGCTTCTTATTTGTCGGGTCGGTTACATAAAATACTTGAACAACTTGCCTCGCAAGTACGAATGGTTCGTCTTTGTATCCTACACATTCGAGGTCCACGGTAGTGACGCCGCACTTGTCAACCTTACACCCCGGGAGTTGGACCCAACGGCACCGAAATAGAGGAATTTTGAAAATTACATAGTCAAGCTCCCAAATCTCCTCTACAAGCTCTGTAGTACGAGCTTGGGCCAGTGATGCGGCCGTGCGAATCATAGGCATCTATGCGGACACCGAGTTCTGATTGTGCTCTTTCTATCTTGATCATTGTATAAAATGTGTAGCCATTAATGTCGTATCCTTGCCATGTCACAATTGTAAATTTTGGCCCTTTTGCCAACCATTGTAGTGTTTCATTTGACGACCTCCTAGTCAATTGCGCCTTCAACCATTCGTTGAACTGACGGTTGTGTTGTCTCGTGATCCAAACTTCTAACTGGCCTGCATTCTCCTGACGTAGCATGTCCTTGTGCTCTTCAATATATGGGGTCACTTCAGTCATGTGTTGTAAACCATGAAATGGGCTTGAGCATACGTATTTTGATCTGGAGTTATTGCTTTCCTCCCGATAGTCCCTATACCCTCTAACCTCCCCTCGTGACGAGATAGAGGTACACCTATCGGCTCTACCTGAGCCATGTAGCCGATGCAGAATTCAATGACCTCTTCGTTGTATAACCTTCGATGATGCTACCCTCCGGTCGAGATCGATTGCGTACATAGGACTTCAGAATTCCCATGTACCTCTCGAAAGGGTACATATGACGTAGAAATACGGGGCCACATATTTTATCTCTTTCACAAGGTGGACAATGAGATGGACCATGATATCAAAAATGATGGAGGGAAATACATCTCTAGATGACATAGAGTTGTCACCACCTCGGTTTGCGAGCATCTAGTCCATCCGGATCAATGACCTTCTGAGCAATTGCGTTGAAGAAATAACATAGCCTTATGATTGTCACTCGAACCTTGTTCGGCAAAATACTTCTAATTGCAATAGGTAGCATTTGAGTCATTAGCACATGACAGTCGTGAGACTTCATGCCAATTAATTTCAAATGTTCCATGGAAACAAGTTTCTTCATGCTTGTGGAGTGACCGGATGGAACTTTCACACCATTTAAGGACTGGCACAATTCAGTTCTCTCGGACTTAGACAGAGTGTAACATGCTGGGGGAAGGTACGTCCGACCTTTATCGGTCTCTATCAGTGCTAACTCGGTCCTGATGTTCATAGCGACCAAGTCACGCCTTGCGTTAACACCATCCTTTGTTTTATCAGGAATGTTCAGTAAGAGGCCAATCAAACTGTCACATACATTCTTCTCTACGTGCATGACATCGATGCAATTGCGAACTTCTAAGTGCTCCCAATAAGGCAAGTCCCAAAATATTGACCTTTTTTTCCACATGTTCTTCCTCAATTTACGTCCCTTTCCAAACACAACATTTATATCCTTGACCATATCATACACCTCTTTCCCGCTAAAAGGTCTTGGTACTGAGTCATCCTCTTTTTTTTCGTCAAATTGTTTCTTCATCTTGCGGTATGGGTGATACTTTGGAAGGAACCTACGGTGACGCATGTACACAGTTTTTCGTGAGTTGTTCAACCACACACTCTCGGTATAATCTAAGCAGTGCGGACACGCTTTGGCTCCTTTTATACTCAACCCTGACAGGTTACCAAGGGCAGGAAAATCATTAATGGTGCAGAACAACATGGCGTGTAGAGTGAAGTTCTCTCGTTTGTCCGCATCCCATACATGTACCCCTTCATTCCACAGTATTGCAAGATCTTCCACCAATGGGGCTAGGAACACATCAATATCGTTGCCAGGTTGCTTTGGCCCTTGGATAAGTAGTGACATCAAAATATATTTTCGCTTCATACACACCAAGGAGGAAGGTTGTACATGCACGAGTCACGGGCAGTGCTATGTCGGTGCTCATGTTACCAAAAGGATTCATTCCATCGTACTCAACCCAAACCTTATATTTCTCGGTTCCACACCAAATCTACAAACATCCTATCGATGTTCCTCCACCGGCAGAATCAGCAACATGTCTTATCATTCCGTCTTTCTTACGCTGCTCGCAGTGCCAACACATCAATCTTGCATCCTTGCGGTTTGCAAATAAACGCTTGAAACGGGGGATTACAGGAAGATACCACATCACCTTAGCAAGAGGTCCTTGCTTCACCTCGATGCCCTTCCCATCATTAGAGTCATTTTTACGTTTGTATCGGGATGCTTTGCACACCGGACAAACATGTAAGCTAGCATACTCTTTACGGTACAGGATACAATCATTCCAACATGCATGTATTCTTTCTACTTCCATTCCTAATGGACAAAGAATCTTCTTGGCTTGGTAGATGGTTCTCGGCAACACATTTCCCGTTGGAAGCATGTCCACTAGGAGACCTAATAATACCGTGAAACTCTTGTCGGACCAACCATTGCTTGCCTTCAATTTTAGCAGTTCTAGAACTGATGACAACCTCGTGTATTACGGCTTGCAGCCCGGGAACAAAGGTTTCTCCGAGTCCTCCATCAAGCCCTCGAATTTACCAAACTCTCTCTCACTATAGTTCCCTTCTGCATCACGTAACATCTGATCCAGATTATCATCCTGCGACCTATCCTCATGATCCAGATTGTCATCCTGCGACCTTTCCTCATGATCGAAAGAACAGTCCACAACCGCATATCATTGCCTCCTCGACTATGTCATAACTACCTTCTTGTGTACTCTTCTCTTCACCGTGATGGTCCAACATTTGTACCCTTTTCAAACCCCTTGAATCAAGTGAGCTTTAATCTGTACTGAGTTGCTAAACATCTTGAGATTATCACAATCAATACATGGGCAATACATATATTTCATCCCCTTCTTCAACATATCCATTTCGCCGCCCTTCTAAAGGCGGACACGTCGAATGTACTCTTCACTCACACGGTTCTCAATATACATCCAGCTTGGTCCATCTACGCTACACAAGTGAAAAATGGGTGTCAAAAATGATTATTACCTCTACTACTAACCTCCGATCGATCACTAAGAATGTTAAGTAATTGAATACTAATCTCGATCGATCACTAAGAATGTTAAGTAATTGAGTATGCTAACCTCGATCGATCAATAAGAAGACGGTGATATTTTTTCACCCCCAACTCCCTAAAGCCGACCGCCTTGCTCCACCGATGCAGCGCAATGAAGACAGATCGGTGTCGACATCCTTCAAGCAAGTACGCCAAGTAATTAATACTACGTAGAATATCACAGACGGTTCCAACTACAAACGGTCTGTGAAAATTATGTATCACGAGACGGTTCATATTAATACCGTCTGCGATTATCACCGACGGTTATTAATATTAACCGCTCAGGATTTCTGCCTATCATAGGCGGTTGCATAAATAACCGTGCGTGATAGTCTTATTATCACGAGCGATTCGTAACACGAACCGCTCGTGATGTACATAATATCGCGCACGGTTGAAATATCAACCGTCGCGATTTATGCGTATCGCGAGCGGTTCGTGTATAGAACCGCTCGCGATAATCCTTCGCGACGGTTTACACTACAAACCGCTCGTGATAGTTACACGGATGAAGCTGTTTCGTCAGCGCATGATCGCCAACTCGAAGCATATATAGCATAGCATTCGAGGCACATCCGAGGCCTGCTGCTGTGTCTTGAGGAATGCCAAGAGCTGGTCTTCGATGTGGTGCCACATCCAAGACCAGTGTGATGTGGCAGCCACATCTGAAGACCAGCTCTTGGCATTCCTCAAGACACAGCTGCAGGCCTCGGATGTGCCTCGAATGCTATGCTATATATGCTTCGAGTTGGCAGTCATGCCCTGACGAAACAGTTCATCTTTCCCGACAAAATTCAAGGCAATTTTATTACAATAGTGCAAAGAAAAGACATTCCCAGATTCTTGGTTGAGCAGCCGACATAACCGACTTCTTCGGTGAGCGACTATCCATCTGCTTCTTCCCACTCCTTTTCTACATTTCTGGTCTCTGTATCACGTACGCCAGTAGCGATGATTCATCTACTACTGAATCATCGCTACTGGCGTACGTGATCCAGAGACCAGAGATGAAGAAAAGGAGTGGAAAGAGGCAGATGGATAGTCGACATCATCGAGGAACATGCAAATACAGAGGCAAGCACAAAAACTCAACAACACATTCAGATCGATCTATTACAGGATAACAAGCTAACAAACCCTTCGTGGCATGACGGTCACACTAAACAAGACACACTTACGACACTTACGGCAAGAGTGTGTTGTTTAGTATGAACCGTTCGTGCCGCGATGGAGGTGCTAGATCACAGCGGAGGGGAGATGCATACAGGAAGCTAGCTAGTGGATGAACTCACGCGTGACTAGTACCGGTGGAAAGGTTGATGGGGAGTTATTAATAAGGGCCTGGCCGTGGGAGGAACTGGTGCCAGCCATTCGATGTGGAGAGAATAGACAGGTGAGATCGAAATCCTGTGCATACGCCAATTATTGGTGACATGTGATTATTACACACCAATTATCAGTGACATGGGATTATTACAGACGGTTCTTAACAGGAACCGTCCGTGTTATCTGGCTTTTCACAGACGGTTTGTGTTAATAACCGTCAGGAACTTTCCTGCACGGTTCTACCAGACCCGCCGTGTTATCTCGATTGGTATAGACGGTTCGTATTAAGAACCGCTCGCGAAGTTCGCTGACGGTTCATGTTAATAACCGTCTATGAAAATATCCTGAGCGGTTGCCGCGAAACCGTCTGTCATAACGCGCGTGTTTCAATTGCCAGAACGCCGTGTTTCGATCGTCTAATTAACGTCTCTCGATCGTTATACGAAGCATCTCTATCATTAATGTTTGGGTATACGAACCGTCTGTGCTAAAGGTTAAATATGCGCGCCTAATCAGGTCTCTTATACGTACGTACAATATGGCGCCTTCTACTATTCTTGTGATCATCTCCTTCCTCTCATCTGTTCATCAAGAATTGTTCGGACGGAACCTTACACAGGCGGCCAGCAATTTGCATTTGGAGCAGCTTCTCCGCACACGCCCTGCTCTCCTTCCCCGACTTTCTTGCATCCGTCAGTTCGACCTGATCATCCGCCGTCGACGGAGGCATCTCGCTGCCGCTCAAGAAAGGGAAACAGCCCTTACCCTGGTTCTTCTCCACAATGTGCGCAAAGCGAAAGAAGCTCTACGCACATTGGAGAAACTGATGGATAGCCTTGCCGATCAAGCAGAAACGGCAGATTCTGAGGAATCTTATAATGCTATCCTCTACGAGATTATGGGCTATGCATCGATTATTTGCCCAGTGGAGGAGGAAGTGCCGAGGACAAGGACAATCTTAACGGCGTTCGAGCGATCGGTGGTGATCCTCCAAGTCCCAAAGTCGAAGAAAAAGCGTCTGAAGCCCAAAAGATTACAACTGGGAAACTCTTTACTGTGCGACTTTTGTAGTAATTTGCCTCTAATCAAACTAATAAATTTGCCTTTAATTTGCGATTTCTTGTCTCAGAGTTCGTAGTAAAGTTATTAGAAGCAATGTGTACTTATATATTAACCTCGATCATGAATAGATCGTAATATGATGAGACAAAGGACATCACAGCACGGTTCTTGTCAAAACCGTCATGAACATTCACAGACGGTTTCTTAAGAAGAAACGTCTGTGATAGTCTAGACAACATCGACGGTTTTAATTAAAAACCGCTCGTGATAATTCCATATTATCACGCAGCGGTTTTAATAAAAACCGTCAGTGATACTAAAGTATCACGACGGTTCAACCTTAAGGACCGTCCGGGATACTCGACCACTAACACAGACGGTGTCCAAATTAAAACCGTCTGTGTTAGTGTCAATCACAGACGGTTTTGTCTAACCGTCTGTGATGTAGCCGTCCAGTATAGCCTCTTTTGTAGTAGTGGAAGTACCGTGAAAATCGGGCCAACAATTTGTGTACAAATTAGCATTCTACTAATTTGTGCCGTACCACATCTAGGCATAAATATGGTATCCTTTTTTACATCTGCCATTATATGCCTAGTATACACCATGACAGTTGTGTCAGTAAACTCTAACGACGTGTCTAGGAAATTTATTAGTATACTAAAAGCAATTTCATCTGACTGTAAATTGATATGCATCTAGTCTTAATTGTGGTTTGTAATTTTACTACCGCTATCATATGGCCAGCATGCACCACAACTAGGTGTGGCAGTAAAATATAGTGACACGTCTAGTAAATTTGTCATTATAGTAAAATTTGTTTCATATTGTAGTAATTTTGTACACATCTAGTCATAATAGCGGTTGCGCAGGGGCACCTAGGATTGTATGCAGGTGGGTCGTGGTTGAGTCATGTGGTTTCCAAAATTTTACAACCACCATCAAATGGCTTCATGCACCTCAACTTGGTGTGGCAGTAATCTCTAACGACGCGTGTAGTAAATTCGTTAGTACAATTAAAGCTATTTCATCTGGCAGTAAATTTGGTATGTACCTAGTCTTAAATGTGATTTCTATTTTTACCACCACCATCACACAGCCGTGGCATTGGCTTGAGAGACGGCAACAGTGTGATGGCGGCAAAACCGCATGACATAGGTGATGGTGATTGATTACTGCCGATCAGTGGGCTGCCGCGCCCATGTGTGGACGACCTCATGCCATTTTACCATCGATTTTGCATGGTGCCTGTAACATTCCAAAATTTGAAAGTTCAAAAATATGGAATTTTTAAAATATTTTCTTGCATTTTTCTGGCATTCAAATTTCTTCTGAATATTTATTTGAAATCTTTTGAGTTTTGTGACATGCAAATTAATATATTGAGAAATAACATCCAAGTAAAAACAATAATGGTGTTAATAAAAGAAATGGAAATTCCGAGGATCTACACACAAATTAAAATTCAAGTATTAAATAATGGAAATAAAAGATTGAAATTCAATTTAACTAGGTAAAGATAAGCAATGGCTAAAGGAATATTAAAAACTCGCATCTAAATAATTGAACTGAAAATTCAAATTTTGAATATGATGCAAACTCAAAATCAGTAAATCCTAATGTAAATTGAAATTAAAATTAAAAATCCAAATTTCAAATTTTCTTATTTCTTTTTCCTCTCCTCTCACTCTCTCTCTCCCTCTCCCTTACATGTGGGCTCGTCCACCTTTTTCTCTCTCCTCCTCCTCCTTTGGCTTCTTCCTGGCACAGCCCCTCCTCCTTTCTCCTCTCACTGACCGCCTCCCCACCTGCCTCCGTGTCCACGTGCGGTCTCCTCCCTCCTCCTTGATTTGGGTTTTTGCCAAATGAATCAAATAAGAAAAATAAAATCAAAGAAGAAGCGCCAAGTAATTGGAAATTGAATTGAACCAAAAATTCAAATTTGAAATTAAAATTAAGGAAAAATGAAAGCAAAAGAATATAAAATTTTGCATTCGAATAGTTGAGCCAAGAATTCAAATTTGAATTTAATTCTATTCAAAACGTGAAAATGAAATTTCAAATAAAAATTTAGAATTTCCAAAATTTGCTAGCCTATTCTCTTTTCTTTCTCTATTTCTTCCTCTCTCTCTCTATCACCTGGTCCCATCCCCTCCCTTCTCTTTCCTTCTCCTTCCCTGTTCTGCACAATCGACCTAGTCGACTCGTGCGCACCACGCATGCACACAAGCACACCCGTGCCAACCTGACATCGATGTAACCTCCATACCGACCTTGCCCCGATGCACACGCACACCCAACACACCATGATGCCCATACTACACGCACCCACACGTGCACAACTCACTGTCCCTGTTGCGCCACCTAGCCGCACTCGCTGCCCACATGGCGCCGTCTTCCTCTTCGAAGGCACAGCGGCACACTAGAGAGATTGGTTGAGAGGCACTAGTTATCATGATCCTACATTGAGAAGATCAAGGATGCCCGTATCACAACTCGTCGGCATCACCTCCTTCTCCAAGTTTGGCCATCGCTGCCTCCACCACCATCGTCTCCTCTCCAGCACCCCTTGGGTCGATTCCTTCCTCTTGGAGCACCTCCACGACGCCCCCTAGCTCCTCCTACAACTAGTTCAAGCTCCCTTGAGCCCTAGGTCACCGCCATCTTTGACCTCCCCGTGTCGCCATAGGCTCACATCACTAGCCCACCTCGGCTCCTCCCTGGCCATGCTATTGCTACCAGTGAGTTCCCTATGATCCCTCATGCTCATGCTCCTTCTAATTTCCTCCCTCACCCTCTCAGCCGCTGCTACCCCATTTCTCCCCTGCCTCTAGCTGTCGCACGTCACCGCCCGCCTGCCTCGATGCCGACCAGCCCATGCCATCACCTCCCCTAGCTCCCTTATCTTCTGGTGACCCATTTTGTTACTCACTATCGCCGTTCCTGCCATTGCCTGCCGCCGATGAGCCGCCTACTAAGCACTACCCCTTTCCTCTATTCAGCTCAGCGTTGACTCTTCCTTTGTTTCTATGTGATGATCCTCCCTCTGTACATGTGTATGACATGTGGTGCCACTTCTTTTAGAATTTAAATTGAGGCAAGTCATTTAATTAATTTATTATTCGAATTGAAGTATAAAAATACCATGTAAAATATAATTGCTTAAATGCAACTATCATGAGGGCCCTTTTTCAAATAAATAATTAAGTTGTTAAGATAATAGTTTAAATATCATTTCAATTGATATTTAGCTAGAAATAGCAAACTCTCAATAAGGCTTGCCTTGAAATATAACTAGGTCCCAACTAAATGTTAAAACGTGCTAAATATTAATTAGATAATTAGCATGCCATCAGCACATATCCTAAAATTCAAATGTTATTTTCAAGCACTATTAAAATATAAGTTCGTGTAGATAAAAATGATAATAAAATACAACTTGTATAAATAACTATATTAAACTTTATTACGAAATTAGAATAAAGGTTCACGATATTTAAAGATTAAATCTTGATCAATTGCATGACAATAAGGGTTAGCAAATTAATTAGAGGCTAGTAGTACTATTGTATGAGTAAATTATGAAAAGCATCATAAAACCAATTTTGTAACTTGAGACAATTTT
Source organism: Dendrocalamus sinicus (assembly GCA_036346575.1). Taxonomy (NCBI): domain Eukaryota; kingdom Viridiplantae; phylum Streptophyta; class Magnoliopsida; order Poales; family Poaceae; genus Dendrocalamus; species Dendrocalamus sinicus. The sequence continues at coordinate 14,729,156 of CM070644.1, forward strand.
ATTAGCAAATAAGATTAAAACTCTTTATGACAATTTGCAATATAATTCCTAACCATATAGAATTAAATGAATAATAAATTCAGCCACTGGATTAAGATAATTAGAAGTAATTAAAGATAATTAATATTTAATGTCTAACATGAAGCGAAGACTTTACAAAGGAGTCATGTAAAATATAACCCTGCCTTTTGATTAATTATTGAATTACTCGTTTGGTTAATTGGCAACTAAACCTCAAGAAATCACATTTGGTAAGTAATGCACAATACATGTGTAGACCCTCATATTTACCCATAGGTCCTACCTAACTCATGGAACTTCCTTAATAGTTATAATAAAAGAACAATTAAGATCAAGATGTGACATTCTACAATTGGTTATGCCTAGCCATCTTCGAATCCGAAGTGGAATATTTCTATAAATATTCCTTCATCGTTGATCCTTATTTGATTTCCTTCCCGGCAGAGTTTCTTCACCATTTTCCCTTTCACTCAACCTTCGTTTGACTTTATCAAGCATCCCACACTCACTAAACCTTATCTCATATCACCAACTTAAACATAATAAAACTCAATTGAGTTCATTTTGGATTTATTGCATTGCTGAAGTTCTTTGGATTTATCTAGATTTCGATTGTTTATCGCATAATTAGAAGTTAGAGTCCCGAAGAAGCAACAAGTCAAGCGAGATCAAGATCTAGATAGAGACAAAGACCAAGAGTTCAAGACCATTGACTAAGAAAGCTTTGAGTAAAGATTAAGGCCATGATAAATTGAGCAAGGCAAGGCATTACTTTAATCATATTGCACCTATCTTTTGAATAAAAATTATTTATTTGAAAATATCAAATGGCATGCTTTACTTTGTTACGCAAATTATCTTCATACTAGTTCATAGTTAATTTCCTATGAATAATTGCTTAAGTATATCTCACTCCTTGGCTTGGACACAAACCCTTATCACTCTAGAATTAATGGTAAGCATACTAGTGATAAGTTCGTATCTAAGCGCCATACTTACCTTTGCTTAGATACCTGTGTAATATTCCATAAGAGCCCTTCCTAAGGACCTATGCATGAATTTAGAGAATGAGTTAAGGAAAACGGAATAAGATGAGATAGATGGGGGAGTTGTTGGTTACTAAGACCGCGAGTCTACCATAGTGGGGGTGTTGAGCCAGGCCTTTTTATGGAGAGTAGGGGCTGGGGGAAGTGCTATCAAACCCTAGCCACCATCCTTGCTCTTGTGTAGCTGCCGCCTCTGCACTATGCACCTTTTAAGGAGAGTAGGGGGTGGGGGAAGTGCTATCAAACCCTAGCCACTACCCTTGCCGTCAGGGGCGGACCCAAAGCATGATTAGTGGGGGCCTTGGCCCCCAATCAATTTCGTTAATTACGTATACCCCTTGGATGTAATCCACATAGGCCCTCACCAGAACTCAGCAGCCCCCGGTGGCTCAGGCAAGAGCGGCGCTTGCTAGATAATGTGCTGCATGCCCCCACTCAATTTTAGTGCTAGGTCCGCCCCTGCTTGCCGTTGTGCAGCTGCCGCCCTTGCACCATGCACCGCACTCTCCCTCCCCGTGCTACACCATGGCCGGATGCAGCCACCACGCCATTGCTATGCCCTGCCACCACTGCCCTAGGTTAGCCTACCGCGTGATTTGTTGCCGTTGCCTGCAGTGAGTGCCTGCTGAAGCTGCTAGTGGGCTCCCCCACATGCTGTGCATGGCCACTAATGTAGGCATGCAGGTAGGCCTACGTGTGTTGCCGTTGCTGCATAGTTGCATGCGAGCCGCCAGCGCTGCGTTGTTGCGTGCATGCCACCGCTGCCGCATGGCTGCCTTCTACGGTATGCTACCGCTGTTGCGTGCTGATGCTGCCAATTGGTGTTGGTGTTGCCACGTTAGGATAAGGAGAATGAGGAGGCAGAGAACAGAAAAAGGAAGGGAGGAAAGAAAGAAGGCAGGCAGGGAAGAAACAAGGTAGAAAAAAGAAGAGAAGAGGAGCTCGTTGTTCTTGCCGTGGACATTGCTCGGGCTTAGTGTAACAACTCAAAACTTTTGTTTTCATTAGTTTACTAATTATTTAGGGTTTAGAGTGGATATTAGTGAGGGTATTCATGAGTTTTGTGCTTAGGGCATACTAGAGCGTCTTGTTTATTGGATTGTTTGTCTTCAGTGGCTTGTAGTGGTGTTTTGGGCATGTTACCTGGGTAATCTGAGAATTTCATCTATTAGAGTATTGTAGATAATTTTATTAGCTTTGCATAGAGTATTTAAACATGTTATATGGTTGATTATATTAAAAATTATTTATTTTGTAAGCCTGCTAACTAGTGAATCATTGTCAATTGGCAGTGTCGCAATAAAACAAATATTAAAACTATTATATGGCTTAATTTGGTTTTTTGCTCTATATGTAAGTTGTAAATAATTGCTTAAGCTTTCGATAGAGTGCTGTAAAACTAAAATTGGATGAGTCGTTTGAAAGATATGGCATTGGAAAGGCTGCTGCCTAGTATTTTGTTGTCAATGATAGCGGCTGTGTTATTTGGCATATTAAACACATTGGATGGCCTAATTAAATTCTGATCTTAACTAAAGAAAGGTAGATAATTTTTTGTAGAATTTAGAAATGGTATGATTTGCTATAGTTGGATGGGTAAATTAATAGATATAAAATTGTTAAGCTTGCTATTTAGTAAGATAATAGAACAGTCTTTGGGGTTAAAAATAAGGGTTAAATAAATTAATCAGGGTTTGCTGCCAACTAAGAAAAAGTAGAAATCCTTGCGTAGATTACAAAACTTATATGGTTTACCATGATACTGTCCGGTAAAGGGGAGTATTGCAGAATCAAAAAGCATGTAGGAGTGATGTTGTTTAATTGTTGATTTGGTTTTTTTGGCTTGTTGTTGAGGTTGTGTGTTCACTGCAGGAAGGGTAACGTCGGAGTTGGTGTCATCTTCAAATCAATCCATTCCTCACTATTAGAAAAGGCAAGTGTATTATAGAATGGTAACATGAGTGGTTTATCTTATTGTTTATGTCAAACGAATACTTGACATGTTAATTCCAATGTTTACACTTATTTCTTATAATGCTTACATGATTGTGGTTTAACGATGATGATGTCAAAGTGTTAATGATGCTAAGTGGATATTCATTAATAGAATCATTATGTTTTTGTATGTTGAGCATTCATGATCGAAAGGATGACCTATGCAGCCTCTAGATCCTACTTTGTGTGGACAACCCGCATGAGTGGGTAGAGTAAGACTTACTTTGGTAGGCACTCTACATGAGTAGAGAAAGACATACTTCGGTAGGCACTCCACAGGAATGGAGTTGAGGTCCTAGTATAAAAAGGATGGGTTTGAGTGGACACTAACGGGTGCAACACTCCACTATACCAGTATAAACAAAAGAGAAGTTAAGACATGTGCATTGCATTCATGACAAGATAAATGAGATGTCAAATGATGTGTGTGGTATTAATGAGAAGAAATATGTGAAATTAAGATAGTTGTGAATTCAAATGAATATTTGGTATCATGTTTATACCGTTTATTATTATATTGTATACTTGCTGAGTTTGGACTCACCCTTACTTTGTTGTTGTTTGAGGTGATAATTGAGGACAACATGCATGTGCGAGAAGTAGAACATGATTGAACTTGCACCGTTATAGCTTCTTTTAACACTTAGTGTCCAGTCACTAATTATTAGAAATAAACAATAGCATTGCCAACTTATTTTGAATAATGACTTCCCTTAGAACTTAATCATATTATATTGTTTTTGCCTATCGAAGGTAAATTTGATTAGACTTAAAATCAGTTCATTTAATTTAATGTTATTCAATGCTCCTATATTGTGATTAAATTGTGTTACGTAATCATCTTGTGAAATTATGGTGTGTAATGATTAAAATTGGTAAGGAATTGTAGTTGTTGGTGACATTTAGGGCTCTTGATTCACATTTCCATGAAAATGTGTGAAATATAACAAGTTAATTATCTCTTGTGAGTAAAATGTACAACTCTGTAGAATGAAAATTATTCGAACAGCCGTGCCCATGGTCAGGGGTAGTCATGGAAAGTTACTTAAGTTAGTGTCTATTTCTAAAACTTTGTAGGTGGGATGAAAAACGACGGGTAGATGTAAACCTAGATTGAACTGCCTTGGATGGATGTAACCTAGTGATAGTAATGGGTGGATATAACCCTAGTAATAAAATTAGCATATGGTGGATGGAACCATACTCTATAACAGATGGTTGGAACCTGCACTATTATTATTGCATACTCATACACTCTTTAAAAATATGGTTTAGTTAAAAATACTAAGTCATAAGAATTTCCTATATCTGCATCTCAAAATGGTGACATTTTTTCAAATAAAAGAACCTCAACCTCTATTGGACAGCCTTGCATCTATTATTATTGTATTTTGTGTGATGGCTTGTTGAGTACCTTCATACTCACTATTACTCAATTACTATTATTCAGTAAGTAAGAAGGAGAAAGACAAGCCCTGCATTCATCTAAGGGCATTATCAAGACTGGAAGATGATGATGCTAAGAACTAGGTCGTGAACCCCAATTGGATACCTGTGGGTATATCCTGAGGGTCCCACCTGTGTGAAATTTCTGTTTTTACAGCTGCTTTTTAATAGTTTCATCCTAATCGGCCCATGTATAAGTCTATTACTGAATTAGTTGCACTTCCGCAAGATATAAATTTGATGTTCAGTAATGTATTTGTGAACACTATTTACTAATCCAGGGAATAATACGATAGAATCACAAAGAATTTTAGATTGGTAAAATCTAGGTCCGATGAGCTGGTATCAAAGAAAATTGATTGCAGGTCATAACCTTAGTTAGCATGGTTGTTAGTTCCAAGACTGGAGTTACTTTTCAAAATACTATTTCCACCAATAAAAGGCCTCACCAAAATTATAACTATCATTACTTATTCTCATCTCTCCTAGGTTATCCTCTCTTACCCGTATCTTCATCTAGCAATTTTAACTCCATAACTACCTTACCCCCTATTCAAAATAATTATATTTCCAAAACTCTTCTTGAAAGTCCTCTTTAGGCATCCTAAATATCTATTTGAACTGAAATTGCAAAGCTTAACTTTGAAACTTATTTTCAAAAAATTGTTTTATCATTACCAAATTCCTTCTAAAAATTTGTTTTGGTTTTAGGTAGTCAAAACAAACCTAAAATTCTGAAAAGTCTTTCCCAAAAAGGCTCCTTTCAAAAGTTCAACTTCTTCCCAGATTTACTCCAAAATTTGTTTTTATTTTCTGAAAAAGCCAAACCAACATTATTTCTCAAAAGGTTTTCCCTCAAAAGGGCTTTTGCAAATGTTCACCTCCAGGTTTTATTTTGAAAATATTATGTTGGTAAAAACCTATTGCCCATGCTTGGTCTTGCTACCCATGGTTAGGAACTATTTTATTCTTACTCTCAATTTAAAATTTTGAAGCATACTTTCAAATGTTATTTTCAAACTTATTTCCAAAACTTTCACACCTCATAGCTTACTTCAAAAATCTATTGATGAAGGTTTTCTTTAAAATCCTTTTCCTAAAACTTGTCCCTAGAACCTTGCTATTATAAGCAGGCCTTTAGAGTTTCAAAAAGAAAATCTATACTTCTATATTTCGCTTTCAAAACTTCTTGCTTGTAAAACCCAGCTTCAAAAAGGCCTTGCGCAAAACTAGATTTCAAAATTAACCCTGAAAGCATAGACTCCAATATTTAGCTATCTAGACTCGTATCCAAAACCTTGTTTTCAAAACCAAAATTTTGAGAACCCTTCTCTTTGCAAATCGTGGACAACACTCTCCTTTCAAGGCAAATATATCTAAATCAGTATTCCAAAACCCCCATTTGGAAATCTCATAGCCAAAATCCCTACTTCTAAAAATAGTAATACCAACATGAGTATTATCATCAATCAAATCGCCATTGGATGCTATTCCTTTGATTCCAAAAGATAATTAATCCACCCCATCCTTACCCCTACCTCAAAATCTTCACAGAGACACTTGATGTCAAAAATTAGCCATGAAACCTAAACGCCAAAAAAATTATTTTTCCAAGCTCATTTCCAAGAACTTGTTTTTAGACTGGGATTTTGAGATGCATTCTCTTTGCAATCTATCAAAGGAACTCTCTTTTCAAAACAGATGTTTCAAACCACTATTGGAAAATCATTTTTGCCATAAAGCTCTATTTTAATATATATATATATATATATATATATATATATATATATATATATATATATATATATATATATATATATATATATGTATATATATACATGTATATATATATGTGCATGTACATATATTATACATATACATACATAAATATATATATACATACACATACATATACATATATGTATATATATACAATATATATATATATATAGTATAAATAACAGGGGCACTTAGGTGTCTGGGCACCTAGTCTCCCTACCTTTGGATTGCTTTTAGATGCGTGCTAGTGTGATTGAGACTTTCCATCCATGATTAAGACTTTCCTTCCATGATTGATTTAGCATGCCTAATATATTACATACCATACATACCATTGCTCTAGCACGTATCTAAAAGCAATCTAACTGCAGGAGCCTAGGTGTCTGGGCACCTAGGTGTCCCATTTCAGCTATATATATATATATATATATATATATATATATATATATATATATATATATATATATATATATATATATATATATATATATATATATATATATATATATATATATACATCCTCTAAAGGAACTTGATTTCAATGTTACCCTTGAAATCTAGTCCTAAGTATTTAAATATCTAGACTCATTCCCAAGAACTTGTTCTTAAAACTAAGACTAGGAGATTCATTCTCTTTGAAAACTATCGATGAGACTTTCTTTTGAAAATAAATGTTTCTAACTTCAGTATTTCAAAACCCCTATTTGAAAATCATTTTTTCAAAACTGCAGATCCGCCATGCATTGAGCCAGTACACCGTCATTTTGTCATCCCCTCCACCGGCAACCTCGAGGTACAACTCCACATCGTCATCCCCCTCCACCGCTGTGCCATCACCCATCTTCTTCCTTGCTAACTTTATTGCGTGCTTACCCTCTTCTATGTTCCCAATTTTTAGATCAATATAATTAATTTCCTTTTTTTCAAAAATTATGGTTGTTAGATTGGAGATGTTTCTAATGGATGTTACCAAATTGTTTTTGCTGAATCAGACATTTGAATCCGTGTTGGATTTTGATACCCATGTCCATTTTTGAGTAACATTTCCAGTGTCCAACAAAGTTTGCCAAATCGGACAACCCAAATCTGAGTCAAATTCTGACATTCGTGTTCGTGTCCATGTAACACTGGTTGCCAAAGCAGTTTGCTCCTTGGTAGGAGTTCCTTCGGAACAAAAATGGAATGTTGCTAAGGTATGATGTTTTGCCTTATATGTTTCTGCAATTTGTGGAATTGTCTTACCTGATACCTTTTTTATTGTGCAGTTTCTATCTTCTACTCTTGTTCAAATTGGCCAAATAAGGCTAATGACAAGTCACGATGGAGCTTGATTAGGGGCACTTATTATAGGTATAAGCCAATCTATCAGCTAATTATACACAATAATACACTATCAAAGTAGTACTTTCATATTTGTTGCTTTGTTGATTAGTGCATCCTTAATAGCACTATAGACTCTAGTTCTTCATATACTTTGCTGATTTTGCATGTGTGAGGCCTTGATGATTTTGCATGTGGCTTGCTGCTCACCCAAGAGCATTGGCAATAACAAATAATGTTTACAACCTATCTTCAGTTTTCAGTTACATAAGGTGGAACAATTTTTATTCATGCATATCCTAGTATCTTTTTGTTAGAATGTAATTGCAATGTTGTTATCTATTTCGAAGATAGGTTTGTAAGATTTCTAGATAGTAATCTAGGGTGGCAAATTGTAAGGTTTGTTGTTTGGGGAGATCTCTCGGATAATCATATTTTAAGATTCAGTATCACCTGAACTTATCTCCTTTGTAAAAAAAAATTAGAGTTCCTCATCGAGACAAGTGATTCCGATCAACATTGTTTCAAAAGTCAGTACCCAGCTGTGGGTATGTTCTATTTGGCTTTTGAAATCGTCTTTTGGCTTTTGCTACGATACATAACTTTCAAACAGAATATTCTTTCAAGACGGGGCTATAGGTTAATTATAGTATACACTGAAAGCCCATCATCTATACCAGCTAATATCGCATGCGAGTATCTCTCTCTCTCTCCATAATCTCTGTTGTGAACAACTAAAATTCAAAAATTTCAGCCAAAAGTCATAATCCGCAGCCACAAAGAATAGGCCTTGTATCTATCCATATAAGCTAAACTATGTGTCTGCAATAGTTTATATCCTTGCAGGCGATTTGTAAATGCATGTGTTGTAGGGATGGCCCCCACCTGAGCCCAGCAGACCTGTTAGAGGAATGTAAGGCCCAAAATGGGACTTGTATAATGACATAAGTGCCCCTGAGGGGAATACTCGGATGTAAGGGTATAATTGTAAAGGCACTCCCCATATGGATATATATACAGCACAGGCCATGGGGAGAAACCCTAGGCCATTCCTCACCTAACTCTCCACTATCATACTCTCTCTCTGTTTGGTCTGTAACCACGACAGTTGGCGCCGTCCGTGGGGAGGACAGGAGCAAGCCGCGAAATCCGGAGGAGGTTGGCACCAAAGAAAGCTTCGTCGACGGCGGCAAAGAGGAAGGCGGACGCGGCGAAGCATCGCTCGGTACCCGGGCTTCAGCATCGGTGGTTGCGGGCATGGATCGCGACGAGAATGTGGCGGCCAACGGCATCGGCGTTCAGGACACAACGACCGACGCCGCCACCATCGCCGCGACGGTCGACGCCGCCACCATCGCCACGCCACCATCGCCATGACGATTGACCCCGCCATCATCGCCATGACGATCGACCCCGCCACCATCGCCACGACGACCAACCCCGCCACCATTGCCGTGACGACCGTCGAAACCACTACACGCGTCGTAGGTAACCCCATCGCAGGTACTGTGGTGGCCACCGGCACCGCCGCTCAGGCGTTCCGAGCTGGTAATGCCGGTGCTCACGCCGGCGCGGCGTCTCTCCTTCCACCTAGTACAGGAACGGTGAGTGGCTCCGGTGGTAACGTGGGCCTCGTCACCGGTTCTGGAGCCCTTCGTGCCAACGCGGCGGGTAATCCGGGAACGCGGGACGTGGTTGCCACCGCTCCGACTGTACCGCCAGGAGTGCTGGCAGCCCCACCCATACCCGCAGCGGAAAACACCCTGCTGGCAGCCCTCAACGTGTTCCAGCGGGAGCTAACGGATCTCCGCGGGGCCGTACGGGACATGCAGGAGACCCAAAGCCAACAGACCCCACCAGTGGTCGCGTCGGAGCCCACGCCAGAGAGGGTGAACAGCTGCGATGCCCTCATATCCAGCCGCATCCCGCTACGACGTGTGGATCTGGAGTCCCCACTCTTCGCGGGCTTGCAGTAGGTGGCGTGGCCGGATGACTTCAAGTTCCCCAGCGCCATCGAAGCGTACAAGGGCGACACAAACCCACGAGAATTCGTGCGCGTGTACGAAACCGCCATCGAAGCCGCTGGCGGAGATGACACCACGAAGGCGAAGGGACTCCCCTCGCGTTGCAAGGCGTGGCGCTCTCTTGGTTTTTTACCATAGAGCCAAACTCCATCTACGCGTGGGAGCAGATCCGTGACCGCCTCTATAACAACTTCCAGGGGAACTATGTCGAGCGAGTCGACGTCGATAAGCTCTTTGCAGTGAAGCAGAAACCTTCAAAGAAGCTTCGGGATTACTTCAAATGCTTTGCGAAGGTACGCTGCCAAGTCAAGGACGTCAACGAAACAACCATTATCAATGCAGCCATATAGGACCTTCGCCCCGGCCCGATGGCCAAATACAACGCGCGAAAGCCAATCAAGACAGTGGCGAAGCTCTTCGATAAAATGGAGGAATACGCCAAGGTGGAAGAGGACGCGCATCGAAGACATGGTGACGACTCCGACACCAATCAGGAAGGCCTGGCCAAGAGCGAAGACCCGTTGAAAGATAGCTCCTCGAAAGGCAAACGCAAGCAGGAGCAGTCGAAGGACGCCTCCGAACGCAAAGATACCCAGCACAAAGACTCGTCAGGCGGCAGGCCCAAGCGCGACCAGCGTAAGTCTAGGAAACCTCGTTACGTCTTTGACATCGAGGGCGGCTCCGAAGATAACGGCTTCGCAGGCCGCGGAGGCAGAGGGTGCCGTGGCCAGAGACGGGGGCGCGGGCGGGGTCGCGACGATAGAACCCGCGAAGAGTACAACGAACAGCATCACGGGCAGTGGTGCGAAGTCCACGGCCGGGGCAACCACGACACGCGTGCATGGGCCATCGCCGCAGCGCCCGCAGAGCGCCGCCAGGACAAAACCCGAGGCCCACGCCCAAAGATCCCCAAGACCAAGGATTGCAGCCCCAGGAAGGCCTCCTGCGAATCCAGGCCCATGTGCAGCAACCTCGAGAGGGCCTCCTGCAGTTGCAAGCCCCGGAAGGAGCCCAGCGCAGGGTCATGAACGTTATTTCCGGAGGCTCCTCATTGGAGTTCGCCTCGGCGCGACAATGGAAGGCCTACGCAAGGAGGCTACACCACGTTGCGGCATACCCGGCGCAAGCATCGCCGGAGTGGGCACAACACAAAATCACATTCACGCCCGCTGATGCGGAAGGCGTGGAGTTCCCCCACCAAGATCCCCTGGTTGTCCGGGCCCTCGTTGCAGGATGCGAGGTCAAGCGCATCCTGGTCGATGGAGGAAGCTCCGCGAACATCCTGTTTGCCACGGCCTTCGACCAGATGGGGATCCCTCGGAGTCGATTGGGCCCTTCTGGCATCCCGTTGCAAGGCTTTGGAGGGCAACCTTTGCGGGCATTGGGCCAGGTATGCCTCCAAGTCTACTTCGACCCAAACGACAACGTGAGGAGTGCGGACGCCATCTTCGACGTTGTCGACACTGTATACCCCTACAACGCCATATTGGGGCGGCCGCTCCTAAACTCTCTCGGGGTAGTTCTGCACCACGGCTTCCTATGTATGAAGCTTCCCGGACTGCAGGCCATCATCGTCGTCCATGGCGACCAGGACATAGCTCAGCGCATAGAGCTCGGCGCCAGGGGTCCATGCCAAGGCACCTAGGTCAGGTGTGCAGATGCGGAGACCCCGGGCGACCCCGGAGAGCGTCCCGCACTCCCCGTGCACGAGTCGTCCCAGCAGCAGAGGCTCGTTAGCGGTCGCCCCTGTCCTTAAGCGGTCAGTGGTCGGTGTCTCACCTTTTGTAACCGCTCACCCGCGCAAACGGGAATTTAAAAAAGTTCACTGTTTGCATAAATTTTCTTGTTTCCCGCAACAAAGACACGCGTCCGCGCGTGCACTCTCTGTGAAAAACGCGGGCATGAGTATAAACAAAGACACACGTTCACGCGCGCACTCTCTGTGAAAAACACGGGCATGAGTATAAACAATGAAAAATGTTGTACTTGTGTGTGCTCGTCGGAGTACAGATGGGACATGGGCGTTGATCACACGCAGTCTACAGACCTCTATGCGCATCCCGCAAAGTACCAGGGCAACGCACCAGAGGCTAGCTCCCGCGCGAGCGCACACGCGGGTGAAAGGCACCAGAGGCTGTCTACCTCGACTAAGGCGGCAGCTCCGCTGTCCCCACTTCGAAGGGTAAGAAACAGAGCGCTCGCGCGTCCACTCCAATTAAGGCGCCAGCTCCGCGATGAGGGTTAGGGGCCGAGCGCTCGCGCGTCTACTTTGACTAGGGCGCCAGCTCCGCTGCCACCACTACAAAGGGTTAGGGACAGAGTGCTTGCGCGCCCGACTAGGCGCGGCTCGCCGTCCCTTTGAGGGTAGGGACGAGCGGCACTTCGACATGCGCAAGCTCGCGCCATCAATCGAAGGGTTAAGGACGGAGCCTCGCGCCACCACGACAAAGGGTGCCCCACTTCAAGGGTAGGGACGGCGCTCGCTCCACTCGACAGGTGCCAGCCCGCCGCCTCGAAGGGTAGGGATGGGCGCCGCGCGTCCCTCAATTAAGGCACCGTGCCCCACTTGGAAGGGTTAGGGACTGAGCGCTCGCGCATCTACTTTGACTAGGCGGCCCGACTAAGGTGCCAGGTCCCCACTTTGAAGGGTAGGGCGGAGCGCCGCGCGCCCACTTCGACATCACTTCAAAGGGTTAGGACGCCTCGCCACCTCAATTCAAGGAAAGGTTAAGGACGGAGCGCCGCGCTCGCGCCACCCGCTCCCAACCAAGGGTAAGGGACGACGATTAAGGCGCCAGCCCATGGTTAGGGGCGCCTCCGCGTCAAGGGCGACTAAAGAGGACGGCGCCTCGCCCACTCGATGGTAAGGGGTGCCTCGCCCGGCGCCACGCCCACGAAGGTTAAGGATCGGAGCGCGCGCAGCCCGCGCCCCCACATAGAACGGTAAGGACGGAAGCCGCACCACCCGCGCACCACTTCCAAGGGTTAGGGACTGGCGCCGCGCATCTACCTTGACTAGGCGCCGCCGCCGCCACCACTTCAAAGGGTTAGGGACGGAGCCCTCGCGCGTCTACCTCGACTAAGGCGCCAACCACGCTGACCACTTTGAAGGGTAGGGACGGAGCGCGCGCGCCCACTCCGACAAGGCGCCACCCGCGCCATCACTTCAAAGGGTTAGGGACGGAGCGCTCGCGCGCCTACTCGACTAAGGCGCCACTCCGCTGCCCCACTTCGGGGGTAAGGACGAAGGCGCCCACTTCGACAGGCGCCACCCGGCGGTAAGGGGACGGAGCGCCGATTAAGGCGCCAGCTCGCTGCCACCACTTCGACTAAGGCTCGACTCGACAGGCGCCACCGCGCCCCACGCCGAAGGGTTAGGACGAGCGCTCGCGCCCACTCGACTAAGGCGCCAGCCCGCCGCCCCCACTTTGAAGGGTAGGGACGGAGCGCCGCGCCACTCCGCTAAGGCGCACCCACTCCACTAGGATGGGTTAGGGACGAGGCGCCCACTTTGACAGGCGCCAGCCCGCCGCCACCACGCCCACCGACCAAGGCGCGCCCCACTTCACTCCACTCGAAAGCGGTTAGCTGCCACCACTTGAAGGAGCGCCGCGCGCCACTTATTAAGGCGCCTACGCCACGACTTAAGGGCGCCGAGCCGCGCCGCTGACTAAGGCCCAGCCCCGCCGTCGCACTTCAAGGGTTAGGGACGGAGCGCCGCAGTCCACTTCGACATAGGCGCCACCCCGCCGTGCCACTCGAACTAGGGACGGAGCGCTCGCGTTCACTCGACTAAGGCGCCAGCCCGCCGCCCCACTTCGGCGGTTAGGGACTGAGCGCCTCGCGCCCACTCCACTAAGGCGCCAGCCGCTGCCCCACTAGGATGGGTTAGGGACGAGCGCCGCGCTACTTTGACTAGGCCACCACCGCCACCACTTTTGACCACTCGACTAAGGCGCCACCACTTCGGCTAGGGCCGCAGCATAGGACGGAGGCCGCTCGACGCCTAAGGCGTCAGCGCTGCCCCACTTTAGGCACGGCTGGAGCGCCGCGCCCACTCCGCAAGGCGCCACCCGCCGCCATCACGATAGGCGGTTAGGGACGGAGCCGAAGGCCCACTTCGACCGGCCACCCGCGTGCCAACTTGACTAAGGCGCTCGCCGCCGCTAAGGGTTAGGACGGGCGCCGCTCGCTGCCACCTACCTTGACAAGCGGCGACAGAGCCTCGCGCGCTCATTCTCCGCCTAAGGCGCCACTGCCGCCATCACTTCGGCGGTAGGGATGGAGCGCCCGCGCCCACCTGACTCCAGCGCCACCCGCCGCCACCACTGGCGGGTTAGGACGGAGCCATCACTCGGCTTAAGGCGCCCACTCCGGCCCCACATAGAAGGGAGGACGGCGCTCGCGCGTCCCTCGACTAGCGCCGCCGCCGCCACCACTGGCGGTTAGGACGGAGCGCCGCGCGATCTACTTTGACTAAGGCACCAGCCCGCTGCCCGCACACTCGAAGGGTAAGGGATGGAGCGCGCGAGTCCCACTCAGGCGCCGCTCCACGCCATCACTGGCGGTTAGGACAGAGCCCTCGCGCGTCACACTCGACTACCAGCGCCAGCCCGCTGCCACCACTTCGGCGGTAAGGGACGAGCGCCGCGCGTCCACTCCGATTAACGCGCCAACTCCGCTGTCCCCACTTCGAAGGGTAAGGGACGGAGCGCCGCGAGCCCACTCCGACTAGGCGCCACCACTGCCACCACATCTAAGGGTTAGGATTTGACTAGGCGCCGGCTCGCGCCACCACCAAGTGTTAGGGATGGAGCGCTCACGCGTCTACTTCGACTAAGGCGCCAGCTTTGCTGCCCCCACTCCGAAGGGGGGGGGGGAACGGAGCACTCGCGCGTCTGCTTCAACTAGGGCGCCAACTCCGCTGCCACCACTTCGAAGGCGTAAGGGGCGGAGTGCTGGCGTGGTTACTTCAACTACGCGTCCACCTTGACTAGCATACCCTCCCAAGGCGCAAACCGTCGTGTACGGGCGAATGTAGTAACCTTCCGAGTTCACCACGGGACAGCGTAGCCGGAGGGGCGGAGACGCACTTCGCAAGTTCCAACCAAGACCATTCTTTGCAAGTTCCAACAAAGGCGCACAAACACCTCCGGCACACGAGGCCGCTACTCGGTAGGTTCATCCTTAACACGCGTCCGTGCGGCTCCGCCAAGACGCGACCGCCCTAAAAATCCACGCGCTCGGCCCTTCGCCAGCGCCGAAGACGCCGTCGGGTCGTAAGGTCAAAAATTAGCAGCTGGCCCTGGATGTATAGCTGCTCGGAACAAGGTGGCTAAAATCAGGACAGTAGCGAAACAACTTCGTACTTTATTCAAAAAAGAAACGGCATCGGTTACAATGCACGCCAACACGCGACAACCTGCCGTCACACCTGAGGATTCGCAGCGTCCTCCGGGGCAGCAGCGCCATCCTCGTCACGCCGCGGAACCTCATCCAGAAACTGGCCAAGGTTTCCCTCGCCGTGTAAGTTATTTCGCAGCTCAACTATGGCTACGGCCTATCTGCAGTACTCCCATATCCTCTCATGGAAGAACTTCACAGCACGGCGAATGGCGCGCACGGCACCAGACATTACCCCGCCTCCGGCGGGCATCTCCAGTCGAGGCTCGGCTAGCCCGGCAACATGCTCATAGCCGTGGAGTCGCAGGAGCGCGCATGTCAGACACAATTCCACATATGCGCAGTGGTTGCCAAAGGTCGTCGCGGCACCGCGTGCAATGTCGACCGCGTCTCCAATCCACCGAAGCGACCGCGACAGGTCCTCGGGCCCGAAGGAGCGTGCCGTCACTTCGGTGATAAGCCCCTTAAGGGTGTCTTCCAGGGCCAACATAGCGTCCCAAGCGGCCACCGAAGCATCGCCCAAGGCTCGATCCCGCTCCGCTAGAGAGGCGGCAAGCTCACTGTTCTCCCTCTCCAGCGCTGCGACTTGTTGCAGTAGGCCGTCTCACTCCGCAGCAGCTTCCTGCTGCACCGCTTCGGCGGCTAACTCCCGCGCTACGGCGACAATCTCCTCGGTGCGCGTCTTCATCTCCGCGCACTCCGCCTCCAAGCGGCGTATCTGGCGTCTGGGCGAGCGTGCCGCGGCTCCTGCGGCTCCCTTCGCGGCTGCGGCTGCCCGTAGCACTCCTCGCCGCAAGCGTGAGCCGCTTGCAGGGGCACAGGCCAACACGAGTGTCTGCAGGGCGGAGGGGTTAGCAGGCGCTAAACGGCTGTGAGTGGGCCAAAGGACAGACGCTTACCCTCACTCCCGACACTTCCAATGCGTCCCCAAGGCGCCCTGACCCATAGGTCTGCAACACCTGCTGGCCAATGCTGGCAGCCGCGTCGTCCGCAATCCCGCGCCACGCCCTCAGCGCATCCGATGGAGGGACGAAGTCCATCAGGCTCGGGCGCGCGACATCTGTGTCGCCAGCGCCAGGACCCCCACGCTCAAGGGATGCCTCCTCCGAGATAAGTGCCACTGCAAGAGGAAGTATAAGATTGTCGCACGAGACGCGGAAAAATTGTGCTAAAGGTATGTCGTCCTAGCCTACCCTCGGTGGCAGATGGGGGACTTTGCTGGGATGCCTCCATAGCCCCGGGCAGGGCCGCAATGACTTCGACCCCTACAGACGGCGCTGACCCGCGGGGCTGAGGGACCTCCGAGTTGGGACCCAGCGCCAACCGATCCTGCGCCACGGTCACTGCGGCTTGAGGGGCCGGGAGGGCGCAGGGTAGAGGAACTCCGGTGCTCAACGCGGAGTCCCACAAGCTCCCAACACCGGTCGCCACGGCAAAGCCTCGTGAAGTGCGCTGAAGGGGGGACCACAGGCGTGGCCGCTTCGCCTGAGGAGAAGACCCCACCTCGGTAACCGCTACAAAAGGAGCTTTTGCGACAACAAGATTCACTGAAGGGGTCTCCACAACTACAACGTCGGTGGCTGGGGACTTCGTCATCATGACCTCCGCGGGGGGCACCTCCGCCTCGGTCGCCACTGTTGGTGAAGACCGCGCTCCGCATACTCCTGCGGAGGGCAGCCCCGCCACGGCCGTGGCTGCGGACGAGGACTCCGCACCGGTGCCACCAGCCAACACCAGCTCCGCCTCGGTAACTGTCCGGGCGACGAGACCTCCCTCTCCTGGTAACCCGCGGCGCGCTCTCCGCCCCTAGCGCCTTCGTCCTCGGTGCCCGTGCCCTCCAAGTCTGAGTCGGCGTACTTCGCCGAATCAGACTCCGGGCTTGCTGTACCAGCAGGAGCAGCGGCAACCACCGTACAGGGCGTGGCCGCGGCGGTCTGGGTCCTCTTGCGGGATGATGCTTTCGTCCTCGTGGCACCATCATCCGGGTGTTGTGGGCCCGGAGGGGTGCGACCCGGCACGGGAATCCCTAAGGCCTCGCACACGTGGTTTAGCCGCCCCAATCCCGCCGCCGCAGTCACAGCTATGCGTTGCTCGTGCTCCCTGGCGGTGTATGGCCCAAGGAACACGCGCGCTGCGCACTCCACGTCCTCCAGGCGAGTTCCTGCGCGGGGCGAAAAGCACGATTACACACGATGCAATACGTACGAATGGAGGGGAGGGCACGCTCGGGGCTTACGAAGACCAGTTGGCGCAGGCAGTGAGCAAATGGACGGTTGAATGTTGTCGTCCCGACGCTTCTCGGCCGTAAGGCGCCAATCGCGCGCGAGCGGCGCCGCGCCATACATTATGTACTCCTCGGCGAGGTCGCGCATATTGAAGCGGGCGGCGACCCCCACAAGTCTTCGCATCCTTCGCCTATCTTCCTGGTCAAGTGTTTGGCCGGGGGTGGTCTTGAATGCAATCGGCCGGCCCGTGCACTCAAGGCCACTACCACTCGCCACACGGTGATAGAACCACCGCCCCGTCTAGTTGGACTCCCATTTCCCTCGTGTCGAGTTCGCAGGGAAGAGCTTTTCGCACGATGCCCGCAGAACGAAGTTGACGCTGCCAAACTTCGACAACGTCCCATCCCTCCGCTCCTTCGGTTGGCACCGGGCTTCATGCAAATATACGAACAATGAGGCGCTGGGCCAACACGCTTCCGAGCGCAGGGCCCGGCTGTACACAGCAAGGCGAGCCACCGCGTTCGGAGTCAGTTGTGACAACTCCAGCTTGAAGGTTCGCAGCACGTCCCCGACAATCGCTGTGGACGGGATGCGGAGTCCGGCTTAGAAGTAGGCGACGAAGACGATCGCCTCCGACTTCTCAGGGCGCGGCTCCGTCTCATCATCGGGGGGCAGCCGCACCGCTTGGCGGTCCGATAGCCTCCCCTCGTGCAACAGTGACCGGATCGTCTCCTCCGTCATGAGCGTGCGGCCCAAGTCGCCGGAGTACGGACCCTCCTTCTTCTTCGCTGCCCACCACTTGTCTGCCGCCGCCGGATCGCGTTCCTCGAGCGCGTATTTCTCCTCAAGCGGTGAGGACCGCTGGCGAATGGCGTAGCCGCCCACCTGAGCACGCTCGTCGCAAGTCGTCATTGCTGCCCATGGGGTACCCACCGGTGAAAAGGAGCGCAGGGGCAAGAGGAGAAAATATAGGAGGCGGCGTGAACAACCAGAAAGCGTATGGAGGAGGCGCAAGCACAGTACCACGGGGGGTATTTAAAGACCCCTCACCTCCCACCATCGGTAAGCGCAAACGGCGAATGACAACCGCTTTTGAAGCCGAAGCGTCGCGATAGCACACGTAGGCCACATATGACCGTGGTCGTACAGTGCCCCATAACCACACGACGCGCCACTAGCGTCCCACCGCGTGTCGGTCAGCGCAGGGAATAAATGCAGGTTGCACGACCTGACATAGCTTCCGGCGTGTGTCGGTGTGGCCCTTTGGACCCATCAACCGCAACAGTCCAAACGGGGTCTTCGCCCCAATAGTGAGGCCCTGACCCCGACTCTGGCAGCACCTGTGCGAAGGGTCACCGCTGCGAAGGCGCCGGAAGCAGCTCCGATTCCAAGACATGCCACCCCGCCACATGACCGCGCCTGCGGAAATAAGGACAGCGGCGACTACGGACCGCTGGGCGGAGTTTGAAAATGCGAGGTATGCCCCACTCGGCCGACTCGGCTCCGCCTTGGACCCCCACACCGGTATGGCCTTCGGAAGGCGGAGGCCATGTCGCGGCGAGTTTTGACTTGTTCTCATATACAGGCCACCTTCGGTGCACCAACATTCTTTGAAAAGTAATGTTGAGGGGCCTGAATCAGAAAACCCGACTGAAGGTGAGCTAACAGGGCAAACCTTGTCGGCCCCATGCCTCGTCCCCACGCCGGGGTGTAACAGCAAGCTGCCACGGGCCAAGCATCCTCAACGGCAGCCTCGACAGGAGCTCCGCCTCGGCAACAAGGCTCTGGGGTTGCCCATGGCCCCACTTACACGGGGAAGTACTTCGCCGCGACGTCGTGGATCTGCGCACCAAGCGAAGCTCACCCCACCCCTGGTACTTCCGCGCGAACGCCCAGTTTGGCCCACATTTCAGAGATCCAGCTGGGCCCCCGGCTCAGCCCCACGCGGGCGAACCAGAAGGCGAAGGCGAGTGAACGCCGGTCTGCCCACACTGCACCTAACTGCTACCCTTGAGCCGTGGGGTACAGTCCGGCCTCCCGACCCCTAGCCCGCACGAAGGCCCAGTGTTCAGCTCTGACCGCACCCGCAGAGCAACACGGCGGCCGTACGCGAAGGCTGATTTACAGCAGGTTTCAACTTGTTCTCATAAATAGATAAGCTTCAGTACACCAGCATGACCTGATGGTAACGCCGGTTGGCGTAATCAGAGGGTGCAAATGAACTCAAGCATATCTGTCTACGAGAATAGGTCAACCCTTGCCATTTCCGTGCACAAGCACGGTGCGCGAGCAGGAGGCCACCTATCCGACTGTACAATGCAGGTACAACGCAGCACCAGTAGAATATATATACCTGGCCAGCGGGTGAGCCCAACTGCCAGGAGCCCAACCGGTAGGAGTCCAGCCAACAGGAGCTTAACCAGAGGAAGCTCAACCGGCGGGAGGAAAGCCCAACCGGCGGAGGAGCATCACAGAGTCGTCTGGCCGCGGCGCTTCAAGCCCCGCGCCGCGCCAAGCATGTTTCGCCACGCGGACCGGCGAAAGATGGAACGTCGCAACATAGCATGGCTACGGCGCCTCAGGTCTCACGCCGCGTCAACCAGGTCTCGCCATGCAGGCCGGCAGTAATCTACCATCGAGGGCGCTCGACGTCGGAGTCCGCCGCCACCTGCGCTCGTGCAACCAACACATCCGGCGTCGCACCCCCGCGGCGGGTCTAGTCCAACACCAGCAAATAAGGCTCCGCCAACTATTATACGAGCTCACAGGCCGCAGGGACGGAGGAGGGGACCAAAGGACTCGGCAACATGGCTTCGGCCCGTGAAGCCCTTCACCATGAGAGGCTCCTGTTGTAGGGATGGCCCCCACCTGAGCCCAGCAGGCCTGTTAGAAGAATGTAAGGCCCAAAATGGGACATGTATAATGACATAAGTGCCCCTGAGGGGAATACTTGGATGTAAGGGTATAATTGTAAAAGCACTCTCCATATGGATATATATACAGCACAGGCCATGGGGAGAAACCCTAGGCCATTCCTCACCTAACTCTCCACTACCATACTCTCTCTCTGTTTGGTCTGTAACCACGACAGCATGCTTCATGGGTTTAACCAGTACTTAAATGCCACCACAAACTACAACCTCACTAGCACCTCGCTGCCTACATGGCTAAAACAAGTGCTGCCTGCCCTTGACTTTTCAATAGAAACACATTTTGTACTACGTCAACGTGATTGCAATCCAAATTACAGCCTTTTGTGCTTATCAATATGTGATGGAATGAATAGGCATATGATTGATATCTAGATTACAATGCTGGTTAATTTTTAAATAACAACAAATTTTATCGAATTTGATGCAAATGTGGTCGAAGACCTCTTAATTAACAACTTGTTATCAACTACTATTTCATAAGAGCTATTGAGATGTTCTTTCAAGAATGGAAGTTATTCCACTGCTCATTAAACTAACTTTGTTGCTACATAATCTTTATAATGATTGTATTTAGAAAGTTTCCAGTTAATTTCAAAACCGTCTTGCCAGTTTCATATCTGCATTTGTTAGTTCTGTTTTGTGTAGAATCACTAATAGCGAGTATCTATAACATTATCTCATTTATGAAACAGAGATGCAGCTCTCCAACATCTTCAATACTTTACTTGGCAGGTTTCTGTTAAGGAAGCAAAGGTTACACTGCTACTATGGTATAGAACATTAAATAAGCATGGGAGATGTGTGAAGTTTATATTGTGATTTGGTGGACACACCATTTTCCTACTTCTGGTCAAGCGGTCACATTTATCGTACCACTATGAATGCTTCTGTTAAGGTAATTGTTATCCATTACAGCTCATAGTTGTGTTAAAACATAGTTTCGCTGCAAAAACCTAGTGTATATATATACATATATGTACATGTATATACATGCATATATGTATATATGTACACACACATGTATGTATGTATGTATGTATGTATGTATGTATGTATGTATGTATGTATGTATGTATGTATGTATGTATGTATGTATGTATGTATGTATGTATGTATGTATGTATGTATGTATGTATGTATGTATGTATGTATGTATGTATGTATGTATGTATGTATGTATACGTACATATATGTACATGTGTATACATGCATATGCATATATGTATATATGTATGTATGTATATATGTGTATATATACATATGAAGAAAAAATATGTGTATACATGCATATATGTATATATGTACATACACAAATATACACATATATATGTATATATGTATGCATGCATGCATGTATGTATGTATGTATGTATGAGTACATATATGCCTATACATATATGTATGTATGTGTATACATATATATATATATATATACATATACGTATATACATATATAGACATATGTATACGTATATACGTACTCCAACAATAGTGAAACTTTTTAGGGAGGCTCTTGGATTAGTCTAGTTTTATTAAAATTTAAACCCACCATTTACCTGCTCCTAGTTTATCTTGAAAATTTAATTGGTTGTTGCAGCTTTTAGGTAGGATATTTTAGTTATTCAAAAATCAAAGAAGGTTCAAAATTAAGCCAAAATATTTTTTATTCACTTGCAACAAAGAACTAAATTAAATTATCTCCGGCCTCTGTTAATAATTCAATTAGTTTTAGAAAATCATTTTCAGCTGCTGAAAATTAGAAAAGCTTTTAATAAATGCTCAAATTTTTTTAAAAACCAACAAAATGGAGGAAACAATGATTTGAACATAATTTAAATTTTTGAATATTACATGAAAACCAAGTTGATATGCCCAAATATTAGCATAATTATTGGTGGAATTAAGTTCGTAGAAGACTTGATAGTGCTCGAGTCACAGGGATTAGATGTCATTCTAGGGATTGATTGGTTAATTAAGCATATAAAATAGATAAATTGTGTTAGCCATTCGATTGACCTCGTTAATGAAGAAGGGGATTGCGTCACATTTGTCTCCAACTAAACCGGATCATCCTTTCCTTCTCTCAATTGCCTCTTGAGTATAGAAATAAGCCAAGTGCCAGTAGTATGTGAGTACCCCAATGTGTTTCCTAGGGAATTACCCGGAGTACCACCAGATAGAGATATGGGGTTCATAATCAAGCTACTGCCCAGGACAGCTCCAATTTCGAAGAGACGTATAGATTGCATGCAGATGAGTTAAACAAGTTGAAGAAGCAACTTAAAGAGCAGCAAGCCAAAGGATTCATTAGGACAAGTTCATGACCATGAGGATCACTGGTGTTATTTGTGAAATAGAAAGATGGGAATTTAAGGATGTGTGTTGATTACCGGTCCCTAAATGAGGTAACCATTAAGAATAAGTACCTGCTGCCACGTGTTGATGATTTATTTGACAAAATGAATGGAGCCTGGGTTTTCTCCAAGATTAACCTAATATTATGATACTTCCAACTTAAGATCAGATCAAAATATATCCCAAAAATAGCCTTCATCTCCCGTTACAATTTGTACAAGTACACCGTGATGTCATTTGGATTGACCAATGCTCCTACTTACTTTATGAACCTCATAAACAAAGTATTACGGAGTTTTTGGACAGATTTATGGTAGTTTTTATAGATGACATACTCATATATTTAAGGAGTGAATAAGAGCACGAATATCACCTAAGGTTAGTATTGGAAAAGCTTAGGAAGCATAGGTTGTATGCAAAATTCAGCAAGTGCATATTTTGGTTGAAAGAAGTGGAATTTTTGGGACATGTCCTATCTAAAGGTGGAGTTGTAGTAGACCCATGGAAGGTTAAAGATGTGTTGAATTGGAAGCAACCTAAGACCGATATGAAAGTCCATAGTTTTCTTGATTTGACCGGATATTACCGTTGGTTCATCAAAAATTTCTCCAGTATTGCAAGACCCATGACCCAAGTTCTTAAGAAAGAAAAGAAGTTTGAATAGAACATAGAATGTGAGAAAAGTTTTCAAGAATTGAAGAAGAGATTGACCACGTCCATGGTACTAGTTTTACCAGACATATACCGAGACTTTGATATATTCTGTGACGCATCTCGCCATGGACTTGGATGTGTGTTAATGCTAGGAGGCAAGGTCATGGCATATGCCTTACAGCAACTAAAAACTCATGAAGTGAATTGTCCCACTCATGATTTGGTATTGGCAGCAGTAGTGCATGCTCTAAAGATTTACTGATATTACCTTATCGGTAACCGTTGTAAGATGTATACAGACCATAAGAGCTTGAAGTACATATTCACTCAATCAGATCTGAACTAAGACAAAAAAAAAAGGTGGTTAGAGATGATCAAGGATTATGATCTTAGTATACATTATCACCACGACCAAGCAAAAGTAGTAGCTGATGCATTGAGTTGGAAGTCCTACGACAACGACATCATGATTAAGGAGAAGCAACATGTGCTACATGAAGAATTTTAGTGCCTTAACATAGGATTGGTAGAAGAAGGTTATGTTGTTGCCATGGAAGTAAAGCTCACCATGGAAGAGCAAATTAGGATAGCTCAGAAAGAAGGTCAAGGCATTAGGAAAATTAGGGATATCATAGAGAGAGGTGCCATTACAGAATTTTCTAAGGATAAGCAGGGAATCCTATGGTATTGAAAGTGTTTAGTTGTTCCAAATGATCAGACACTAAAAGGGTTAATACTTAGAGAGGCTCATGAAACACCCTACACTATACAACCAGGAAGCACAAAAATATACCAAGAATTGAAGCAAGGGTATTGGTGGTCTGAAATGAAAAAAGACATAGCAAAGTTTGTTGCTAAGTACTGTGTATGTCAGAGGGTGAAAGTCGAACACCAATGCCCTGTAGGACTACTACAGCCACTACCCATACCCGAGTGGAAGTGAAAGGAATTCAGTATGGATTTTATCATCGAATTACCCAAGTCACAGGAAAGATATGATTCAATATGGGTTATAGTAGACCACCTCACCAAGGTTGCTCATTTTATACCAGTAAAGACCATTAACAATAGAGGTGAAAAAGGATTGGATAGTTTTCGCCCGATTCGAACAAAAATGAATTCAGATTATCCCGGATCAGATTTTCTTCAGATAATTATCGGATCAGAAATGAATATAGACTTTTTTGTCGAAAACAAATACTAATACAGTAAGCCTCATATCCGTCAAATACAAATACGGATTATCCAGATAATACAAAGCCAGATTGAGAGACCATGTGGTTATGACCCCATGTTTGTGATGAGTAATTGACATCGGTTTAGGAAAGTCGAGTTTGGTTTGTGTGGTTCGGACCATGTCGTTGCGTGGTGCAATCAGTTCGGTCGGACTTGGTCAATTCTGGTCGTATGGGCTTAGGATGCTTATTCCTTTGTTTCAACAGGTTTGGGCTCTTTCATGCATAAGTACGATTCATTGATGCTATTTATGCTTTCATGTAGCGAGCGGTGCTATGTGATGTGTTTCTTGTCTGGGATGGCTGCAGGACATCGAGGCAGAGTCATGGCGAGGCACGGGGTGACCGGACTAGGCACAGGCGGTGTCGAGGTCAGAACGGTCGGATGTGTCGAAGACGGCAGAGACTCGAGGTGGTTGTGAGGCTTGGACGACAAGAGACGCGGAAGCTTCCCGGAAGGTGCAGGAGGGGCGTTTTGGTAAAAGCGCAAAGCTGCACAGGTGGAGGCGGTTTCGTTCGGGATTTAGCAGGCGTAACGGGTTGGAGACCCGTTAGCCAAAGGCTATAAATAGGAGTGAATTCCTGGTTGTATGCATGGCTTTTTGGAGAGAGTTAGGGTTTTACTTTAGTCAAAAGAGCCTTTGGAGAGGCTGTTTTGCTTTGAGGCTTTAGTGGTTGAAGGAGGCAGAGTGTTGTTGGAGTGTGTCTCCTCTGTGTGTGTTCTCCCGTGCTCCTCTCCAAGCATATATTGTTCTTGAGGGTTCTTGATTTAGAGAGAGAGAGGGAGATGTTGGAGATGAGTTGAGCCACCATGTAATCATTCCTCTGTATTCAATAGCGTATGTGGACTCCTCTGTGATCCTCTTGCTTCTAGGAATGGATGAGTTTAATTTGAGATGCCCTGTCTCCTGTGTTCTTCCTTCGATGCTTTCTCTGTGTGATTTCTGAGGTTTTTGTTTTTGTGTCGATTCTTGCTGAGGAGTGGCAAAATGGGTTGCTCTATGATGGAATTGCATTTCTAGACCCTTTGGTCATCTAGTTCCAAGAGTAATTAGATCAATTTGCAAGAATCATTTTCCCCCCCTGTGCTCATGTTCTTGTCTCTAGGGTTTTGGTGTAGTTCGTGTTTCCCTTCATGAGATGGCATGAAACTTGGCATGTTAAGTCCTGAGGTTATTCAATAGCTATTCTCAAAGTTTCATGGTCAAAGGATCAGAGATGGAATGGCAATTTGAGGTTTTGGGCTGCTCTCTGTAGTTTTCAGTTTTTATCCCAAATCTGAAATTCTTGGTTTTTGAGTTAGTTTCCTTTGTTTCCCAAGCCTTCCTTACTATTTAGAATGTTGTTGTGTTGCTCTGGGACAAAAAGATTGGGAAAAAACCACTGATTTCTCAGTTTTTTGAAGGTCTACAGCAGTTCTCGGGTTTCAGGGTTTTTCAATTTTCAGCCTCGGGGTTCTGCGTTGTCGGTCAGGGTAACCGGTCAGACCGGCCCCCTCTTGGCGGTCAGACCGCCCCCTGCATGGCGGTCATACCGGCCCCAGGGCGGTCAGACCGGCGCCTCAGGACCGGTCAGACCGGCCATGTGAGAGCGGTCTGACCGGCCTCCCCCTTTGTAGCCTGAGCTCCTCTTGTATTTTTGTTTTGGTCTTTGCTTTCTTCTTCTTCTTGCTGGTTGGAGTTCCAGAGAGGTTGTTTTCTTCATAGCTGGTATAGCTATTGGAGAGGTAACCCTAGTTGTTATTTTTGAAAGTTCTTCTGCTGCATGTCTTGCTCCATTTCTTCTGGGTTGCTTTCTTCTCTGATGGTTTGAGGTTCAGAAAGCTGGACTTCTTCATAGCTTCACATAGCTTTCGAAGAAGAACCTTTAAGTGGTACTTTTGAGGGGTTGTTTTTTTAAAAAGTCGACATTCACCCCCCCTTTATCGCCGTTTCTGATCCAACATAGATATCCAGGAGTTCAGTCCAATAGCCAAGCGCCCAGCCCAAGCCAGTCGAGGGCCCATCAGTCCATCATTGCCAATGCCCATGACTCATCATTCCATGCTAGTGACCATGCCTCCATTAGGGTTCCTTGCCGACTGCCATCTACCGAATCCCCCTACAGGCCATCTACCGAAGTTGGACTGACTTTTCCTGGGATATTATTAAAATGTTCAAAATTGTTGTTTGGTTCCATCGTTTCTAGCCTAAAAACATAAGGGAATCTAGTAGTTGAGCTAAGCTAACTTTACTTAGTGCTTTACAAATCGGATGTGCTAGCTGGAGTACTAACACCTGTTTAGTAGGAAAGTTGAGTCTCTCCAAGCTAGTTAATTATTTTTTCTATAAAAACAACTATTGAGGTCACTGCATGCCTTGTCAAAATGGTGATATAGCTAGACAAATGAGCAAGAGCAGTCTGGGTGTGACAGTGCTCATATTAATGTTGCGATAGCTTAATCTAGGAGATCAAATTTGCTAAAATGAATTAAGGAAGAGTAGATGTGTACCTTTTATTCCTTAGACTTTGTCAAATACCATTTTTACATTGAAAAAATCACATCCCTAAAAGTGCCAATTTCTTCATAATCCATCAAAACTTGACTCTAAACGTAGTTATCTCATATCAGTGCATCATCGCATACCCTGCAAGGCTGCAATGAAAGGAAAAGAAAACATAGTAACAAAAGTGTTAAATTGATTATCAATTGTTTCTATTTGGACATTGCTCATAACTATCTAGATCTATTTGGACATTGCTTACAAGTATATATCCATTTGGACATTGCTCATAAGTAGTTGGATCTATAATTTGGATATTGTATCAAACTGAACAGATGATTTTTAATATTAAATTTTAGGCTTCTTCAGTTCTACTAGAACATGAATAGTGAAAAAGAAAGATGACAAGATGTTGGCATGTTGCTGTCTTGCTGATCTACTGCTATGCATTTTTTTGAGACATGGTATCTTGGTATTATTGAACTACGTATGTTATGAATGAACTATGTGAGTTATGACTTATCGCTTAATGTGGTATACTAAGTGTTAATGTGTTATGTTTGTGATGAACCAATTAATGCAGCTTGCTAATGTTTTGTGTAGTTGATGAAAATATAAATAATTCATGAATGTTTGTATCAAATAAATTAGTTATATGTTTTCATTAATTTCTGGCATACAATTTAAGGGCTTTTCATGTTTTGAAACATATTCGTGACCATATTCATTTCAATTCGTATTCGCTCCGTATTTGTATTGGCATCTGTATGCATATCTGGGGTATTCGTCTTTCTATCCACATCTGGGAAAAATATGAAAACAAATATAGTAGAGTCATTATCCATCCATATTCGATCCGTTTTCATCCCTAATTGATAAGGGAGCTAAATTAGCAGAGTTGTATATGTCCAGGATAGTGTATCTACATGAAGTGCTGTTGGACCGAAATGGCGACAGAGGGGGGTGAATGTCGACTTCTTCAAAAATCCCTCCAAAGAGCACACCTCAAACTCTCTCCAATAACAACCAGTGCTATGAAGAAAGTGAGGCCAAGCAACCTTCTGGAAACCAACAAATCAGAGAATAAAACAAAGAAAAACCTGCTCAACCAAAGCAACAAGAAGACACATCAAACAATGAGCATCGACAACACAAAACCCCCTGGCCGGTCTGACCGGCGTGTAACAACCGGTCTGACCGCTGGGTAATAGCCGGTCTGACCGCTGGGTAAAAGCCGGTCTGACCGCTGGGTAATAACCGGTCAGACCGCCCCTGGTTCCAGCAGTCCGAAAGTTCAGTAAAAATTTAGAGAAACTCACTAAAACTTGGAATTTCTGATTTTCTTCTTTTCTAACCAAGCCCAAACTGTCAAAACACTAAACTAAATAGCCTAGGGGCTACAAACAACAAGAGGAAACAACAACAGCTCAAGAAATTCAGAATTTTGACAAGAGCTAGAAAAATACAGAGAGCAGCGCAAAAACTCAAATTCCCATTTCATCTTTGGTCCTCTAGCCTTGAGACTTTGAGGATAGCAAGTAAATAGCCTCTGGACTCTAGGTACCAAGTCTCAAGCCATCTCGAAGAAGGAAGCAAGCTTTGAGCCAAACCCTAGAAAAATTGGGAAACTTCAGAGAGGAGCACAAAAACTTGAAATACTCAAGATTCACAAAACCTTTGCACATGAGATTTTGCAGTTAGATTAGCAATAGGTTGAACACCTAACATGCCAAATCTTAGAGCATCTCATGAAGAAGAACAGTATCCACCTCAAACCCTAGAAATGAACTGAGAAAGAACAGATAAGCCCAAAACCAAATCTGAGATTAAAATGAAGTTTGCTCTTGGGAAACTTGATCAATGACCTTGAGGCAACATCCCATCAAAGAGCAACCCATTTTGGGCCTTCCCAACAAGAAACAACAAGAAATCAAAAATCTCACAAATCCATCACAGAGGGTATCGAAGGAAAAGAAACAGAGAGACAAGAACTGAATCAAACTCCATCTCATATTGATAAAGTGGAAGAGAGATACATGATTACAATGAAGAATCAACTCACACCCTCTCTACTTCCCCATACATGCTTGGATTGAGAGAACAACTACATTCTTCTCTTGAGAACACACACAGCACTCACATTGCGGACATCGAAGGAGACATACAGGGAACAAGAACCTGCTGCCTTCCACCCACTCTCACCAACTAAAGACTAAAGCCAAAACAACCCTATAAAGCCTATTTTGACTAAAGTGAACCCTAAAATCCATTGGAGTGCATGAGTGGGCATGCAGCCACCCATCTCTATTTATAGCCCTTGGCTAACGGGTCTCCAACCCGTTACGCCCACTAAACCCGAACGGAGCCCGCTCCCGCTTTTGCAGCCTCGCAAAATCACCATTTCGCCCCTCCTGCACCTTCCGGGAAGCTTCCGTGCTCCTTGTTGTCCAAGCCTCGCAACCACATCGAATCTCCGCCGTCTTCGACACATCCGACCGTTCTGACCTCGACACCGCCCGTGTCTAGTCCGGTCATCCCGTGTCTCGCCAGGACTCCGCCTCGATGTCCTGCAGCCAACACAGACAAGAAACACATCAAATAGCACCGCTCGATACATTTAAGTATAAATGCATTAATGAAATAGCCCAAACCTGACAAATTGACATAATATGCAATCTAAACCCTTTGACCAGGTTTGACCAAGTCCGACCGAGTCCTTTGCACCACACAACGACATGGTCCGAACCAACCAAATCAAAATCGACTTCCCTAAACCGATGTCAATTACTCATCACACACATGGGATGACCTCCACATGGTCTCTCAAGTGCCTAAAAGGATAGTTTCAAATCAAGATACCTAATTTACCTCACATTTTTTGAAAAGCTTACAAGAGGTTTTTGGAAAAAGTTTGAATACTAGCACAGTGTATCATCCCCAGACCAAAGGGCAAATGGAATGAGTGAACCAAATCCTAGAAGATATGCTTGGAGCTTGTGTATTGTCCTATGGACCAAGTTGGGAAAATTTCTACCATATGCCGAGCTTTCCTACAACAGCAGCTACCAAGCGAGCTTGCAAACATCACCTTTTGAAGCTAATAAAATCATATTATGGTGAATACACGATGACCATAAAAGAGTATTAAAAACTGTGAAACTGGTATGAATTATTTTAACCAGATGAAGTTGAAGGCACAAAATTTGCACCAATGATAATAGATGATGATAGTGAATAGCAAGAGCTATTTGCTACAGATCCTTATTGACAAGAAGAATAATTTTATCACAAGATTCTAAAGGAAAATTGTGAAGGGCTATCTACTATTGCAAATAGAATCTGAATTGTTGCAGATGGAATAAATTTTGGTCAAAAGACATACCATGGCGAATATTCTTCCTGAAGTCTAAAGGGATATCATGGATATCCTAAAGAATAATTCTTATCAATGGTCTAAAGCATCATTGAAAGTATCTAGGTCCCTAAAAATAATTTTGGTAATTAATGATGACAATGATTAAAGGAACTAACTTGTTTATTGAGATGATCAAAAGGTTTAGTCCCGGAATTTGATGATGTTATGGAAAAGACATTCAAAAGTAATCAAAGGTTGACGTGGATCAAGATAAAGCTCAAGGCAAAGGTGAATTGTAGTCTAAGGACCTTTTATCTTTTACTAGACTTGGAGTTTGGATGAAAAGACCATATTTGTAAAATAGTGCTATACTATAAAGAGGAGCCATGGCTAGTAGCTTGAAGCTTATGAGAGACCATGCGGAGGTGACCTCATGTTTGTGATGAGTAAATGACACTTGTTTTAGAAAGATTGAGTTTGATTTATGCCTTTTCTACAAAGTCGTAGCCTTTAAGTGTGGTCAGAAGCCATTTACGACCACGTTGACCGTGGTCGGAACCCAAAAATCAAGTTTACGACCACTCAGTCGGAAGTCGGCAGTCGTGTTTCTCAAGTGGTCGGAAGTCGGTCACCTCATTTGGCCGTGGTC
The DNA here is from genome assembly GCA_036346575.1 of Dendrocalamus sinicus. NCBI lineage: Eukaryota > Viridiplantae > Streptophyta > Magnoliopsida > Poales > Poaceae > Dendrocalamus > Dendrocalamus sinicus. The sequence goes on from CM070644.1 coordinate 14,760,079, forward strand.
GAAACCCAGATTCACTATCTACGACCACGTTGCGACATTTACGACCATGTTGGCGGTGGTCGAAAGGCTCTATGACCACGTTGGCCGTGGTCGAAAGCCTCTACGACCATGTTGGTCGTGGTCAAAAGCTCCCAGATGGACTTATGACCACATTGGCCGTGGTTGAAAGGCAGCAACAGCGTTTACGACCACGTTGGTCGTGGTCGGATGACAGCAGGAGACTTTACGACCTCTTTGTCGAAAGTCGGAAGCCTGCTGATCGAGTTACGACCTCTGCAGTGAAATTTGAATGTGGTCGGAAGGGTTTACGACCACATTATCCTTGGTCGAAAGTCGGCAGAGAGTTTACGACCACGTTATTGCTAGGAGAGGTCGGTTCGACCGCTGCGGTTGATAGTCGGCGGTCGGACTGACAACCACGTTGGGAAGTTGGTGGACTTTGACCACATTGTGACACGGTCGGACGTGGTCGTAGCGCAGTCTGGCGCGGTCAGACGTGGTCGATACCGGTCGGACGTGGTCGTAGCACAATCTGGCACGGTCAGAAGTGGTTGATACCGATCGGACGTGGTCGTAGCATAGTTTGGCGCGGTCGGACGTGGTCGATACCGGTCGGACGTAGTCGTAACGCGGTCGAAAGTGGTCGAACGCGGTCGAATGTGCTCGGGACGTGGTTGGACACGGTCGGACGCGGTCGAAAGTGATTGGATGAAGTCATAGCGTGGTCAGACGTGGTCAGAAGTCCCTTCAACCACGTTGAAACCCTTGGCCGTGGTCGTAGCTTCCGTTTAACCGGTCATATGGGCTCCTGAAGTGGTCGTAACATCTGGAAATCGGTCGTATGGACCTCTGGGGTGGTCGTGACGACGTACAGTGCGGTCGTAGGCTATGTGCATGACTAATCTTGCAATTTCAACCGATCGTATTGGGTATACGACTCTGTTGGTGTATTTTTGAGTACTTTCTTCTAATGCAGACTTATGGTCACAATGTTTTGTGCAGTGCTATGTGATGTTTTCTTGTTTGTGATGGTTGCAGGACTTTGAGGCTAAGTCGTGGCGAGGCACGGGAAGGCCTGGACTAGGCACAGGAGGTGTTGAGGTTGAGAGCGATCAGGAGATGCCGAAGACGCTGAGGCTTGCTAGGTGGTTGCAAGACTTGGACAACAAGAGAGGAGGAAGTTTCCAGGAAGGTGCAGGAGGGGCATTTTGGAGAAATGCACAGAGCTGCAAAGGAAACTGATCTATGGTTAAAGCACTGGTAAAAACAATGTTGTCGGTGCTAGCGGGTTGTCTATAAATAAACCCGGTGTTAGGTCGGGGTTAACGGGTTCCCCCCAGTATCTGGAGACTATAAATAGAGGAGGTAGAGCTTGAGTGTGAGTAGAGGTTTTCTGGCAAGTCGCTCGAGATTTTCTCTCTATTTTTGTGTGCGTTGCTCTGGGATTGAGAGCTTGTATGGAGTCGCTGTAGAAACCTCCTTTATGCAATCATTCATCTCTTTGCATCTATTTGAATTATCTTGTTTGAGTGATGATTGCTTATCTTGCTTGGGTTGTCTGATTGGTTTTGGCCTCTATTTGTTCTTCCTATGCTCTTCTTTTCACTTCTATCTGAGAAGTTGTTTTGCTTCGATTTGCTCTTGTCTCGGCTTGCTCTGAACTGGGAATCGTCATCAAAGCCATTTGGCTAGTCTATTCCCGAGAGCAAAAGTCTGGTCGTCGAGTTCTTGACTTGCGGTCGGTGCACTTCCTGACTTCCTCTGTTTCGTCTTCGACCGTGTCTTTCTGTTCGACCGTAGCTAAGAGTTTTCTTCTTCTTGGTAATTTCTCATCCAGAGGATCTAGTCTTGCAGTGTTTGAAGTCCCATGACCAAAAAATCCGTGAATCAAAAGTTATTCGGAAATCGGGTCTTGTGGTCATGCGCCTTTGGCCTCCTCTGTTTTGAGTTCGACCACGTTGTCTGATTTGGTTACGGCAGAGAAGTCTTGTTTTCTTTGTATTTTCGTGGCCAGAGGACATGTTCTTGCTGTGTTTAGAGTCTCATGACCAGAAGAACCGTGAATCATCAGTTATCTGGAAATCGGGTGCCGCGGTCATGAGTCCTCCTCCTCATCTGTTGTCGGCTGAGTCTATTTTACTCTCTACCTGCTCTCTATTGTCGGTCTAGTTTCTGGTTTTCCAGTAAGCATTCAGACTTCGTCTTTATAGCTTTGTAGCTATTGGAGAAGAAGGTTTGTGAGAATACTTGGGGAGCTTTTAAGGCACCATTCACCCCCTCAGTTGCCTGTTCAGTCCTACAGCTTAACTTGTGCTATTTTGATCAATTAAATGTTCATGCATGCATTTGAATTTCATTTGGAACCTTCTCTGAATCTCCTTTGAAAAACCAGTATGACCGTACACCTTGAATGGTAATACTGCTAATCAGTACTACCGGCTGATACATGCTGGTAGCTAATTTCCAAAGGTATTTTTTTGGCATCCCTTGAATTGATAGTATTGTAGAGCGATATGACTGCATGATTGTCGGTACAACCGCAGATCCATAGTACCAAAATTTATATAGTCGTAGCTAATTTCCAGAGATGAATGTTTTTGAGCATTTTCTCTCCTCTAAAAATCGGAACTACCGCAACTGGGGCGCAGTACTACCGCATGATCAGTACTACCAGATCTTGTAAGGGCGGTACTATCAATATCTGAAGTAACGACTAGTTTTTGTGCATTTAATTAATTTCAAATAGTCGTTGAATAGTAGGTACGGTAGTACCGACCACTACATACTACTTAAATAATATTCTCATATCTCTTTATCTTTTGCGCATACTCTTAATAATGATTATAAGATACTCTAAAATGAGTTTCATGAAAAATTTTATCAAAGTTCACTTTTTATAGCATAATTTGCGTATATACTCCTTTTATGTATGGAAAAATGTATACACCAAAAATATAGGGCACCGATGAAAATTTTTCAACCAAGTCGCATTGGAGTATCTTAGAATTGGTATTTAAGTATACCAAAAGTGATAAAAAGTTATAACTTGTTTGTTTAAATGGTATATTAAAAGTGGGAGTATGTACTCCCGAGAGTACAGAAAAGGCTTAATACACACACATACACTCACACACACCACATACACACACATATAAATATATACACACACATATGTATACATATATAGATATACACATGTGTGTGTATGTATACATATATGTATATGTATATATGTGTATATATATATATGTATATACACATGTATATGTGTGTGTGTGTGTGTATTTGGAAGTTTGGGGGTTGAATATCTCGTTTTGTAGTTGATGGTGTTAAGTGGATTTTTTGCAAAGTACAGAAGTGTAAAATGTTTCTAGTTTAGCTTTTGGGAAGTAAAGAGGTACTACTCCTTTTTAAAAAAAAAACTAATGTCGACATGGCATGTGGGGTAAGTGCTCGATCAATGGAATAAATTATGAAGAAGGAACTGGTATAATATTTTTGGAAAATAGGGGCCTCAAATTTTATAATTGAATGGAGTGGTACCTGTGCATAGTATTTGAAATGAAAAAGGGATAAAGAAGATAATTGTTCTTTATGTTGACCTCCTTATGAGTTCCCTTTTGTTCTACATGCCCCTTGAGTCCAGCCGACAATTGTGAGGCATCGCCAGAGGTATGACCATATTGTTCCAAAATTTTCTAGCATTTTGCTGGCCTTTTTTTGATTCAGTTTATGCCTTTTAGCCGCGTCTTATGACTTTTAGGCTATTTGTGAAAAAGAGTATGGAGTAACAGAATCTCGCGTGCGGTTTTGGCCGATACAAATGAAGTCACTACAGTATATACTACAATCAACTTATAGACTCTGCCTTGAAAAGATACTCTATCTAAAAGCTAGTTACTGTAGAAAAGCTGAAAAGTAGCTTTTAAAAGCTAAAAAGAAGAGGCCCTGCTTCAAACCAGTGATATAGACCCTCCAAACTACAAAACTCTTGAACTCTTACGATGGTCCAAATTTCGACCTCGAACTGCAAAATCGAATGTTTTATAACCCTAAAGTATCAATACCATTTATTTTACCATAGGCTGATTGAAGGAGATTTTGCTCTGAGATGGCACTGACGTGGTAGATGTTTTGACACGTAAGCTAGTTTTGGGTTTAGAGTTTTGAAACATAATCAGCCAAGGCGGCCAAATTTGCAAATAACTCTATTTCAAAAGGCGGGCTAGGCACCCGCCAAGGTGGTGCGTAGGCGGTGGGTGGCAGCTGGCCTCCGCACCTCAGTCCCTTAATGGGATGCTCGGTGGCTGGGCGGTCAAAGGCGCGAAGAATACGGTCAAAGGTGGAAGAGGTGGGCTCGGCGGGGTGGCCAGCTAGGCATTCAAGGCGGCGGGGCAGTGCCTAGGCAAATGCTGAGTGCTAGGCAGGTGAAAGCGGCGAGATAAAGGGGGAACGCAATCGGCTATTTGAGACAAAACTATCATAATAGAGCAACCGAGAGTCGGGCTAGGTTTACCTCGCATCCTCGCGCCACCTCCGCCTCTAGGGGTTCCCACGCACCATCGAGCCACCGATGCCATTGTTCACCCTCCACCTCACCAAATTTGGCCACCCCGCGACATACCATAGGTGTTTTCTCCCCTTCAGATCCCCTCTCCTCCACCTCCCCTCCCCTCTGCCCTTCACCGATCTGCTCCCTCCCTATCCTCCTATTTTCTGCCAGCGTCGAGGCACTTGCAACGGGCAGATTTAGCATCAGCAAAGGCTTAGAGGAAAAGGGATCAGCGGTGCCACCTCAGGGAGGGAGGTGTTAAGGATGGAATCGGTGTTGGTTTGGTTCGCTCACGCATGGGAAAGAGGAGGAGGGAATCGACGTCGGTGTTGGTTTAGGTTGTGGCTGAAGACGAGCGTGGGAAGTGGCGAGGGGATCACGAGAGGGAAGGCTGGTTGTGGCTGAGGCCGACTTGTGACTGCTGATAATTTCCTATTTAAGTCATTAAGTGATTATTGAATCTATTGATTACTGTGCTAATTTGACAATACTACAACAGGCCGCAATACACTTCTATTAATGCTTTGCTAATTACACTTCTATACTATTAATGCTTTGCTAATCTTTATGCTATATAGCATGTCATCTATTGCATCAGCACCGGAGGTGATCACCACCGAAGATAGCCTCAAGAGAAAGTCGAGTGATGTAGGGTGGCAATATGGTGTGTTAGTGAATCCAAACAACTTGGACAAGGTAAAATGCATCTTGTTGCTCAAGGTAATACTTTTGTACATCTAAACATCAAATATATATGCATAATTACTTATCTTTAGCCTATTATCCTCATTTTTAATTTGGCCGTCTAGGCCCCCTAGGCGTTAGGACCCACCTCGCAACCCGCCTAGCAACTAGCGTCTTCTTGAACATTGGCAAATAAATTAATAGTAGGGCCCACATGTCATTCTCAAGAACCACCTTCTTCATCCTCATTACTACTTCCTCTCACTCTCTCTCTTTCTCTCCTCTCTTTTCATGCTTTCTCACGAACCCCTAGCTATGTCACCATGAGCGCCTCGATGCCCTTGCCCTTACCCTGTTCTTGCCTGAGCCATGCCATCACCGGAGGCCCATGCTGATGAGCCTCACCATGTCGCCATGGTAGTCGCCCTCGCTAGCCCTCCTAAGGTCATCTCGAGCCAAGATGAGAATGCATCCAGACTCCCCCGTGCTAAGGTTGTGCACCTCCCCTACTCGTGCTCGCTGTGCTCACTAGAACTCGCCGTCACCATTCACCTACTTACTCATGCTTGTTGCAACTGACGTCAAGCCATTCCCATTGCATTAGGCCATCTCCGAGTGCATCAACCCCACCCTCAGGTTTACCTCACCGAGAACACGTTGCGCAGGAGGCACTCCTCCTCCACTATGGTGTGGTGGTGAGGTGTGGTTGCAGCCAAGGAAGATAACAGTGTTCCCAGTCACCCCGTGGCATTTTCCTAAAATTCTTTAAGGAGAAATGAAGTTCATAGGCGGGAACATGATGTGACACAAATATGGCCCTGTTCTTTACGGCTTCTAAAAGCGGCTTCTGGCTTTTTGCTACAGTACCTAACTTTCAAACGGGGTATTTTCTCAAGATGGGGTCTACAAGTTAATTGTAGTACACGTTAAAAGCCCAATATCTGTATCAACCAAAATTACAAGCAAGTATCTATTTCTCCATAATATCTGTCGCAAATAGCTAAAATTCAAAAATTTCAGCCAAAAGCCATAAACCGCAGCTGTATCAAATATGCCCTATATTTGGGAGATCAGGGTTTGTGGGTCACAGACGAACGTGGAAAAGAAGATGCAATTTGTCAAGCCAGTGGCAATTTTCTTCAAATTGATTGAGGGTTGTTGTAGGGGAAGTTGAGGCGATGTCACAGACATGAACGTTTGCATAGAGAGAGGGGGGAGAGAACGCAGCCATGGCTATTGGTAAAGAGAGGAGAGGAAGAAGAAGAAATGGAGAATGAGATGACAGGAGGTTGACTGGTGGGTTAGGCTATATATTTTGTTTGTGTATTTGATGATCATGCTGACTGGGCTACTACACCACCCTTAAACAAGCTTACATGTCAAACATCTACTATGCCAGCGCCACCTCAGAGCAAAACCGTCTTCAATCTGTCTTGGGGGTAAAATAAACGGTATTGATACTTGGGGTTTATAAAACATCTGATTTTCTAGTTCGAGGTTAAAACTTACACTATCATAAGAATTTAGGAGGGTAAAGTAGACTTATTCCTTAATTTTACCGAGATGAAACCGTAACTAGAAACATATGGCAAGTAGAGCCAAATTTTCATACTTCCGAGCAACACCAATCATCGTTGCCTTCAGGATTCGGTCTTCCTCCATCGATCCAACTCTACAGCCTCCACTTCTCCCTCGCCTTCAAGATTTTCTTCAGTTGGCAACTCAATTTTATTTGGTTTAAAGAGTGCTTTGAGTTTTTGGATCTCTGTTTTTTATTTTTGTACTACTTACAGAATTTTGAAACTGTTTTGCATAATCTTTACTATTTAATAAGTTTGAGTTGGTGGTTGGTGCATTCTCCTTCTTCCCTTCTCAACCGTCCGATCTGAATACTGAAATCTTGACCATCTATCTAATATTCCTCTCCCTTTCTCTCATATCTAACTACCCCTCCTCTCCACTTCCACCAACAGTTACCATCTCCCACCTCCTCTTCTACCCGGCCTCTCTCGCCTCCCTCCCCTCCTACTTGGACTGTATAATTTGTTATATGCCCTATCTTTCTTGGTGATGCAAATCTGTGAAATTTATATAGTTAGAAACTGATGAAAATTAACTCATCATCATTTGAATTATGCCCCTGATTCCTCTTGCCTTTTGACAATTGACCGGCACTAACTGAATGCCCGTGTGTTGTTATGGATTTAAAAACTTTTACAACATGTTTGTATGCATATTCTAAAAAATTTTACCACCCATGAGTTTCTTTTAAAAATTTATAGCAACGCACGGATATTCAGCTAGTGTATTGTAGTCCATGGGTGACCATGCATGTCACGGGTGGTAGGCATATTCACAGGCGAAAAATGTCCGATGGGCATAGGCGAGTTGTGGAGATGTTATGAAAAGTGACGGTTCATACTGAACGAGAAAAAGACGGATAGTAATAAGAGAAATTCTGCCATCTTAACTCCCAAGTATAGCAAAGTTATTTCTAGATGCGGAGAAAGCCTACCATCAGACCTAGCCAAATAGAGCACCTAGCACACCCTAGCTATGCCCTATAGGCATGGCCCCAATTGGCCCAGTGTAAGATCGAGGAGGCCGACTAGAGGGGGGGGTGAATAGGCGGTTTTAAAATTTTCGTCTAATTCTAATTAGCAATTTTAAACTTGATGGATATACTAGAGCAAGATAACAATAACACCACTAATCAACCTAGTAAGGCTCAAACAATCACTAGCACAAGTAATCAACTAAGAGCAATATCAAATAGTAGAGATCAACAATTGCTACTCTAACTAAGCAAGCAATCAAGTAATATGAATGAAGAGAGTTGCTTGAATGAAAATGATCACAAGAGAGCAAACCACAAATGACACGATTACTTTTTACCGTGGTGATCGGAGACTTGCCGGTCTCCCCTAGTCCACGTTGAGGTAAACCCGAACAAATCGGACCGGCTCCACGAATGAGCATAAACACCTCGATCACTATTGGTAGCCCTTTCCCTCTCTTGGTAGGCGAGCTCCGAGCCTTCACAATCTTCCGGGCCTTCTCACAATCTTCTTGAGAAGATCACCGGACCTTCGCCAAGCCGTCTAGGTGCCGGCAAGCACCAAGAGAATAGATCACAGCGGCTTGATCTCACTCAAGTGCCTAATGGATCAACTAGAATGCAATGCACTTGAATTTTGGGTCAACTACCTCAATTGAATGCACAAGTGAGTGAATGAGGTGTGAGAGGTTGCACTAAGCTCAAATGTATTCAATGGAGGTTCAACAACAACTACAAGTTCTGGTGGGGATGTATTTATACCCTCACCAACATCAAATAGCCGTTACAACAAACAATCATGAAAATTCAGGAAATCCGGAACTACCGCAGGTATAACCGCGGTACTTCCGGATTCTCGCTGACCGGTCAGAACGGCTATGTCAGTGACTCAGAAGTGACCGTTGGTCAATGAGTGCAGTACTACCGCCGTTGAAATCGCGGTACTTCCGGAAGTCCGGAAGTTCCGCTCCATGACCCGGTACTTCCGAACTCAGCGAGTTTAAGTTTTATTCCCTGCGCTCTCTGGAAATAACGTTCCGCACGGGTATCCGGAACTTCCGCACATGCGGTAGTTCCGCAGGTCAATCCGCGTTACTTCCGTTTTCCGAGAGGCTAAGTTAAACTCCGGGCGCTCTCTGGAAATAAAGTTCCGCTCGGGTGTCCGGTACTACCGGCCATCCGGTAGTTCCGCAGGTCAACCCGCGGTACTTCCGTTTTCCGAGAGACTAAGTCTGAGTCCGGGCGCTCTCTGGAAAAAAACGTTCCGCCCGGGCGCTCGGTACTTCCGGCCCTGCGGTAGTTCCGCCCAAACAACACCGGAACTACCGGATTTTCTGACAATGCACAGATTTGATTTGATTTTAATTTCTAAGTGCATGCATGATCCTAAATTGATCCATAGGGCACATTTGAACATGATCAAGCAATCACCATGATCCCTCTTAATAGTACGGCGTCTATCCTATAATCCGGTCTTCCAACCTAACTCCAAGACCGGTAAAATAAAATAGATACCTAAACTATTTACCTTGTCGCCCTAGAGATCTTTGAATCTTCATGGGATATTTTGTGAGCCTCTTTCTTTGCCATTTGAACTTATCCTTTCAAACACTTAATGCACACATTAGTCCCATATTCACATAATTTCATTAATTACCAAAACCAATATTTTTAGGGGCCTAGATGCTTTCACCCAGTTACAAACCTAGCCAAATAGGGCACCTGGCACACCCTGGCACACCCTGGCACTGGCCTTGTAGGTATGGCCCAATTAGCCCAGTTAATTAAACTGGCTGTACCGTGTTGGCCCATGGGCCTAACCTCAGACCCAAGCATGGCCCAATGAGATGACGGGCCATGCTGTGCCAATCCAAGCACATGTAGTACAACAGGCCAAGGATGACACATTTGGCATGCAGGCCCGTTACCACTTTTGCCATGCATTTCCTAGCTCCCGTGATGCCGGTGTCGAGCCTCCGCTGTGCATTCCCTAATGTCCGCGCAACCGCTGATAAGAGGGAGAGAGGGGAGCTAGGAGCGCAAGCCGCCAGAGAAGGCGACGAGGAGGGAGGAGGTGGTAGCTGTCCAGGGAGGGAGGAGATGATAGTCAGGCTAGGGAGGGAGGAGACAAGGAGGTGGTGGCCGAGTAGCGGAGAGCGAGAGAAAGCAGGCGACAGGGTGGGAGGAGGCGGTGACCTGTTAAGCACAGCCCCACCTGACCACCGCAACCTCTTGCCCCACTCAACCACTCTACTCACCCGGCCCCTACCTCCTACCCCACTTTGGAGCCCACTCCCTTCTAGCCCACCTCCTCCCACACTCCCTCCGTTAGTCTCTCCGTGACTCCTCCGTCGGTGCACCACCAGACACCCACATCCTCTGCTGCTCAGCCCACCCCTAACCTCTTCGGCGCTCTACCCTCTCCTCTGCCCGCTCCACCCGTACCTGCTCCCTCCCCTCCCTCAGTTAGGGCTAAAAAAAGCTCGGGGCTCACGAGCTGCTCAAGCTCGACTCTCTCTAAGCTCGATTCGAGCTCGGCTCGAGCGCCAAACGAGCTGAGCTCAAGCTTGATCCCGAGCTCACGAGTTTCAATGAGCCGAGCTCAAATAGCTCACGAGTTTCAAGCTTTTTTTACGACCTACATACATACTAACTCTTACTGAGCTTACATGAGCTGAGTTCGAGTTCGAGATTTTCTATTATTGAAAATTAGTGTATATTAAATTATTTTTTACTGTTATCGAACTCTCTCGAGCCAAGCTCAAGTTCGAGTTTTTCTTATTGTGGGAAAATAGTGCATATTATATTATTTGAACCATTACCGAGCTTATTCGAACCAAACTTGAGCTTGGGCTGAGCCAAGCTCCAGGCTCGGACCCCAACTCAGACTCGCTTGAGCTTGGCTCGTTTACAGCCCGACTCTCGGTCCCTTACTTCTTCCTCCGCCTACATGGTACCTCCTCCGTTGCCACCCGCTAGATCCACTGCACGCTCGGCTCCCACACATTGGGCCTAATAGACCATGCCATGCTCACCCATGCCTAGGCTGTGCCTAGCACGGTACAATGCCATGCCGGGCCGACCAGTTGGGCCAAGGTTGTGACCCAATCACGGCACGCCACGACAAATTGGGCCGGCATGGCTAGTTTAGCTCTAGGTCATGTGTCATGTCTAGATTGAATCAATAGTATCATGCTTCAAACAACACAATTAGCACGGTCCATTTGACCACCTCTAGCTACCACTTGAGAAACTATAAAAGCCCCAGAACTCCCAAATCCCAGGCTCCTCTCCTCTCCCCGCCAGACGAGATGCTTCCCAGATCGGAACACGCCACCAGCAGCGCGGTTGCCGCGGCGGCAACCCAGGCCCACGGATCAGACTTCGACTCCATCGATCCCCTCTTCCACGTCCTCCGCGTTCTCCCCTTCTCATTCCTCCGGCCGCCGCGCACCCGCCTGAAGCTGCCGTCCAACCTGGCGCTCCCCTCCCCCATGACCGTCTTCTCCCTCATCCTCCTAACCTACTTCGCCGTCGTCTCCGGCCTCGTCTACAACGTCATCGTCAACCCCCCTGGCATCGGCAGAGGCCAGGACCCCGCCACCGGCGCCGTCCGCCCCGTCGTCTTCCTCCCCGGCCACGTCAACCACCAGTACATCATCGAGGGCCTCTCCTCCGGCTTCATGTTCCTCCTCGGCGGCATCGGAATCGTCCTCCTCGATCTCGCCGTCGACCGCACCCGGCCCCGAAGCCTCCGCGTCTCGTTCGGTGGTTCCGGCGTCGCCGCCATCGTCATCGCCTACGCCATGGCCATGCTATTCCTCCGCATCAAGATGCCCGGCTACCTGTCGTGAGGCGGACAAATCTTACCAGTTCATTAGATCATATCCGTCAAAAATTTCTACCTCTAAATCTGTTTGCTGAGGTTGATGGAACTCTTTTAATGATTTTATCGTAGGGTGCTGGATGATCTCGACTTTAAATAGGTGATCTGAGAATTATCTTTCTGAAATGACAATAAACAGAGTTTTCTTGGAATTCTTATTGCATAATACTGCTGATATCTAGATCCATCTTCTTGTTTATACAATGAGCGTAATTTAAGAGAATTCCTAAAAAATCTAGTTTGTAAATTTGTAACTAAGAATCTTATACCTCTTACCTCCATTGGATTTTCTTGGATATAGAGGAGTTGTGATAAGATCATAAGGAGGTGGAGATGAGGTTTAGTAATGTTATTGATTTTTTAGTTAAAAACAGGTACTGGTTGACTTGTTGTCCGGTCCCCTTCAATTATGTTACTTAGGATGTTGCATAATTTAGCCTTACTTAGATTTGTCGCTTGAGATTTTGATTTTCAAATGGTAATAAACTATACTTTCTTGATATGTTGATTACATGATGAGCCTACAACCAGCTGTTGCAAAGTATGTTTGATTTGCATAGTTCCCTTGTAAATTTTGTGAAGTTAGGGTTACATTGTTCATGTTTCCATTTTGAATGCTTGAAATTAGGTTCATGCATGACACATTTTTTTCACTAGTTAGTGACTACCTGAATATACCTTATTTCATTTCAACATACATCATTTTGTATTCTAGTGGTTGATTTTTTTTTTTTACTTCTTTGACTGTTTGTGAGATCACAGTGAGAACCTTTCGATATAACTGTCCAAGCTAATACAAATTTTGTTCTGCGTTTAAATGTGGTTGTTAGCTAATCTAGTTATTTTGCATGTCAGTTAACTATTTTTAGTCTGCATGTCAGTTAGCTATTTTTAGTATGCATGTCAGTTAGCGTTTTTCAGGAGTTCATTGCTCAGCTTTTTTATTGGAGCTCACCGCTCAGAGCAAGTACAATAATGATCTTATAGCCAAGCTAGTCAGCATTTTTACTGATGTGGAGGAGAGAAGAGAGGAGAGAGATGAGAGCTTGGCTCTCATGCAAACAACAAGCTGGGCACGAGAGCCTATGCAGTGGTGGGCCAAGATAATAAATATATGTGAGGAGGAATAGGAAAGAGAATGTGAGACATGGTACCACATAATAATAAAAAACCTTTTGTAGACAAATAGAAGACAAATTATTGTATAACTTGGCTCTTATAGCATCATAGCATTACAGCATATTCACCAAAATTCAAAGATACGCAATAGACAAGTAAATAAGCATTGCATTAAGGGCATAACATAGTTCATTACAATGCATCAGAAATTAAAATACTAAACATCCACAGAGTTTAAGCAACACATACGCAATACATGGTTCATTTCACCATACTTTATTACAAAGTCAAATAGATAGATAATTCTCCCCCTTTGGCATCGAAGTACCAAAAAGGAGCTAGTCCTGAGCTGCACTGGGAGAAGGAGGACCGCGGCGACGAGTGCGACGAGAATAGCGAATTGGATCCACAGCACTCTCAAGGGACGAGACGCGATCACCAAGAGAAGACACAGTGGTGATCAAGACATCCTGGCGCTCCTCAAGCCTGAGAATGGCGGAGTAGATCTGGGATAAAGAGACATCACCCTCGCCCTGGAGAGGAGAATCAGCAGCTGCCTGAGGCTGAGGCTGTGCACGGGGACGAGCAGGAGCAGGAACAGGAGGCTCTGCACGAGGCTTGTATGGCTTGTGCGGGGTGCAGAGTGCTCCTCGGTATCCAGTCTTGTGAATGATCACAGCCATAATGAATGGTGCAAAGTTGATCCTTTTCTGTATGTCATTCTTATTGGCGTCGATTCCCCTGATGATAAGATCCACCACATCAAACTTTTGGCCGCGCATAATGTAATCAATCACATTCCACGCATGGCCACGAATAGCATCATAATTTCCACTCTTGGGAAAAATGGTGTGGTTGATGATCCTGTTGACAAGGCTGGGAATAGGGAGTAGACCAATTATCGTCCCCAGCGTCTTTTTAGCTGCTTGGTCATAATACTCTGAATATGCAGCAATAGGAAGAGCACGCTTGCTGTACACCTTCTCATAAGCACTGGTTTCCGTCCCAAGTGCCAACTCAAACTCGTGCCTGGTGCACTCAATGAACTGTGTTCTAGTCATCCAACTCAGGTGCTCAAAGTTGGGAGAGATATACATGGTAGCATAAAACTGCCGAATCATATTGTCCATGTAGTTGCACTTGAATGCAACAATATGATGGATCTCGGCTTGCTGAAAAAGCTGATAAGCACCGCTAAACTTGTCAATCTGTGACAAGTGATCCCAATCCACATACTTGTGTGCAGCAAACTTGTGAGCAGGACCATACATCTCTTGGTACACCTTCTCTTGAAACTTGGAATGAAACTGGGGTTCATAGAGTTGCGAGGGCGGACATACTGACTGCGGCGACGAAGGATAGCATAGTCCTCATTTGTGATCGTGGAGAGGTCCACTTCTTCATCTGCAGTTGCCGCAGGCATCTCCTCATCTGAAACTGCATACTCCTCGCTCTCATGCGAGGCCTCGGATCCGCTCTCATGCGAATCCTCTGAGTCACTCTCAGGGTCGGAGGCGGGACCCTTGCCCTTATGCTCCGCCGTCTGAGATGCAGGAGTCGAGGAGGAGGATTGACCAGCAGTGCCCCCATAGGACTTGTGGGAAATATTCTTCATCCTCGGCATCTTCAATGACACATTAGGATAATCAAGGTGTGAGGTAGAATAAGTGAAAATAGATTTGAAATTGAACGTAATGAGTTTCTGCATTCAGAAAACGGAAGTGCCGCGGCAAAGCTGCGGAACACGGGAAATCCGAGAGTTCCGGCATTAAACATGCGGAACTTCCGGGACCCCGGTAGTTCCGGCCGCTCGACCGGTAGTTCCGGTTTTTCTGGACATTTCTAGGGCATGTTAAAAATTGAATCTTTTGGGGTATTTCTTGGATTGAATCCAATGCATGTATGAACAAACATCCTAATACCCCAAACAAACTACTTTGCCCAAGGAAACTACAGCAAAAATCGCTACATTTCAAATTTAACCTAATTTCAACCCTAGGGTCCTTAGAACAAGATAAAGAGGGATTTGATCCGATTTACCTTGTGGAGTCGAAGGAGAGGAACCCTGGGAGTGCAAGGAATCGCCCAAAAATGAAAAGCTCCCCTCGGATTCGAAGATCGGGAGAGGAGGAGGAGTTTTGGGAGAGAGAGGTTTGAAGAGAGGAGAGGAGGAGGAGGAAGAGGCGTCTGCGGTTTGGGAGTGAGAGAAAGAGAGAGAAAAACAGTAGGAGTTAAGAGAGAGGAGTAAAAGCAGGTCGACGATTTTGGAAACCACAGCAAATCCCGCAGAAAACGGTAGTACCGTGCGTAACACACCGGTAGTTCCGTTTTCACAGAAATTCCGGAAGTTCCGCGGCTTACATTGCGGTAGTTCCAGTTTTTCTGTCAGGAGCGGAAGTACCGCACAATGAACTGCGGTAGTTCCGGATTTTCTGGAACTTTTCAAGATTTGACTTTTAGAACTTGAAATTTTGCAAATGATCCCTAGTTTTGCATCCAACTAAAGTCATTCAGGATCATTATGCATCAATTGAGCTAATGCTATATTTTGAACTGATTTTTATGAATTTAAACGAAGTTTTGACCAAAAGAGGGGAAAATCCAATAAAAATCCATATAAGCACAACAAGTGAGCAGAAAAGGATGAAATGAGATTTCAAGCTACATTTGAGTAGTCTATGACATTTAATTCATTCCTCAATTTGCAAAAGCGGCTTTCATCTAATGGTTTGGTGAAAATGTCCGCTAGTTTATTTTCGGTTCGGATGTGGCTAATTTCAATATCTCCCTTGCTCACATGATCTCTCAAGAAATGGTGGCGTATATCTATATGCTTGGTTCTTGAGTGTTGAACGGGATTGTTGGATATTTTGATAGCACTATCATTATCACACAAAAGAGGCATTTTATCAAATTTAATCCCATAATCCAACAATGTTTGCCTCATCCAAAGCAATTGAGCACAACAACTTCCCGCGGAAATATATTCGGCTTCGGCGGTTGAAAGTGCTACGGAATTTTGTTTCTTGGATGACCAACACACTAGAGATCTTCCTAGAAATTGGCAACTACCCGAGGTGCTTTTTCTATCCACTTTGCATCCCGCATAATCGGAATCCGAATATCCAATTAATTCAAATTGTGCACCTTTGGGATACCAAAGCCCTATGCTTGAGGAATGCTTTAAATATCTTAGAATCCTCTTTACGGCCACTAAATGGCACTCTTTTGGAGAAGCTTGAAAACGTGCACACATGCATACACTAAACATAATGTCGGGCCTAGATGCGGTAAGATAAAGCAAACTACCTGTTGTGGCTACGGGCCAAACAGAGAGAGAGAGGGGACTAGTGGAAGGAGAGGAGGAGAGGAGCCAGGTCTGTGTGGGGGAGTTGAGTAAGAATGAGGGAGATCTCCCCCTTTGCCCCTCCTGGGGGTTTATATGTATGAGTGGGGTAGAATGGGAAATCCCCATTCTACCCCTTAGTATTTACAAAGGATGAGGGTACATTGGTATATTTACACTGGTATATTCCTCTACACTATTGGGCCTATTACATGTTGGACTAGTTGCACGGCCTAGACACGGGGGGTTGGGCCACCCCTACAACAGTACTCCCTCGACAGCAAGCGCTGAGGTCCCGATGGGCGAGCTGACGTGATCAACCACCCCAGCCCCCCGTTCCCTGACAGCAAGCGCGAGGGTGCCGATGCAACTGGTAGCTCGTAGACCCTTGAGGCAATGCCTATGAAGAAATCCGTGAAGCGCCGAAGGCGTCGTTGAGCGCCGAAGCCGTGCCGTCGTGCCGAGGCGATGCCTACGAGGCGGACGGCGTAGTCGAGCGCCGACGACGTGCCGTCCCGCCGAGGCGATGCCTACGAGGCGAACGGCGGAGTCGAGCGCCGAAGGCGTGCCGTCCCGCCGAGGCGATGCCTACGAGGCGGACGGCGGAGTCGGGCGCCGAAGACGGACCGTCCCGCCGAGGCGATGCCTACGAGGCGGACGGCGGAGTCGAGCGTCGAAGACGTGTCGTCGAGCGCCGAAGACGTGCTGCCCCGCGGAGGCGATGCCTACGCCGAGACGCGTGCCATCCGCCGGCGTGCCTACGCAGGCGACGGCGAGTCGCGCGCCCGAGCGCCGGAGACGTGCCGCCACGCGTCGGCGATGCCTACGAGGCGACGGCGGAGTCGGCGCCAAGACGTGCCATCCCGCCAAGCGATGCCTACGAGGCGACGGCGAGTCGGGCGCCGAAGACGTGCCATCCCGCCGAGGCGATGCCTCACGAGGCGACGGCGGAGTCGCGCGCCGCCGAAGCGGCGAGACGCGTCTTGTCACGTCGGCGATGCCTACGAGGCGACGGCGGAGTCGCGCGCGAAGCGTGCCATCCCGCCAAGGCGATGCCTACGAGGCGACGGCGAGTCAAGCATCAAGACGTGTTGTCGAAGCGCCAAGACGCGTCTTGCCGTCGTGCGGCGATGCCTACGAGGCGACGGCGGAGTCGAGCGCCAAGACATGTCGTCAGCGCCGAAGACGTGCCGCCCCGCCGAGGCGATGCCTACAAGGCGACGGCGAGTCGAGCCTCGAGACGCGTGTCGCCCAGCGCCAAGACGTGCCGCCCCGCCGAGGCGTGCGCGACGCGAGGCGACGGCGGAGTCGAGCGCTCAAGACGTGTCGTCGAGCGCCAAGACGTGCCGTCCCGCCAGCGATACCTAGGAGGCGGACGGCGGAGTCAGCGGTGAAGACGTGTCGTCAGCGCCAAGACGGCCGCCCGCCGCGGCGATGCTAACGAGGGGACGGCGGAGTCGAGCGCCAAGACGTTGCGCCGAAGCGCCGAAGCGTCTTGCCGCGCGAGGCGGCGCCTACGAGGCAGACGGCGGAGTCGAAGCGCCGAAGACGCGTCGTCAGCGCCGAAGACGTGCCGCCCAGCCGGCGTTGCCTACGCAGGCGACAGCGAGTCGAGCGCCAAGGCGTGTCGTCAGCGCCGAAGACGCGCCGCCCCGCCAAGGCGATGCCTACGAGGCGACGGCGGAGTGGAGCGCCGGCCGTGTTGTCGGCGCCAAGACGTGCCGCCCCGCAGGCGATGCCTACGAGGCGGACGGCGGAGTCGAGCGCTCAAGACGTGTCGCCGGCGCGAAGATGGGCCGCCCGCCGAGGCGATGCCTACGAGGTGGACGGCGCGTCGAGCATCAAGACGTGGCGCCGAAGCGCCGAAGACGTGCCGCCGCGCCAGGCGATGCCTACGAGGCGGCGGCGGAGTCGAAGCGCCAAGACGCGTCGCCGAAGCGCCGAAGACGTGCCGCCCCGCCGAGGCGATGTTTACGAGGCGACGGCGGAGTCGAAGCGCCGAAGACGCGCCGTCGCCGGCGGCGATGCCTACGAGCGGACGGCGGAGTCGAGCGCCAAGACGTGTCGCCGAAGCGCCGAAGACGTGCCGCCCCACCGAGGCGATGCCTACGAGGCGACGGCGAGTCGAGCGCCGATGGCGTGTCGCCGAGCGCCAAGACGAGCCGCCCCGCCGAGGCGATGCCTCGAGGTGGGCGGCGAGTCGAAGCGCCAAGACGTGCCGCCTCGCCGAGGTGATGCCTACGAGGCGGACGGCGGAGTCGAGCGCCGAAGACGTGTCGTCGAGCGTCGAAGACGTGCCGTCCCGCCGAGGCGATGCCTACGAGGTGGACGGCGGAGTCGAGCGCCGAAGACGTGCCGTCTCGCCGAGGCGATGCCTACGAGGCGGACGGCGGAGTCGAGGGCCGAAGACGTGGCGCCGAGCGCCGAAGACGTGCCGTCTCGCCGAGGCGATGCCTACGAGGCGGACGGCGGAGTCGAGCGCCGAAGACGCGTGGTCGAGCGCCGAAGACGTGCCATCCCGCCGAGGCGTTGCCTACGAGGTGGACGGCGGAGTCGAGCGCCAAAGACGTGTCATCGAGCGCCAAGACGTGCCGTCCGCCGGCGATGCCTACGAGGCGACGGCGGAGTCGAGCGCCAAGACGTGTCGCCGAGCGCGAAGACGTGCTGTCCCGCCCAGGCGATACCTACGAGGCGACGGCGAGTCGAAGCGTCGAAGATGTGTCGCCGGCGCCGAAGACGGGCCGCCCCGCCAAGCGATGCCTACGAGGCGACGGGCGAGTCGAAGCGCCAAGACGCGCCGTGTCGCCGGCGATGCCTACGAGGCGGGGGCGAGTCGGCGCCGATGGCGTGTCGTCGGCGTCGAAGACGCGCCGCCCCGTCGGCGATGCCAACGAGGCGACGGGCGGAGTCAGCGCGAAGACGTGTCGTCGGCGTCGAAGACGTGCCGCCCCGCCGGCGATGCCTACGAGACGGACGGCGGAGTCGAGCGCCCGAAGACGTGTCGTCGAGCGCCGAAGACGTGCCGTCCCGCCGACGCGAAGCCTACGAGACGGACGGTGGAGTCGAGCGTCGAAGACGTGTCGTCGAGCGCCGAAGACGGACCGTCCCGCCGAGGCGATGCCTACGAGGCGCACGGCGGAGTCGAGCGCCGAGGGCGTGCCGTCTCGCCGAGGCGATGCCTACGAGGTGGACGGTGGAGTCGAGCGCCGAAGACGTGTCGTCGAGCACCGCAGACGTGCCGACACTGCCGTTCCCCTACCTTCAAAAAGAGTGCTCGCGAAGACCGGGCGCTTGCGGCATAGGCCGAGGGCGCTACGCACGCGGAGGTAGAGAGGCGAAGGCGCCGTTCCCCTACCTTTAAAAAGAGTGCCCGCGAAGAGCGGGCGCTTGCGGCGTAGGCCGAGGGCGCTACGCACGCGGAGGTAGAGAGGCGAAGGCGCCGTTCCCCTACCTTTAAAAAGAGTGCCCGCGAAGAGCGGGCGCTTGCGGCGTAGGCCGAGGGCACTACGCACGCGGAGGCAAGGAGGCGAGACCGCCGTTCCCTACCTTTAAAGAGTGCCCGCGAAGAGCTTGCGGCGAGGCCGAGGGCGCTACGCACGCGAGGTAGAGAGGCGGCGCCGCTTGCCTACCTTTAAAGAGTGCCCGCGGAGCGGCGCTAGCGGCGTAGGCCGAGGGCGCTACGCACGCGAGGTAGAGAGGCGGCGCGTTGCCTCTACCTTTAAAAGACTGCCCGCAAGAGCGGGCGCTTGTGGCGTAGGCCGAGGGCACTACGCACGCGGAGGCAAGGAGGCGAGACCGCCGTTCCCCTACCTTTAAAAATAGTGCCCGCGAAGAGCGGGCGCTTGTGGCGTAGGCCGAGGGCGCTACGCACGCGGAGGTTGAGAGGGGAAGGCGTCGTTCCCCTACCTTTAAAAAGAGTGCCCACGAAGAGCGGGCGCTTGTGGCGTAGGCCGAGGGCGCCACGCACGCGGAGGTAGAGAGGCGAAGGCGCCGTTCCCCTACCTTTAAAAAGAGTGCCCGCGAAGAGCGGGCGCTTGCGGCGTAGGCCGAGGGCACTACGCACGCGGAGGCAAGGAGGCGAGACCGCCGTTCCCCTACCTTTAAAAAGAGTGCCCGCGAAGAGCGGGCGCTTGTGGCTTAGGCCGAGGGCGCTACGCACGCGGAGGTAGAGAGGCGAAGGCGCCGTTGCCCTACCTTTAAAAAGAGTGCCCGCGAAGAGCGGGCGCTTGCGGCGTAGGCCGAGGGCACTACGCACGCGGAGGCAAGGAGGCGAGACCGCCGTTCCCCTACCTTTAAAAATTATGCCCGCGAAGAGCGGGCGCTTGCAGCGTAGGCCGAGGGCGCTACGCACGCGGAGGTAGAGAGGCGAAGGCGCAGTTCCCCTAC
Source organism: Dendrocalamus sinicus (assembly GCA_036346575.1). Classification (NCBI taxonomy): domain Eukaryota; kingdom Viridiplantae; phylum Streptophyta; class Magnoliopsida; order Poales; family Poaceae; genus Dendrocalamus; species Dendrocalamus sinicus. The sequence continues at coordinate 14,780,609 of CM070644.1, forward strand.
CTTTAAAAAGAGTGCCCGCGAAGAGCGGGCGCTAGCGGCGTAGGCCGAGGGCACTACGCACGCGGAGGCAAGGAGGCGAGACCGCCGTTCCCCTACCTTTGAAAATAGTGCTCGCGAAGAGCGAGCGCTTGCGGCGTAGGCCGAGGGCGCTACGCACGCGGAGGTAGAGAGGCGAAGGCACCGTTCCCCTACCTTTAAAAAGAGTGCCCACGAAGAGCGGGCGCTTGCGGCGTAGGCCGAGGGCACTACGCACGCGGAGGCAAGGAGGCGAGACCGCCGTTCCCCTACCTTTAAAAATAGTGCCCGCGAAGAGCGGGCGCTTGCGGCGTAGGCCGAAGGCGCTACGCACGCGGAGGTAGAGAGGCGAAGGCGCCGTTCCCCAACCTTTAAAAAGAATGCCCGCGAAGAGCGGGCGCTTGCGGCGTAGGCCGAGGGCGCTACGCACGCGGAGGTAGAGAGGCGAAGGCGCCGTTCCCCTACCTTTAAAAAGAGTGCCCGCGAAGGCGGGCGCTGCGGCGTAGGCGAGGCACTACGCACGCGGAGGCAAGGAGGCGAGACCGCGTTCCCTACCTTTAAAAATAGTGCCCGCAAAGAACGGGCACTTGTGGCGTAGGCCGAGGGCCCTACGCACGCGGAGGTAGAGAGGCGAAGGCGGCGTTCCCCTACCTTTAAAAGAGTGCCCGCAAGAGCGGGCGCTGCGCCAGAGGCCGAGGGCGCTACGCACGCGGAGGTAGAGAGGCGGCGTCGTTCCTCTACCTTTAAAAGAGTGCCCGCGAAGAGCGGGCGCTGCGGCGAGGCCGAGCGCACTCACGCACGCGAGGCAAGGAGGCGAGACCGCCGTTCCCTACCTTTAAAAATAGTGCCCGCGAAGAGCGGGCGCTATGTGTAGGCCGGCGCGACGCACGCGAGTAGAGAGGCGGCGCCGTTCTCTACCTATAAAGAGTGCCCGCGAAGAGCGGGCGCTTGCGGCGTAGGCCGAGGGCACTACGCACGAGGAGGCAAGGAGGCGGGACCGCCGTTCCCCTACCTTTAAAAATAGTGCCCGCGAACAGCGGGCGCTTGCGGCGTAGGCCGAAGGCGCTACGCACGCGGAGGTAGAGAGGCGAAGGCGCCGTTCCCCTACCTTTAAAAAGAGTGCCCGCGAAGAGCGGGCGCTTGCGGCGTAGGCCGAGGGCGCTGCGCACGCGGAGGTAGAGAGGCGAAGGCGCCGTTCCCCTACCTTTAAAAAGAGTGCCCGCGAAGAGCGGGCGCTTGCGGCGTAGGCTGAGGGCACTACGCACGCGGAGGCAAGGTGGCGAGACCGCCGTTCCCCTACCTTTAAAAATAGTGCCCACGAAGAGCGCTCCTAGACTGGAACCGCAGCCGCAATAAATGATATGATGCACAACCATTTCTGGAAGCTATGCACACAAAAAATGCAGCAGTGACTATTAGAGCTTCGCACATGATGGAACAAACGATTGATAGAATTGTATTCTTTATAATCAATTATGTCCTGAATTTCTCGGTTTAAACCTCCCAAAAATCTAGCCATCTTAGCATCTTCAGTTTCATCTAAACCACAACGCAATAAACCAGTTTGCAATGCTTGATAATAATCCTCTACAGAACTACTACCTTGTCTTAAGCGTTGTATTTTATTAAGCAAATCACGTGAATAATATGAAGGTACAAATCTATGTCTCATTGCTCTCTTCAAAGCATTCCATGTCCTAGGTATGTCCTGATGAGTACGACCATATTCACTCCACCAAATAGATGCGAAAGCAGGAGGGGGAGCTCTCTCTAGCTGCTCCACACGTGTAGCAATCGCAGCAAGATCGTTATTGGTGCGATCTAGAACTCGCTCAATACGCTCCGAATGTTGACTCAACAAGCGTGAAAAGCGTTGCATGATGTCTTTCGTGCGAGGCGTGAGAGGTGCATCTTCCTCAACATGGGGCCTGCTATTCCCCCTTGTGATCCCGAACTGCCATTGTTAGTAGAAAACAAAGAACAGATCACAGTATATATGTCCCTATGAACTACTAGGTTCTGGAGTTTCACAAGTCACTCACACTCAAGCTTATACCCAGTTCTTACAAGTTCTTACCAATGCAGCAAAGAAGTGGTAATACTCTCACTTGTGATCAGACCAATGATTGCGAGGGACGGCACCTGCTGAGTTAGTAGGAAGTGGAGCTTGGATAGGCTATGTATTTTGTAGCAAAGGAAAACAATCAATTAATTTCAGAAATTGCACATAATTGAATTATAGTTCGTATCTAGCACTTAGCCTATGTTGCTGATCAACCAAGGATAGAAGAAGGCTAAAATATGTGTATGGTAATGTATAGGAGTGGTAAATACAAGATAATTCAATTGAATGCAATCTAGAATTGAAGAGCACAAGGATTGACCCAAAACTTGAAAACTGGAGATTTCTGTTCACTGGACAGCACGTCGGTATTTTGGCCGTAACTTTTTGTCAGTTGCCTTTTTTTCAATGATTTTTTTTCTCTATTTCCTGACGGCTTTTTCTACAACTGTTTTGTTGGGGCCAAGTTCTGGAAACCGACCGAAAAAATTCGCACAAAATTCACAAGTGCCAACTGTTGCAGATTCAATCTGGAATTTTAGGTCAACTTGCACCGCAGATATCTCTTAACTTCCTTACTGGAATGGCGTGAAATTTTACAGATATATGGATAATAAAGTTTTGAATCTAATGGCGGTGGTCTCACTCAAAAATAATCTCGGAATCAAAAGTTATGGCATTTTTGGTGGCAGCTGCAGAGGAAGGAAAAATCAGCCGAATTGGAATTAGGGTTTGGGGTGGGGAATTTTTTTTTGTTTGGATTTTTAATGGAACAAAGATATGACCAGCAACTAGACAAAGCTAAAACGGACACAAATTCAATTTAGCAAACTAAAACTAACAGATTGAAAGGCACAATGGGGTTTGGACAGCGGAAATTAACTCTTTTTGTTTAATTTTGGCTATTTGGACTGTAGGAAAGAAAAATTCTCACCGATGAACTGTAGCTCTGATACCACCTGATGTCCCCGAAGGTCCGATTGTTGGCCCGATCTTTCGATGAGAACGATAAGTTCGGTAGGCGTCGCTTAACTCTCACGATCCTGGCTACGAACACGCAAGGCTCGAAGTCACGCAATCGCTGAACTGCTCGACAAGTCGTTATCAACCGTGCACGAATACCGGATGACCGACCACGGTCGATTCCTGCATACACCAAGAAGCACGCAAGAAAAAGATAAAGCAATCTGAAATTGCAAATAGGAATTGAAATATTGAATTGAGTTGGGATTCTGAAGCGGTATTATGGTTGGTCTAATCGACACAAGCCAATACACGAAGTTGCAACAAGGCTAACTTTTAACTAAACAAAATCCAAGAAAACTAGAGGGGGTGCGACCTCCTTAAATAGGGGATGAGGAGCCACACATCTAATAAAACCAGCGGGGTGGGACTAAAGTCACGGTTTACTGTTCACATGAACAGTAATACACCCTCCAGGTGGGCCGTCGGCAGATGGGTCAAGTTCAGTATGATTACAAGGCCCAGATTAGCCCAAACAAGTGATCTGACGTCTTCTTTTGATGATTGCGATCAGTCCAGAAGGAATTTGATGATGAGGCTGGATCCGTTGGAAAGAGGACGAAATAAGCTTTCAATCAAGTACTCGTGGACCTCCAACGGACTATGTATGTGAAAGTTATGCCCATTTGAAATTGGTGCTGTCAGGCTGATTCCGAACTGATCTGACCAAAACGTATCCAGCTTGGCACATGTAGTAGCACCATGGCTTGTAGACATAATACCATGGTATGTAGACGTAGCACCATGGCATGTAGACGTAGCTCGATCCAATTGGGTAATATGGTCTTGCATCAGCCGAAAGTCCTATTGGAGAGGATGTTGTTGAAGTAGAGGATGCAATGCCACAGGGCGAAGTAGTGGTTGCATCCTTAGGTTTGATGTCCTCATCACTGGTGCGTGCGGAAGCTGAGCTCAACGCTACGTCTTATTTATAGTCCGTAGACTCGCGCGTGCGGAAGCTGAGCTCAACGCTACGTCTTATTTAAACTCCGTAGAGTACGCCGAGGCGCAAGGCAATCGTGCGATTTAAATTAAAAACAAGGATTAAAACAGAGGCACGAAAGAAAAGGCCAAAGACTTGCGACAATGAAACGCTCCAGAGCGCAGTACCAGAAAATCATTAAACGCTGCAATGACCCGGAACAGGCCAAAACTGGAGAAGCAAATATGGCCACATCGAGCGCTCCTAGACTGGAACCGCAGCCGTAATAAATGATATGATGCACAACCATTTCTGGAAGCTATGCACACAAAAAATGCAGCAGTGACTATTAGAGCTTCGCACATGATTACATGCAGTACATACCCGGCGGGACCGTCCTGGCGTGGGATAGGCTTCGTAGGCGCAGAGACCTAAGAGTCTGCTTGCCTCCTACGTCCCCTCGTGCATGCACCGGGGCCGAGGCGAAGCAGCGCAGACAGGCATGGGTGTTGCGGGAGCTGCCTGCGCGACGTTCCCTCCAGACGCGATGAAGACTTGGAATTCGAAGACTCCAGAGACCTTCCCGCGATCCCGCCGAGGAGCGCAGTGTTAGAAAAACAACTACTGCATCTATCGCTCGGAGATTGCCAGTGCCAATGAAGTCACGCTCTCGTGATGCAATCTTGAGACGTGAGCGATGAGCTTGACGGAGATCCGACAAAATTGGAAATGACGATGAACAAGCTGAATGATGCAGAGCGCACCGAACTCGGTGGATCCGAGGCTCTCTTTATATGTTTATTGACTACTAAACATAGCACTAGTTACATCCAGAAACAATCAACGAAAGAATCATTCAAAGATCTAAGCGTCCCATCGACTCGGACTATTATTCAGCCGTTGCCAACAGACAAAGATCGAGTGCGCTACTTACGGCTATTATGGGTTCGGACTAAGCACAAAAAGCAAATAACTAGTAAAATGCTCAAGATTATATTCTAACAAATTCACCCCTAATCTTGAAGCATTCAAATCTGAACCAAACCCAATTTGTCTCTGAGTTCCTGAACCGTACTCGCCAAGTGATTTTGTAAGGATGTTCGCGGTGATCTTCGACCGGATATACTCAATCGCAATCTTTTACGCTCAACACTTTCTCGATAAAGTGGAACCTGGTGTCAATATGCTTGCTTGGTCGTGTAACACTGGATTCTTACAAAGACTAATGGCGATTTGTTGTCAATCTTGAGCATCGCATGCAGGTTCTTCCTCCAAAAGTTACGCAATTAGTCGCCGAGCCATAAGCCTTGGCAGCTGCGATTGCAGCTGCTACATATTCCGCTTCACATGAAGATAGCGCCACAATCCTTTGTTTCGTGAATGCCAATCGAGCAAATTTTCTCCATACATGAACAAAAATCTGTGGTGCTCTTCCGATCCACAATATCTCTGCCATGTCACCGTCGGTGAAGCCAACTAATTTGGGAACCACTTCTGCTTCTTCTTAAACTGCAGCCAAGGTTGAGAGTTCCCGCAATATACCGTAATATATGTTTTACTGCAGCCCAGTGTTCAGAGGTTGGCTTTTCCATAAACCTACTCACATACCCAACCGAATATGCAATATCCGGCCTAGTATTCACCAAAAATCTCAGACTTCCCACAATGGACCGATACATGGTAGGCTCAATGCAATTACTGCTCCTTCTTTACTCAACTTGAGTCTGGGCTCCATAGGGATTTGAGAGGAATTGCAGTCCTCCAACCCTCGTCGAAGAATTCTTGCTGCATATGCCGATCGGGACAGAGTGATGCATTGTATCATCTGACAGACCTCCATCCCAAGATAGAAGGTCAATAAGCCCAAATCACACATACTGAATAAAGTCTTCATTTGCTCCTTAAACTTGTTAATTTCTACAGCTTGGGCTCCTGTAATGATAAGATCATCTACATACACACCCACAATGATCCTCATCACCCCATACCTCTGGTATACACAGCACTCTCGGTTGTTGTTTTGACAAAACCAGTCTTGTCAAACTTGTGTCGATTTGGAATTCCAAGCCCGAGGTGCTTGCCATGAGACCATATAAGGCTTTCTTCAGCTTCAAGACCTTAGTTGGGTTCTTCTCATCTGTGAATCCGGAGGTTGCACCACATATACATCTTCTTCTAACTCTCCATTCAAAAGGCTGTTTTGACATCCATGTGATGGATTTGCCAATCATACATGCAGCAAGTGCTAATAGCAACCGCACGTTTCCATCCTAGCAACCGGGCAAAACCTCATCAAAATCTACCCCATCTTTGTTGCACATAGCCCTTTGCCACTAACACGGCTTTATGTCTCACAATTGCCCCACCGAGTCCTTCTTAATCTTGAAAACCCACTTTAAGCCAATTGCTCGGTGTCCCTGGGAGATCGGTCAAGAACCAAGTGCAATTGTCTTCAATAGACTCAGTTCCTCAACCATCGCCTTGCGCCAACAATCTTGCTCCTTTGCTTCATCAAAGCTTGTTGGTTCCTCCTCGCCTATGCAGACATTGATCGAGTAATCAAAGTCCAAAGCTGGAACCGTGGTTGTATTAAGATTATCAAGCCTTCGATATCGCCGTGGTGCTTCATCGGTGTTGGTGGAGACATCACTCGGTGGGAGTGCAGAATTGTATTCCCACGGGAACATGTGCTGAAAGTGGAGACATTGTCGAAGGTGGACTTCCGCTCGAGTTGTTGTCGGGACTCACTCCAACCAGCATTGCCATGCTCCACCTCGAAGTCTCGGCTACTTCAGCCCTGGAGCTGCAGTTCTGATATGAATGTAGTAAATTGCTCAACTACAAAGTCTCCATTACCTTGATCCTGCTCTTGTGGTGTGTTCGTGCTCCCCACGGCCAACTTGCCGCCTCATCGAACACAACATCTCCGGTCACGCAAACCTTCTTCCCACCTGGATCATACATCCGGTAGGCCTTGGATCCTCTTCATAACCAATGAAGATCATCCTCTTCTGCGGTCTTCAAGCTTCTTGAGATTGGGCTTCACTTGTCTTCACGTGACCGATGCACCGAAGGTCCGCAGATGCTCAACATTGGGGCGCTGCCATGCCAAAGCCGTAAGGTGTCATACCTTCTAGGCTCTTTGTTGGAGATCGATTTAGCACATACACCGCGCGACCACCGCCTCTCCCAGTGACCGGCATCCCCATGGCCTTCATCATCTGCGTGCGGGTCGCTACGATGGTCGATTACGCGTTCGACAACTCCATTCTGCTGGGGAGAATACGGAGAAGTGAGTTGGCGCTTGATACCTTGAGTTGCACAATACTCTCCGAACTCAAGCTGCAGTGAATTCGCCACCCGGTCGATCGCGGAGTGCCTTCAATTTTCGTCTGTTTCCACTTCTACACCACTGGAAGAGCTTGATCTCTTTTGCCGCTTGATCCTTTGAGGATAGTAGCGAATCCACATGAAACGGCTCATATCATCCACGAGCAATGAAAGTACTTCTTCCCTCCTGGAGTTCTTTGGCGCAATCGGACCACAAAGGTCTCCATGCACCAACTCGGCGCCGCTGCGCCGAATTTCGACTTCTCCGGAAAAGGGGTTCGGCGTTGTTTGCCACCAAGCACCCATCGCACTGGCGATCAACTTGATCAATCACCGGAGTCCACGGACCATCTTCTCTTGCGAGAGTTTCCGAGTGCTTGAAAATTGAGATGAGCGATCGAGAGTGCCATCTCGGGCCTCCTCGGTGCGGTGGATGCGAGCACACGGCTGTGCCAAATTGAGCTTGAGAAGATACAACCGGTTCAAACTTCGATGTACCTTCGCAAGTAGCAAGCTCGTGATCTCGAATGGTAAGAAGCCCATCTTCAATGTGGATCTTGAACTTCGCTCGTCCGGTGCCCAATGCTTACATGTTGTTCTTCAATGGGAATGAAATAGACATCTTCAAGAACTCGGTGCTCACCATTCCTGCAGACATATATCACGATTGCGCGCGCAGATGTCCACCACAGAGCCATCTCCAAATTTTCTGTCCCGATGATGTGTGTATCCAATTCGGCGAATACCTTCTTAGTGCGGACATATGATTTGTGGCTTTGTATCAAGATACCATGTGTCGGAGACGAGCTCATCTGTTCTCTCCGGAGTTCAACGCTATTTGCCTTCGTCTCATTGAGATGCACTGTTCATCAACGGGTGTTTCTCCGAGAGTCACAACTCGGTGTGGAGAGTGCACACAGTGTGTCATGAGGAGAGCGGGCTCTTCTTCGGTCTTCGTCGAGTTTGCTTGCTCCTTGTGCTCGCCGCGACTTACGGCATTCTTTTGCGAAATGCGAAGTTGCGCGATTGTAGCACTTCACTTTGGAGCGATCTCGTGAGCCACCGCCCGTCGGCGTCTCCTTGCCATCACGATCCTTCTGCGGCCCGCATTCTTGGACGCCAACGGTTTTGCTTGCACGAGCCATTCCCAAGACTCCTATTCCGCCGTCCGGATCCCTTGGCTTCATACCGCCATCCTCCTCTTCCGTGAGAAGGAGTTTGGCGCCGTGTTGCCCACGCCGGTGTCGTCGTCGCCGCCGTATCGCTCATCTCGAGAGGACAAGCGACCGACGAGTTCCTCCATTGGCATAGACTTGAGATCCAAGCAATTGCTCGATGGCAATCGCCACTTGCCGGTATTTGCGGGGACGACTCGGAGGAGCTTCTTGAGCACATGCTCATCTTCGATCACGCCCCCCATGTCTCGAATGTCATTAACGAGACCGGTGATGCGCATGCCGAAGTCTTCGACGGACTCGCCCTCCTTGAAACGGATGGAGTCGAACTCATGTCGCAAAGCCTGCTGTCTAGCCTCGCGCACACGAGTGACTCCGACCCGCATCGTCTTGACAGCTTCCCATGCCGCCTTTGCTGAATCTTTCGTCGCGGCGATCTCAAGATCTCGCGCGCACGGCTGGTATTGCGCGCGAGCCATGCGATCTTCCTTGAAGTCGCCGCCTCCGGGTTCAATTGCTCCCCAAACGCCCTGGGCTTGCAAATTGACCCGCATCAATAACGCCCAATCGGCGTAATTGGTTCTCGTCAGCATCGGGTATCTCAGCGCTACTCCGGACTCCCTCGCCGTCTGCTGAGACATCACCGGCGACTGCACTCCTTCACTGCTTGAGTTTTCGCCAATGCCGCCCGTGCTGCTCCTTCGACCTGGTGGCGTGTATCGGCTTGGTGTTTGGTTGGTCGACATAGGATCTGAGACGAGCTCTGATACCAAATGTTAGAAAAACAACTACTGCATCTATCGCTCGGAGATTGCCAGTGCCAACTGAAGTCACGTCTCTCAGGATGCAATCTTGAGCGTGAATGAGTAGCGACGGAGATCCGACAAAGCTGGAAATGACATGAGACAATCGAATGATGTAGAGCGCACCGAACTCGGTGGATCCGAGGCTCTCTTTATATGTTTATTGACTACTAAACATAGCACTAGTTACATCCAGAAACAATCAACGAAAGAATCATTCAAAGATCTAAGCATCCCCCATCGACTCGGACTATTATTCAGCCGTTGCCAACAGACAAAGACTGAGTCTGCTACTTACGGCTATTATGGGTTCAGACTAAGCACAAAAAGCAAATAACTAGTAAAATGCTCAAGATTATATTCTAACACGCAGCCCACTTCGGAGGCCTCGCTGGGCCCTCCTCCGCGGATCCGGGACTTCGCCGGGACCACGCCCCATGCCTGCACGCCGGCGCGTTGAGGCGGGGTCTGCATGCGTGCCCACAGCGGAGTCTGCATGCATGTCGAGGTGGCTTCTGAGGCGACCTCGGCGGCGCGGAGGGGTCCCACTCCCTAGTGGCTTTTGACGCGGAGGCCGGGTGGCGCCAGCGGGGGCGTCGTGGAGCTCACCAACGCGGAAGCCGTCGGAGGCTGGCGCGGAGTGCCGGCCTGTAGCTAGCGCGGAGACTCGTTCAACACGCGGGTGACCGGGGACCTGGTGACGCTTCGCGGAGGCCTGACGCGGGGATTAGTGGCGCACGAAGTCCTGGAGCGCGGCGTGGAGTTTGGTGAAGGCTCGCCGAAGACTTGCGGCGTTCAGGCGCCGCACGGCCGGCGGGGGTGCGTCAGATCTTGACGTCGCGAGTCTCGGGCGCGGCGAGAATCCACGGAGAGCTTGCCGCCGGCGCCAGCCGTGCGCACCTCGCGCTTCAGGAACATCACGACCCGCTCCGCCGTCTTCGCCGAGTACACACACTCTCCATGTGGTTGGAGACCCTCCTTCACACGCCGGACCTCGCACCTGCTTGGGCTCCGAACTCGGCGAAGTACGACGACGGGCAAGTGAAGGTCGAGGTCGAAGGCGCCTTCGCCAACGCGAAGTATGGCGGGGAGGTGCGGACTGCTCCGGAGAGGGCCTCGCCGGGACTTCGCTGACGAGCGCGGCATCACGGGCGTGTAGCATGCACATGGTGCTATTGCCCAGAAGGGGTGGTCGAGGTGGCCCCCGGTTGAGGTCATTGGAGATCCGGGGCTGTCCACCGCCGCCGTGGGTGTGGCCACCGCAGCGCAGGTGAGCGAGCTCACGGAGGTCTCCCGCGCGATGGTGAACTGCAGGCGGCAACGAAGACCTGGCGCAGGCTCTTGAGCGGCGCACCAGGGGCCGAGGAAGGACGCCTTGCTCTCCAGGACTCCGCCGATGGATATTTCATGTCTGGATAGAGCTCATGTATGTAGGATATTCGATGTTGGCTCGGCGCGGAGGCTGCGGCGTGACCGCACCCTCTTGGATGGACTTCGCAGGCGCGCTTCGTCTGCAGTCTCCGTGACCGAGGTCTTCGACGGGGCGGAGGCAACACACGCGCCGGGGTCTTCGATGGGGCGGAGGCAACACACGCGCCGGGGTCTTCGATGGGGCGGAGCCAACGCGCGCGCCGGGGTCTCCGACGGAGCGGAGGCAACTTGTGCGCCATCCGAAGAAAATTGCATGCATGCGTGAAGACCGAGATGGGCGACGCTGGGGCCCGACGCGGCGAGCCGCATTGGAGGCCGCGGCGTGGAGAGTCGCACGGAGCCTGCAAGGGCGAGCGAAGGCTGGCGGAGTCCGAGGCATCCAGACGCGGGTGTGAGCTAGTAATCCTGACATTTCAGTTAGAAGGCGCGAAGGCTCAAGTCGTTCAGACTTCAAATAACTGCGCAGACTTCAGTAGGGAGTAGTAGCGCATTTTCAGGTTCAGTTGAACCATTCCCGCTTTGTTTTAGTCGTGCGGTGTTGCACGTTTTAGTTCCTAGATTTGTGGATCACGGGTTGTGTGGATCCAAGTAACAAAGTTCCATTTTTGCTTGTAAGTTGATTAACCGTATCGGTGAATTACGAAAATTGCCCCAAAATAGGTGTTAAATCTGTTCTCGGTTTCTCGACAAAATCAGTAGCAGATCTGAAAAACCACCACCCGAGAGAATTTGTGAGTTTGTGAGCGAATCCTTGGGCTCGATTCCAACATCTGGTATCAGAGCTTCAGGAAGATTAATCCAAGGACTCTCATCTCGGAGGTATGGCGCTGATTCCACACGCGGCGGTGAAGGACAACGGCGGCTCGTCGTTTCACATGCCGATGCTGAACTCCAACAACTACACAGTGTGGGCGATCCGCATGGAAGCAGTCCTTGACGCCCAAGGTGTATGGGAGGCCGTGGAACCAGCAGAAGGAGCTGTGGTGGATGTAAAGAAGGACAAGATAGCTCGGGCGCATCTGTTACAATGCGTTCCTGAGGATGTCCTCTTGCAGATCGCGAAGAAGAAGACGGCGCGGGAGATTTGGAGCAGCCTCAAGACCCGGTATCCGGAGTGACCGAGTGAAGAAGGCCCGGTGCAGACTTTGAAGAGCGGTCGGCGCCTTCGGATGTCGGCGAGTCAATTGATGAGTTCGCGGAAAAATCAGCACACCGCCCGAGAAGTTTACCTCTCTCGGTGAGACAATTGCTGATTCTGTTCTTGTGAAGAAACTACTCGACTGCATGCCGACAAGTTCCTCAACGTTGTCGCCGGATCGAGCAATTTTACGATCTCGAGGCGATGGCGTTCGAAGAAGCAATTGGTCGGCTCAAGGCTTATGAAGAACAAGCAGCTCGGCAGCAGCGGCAATGCCCAAGGCCAGCTCCCGTTGACATATGCAGAGTGGCGGCGCGGCAAAGGGTGACAATGCCGAGGGTTCTTCAGAGGGAAGGGACGCGGATCTAGCTCAACCGACCGTGGCAAAGGCGCGCGCGCGCGCGCGCGAGAGGAACTCGGGCCGTGGTGCATCGCGTCAAGATGGCACCGTAGCGATGGCACCGAAATGGCCCCGTGACAAGAGTCATATCAAATGCTACTCTTGCAAGAATATGGGCCATTATGCCTCGCATCTCGAGCAAGAAGCGCGATGAAGAGGCTCACCTCACTCGAACGTCTGAAGAAGAGCCTGCACTTATGCTGCTAGTGTCCCATGAGGAGAAGAGTTGTGTTCAGGAGCGGCAAGGTGAAGTACTGCTCAGTGAAGAAAAGTTGGCGCCAGAATTGCACCTCGGCAGCAAAAGCCTTGAAGAGTCAGATTTATGGTACCTTGATAATGGGGCTAGTAATCATATGGTCGCCACGAGACAAGTTCAAGAGCTAGATGAAGTCATCCTTTGGAAGAGTGAAGTTCGGTGATGGATCTTTCGTCAGGATCAAGGGCAAAGGAACAATTGTTTTTGACTGCAAGAATGGAGACCAGAAGATCCTTAAAGAGGTATATTATATCCCTGATTTATGTAGTAACATAATCAGTATTGGTCAACTGACTGAAGAAGGGATTGAGGTGCATTTGGTTGGAGGGAATATGAAGGTAATTGACAATAGTGGGAAATTGTTGATGTGTGTGAAGAGGACACAAAATCGGTTGTACAAGATAAACCTGAAGACCTCCAGAGCAGTATGTTTGCTGACAAGCCTTGAAGATCCATCATGGCTGTGGCACGCAAGGCTGGGACACATCAATTTTGGTGACTTGAAGCTCATAGGGGAGAAGGAGTTAGCAGTGGGTGTGCCTCTGATATGTAGGCCCAACAAGCTATGTGAAGCATGTGTAATTGCCAAGCAAGCTAGACTGCCATTCCCACAGCAGGTAAACTACAGAGCACAGAGACCCCTTGAACTCCTTCATGCTGAACTATGTGGGCCAATCTCCCCTTGTACTTTGGCTGGTAGCAAGTATTTCTTCCTGATTGTGGATGACTGCACTCGGTGGATGTGGGTTTACACATTAGCAGTAAAGAGTGACACTCTACAAGTATTCAGGAAATTCAGGACCTTGGCTGAAAACAAGACCGGGCACAAGATCAAAACACTTCGGACAGACAGAGGTGGGGAGTTTGTATCAGCAGAGTTCAACAACTTCTGTGAAGATGAAGGCATTGAGCGACATGTCACAGCCCCCTACACACCACAGCAAAACGGTGTGGTAGAACGTCGGAACCGAACCGTGATGGCCATGACAAGGTCCCTGCTGAAGAGTATGCATATGCCAGCAAGGTTTTGGGGGGAGGCAGTGAGACACTCAGTGTATCTGTTGAATCGACTTCCAACCAAAGCATTGGGTAAGAGTACTCCATTTGAGGCTATGGAGGGAAGGAAACCACACTTGGGACATCTCAGGGTGTTTGGTTGTACGGCATATGTGAAAAATGCAGCTCCACACATCAAGAAACTTGATGACAGAAGCACACCCATGGTATATCTTGGGGTAGAAGAGGGTTGCAAAGCCCATCGGCTATTTGATCCAAGCCAAGGTAAACTGAGAGTGAGCAGGGATGTAATGTTCCAAGAAGATCAAGAATGGAGATGGGATCATGAGATTGAAGGTGGAGTTGAGTTGTCAGAATTCACTGTCTTGGAAGAGACTAGTTCAGTTGAAACATCGGTAGCAGCAGAAGCTGAGGCAAGTCCAGTAGGGGCGTTGTCGGATGCGGTAAGAGGGATATCTGAAAACTCCCCTAGTCCGACAAATTCAGAGGCACCAGCAGTGGAAGCAGCAAGCCCAAGTTTCTCACCAGTAAGCAGCCCAGTACCGACAACACCTCCAGTGTCCTTCTCACCTGAGTCACATGACGGTCCAGTCCGACTCCGATCTCTTGCAGACATCTATGCTGATACTGAAGAGACAGCTGTAGATTATGGAGAAGAAGGTGAGGTGATGTTGGCATTTTCAGAAGAACCAACAAATTTCAGAGAAGCTGCAACAGAAGCTTGTTGGTATGAAGCAATGGAAAGGGAGCTGGAATCCATTGAGAAAAATAACACCTGGACCTTGACAGATCTGCCTCCTGGACAGAAACCAATTGGATTGAAGTGGGTTTTCAAACTGAAGAAGGATGCAGATGGGAAGGTTGTCAAACACAAAGCAAGGTTAGTGGCAAAGGGCTATGTGCAAAGGCCAGGTATTGATTTTGAGGAAGTTTTTGCTCCGGTTGCCAGGATGGATACAGTGAGAATCATCCTTGCATTGGCAGCGAGTAGAAGCTGGGAAGTGCATCACCTAGATGTGAAGACGGCCTTTCTCAACGGTGAATTAGAGGAAGAAGTCTACGTCAACCAGCCGGAAGGGTTTGAAGTACAAGATCAAAGACATAAAGTGTACAAACTGTCAAGAGCACTTTATGGATTGAGGCAAGCTCCCCGGGCATGGAACACACGGTTGGACAGAAGTCTTAAGGAGATTGGCTTCAAGAAATGCTCTCAAGAGCAAGCTGTGTATACCAGAGGGGAAGGTGAATCCAATGTGATTGTCGGTGTGTATGTTGATGACCTGGTGGTAACTGGAGGAAATGCCGAAGAAGTGAAGAAATTCAAGAGGCAGATGATGAGTGAGTTTGAGATGAGTGACTTGGGACTCCTCTCATATTATCTGGGAATCGAGGTAGAGCAGCAAAAGAATCGGATCCTTCTGAAGCAAACAACCTATGCCCAGAAGATCTTGTCGGAATTCGGCATGGAGAACTGCAATCCGACAAAATACCCGATGGAACTCAAACTGCAATTGCACAAAGATTCAGATGGCACTCCAGTGGACTCCACGGAATACAGACGCATCATTGGATGTCTCAGGTATCTACTAAATACACGTCCAGATTTATCATTTGCAGTCGGGGTGGCTAGTAGATACATGGAGAGACCAACAATCCTACACCACAAGGCGATCAAACAAATCCTTCGGTATCTGAAGGGAACTATGCATTTTGGAATTGTATATGAGAAAGGAAGTCAAGAAGTAAACCTCTGTGGCTACTCGGACAGCGATTTGGCTGGTGATCCCGAGGGGAGAAGAAGCACTGGTGGAATGGCCTTTTATCTGAACGGCAACCTGGTGTCATGGAATTCACAGAAGCAGAAGACGGTGGCTTTGTCATCGTGCGAGGCTGAATTCATGGCGGCGACAGCAGCAGCCTGTCAAGCGCTGTGGTTGAGGAGCCTGATCAGTGAACTTACCGGTTTGGAGGAGAAGCCAGTAACATTGTTTGTTGATAACCGATCAGCAATTGCTCTCATGAAAAACCCTGTGTTTCATGGTCGAAGTAAACACATAGACACCAAATTCCATTTCATAAGAGAATGTGTCGAGAGAGGGCAGATCAAGGTGGAGTTCGTGCATACAGGAGAGCAGCGTGCCGATCCTTTAACAAAGGCAATGTCTGGAGTAAAATTGGCAGCTATGAGACAACTACTTGGTGTTCGTGATCTGGAACCAGGTCAGGATTAAGGGGGAGACTGTGAGCTAGTAATCCTGACATTTCAGTTAGAAGGCGCGAAGGCTCAAGTCGTTCAGACTTCAAATAACTGCGCAGACTTCAGTAGGGAGCAGTAGCGCATTTTCAGGTTCAGTTGAACCATTCCCGTTTTGTTTTAGTCGTGCGGTGTTGCACGTTTTAGTTCCTAGATTTGTGGATCACGGGTTGTGTGGATCCAAGTAACAAAGTTCCATTTTTGCTTGTAAGTTGATTAACTTCGTATCAGTGAATTACTGAAAATTGCCCCAAAATAGGTGTTCGTCTGTTCTCCAGTTTCTCTGACGAAATACTGTAGCAGATCTGAAAAACCACCACCCGAGAGAATTTGTGAGTTTGTGAGCGAATCCTTGGGCTCGATTCCAACAGCGGGCTCAAGCGAAGGGCAGCGCTAGCGGAAGCGGAGGCCCCATGCAGGCACGGTAGGTGACTTGCGCGCGGAGCCGGCGAGGGCAATTAGGGACCGGTGCGGAGGGGTAGCGACGGAGCCTTCAGCGCTAGCCCGGAGCGGGGGGCGGACGATACGCATGCGGCGCGTCCATGCATGCCGTTCTTGACGCAGGCTTTGAAGGACGCGGGCTGCTCGGCGAAGACCCCTCCGGGCGCGGCGAAGACTCCGAAGACATTGGCGGAGACCCCAGATGCTCGGCGGAGACTTCAGAGGCCTCGCCGGGCCGTCGTCGAGGTGCCGCTGACGTGAAGACGTGCGCGGCTTGCTTCAAAGGCCTCGCCGGGACGCCGCCGAGGTGGAGCTCGGGGAAGGCCTGTGTTGCGCAGAGGCGTGGCCTGCCTGACGAAGGGCCGCGGCGCGGAGTCTAGTATCGCGGGGCGAACCTCCAAGGGTGCCGCGACGGCGAGGAGGAGACAGCCCATAACCCCGCCGAGCGCAGCGCGTCGAAGTGGTCGACGCACACCCGGCGAAGGCGGGCGCGGAAGCTGCAGAGCTAGTCCCCCGCATGCGGCGCGCCCCACGTGCACTGCGCCACTGTCGCCTTTCACGGCAGCAGCGGCGCCGTTGCCGACGACGTGCCCGCCGTGACCAAGAAGCTCGGCTCCCCGTCATCTGCATGTCAAAAGCCAAGGCGGAGAGAGAGAAAAAAGAGGTTTGCACCTGGTTGGATACTCGGATGGGTATCTGCGTGCGTGCGCGCAAGCAGAGCAGTCGTGGAAGAATGGCCTGGGCGAGGATGCGCCGATCCGTCGCTCGCTACTGGCGGCCTGGCCCACCGCCGTCTCTTTCACGCGCGCTCCTATTTGCGGAGCTCTCCCAGGCTAAGCCGCGTGCATGCATGGGCGAACGCGTGAATGGATATGCGGATGGATATTCGCATGCGTGGATGAATACATGAATGGATGGCTTGCATGCGTGCGTGAAAGAACAACGTGAATGCATGGGTCGCTAATTCACGTACACATGCATGGGTTGATTTTTCAGGCACGTATGCATGAGTAAATACATGGCTGGCTATTGCAATTCATGCATGCAGAGCTGCAGTGGACGCATGTATGGATATACTCCACGCGCCCATGCCCGCTTTTCGGCTCGCCGAGTGGGGAAGCGGCGGCTCCACCCGCGGGTCGCGCCCCAGCCGCTGAAGCTGCTTTCAGGAGCGGAGTCGCGCCTGGAGTATACAGAGGCTTCGAGCGAGCCGGAGACTTCATGACGGGAGACTTCGCGCGCGCGTGGAGTATACAGGGACTTCGAGCGAGCCGAAGACTTCGTTGCGGAGACTTCGCGCGCGTGTGGAGCGTACAGGGACTTCGAGCGAGCCGAAGACTTCATTGCGGAGACTTCACGCGCGCGTGGAGTCCCGCGCGTGGACGCCGAGAGCGCAGAGGCCGGAGCTGCGGCGTAGACTCGGACAGTGTGCGAAGCTAGTCATCTTCACGGTCCACCACATCGCTTCCCTGCGCGACCACCCCCAGCAGGACGGAGCTAGCTAGGAGCAATATATATATACATATAAAAGGCAATTTGATTAGATCTGTTGAATACTGCATCTGGGCGACTCAACTAGATCTACTCAATATTACGTCTACAAAACAGAGCGAAATACATAGACAAACCCCTACGACTCCATAGCCAGGATGGTTTAATTTTCAGCAAGCAAACTACTTATCTGTTTCTACAGACGCCACGAATCGAATCAGCGTGTTGCCAGAGCAGAAAAGATCCGCACAGCCGCTGCTTTTTCTGGAGAAATCTCTTCCATACGTGCTTTCCAGTCGTCCCCACGGACGGCGCCATCTGTTGTGGCTACGGACCAAACAGAGAGAGAGGGGACTAGTGGAAGGAGAGGAGGAGAGGAGTCAGGTTTGTGTGGGGAGTTGAGTAAGAATGAGGGAGATCTCCCCCTTTGCCCCTCCTGGGGGTTTATATGTATGAGTAGGGTAGAATGGGAAATCCCCATTCTACCCCTTAGTATTTACAAAGGATGAGGGTACATTGGTATATTTACACTGGTATATTCCTCTACACTATTGGGCCTATTACATGTTGGACTAGTTGCACGGCCTAGTCACGGGGGGTTGGGCCACCCCTACAACACTACCAATCATGGATCTATAAAGCTTTAAATCTACCGACTTACCTTCTTCGTTGAGGTCTAGATGCCCGTTTGTTGCCATGGGTGTTTTGATGGGTTTGGCTTCTTCCATTCCGAATCTCTTGAGTAGATCCTTCACATACTTTGTTTGGCTTATAAACGCCCCATCTTTAACTTGTTTGATTTGAAGTCCAAGGAAGTAGATTAGCTCACCAATCATCGACATCTCGAATTCCCTAGACATCATCTCACCAAATTCTTTGCAAAAGTCTTGATTAGTAGAACCAAATATAATATCATCAACATAGATTTGACATACAAAGAAATCATCTCCAATAATTTTTGTGAATAGAGTTGTATCTACTTTACCAATTTTAAAGCCTTTTGATACAAGAAAGTTACGAAGGCGCTCACACCAAGCTCTAGGAGCTTGCTTTAAACCATATAGCGCCTTTGATAATCTATACACATGATTAGAGTATTTAGCATTTTCAAATCCCGGGGGTTGTTCTACAAATACTAATTCGGAAATTGTACCATTAAGAAATGCACTTTTGACATCCATTTGAAACAACTTAATGTCAAAGCATGATGCAAAGGCAAGCAAGATTCTAATTGATTCAAGTCTAGCAACGGGCGCAAAAGTCTCATCATAATCTAAGCCCTCGACTTGAGTATAACCTTGAGCTACTAATCTTGCTTTATTTCTTACCACAATTCCGTTCTCATCTTGTTTGTTCCGGAAGACCCATTTTGTGCCAATGACATTGTGCTCCTTGGGTCTCTCCACCAAAGTCCAAACATCGTTTTGAGCAAAATTATTCAACTCTTCATGCATTGCATTTATCCAATCCGGGTCATCTAGTGCTTCTTCTACACGCTTAGGTTCAAGTGAAGATACAAAAGAATAGTGTTCACAAAATGAAGCTACTCTAGAGCGAGTTTGAATACCCTTACTCACGTCACCCAATATTTGGTCAATTGGATGATCCTTGGCTATTGCATTGTGAATCTTGAAAATATTTTGCGGTTGATCCTTTTCTTCATCTTCTATAACTTGAACATCATTTGTTGTGGAAGAAGAGGGTGGTTCCACTTGTCTAGATGAGCTTGGTGATGTTGGATCCTCTTTTGGCTTGATGTCTCCGATTTGCATGTTCTCCATTGCCTTGCGAAGACTTTCATCTCCTACATCATCCAAGTTCTCATGCTCTTCTTGAGAGCCGTTAGTTTCATCAAATTGAACATCACACGATTCTTCTACTAAACCCGAATTTTTATTAAAGACCCTATAGCCTTTACTATTTGAGGAATACCCTAAAAGGAAGCCTTCATCACATCGACTTTGAAATTTTGAGAGCCGAACACGTTTCCTTAGAATATAGCATTTGCAACCAAATACTCTAAAGTAAGAGATGTTCGGTCTCCTTCCAACAAGAAGCTCATAGGAAGTCTTTTTCAAGAGTCGATGTAAATAGAGGCGATTTATGGCATGACATGCGGTTTTGATAGCTTCCGCCCAAAACTTGTCGGAAGTATTATATTCATCAAGCATTGTCCTAGCCATTTCAATTAATGTTCGGTTTTTCCTCTCTACAACTCCATTTTGCTCCGGAGTGTAGGTAGTGGAAAGCTCGTGCTTTATTCCAAGTTCATCACAAAAGTCTTCAACTTTTGTATTTTTGAACTCGGAGCCATTGTCACTCCTAATTTTCTTTATTTTAAAATCAAATTCATTTTGAGCCCTTTTTGAAACACTTTTGAAAATCCCGGAGGTTTCACTTTTGTCATTTAGGAAGAAGACCCATGTATATCTAGAGTAATCATCCACAATGACTAAACAATAGTTATTACCTCCAATGCTCTTATAGGTTGTTGGCCCGAACAAATCCATATGTAAGAACTCTAATGGCCTAGAAGTTGACATGATACTTTTGGAAGGGTGAGAATTAGCGACTTGTTTTCCGGCTTGACAGGCACTACAAAGTCAATTTTTCTCAAACTTCACATCCTTCAAGCCAACCACTAAGTCATGCTTAAAAAGCTTTTTGAGTTGAACCATTCCCACATGACCTAGCCTTCTATGCCACAACCAACCCAACGAAGTTTTTGCAATTAAACAAGTTTTTAAACAAGACTCATTTGAAGAAAAATCTACCAAATAGAGATTCCCAAATCTAAAGCCTTTGAAGACTAGTTCATTATTATTATCTTTTGAGATTACAACATTTTCTTTTGAGAATGAGCATGTTAAGCCTAGATCACATAATTGAGCAACGGATAGCAAATTGAAATTTAATGTTTCAACTAGAGATACATTAGAAATTGAAAGATCGTTTGAGATAGCGATTTTACCCAATCCTAATACCTTTCCTTTGCTATTATCTCCAAATGTGATCTTGTCATTGCTTCCATTCTCAAAGGTGGTGAACATCTTCCAGTCTCCGGTCATGTGTTGGGTGCAACCGCTATCCAACACCCAATGCCTTCCACCGGTTTTGTAGTTCACCTACAAAAGAAAATCAAGTTCTTTTAGGTACCCAAATTTGTTTGAGTCCTTGGAGGTTAGTGACCAAGGTTTTGGGTACCCAAATGGATTTCTTTTTAGCACCCAAAATCGAGGTGCCAATGAAATGAGCAATAATATTTCCATTTGTAGATTTTCTAAGCATATAACAAGAATCATATAGACCAATAGAATACTTGTTATTCTTAAACAATCATCTTGAGCATGTCCAACACACCGGCATTTTGTGCAATACTTACCATTTTCCTTTACAAACCTTGGAGGCTTGTATACCGGCTTCTTACCCTTTTGGGGGACATATCCAAGTCCCTCTTTGTTAAAGGAGCATCTTTGATCACTTAGTAACTTATCAAGGGTTTCCTTTCCCTTGTAAGCCCTCTCTAAACTTTTGTTTAATTTTAGCACTTGTTCTTTTAAATTTTTGTTTTCATTAGCAATAGCATCATCGTGAACAAGATTTAAAGCATTTCTAGTATCTACACTAGATGAACAAGGTATGGCAAGTAAATCATCACAACAAGTAGATATGCTAGACTTTGAAATTTCTATACTAGACATTTCATTCAAGATATTGCAAGTAACTCCAATGCTAGTACTAGATTTGTGATTTTTTTGGAGAAGCAAATTATGAGCTTCCTTTAGCTCCTCATAAGAGTCTTTTAGAGAGATGTGTTCTCTCTTTAAGACCTTAAACTTTGATTTTTCTTTTCCAAGAAATTCATTCAATTCAACTAACATATTCATCAAGTCATCATATGAAGGCTCATCATCATCAAGCAATTTTACCTTTTCTCCTTTAGCCATAAGGCATGTAGGAGTGGAGAATAGTGATGGAGCCTCCTTGATGGCGATGCCCACAAGCCCCTTCTTCTTGGAAGATTCGTCCTCGCTTGAGTCGGAGTCCGAATACTCCTCTTCGGAGTTCCACTCACCAATATGAGATTCATTCTTGCCATCCTTGTGAAGCTTTTTGAAGAGCTTCTTCTTGCCATTGTAGTTCTTCTTCTTTGATGACTTCTCCTTGTCATCCTTCTTTGTTGGACATTGAGAGGCAATGTGCCCCTTTTCATCACATTCATAGCAACGAATGTTGCTAAACTTCTTGTTGGAGGAAGAATGCCATTTCTTGGTCTTCTCATGGCTTGTGCTTCGATATGGGCGCCTTCTCATGAACTTCTTCATTCTCCTCACTAGAAGCGCAAATTCTTCTTCGGAGTCCTCCTCATCATCTTCTTCGGATTCTTCACTCATCACCGCTTTAGCCTTGAAGGCGGTGATCTTCTTATTCTTGGAAGAAGATTGCTCCAAGAGCTCTTCCTTGTCTTTCTTGTAGAGCTCGTTGGTGATGAGGTTGCCCAACAATTGCGTTGGTGTCATTCTTGCCAACTCCGGTGAGTTGAGGAAGAGAGTCACCAACACTTCATATTTCTCCGGCAAGGCCCTAAGCATCTTTCGAACAATATCAAGATCGGAAAGGTTAGTTCCAAGGCCCTTAAGCTCATTCACAATGTTGTTGAGCCTTGAGTACATCTCATTTATGTCTTCATGGGGCAATATTGTGAATGTCTCATATTTGATCCTAAGCCGATGCAATTTGGCCTCCTTGACCGTGGATGTCCCTTCGTGTATTTCCGAAAGGGTAGTCCAAATAGCATGAGCCGTCTCAAGATTGCTCACCCTATTGAACTCATCCGCGTTCAAGGCTCCAAATAAAGCATTCATAGCTTGGGCGTCTAAATGAGCATTACGCCCGACTTGATCCGTTGGGTGATCCGGATCAAGAGCCATAACGTAACCCTCATTTACGTCTTTCCAAATTTGAGGACTCATAGCCTTTAAATAAATAGACATCCTAATTTTCCAATATGCATAATTTGAGCCATCAAAGAGAGGTGCCTTTCCTATTGCTATACCCTCACTAGCCATCCTTTTCTCTCTAGACGGTTAAGTCTAAAATTGAGAGACCAAGCTCTGATACCACTTGTAAGATCGAGGAGGCCGACTAGAGGGGGGGGTTAATAGGCGGTTTTAAAATTTTCGTCTAATTCTAATTAGCAATTTTAAACTTGATGGATATACTAGAGCAAGATAACAATAACACCACTAATCAACCTAGTAAGGCTCAAACAATCACTAGCACAAGTAATCAACTAAGAGCAATATCAAATAGTAGAGATCAACAATTGCTACTCTAACTAAGCAAGCAATCAAGTAATATGAATGAAGAGAGTTGCTTGAATGAAAATGATCACAAGAGAGCAAACCACAAATGACATGATTACTTTTTACCGTGGTGATCGGAGACTTGCCGGTCTCCCCTAGTCCACGTTGAGGTAAGCCCGAACAAATCGGACCGGCTCCACGAATGAGCATAAACACCTCGATCACTATTGGTAGCCCTTTCCCTCTCTGGGTAGGCGAGCTCCGAGCCTTCACAATCTTCCGGGCCTTCTCACAATCTTCTTGAGAAGATCACCGGACCTTCGCCAAGCCGTCTAGGTGCCGGCAAGCACCAAGAGAATAGATCATAGCGGCTTGATCTCACTCAAGTGCCTAATGGATCAACTAGAATGCAATGCACTTGAATTTTGGGTCAACTACCTCAATTGAATGCACAAGTGAGTGAATGAGGTGTGAGAGGTTGCACTAAGCTCAAATGTATTCAATGGAGGTTCAACAACAATTACAAGTTCTGGTGGGGATGTATTTATACCCTCACCAACCTCAAATAGCCGTTACAATAAACAATCATGAAAATTCAGGAAATCCGGAACTACCGCAGGTATAACCGCGGTACTTCCGGATTCTCGCTGACCGGTCAGAACGGCTATGTCAGTGACTCAGAAGTGACCGTTGGTCAATGAGTGCGGTACTACCGCCGTTGAAATCGCGGTACTTCCGGAAGTCCGGAAGTTCCGCTCCATGACCCGGTACTTCCGAACTCAGCGAGTTTAAGTTTTATTCCCTGCGCTCTCTGGAAATAACGTTCCGCATGGGTATCCGGAACTTCCGCACATGCGGTAGTTCCGCAGGTCAATCCGCGTTACTTCCGTTTTCCGAGAGGCTAAGTTAAACTCCGGGCGCTCTCTGGAAATAAAGTTCCGCTCGGGTGTCCGGTACTACCGGCCATCCGGTAGTTCCGCAGGTCAACCCGCGGTACTTCCGTTTTCCGAGAGACTAAGTCTGAGTCCGGGCGCTCTCTGGAAAAAAACGTTCCGCCCGGGCGCTCGGTACTTCCGGCCCTGCGGTAGTTCCGCCCAAACAACACCGGAACTACCGGATTTTCTGACAATGCACAGATTTGATTTGATTTTAATTTCTAAGTGCATGCATGATCCTAAATTGATCCATATGGCACATTTGAACATGATCAAGCAATCACCATGATCCCTCTTAATAGTACGGCGTCTATCCTATAATCCGGTCTTCCAACCTAACTCCAAGACCGGTAAAATAAAATAGATACCTAAACTATTTACCTTGTCGCCCTAGAGATCTTTGAATCTTCATGGGATATTTTGTGAGCCTCTTTCTTTGCCATTTGAACTTATTCTTTCAAACACTTAATGCACACATTAGTCCCATATTCACATAATTTCATTAATTACCAAAACCAATATTTTTAGGGGCCTAGATGCTTTCACCCAGTTACAAACCTAGCCAAATAGGGCACCTGGCACACCCTGGCACTGGCCTTGTAGGTATGGCCCAATTAGTGATTAATTAAAGCTGTTGCATGCAGTGTTGGCCCATGGGCCTAACCTCGACTCCAAGCATGGCCCAATGAGATGATGGGCCATGCTGTGCCAATCCAAGCACATGTAGTACAACAGGCCAAGGATGACACATTTGGCATGCAGGCCCGTTACCACTTTTGCCATGCATTTCCTAGCTCCCGTGATGCCGGTGTCGAGCCTCCGCTGTGCATTCCCTAATGTCCGCGCAACCGCTGATAAGAGGGAGAGAGGGGAGCTAGGAGCGCAAGCCGCCAGAGAAGGCGACGAGGAGGGAGGAGGTGGTAGCTGTCCAGGGAGGGAGGAGATGATAGTCAGGCTAGGGAGGGAGGAGCCAAGGAGGTGGTGGCCGAGTAGCGGAGAGCGAGAGAAAGCAGGCGACAGGGTGGGAGGAGGCGTTGACCTGTTAAGCACAGCCCCACCTGACCACCGCAACCTCTTGCCCCACTCAACCACTCTACTCACCCGGCCCCTACCTCCTACCCCACTTTGGAGCCCACTCCCTTCTAGCCCACCTCCTCCCACACTCCCTCCGTTAGTCTCTCCGTGACTCCTCCGTCGGTGCACCACCAGACACCCACATCCTCTGCTGCTCAGCCCACCCCTAACCTCTTCGGCGCTCTACCCTCTCCTCTGCCCGCTCCACCCGTACCTGCTCCCTCCCCTCCCTCAGTTAGGGCTAAAAAAAGCTCGGGGCTCACGAGCTGCTCAAGCTCGACTCTCTCTAAGCTCGATTCGAGCTCGGCTCGAGCGCCAAACGAGCTGAGCTCAAGCTTGATCCCGAGCTCACGAGTTTCAATGAGCCGAGCTCGAATAGCTCACGAGTTTCAAGCTTTTTTTACGACCTACATACATACTAACTCTTACTGAGCTTACATGAGCTGAGTTCGAGTTCGAGATTTTCTATTATTGAAAATTAGTGTATATTAAATTATTTTTTTACTGTTATCGAACTCTCTCGAGCCAAGCTCAAGTTCGAGTTTTTCTTATTGTGGGAAAATAGTGCATATTATATTATTTGAACCATTACCGAGCTTATTCGAACCAAACTTGAGCTTGGGCTGAGCCAAGCTCCAGGCTCGGACCCCAACTCAGACTCGCTTGAGCTTGGCTCGTTTACAGCCCGACTCTCGGTCCCTTACTTCTTCCTCCGCCTACATGGTACCTCCTCCGTTGCCACCCGCTAGATCCACTGCACGCTCGGCTCCCACACATTGGGCCTAATAGACCATGCCATGCTCACCCATACCTAGGCTGTGCCTAGCACGGCACAATGCCATGCCGGGCCGACCAGTTGGGCCAAGGTTGTGACCCAATCACGGCACGCCACGACAAATTGGGCCGGCATGGCTAGTTTAGCTCTAGGTCATGTGTCATGTCTAGATTGAATCAATAGTATCATGCTTCAAACAACACAATTAGCACGGTCCATTTGACCACCTCTAGCTACCACTTGAGAAACTATAAAAGCCCCAGAACTCCCAAATCCCAGGCTCCTCTCCTCTCCCCGCCAGACGAGATGCTTCCCAGATCGGAACACGCCACCAGCAGCGCGGTTGCCGCGGCGGCAACCCAGGCCCACGGATCAGACTTCGACTCCATCGATCCCCTCTTCCACGTCCTCCGCGTTCTCCCCTTCTCATTCCTCCGGCCGCCGCGCACCCGCCTGAAGCTGCCGTCCAACCTGGCGCTCCCCTCCCCCATGACCGTCTTCTCCCTCATCCTCCTAACCTACTTCGCCGTCGTCTCCGGCCTCGTCTACAACGTCATCGTCAACCCCCCTGGCATCGGCAGAGGCCAGGACCCCGCCACCGGCGCCGTCCGCCCCGTCGTCTTCCTCCCCGGCCACGTCAACCACCAGTACATCATCGAGGGCCTCTCCTCCGGCTTCATGTTCCTCCTCGGCGGCATCGGAATCGTCCTCCTCGATCTCGCCGTCGACCGCACCCGGCCCCGAAGCCTCCGCGTCTCGTTCGGTGGTTCCGGCGTCGCCGCCATCGTCATCGCCTACGCCATGGCCATGCTATTCCTCCGCATCAAGATGCCCGGCTACCTGTCGTGAGGCGGACAAATCTTACCAGTTCATTAGATCATATCCGTCAAAAATTTCTACCTCTAAATCTGTTTGCTGAGGTTGATGGAACTCTTTTAATGATTTTATCGTAGGGTGCTGGATGATCTCGACTTTAAATAGGTGATCTGAGAATTATCTTTCTGAAATGACAATAAACAGAGTTTTCTTGGAATTCTTATTGCATAATACTGCTGATATCTAGATCCATCTTCTTGTTTATACAATGAGCGTAATTTAAGAGAATTCCTAAAAAATCTAGTTTGTAAATTTGTAACTAAGAATCTTATACCTCTTACCTCCATTGGATTTTCTTGGATATAGAGGAGTTGTGATAAGATCATAAGGAGGTGGAGATGAGGTTTAGTAATGTTATTGATTTTTTAGTTAAAAACAGGTACTGGTTGACTTGTTGTCCGGTCCCCTTCAATTATGTTACTTAGGATGTTGCATAATTTAGCCTTACTTAGATTTGTCGCTTGAGATTTTGATTTTCAAATGGTAATAAACTATACTTTCTTGATATGTTGATTACATGATGAGCCTACAACCAGCTGTTGCAAAGTATGTTTGATTTGCATAGTTCCCTTGTAAATTTTGTGAAGTTAGGGTTACATTGTTCATGTTTCCATTTTGAATGCTTGAAATTAGGTTCATGCATGACACATTTTTTTCACTAGTTAGTGACTACCTGAATATACCTTATTTCATTTCAACATACATCATTTTGTATTCTAGTGGTTGATTTTTTTTTTTTACTTCTTTGACTGTTTGTGAGATCACAGTGAGAACCTTTCGATATAACTGTCCAAGCTAATACAAATTTTGTTCTGCGTTTAAATGTGGTTGTTAGCTAATCTAGTTATTTTGCATGTCAGTTAACTATTTTTAGTCTGCATGTCAGTTAGCTATTTTTAGTATGCATGTCAGTTAGCGTTTTTCAGGGAGTTCATTGCTCAGCTTTTTTATTGGAGCTCACCGCTCAGAGCAAGTACAATAATGATCTTATAGCCAAGCTAGTCAGCATTTTTACTGATGTGGAGGAGAGAAGAGAGGAGAGAGATGAGAGCTTGGCTCTCATGCAAACAACAAGCTGGGCACGAGAGCCTATGCAGTGGTGGGCCAAGATAATAAATATATGTGAGGAGGAATAGGAAAGAGAATGTGAGACATGGTACCACATAATAATAAAAAACCTTTTGTAGACAAATAGAAGACAAATTATTGTATAACTTGGCTCTTATAACTTGACTTATAGCCAAACACTTGGCTCTATTATTGGACTTGCTCTCATAATGCGTCATGAATTCTTGTAGCTGCTAAGCGGCCAGTAATAGTTTGTGTTCCAGTGTTCTTGTGTATGTGCTTTTACTCATCCGACAACACAACAAAACACCGGCATTAGCAGGAGTTCAGCCATCAATTGGTATCAGAGCACCGGTCAGGATCCTGGTGGCCATGTCAGCTCCGATGGGCGACAGGTTGGTCACTCCTCCGCGGAGGGATCACCTTCGATCACCATCACGTGGTCCTCGCCGTCCGCGACAACAGAATGGTCGGGAACGTGAGGTCGTCATCGAGCGCGTCGTCAAGGAGTCATCGGCGTCCGTCCAGTACCCAATGCTGACAAAGACAAACTACCCGAAGTGGGTGGTGATGATGCACATCAACTTGCAGGCACAAGGCCTGTGGGGCGCAATTGAACTCGGCGACGTCAAGTACGGCGAGGATCGGCTGGCACTAGCAGCGATCGCTCGCTCGGTCCCAACGGAGATGCTGAGTTTGATCAGCAGCAAGGAGACCGCGCAGGAGGCGTGGGAGGCGGTCAAGGTCATGCGATGGGCGTCAAGTGGGTGCGTGTGGCGAATGCACAGAAGCTCCAGCGCGACTTCAACAACATTGCCTTCAAGGAAGGCGAAAACGTGGATGACTTCTCAATGCAAATTACGGGCCTCACCAACAACCTACGTCTCCTCGGCGACGAGATCGATGAAACCGAGGTTGTTCACAAGTTGCTCCAGGTGGTCCCTGATCGGTTCATGCAGGTCGCGATCTCAATTGAGACGCTGCTGAATGTCAAGGAGTTGTCCATCGAGGAGGTTACCGGCCGTCTCCGGTCAGTGGAGTAGTGGCTCAACGGCGGGCGGTGGCTGCAGAACTGGGCTTCCAGCTGCTTCTCTCGTCGAAGGAGGAGGATCCCATCCGTCGCCTATACAAGCGCGAAAAGGAGGGTGCGCGTGCCAGTAGCTCTGGCGCCAACGGAAGTGGTACGAGCGGCAGCTCGGTCCTGCCACAGCGCGGCGCGCAACCACCCAAGCGCGGTACCGACGACGCACGCAAGGGTGGTGGCGGCAAGGTCATTAACAAGGATACGTGCAAGTACTGCGGGAAAACTGGGTACTGGGCCCGAGAGTGCCTGAAGAAGAAGAGAGACAAGGCGGCGGTCACAGTGCTGCTGGCGGAGGAGGGCGGTGACGACGAGCCATCCCTGTTGATGGCCCAGGTGGCCTCTCTTTCACCGGTGCCCACGCGCCTCCTAGAGCGCGTCGAACCTGTGCACGTCGGCGGACGGGTCTTCCTCAATGAAGAACACGCGACGGTGCAGTTGGGTGACACTAACAACCACACCAGTAGCCAAGACGACGTCGTATGGTACCTCAACATGGGCGCGTCGAACCATATGACGGGAAACGACGTGGCTTTCTCTGAGCTGAACCGCAACATCACGGCCACGGTGAAGTTCAGCGATGGATCAATGGTGGACATCCTCGGGCGCGGCACAATCATGTTCCCTGCACGGGTTGGACGCCATCGTGTGCTGTCGGACGTGTATTTCATCCCACGTCTGCACAACAACATCATCAGCTTGGGACAACTCGACGAGGTCAGTGTCAGGCACCCAGATTTTACAATCTGGAATCCTCTGTGATTCCACCGCACTATTCCCTAGATCAGTAGATAGTGCTCACAGTTTACAGTTCTGAATATCAAAGTACATATCATGCGGAAACATAAATATAGTAATAGACTTACTCATGGGTCAATTAGGCCGAAATCATTAAATTGCAGCAGCGGAAGAACGAAGCAAACAAGTGGGACCTTCAGGACATGCCCAAAGGCAGCCAACTGGAGGTTCGCGACCTAGCCCTTGACTTCTCCATCTTCTCTACCATCGTGTTGCTGAGGCGAAGTAATCTGATTCCTGATTCTGGATTTGTTGTGAAAGCGAGTGTGAGCACAAACCACCGTGCTCCGCGAGCCAATACACAAGATGCAAATAAATAGTATGCATTGCTTATCAAAGGAGAAGCTCGGGTTATTTTATTTGCCATAAATTGCCTTTAGAAGCATTATTATTACTTAAACATAGTGTAATTGTTGCTGCCTAAATTCCACACAGCGATTGCCATAGTTGACTTATCCACCGAAGATACACTTTCTTGATTGGTTGCTGTCTAGACTCCAAACAGCGGGTATCATCATCTACTTAATCCACCAAACACATACTTTCTATATTGAGTGCTGTCTAAAACTCCAAACAGCGATTGACATCATTTAATTAATCCACCGGTCATACTCTTGCTATATTGGTTGCTGTCTAAGACTCCAAACAGCGAGTGACATCATTTAATTTTGAATCCACCAATATTTTTTTATATTATGAATTCCTAATAATCCAATCTTTTAATTGCTAATCATCAACTCTTTACTTCTGAATTCTAATGATTCTCTAATATAATTACTTTCAAATCCACCGATATCATTTGCATCAGGATTTTCTAACTCCAGTCCTTTTGATTATTGATCCAAAACCATAATTTCTTCTTCCAATAATCAATCTTATTTTCTACTATCTATATCTAACTAACTCACTAGTATACGTCCACCAAGAATATCAATGATCAAGTCTACGACTCACTAGTGTACATCCACCAATAAAATCATTGACCAAGATTATAATCCAACAATTGTTATCATTTCTCCAATATTCCCAGAAATTCAATTCATCCATCTAGTATTTGATTCAATCCTATTAATCCCATTATCGCCAACATCTTCCAATAATTTATATTTGTTATCAATGTCGTAATTCAGCAATTACCTTTGCACTCCCTAATTCTCCAAAAATCCTTGAACTTATTCATCTAGCCAATCTATTCACCGTACAATCCAATGATAATCCAGTACATTCGGTTTGTATCCCCCAACTTATTTTCCCAGAATCCACACTATCGTTTCCTATCTATGATCGACATGAATCCACCAATACCTTTATGTGTATACCACAAACATTTATCTTCTTTACTCACGACTCTGTTTATTCCTCCTATATTTTATTTTGTAAGAATAGAATTGTCATTATTTGAAATATAATACATAAAAATTTTCTGAGACCTAGCAGTTTTGAACAAAAATATTATGTGTAAAAGAATGCAATAATAATAGTGATCCATATTCCATCCACCGTTACATGGCATCCGCACCATATGCTAACATTTCAGTGTTATAACCGCTTACATTACCACTGGGACGACACCCAGGACAACTCAAATCAGGGCTTTCCACTGCCCTTCCACATTTCCATTCCCACCCACAAAGTTTTTGAAATAGAATTATATCTGGTTAAGTTCCCATGTCCGCCCTTGACCGTGGGCACGGCTATTCGAATAGTTTTGACTCTGCAGAGTTTACACACTTTACCCACAAGAGATAGTCCACTCGTTGCCCCCACACGATTCCTTAGTCATGCGGTTGAGCAAACCATCACAGTAACCGTTCAAAGTACCTCGCCCCTTCCATCATTTCACCCTATGGGTCGCTCCCACTTGCGGTGGGTCCCATACGTTGTGCGGGATGTTCTCCTTCTGAACATCTAGCAGCTGGCTACCCCCCTGCTAGCCCGCCACAGCAGAACTTCACCCTCTGCGAGTGTCCCATTCAAGCCGTCACCCAGACAGCCGCTTGCACTACCTCACCACCTCCTCCTGTGAGGATGACTTTCAGGGTCTGGTACATTTACTAAGCCAAGTTGTACTTTACAGACTTGTGGTTGTACTGTTTTACACAAGAGGTCATGACAAGATTCAGTCCTTAGTGATATCTGGGCGGTTCTACCACTACCCACTTTGTGCTTCCACTGCACACCACACACACCCTCGAACCATCCGCCCAGATATTTAAGGAAGTTGGGGTTTTGGGAACATAAATAATCATACCAACATATACCAGTCATTACCACCATGACTTCCCAAACCAGTTTCTCATGATTAAAAATGATAATGAGGCTTGGGGCATTTTAGCATCTCGAGTGTCTATTCGATTCTTAGTAGGGCGTATAATTACGGACTTATTTTCGAAAGGTTACTATTATAATTTTACTAGGGCGACAAGGTTCACATATTCAAGTATTCCAAAAGAGGTGTAATATTATTCAAGGCAAACAATGGGCATATAACTAGAATCTTAAATTAAACATGTATTTGCATATAAAATAACAGCATGCAATTTGATAATTTAAACCAAAATAATTTGCAGAAAATGTAGGTTCAACATGATCAAAGTATTGACTCTCCTGGCGCGGTTTACCGCGGTCTTGAGCTCACACAAGGTTGTCTCATGCGATGATCTTTAATTCTTGGTCTTCATCGATCTCGTTCTCGCTTGATCCATAGAATCTTCAGGACTCCAGTTTCTAATTACGCGACAAACGACTGAATCCAAATAAAAGCAAATAATTCAAAACATCCAATTAAATCCGAATAAACTCAATTTAGTTTTATTATGAGTTAATGTGTGATTCGGGTGATTTGAGGCAAGGTCGGTAATAGAATACGATAACTCGACCTCGAGCTTTTCCTACTATTTTTATATTTAACAAGGAAGTTCCACAAGTTAGGTTAGACCTATAAATTGGTGTACAAGTTTACTGAGCATTATTTGTTGAGTGCTCATTTTCGGGGCATATGCTATATAAAAGTGATGTATACGATTTTTAGCTTACCGAATTAATGTTAGAATCCGGGTTGACAGCATTATGTGGAGCGACATTTTATGTACAATTAGTTATTACTAGGCATGATTTATTTTGATTTTGGACCCATTGGTTCGGGTCCTAGCTTGATACATTAATTCATACCCAACATTTATTATCGTTTACTAAATTAACTGTTAAGATTTAATTACTGGCACCATTGTTATTTGCCTACACCTTTGTTATTGTTACACTTGGCATTGTTATTATTTTTTTTGTCAAGTTTATTTATCGCGGCTTGTCATACGAGCTCATATATTAATATAGCTACTCAATTAAACCTACTATGGAGATTTTGTTTAATGGCGGTACGCTAAATGCTAGGGCATAGGGTTATCATTTTATGTTTGGCTATGCGGTGGCTAGTTCTATCTATTTTACTAAAATTACATGAGTGTATGATTTACTCCTTAGAAAGTTTCCATTTGCTAAATCATTATTTCATGAGAGCACAGTCAAAACAGGATTTTACTCAATTTCCTAGTATGCCCTTGCTTAATAGTTAGGCTTTAAAACAAATATTCAGAGCACATTAATTACTAGCATATGTTGTTTGAGCTAGGATTAAACATTTACTAAACTCATCTCTATCTTGATAATCTTTAGTATTATTCGCGGATTAGTCCCATATTTTTAATATTGGTTGCTTAACAGAATCTACCTCCAAGATTTGTTAAATGACAGTGTGCTAGATGCTGAACATATATTTTAATTATGATTAAGGGTATTTCTACTAAATTTGGAACATTTAACCAAAGCCAGTTTTCTTTATGAAATTTTAGATAATTAACCAAAGTCATCTTTTATTAATACCTTTAATTAAAACTTAGTCTTTTGTTAAATGTTCCAATTACATTAGTTACTTATGTATACATTTAATCTATTATTAAATCTCAAATAATATTATTTTATATCCTAATTAAATTTATTAGCTTTTCTAAATTATTCTCTAATTTTTCATGATTTTTATTAATTTGAAAGAGCTACAAAAGCAAAGCATAAATGTGGGGGAAAAGGTGTTGCGGTCGGATTTGAACTCAGGACCTGCGGGTGCTATTTCTTAACGCAAGTGCTAATAGCCAAGTGGGCCGAAGCCTGGGCTAGCAAGGAAGGTGCAGGGAAATAAATGAAGCTAACCTGCAGCTGAGACCGGAACAGAGGACGAAGGTCGGTGTTCGGTGTTAGCATCGCCGGCAGCGGACGGTGGCCGGGGAGGTTGCGGTAACCGGCAAAATGGGTTGCGCGGAGCACGGGGAGCAAGGGGTAGCTCAGAACGGCCGGCGGTGAGGTGCACTTCGGGGCGGCAGCGCCGGAGAAGAAGGAGAAGGGTTTTGGGTGGGCGTGAGCTGAAGAGAGGCAGGGGCATCTCACCGGAAGTGTCGGCGGGGCCGGGGAAAGCTCGAGGTGGGCTGGCATCGGGAGCCGGCGGCGGTGCGGGCAGGGGCACGGCGCCGGCGAGCTGGGGTGGCGGGAGGCCGTGGCCGGAGGTCGGGGAAGCTCCAGGGCGTTGAGGAGACGCTCCCAGTGGTCGGAATTGAGGGGCTAAGCACCGGAGGGGGAAAAGCGACGGCGGTGGCGATTTTGGCCGGTGTTGAAGAAGATGGCCGGCGCGTGAGCTCGGTGAGCAAAACTCCGATTAACTTGTAGGAGAAGTAACTGGGAAGCGGGTTTACTCCGTGACGCGGCCGAATTGGCGGGGAATGCACCGGGGTGCCCGAACGGCAAGGAGGCAGCGGTGGCAGGCTTTCGGGCGGAAATGAGAGAAAGAATAGGAGAGGAAGGGGGAGGAGTGCGGTGCAGCAAGGGAGGCTTTGGTGCCTTCTCTCGGCTTTTATAGGCGCTGGACGGAGCGGGCATCGTGGAGCTCCTAGCGGCGATGGGACGGCGACGAGCGACCAGGGCGTGGCGCAACTGAATTCGCGGTGGCAGTAGGCGGCGTTGCAGGTGGCGGTGGCAGGGCAACAGTAGCAGGTGGCGTGACAACTCATGGCAGGTTGTAGCTTTGCGCCGCGTGAGGCGACGGCTCACAAGGAGGGCGACGCGGAGCTTGCTCAGCCACGAGAAGGAAGAAAAGAAATGGGAGCCCTGCAGAGAGGAAGGAGCGGTGAGAGCAGGAATAATAGACAGGAGGAGGGGCCCTGCAGTCAGAGGAGGGATCAGGAGGGGAGAGAGAAAAAAAGAAGGAGAGAGAAAGAAGTGGGTCCACTTGTAAGAGAGAGGGGAAAAATGGAAAACAAAAGGGAAAATGAAAGCTCAACCTTTACTTTAAATTTTGGATTTTAATTAGAATTTCTATTTCATGTTTAAGATTATTGCTTTCATTATTTAATATTTAAATGTTAATTTATGCGTAGATCCTTGGATTTTCTATTTCCCTTTAACTAATTTATAAACCATGTTTTCATTTCATAAATAAACTTTTGGAATTACTTTCTCAGGGTTAAATACTATTTAAATTATTTGTATTCATTTATCTAATTATTTATTTTTATGATTACTATTTTGTGCTCGAGAATTATTTTCCATTATTAATTACTCAACACAAAACTCAGGAAAACCCAAATAAGATGCTGAATCAAAATTCAAATGCAGTAAGATGTAAATAAAAGTTTTAAATTTCTCAAAATTTCAAACATCCTAATTTTGGGATGTTACAGTCGGGTGCCAAGTGTTGATCGAGGACGGCGTATTGCGGGTGCACGATCCGAGGAGGGAGCTTCTCGCCAAGGTACGACGATTGGTGAATCAACTGTACAAGATCTCCCTCACGCTCGCTCGACCGATCTCGCTCCTGGCGCACGTGAACGACGATGCGTGGCACTGGCATGAGCGGTTCAACCATCTAAGCTTCGAGGGGTTGAAGAAACTTGGGCGTGGCGGCATGGTGCGTGGGCTTTCGCTGCTAGATCAGGTAAGCAGCAGTGCACGCCATTCCCTGTCGAGGCCAACTACCGCGCCAAGGGACGTCTGGACCTCGTACATGGAGATTGTGTGGGCCTGTCACGCCAGCGACACACGGCGGCAAGTGCTACTTCCTCCTCCTCATTGATGATGCTAGCCGCTATATGTGGCTAGTGCTGTTGTCAAGCAAGGACGAGGCGGCCAGCGCAATCAAGAAGTTCCAAGCCGGCGTCGAGGTCGAGACCGGGCGGAAGCTGTGCGCGCTACGTACTGATCGCGGTGGCGAGTTCATGTCTGTGACCTTCGGCGAGTACTGCGCGAAGAAGGGAGTGCACCGGCAACTCACGACGCCGTACTCCCCACAACAGAACGATGTCGTGGAGCGCCAGAACCAGACTGTGATGGCTATGGCGCAATGCCTGCTCAAGGCAAAGAAGGTGCCCAGTACGTTCTGGGGGGAGGCGGTGAGCACGGCTGTGTTTATTTTGAATAGGTCTCTGACGAAAAGTGTCACTGGCATGACTCCCTATGAGGCTTAGCACGGCGAGAAGCCGACAGTGAACTTCTTGCGCACGTTCGGGTACACTGCACGTGTGAAGGTTACACGTCCCCATCTCGCCAAGCTCAACGATCGAAGTGTGAAGATGGTGTTTCTGGGCTACGAGCCGGGCTCAAAGGGGTACCATGTGTACGACCTGGCGAGAGGTCGTCTGCACGTCACTCGCGATGCGGTGTTCGACGAGGGCAGCGGGTGGAATTGGGAGGAGGGCGGCAGCAACGCATTCCCTGAGACCTTCACCGTGGAATACACGGTCAGTGCTCTCATGGGCGGCAATGAGCTGGCTTCTCCTGTATCCCTGCCAGCCTCACCAGAACAAGAGCAAGGGGAGCAGACACCACGCACTCCCTCAGACACCAGGAGCAGTGCGGGCGGCGCGCGCGTCACGTACGCCACGCCACCATCGAACATCCCGTCCGGTAATGAGCTGGACGATGAGGCAGCACCCCAGCGGTTCTGCACCGTCAAGGACTGCATCGACAACTCCGAGCAAGTCGAGCTAGATTTGGAGGAGCTGCTCATGGCAGCATCTAGGGAACCCACGTCGTTCGTCGAGGCCAACATCGATCCGGCTTGGTGCACAACGATGGAGGAGGAGATGGCCGCGATTGAAGACAACAGCACCTGGGAGGTTGTCGATCTCCCGGCGGGACACCGGCCCATTGGTCTCAAATGGGTTTACAAGCTCAATAAGGATGCACACGGCTCGGTGGTCAGGCACAAAGCACGACTTGTCGCGAACGGCTACGTGCAGCGTGCTGATGTGGACTATGACGAGGTATTCATGTCGGTGGCGTGGCTTGACTCCATGCGAGCACTGGTGGCCATTGCTGCGCATGAAGGATGGACAGTTCATCACCTCGATGTCAAGTCTGCATTCCTCAATAGGGACCTCACAGAGGAAGTTTACGTCGCTCAGCCGCCAGGATTTGTGATTGCCGGGCAAGAGCGATGAGTTCTCAAGCTGCGCAAGGCATTGTACGGGCTATGTCAAGCCCCGCGAGCATGGAACGTGAAGCTCGACCGCACGTTGGTGGCACTGGGATTCACTCGGTGCACGGAGGAGCATGGTGTTTACACACACGGCACGGAGAACGGGAGTCTCCTACTAGGCGTGTACGTCGATGACTTGATTCTCACCAGTGCCAACCCAAGTGAGATCGATCAGTTCAAGAAAGAGATGCAGCGCTCATTCAAGATGAGCGACCTTGGGCACTTGAGCTACTACCTCGGGATCGAGGTCAAGCAACTGCCCGGGAAGATCACATTGTGCCAGGCGGCGTATGCGACAAAGCTACTGGACAAAGCGGGCATGGCTGGCTGCAATGCTGTTCAAGTCCCCATGGAATCGCGCTTGAAGCTGAGTAAGAAGAGCTCCAACCCTCCTGTTGATCCTACATTTTACCGCAGTATCGTTGGAAGCCTTCGTTACTTGGTCCACAACCGGTCGGACATTAGCTTTGCTGTCAGATACGTCAGCCGATTCATGGAGAAACCAACAACGGAGCACCTCAGCGTCGTTAAGCACCTACTGCGCTATGTTGCGGGAACAATTCACTTCGGCCTCAGCTACTCTAGCGGCTCCGGCAACATCAAGCTCCAGGGGTTCAGTGACGCGGACATGGCGGGAGATTTGGACGATCACAAGAGCACATCCGGTGTGCTGTTCTGCATCGGTCAGGCACCCGTGACATGGCAATCCCAGAAGCAATCGGTGGTCATGTTGTCCAGTTGTGATGCTGAGTACATCGCGGTGTCATCAGCGGCATGCCAAGGGCTTTGGCTTGGTCGCCTGCTCAGCAGATTCTACGAGTGAGCTCCGGGCATCGTAACCATCCACGTCGACAACTAGTCAGCAATACAACTCTGCAAGAATCTGGTCTTTCATGGCCGGAGCAAGCACATTGAGACGTGCTTTCACTTCATTCGGGAGTGTGTCGAGGGTGGCCAAATTGCCATCCAGAAGATCCACACCGACGATCAGCTGGCAAATATATTGACAAAATCACTTGGCAGGGTGAGATTTATGCACCTGCACTCGAAACTCGGCGTCGTCGACATCAACATCAACTAGATTAGGAGGAGTAATGTTAGCTAATCTAGTTATTTTGCATGTCAGTTAGCTATTTTAATCTGCATGTTAGTTAGCTATTTTTAGTCTGCATGTCATTTAGCTATTTTTAGTATGCATGTCAGTTAGCGTTTTTCAGGGAGTTAATTGCTCAGCTTTTTTGTTGGAGCTCGCCGCCCATAATGCGTCATGAATTCTTGTAACTGCTAAGAGGCCAGTAATTGTTAAGCATGCAGCCAGAAACTGATAAGCATGCATGGTGCTAATAAAAAGAGAAGTAAAGCTAGAAAAGTTGCAAACTTCTGCAACACCAAAATAGTTTGTGTTCCTGTGTTCTTGTGTATGTGCTTTTACCCATCCGACAACACAACAAAACACCGGCATAAGCTTAGGTTCTTTTTTAGGTTCTTGAGTAACTTAGGTTCTTTTTTACTAGCATAAGCTTTGGTTTTTTCAGCCATCAGTGGTGACCTACTTCTTGAGTAACTTAGGTTCTTTTTTACTAGCATAAGCTTTGGTTTTTTATCACAATAAATTTGATTTAGGACCAAATAGTTTGTTAATTTCATGGTTTAAATTTCATCCTTCATGTCCTCTTTAAAGAAAATTTAAAACAAGTGATAGGCAACTTCTAGGGTTATGGCTCTGCAAAACTTTTTGGGGAGTTGTTTTTTGAGCATATAAGTGGCATATGTAATAAGTGTAAGCTAAGCATTACTAAGTCTGTAGTTGTAAGGCAAAAGTACAATTGATTTGGTGATCCAACATAGTTTTGTTCAATATGTGTTTAAAGGATGGAAAAATAACTACTTGCTATTTAGGAAGAACCTTTCTACAGAAATAGGAGAGAATATATATGCTGATGTGGTTTGTGTGGATAAATTCTCAGGGATCTTGGATTGCCCATGAACTTCATTTGGATCTCCATATATTAGATTAGCACCTTTGAGATGTTAACTCTAGGTATACTCGAGTTGTGCTCGAGTATTTGAACAATCACACATAGTAAAGTTATTGTGTGAATTATCAGCAGAATGATATTGTATGACATGATAAGTGTTCGTGACATTAAAGGGTGGTTAGCCTTGAAATTGACATGATATGTGCTCAACACGACTCACAATCATTTTGTAAATACTTGTACAGAAGCTTTGATTCTTATTGGTTTCACAATACTAATAGGAAAGCTGAATTTTATGTACGGATAATCTATTTTTTATTCAAAATTACAGAAATATACCCGCGGAAAATTTTTTTACAAAAATAGGCTCAAGTCGCCCAATGGGAGAACGACTGGAGCCTATCGCCCAACCAGAAGCCGATTCTGTCCCTGTCGCTCAACCATTGGGCGACTGCATCCAGTCGCCCTCCCATTGGGCGACTTTTCATGCAGTCGCCCAACGGTTGAGCGAAAGGTATCAAACCTTCGCCAAAAATAGTGAAAATTGGTGGAGTTATTCTTCATACATCCAAAAGCCTTCAGAAAAAAATTTGAGCAATTTCGGCTACGGGATCAAAAGTTATAGCAATTTCAATCGAGGCCGAAACAAATTTGAGTCCGCTGGGCACGGGGGCCTGAGTGCAGTCGCCCAACCATTGGGCGACTGCATGAAAGTCGCCCAATGGGAGGGCGACTGGATGCAATCGCCCAATGGTAGAGCGATAGGGACAGAGTCGGCTTCTGGTTGGGCGATAGGCTCCAGTCGCTCTCCTATTGGGCGACTTGAGCCTATTTTTGTAAAAAAATTTCTCGCGGGTATATTTCTGTAATTTTGAATAAAAAATGGATTATTCGTACCAAAAATTCTAGGAAAGCTGGCGGGTGATAACAATTTTAGAGAGAAATCATTTAAATAAACGGAACGGGTGTTCCCCCTGTTTATAAAAAAATTTAGAAAACCGATGAAGTAAATATGTTGATTTGAACAAATGAAACAAGAAAAGGGACTTGTTAAGGAAACAGAAGACATTAACTCAATAAAATACTTGACTCATTCTATAAGGAAGAAAAAAGTACTGCAACTGTGGAATTGGTTCATCCCACAAAATTTGTTGGATGATCCCATTTCGCTTCATACTGGATGTCTCCAGTCCATCCAAGATGGATGTACTGATTTCTCCATTTGTATGAGGATATTCTTGAATCCAAACAGATGATAATGCAGTGATGAACTTAGGTTGTTTTTCTTTTCTGGTTTCTTTCTACCTGTTTGTTTGTAGATGTGTAGCTGCGAAGGGGAAACCATCTGTCTATGTACTTGTATAATATTTTATGCTAACCACAGGAGGCTTAATGTGGACAGTGTCATTTACAATTTGAAGCTAATATTGTGAAAGTAATAATCCGAAGTAGACTTTGAAGCTTGTATTGTCATCTACGCAAAAGCTAATATTTTATGCTAATCCGAAGTAAGCCTTATTGTGAAGCTAATATTGTCATCTGCACAAAAGCTAATTAATATTTGATTTATGAGAAAAAAAAGTTGAAAACGACGCAAATTCAAGCTTAGATTTTACCGATTGTGACTGCAAAGACAACCCCACGTTATTTTATGTGATTGCAGGGACATGAACGTACGTGCCTCACAACAACAAAGAAGATAATGCGAAAGTAATCCGAAGTAGCCATTCCCAGAGGCGTATCTAGCATGGATCAAGGGTGTTCAGCCGAACACCCAAAATTTTTTATAAAATATCAGGTATATAATAGGTATATTAGACATATATACTATTAGTTGTATTAAAACTATATTTTATACCTGCAAATAAATTCAGCTTGCACTTCTCGTTTCTCGCGTGTAGCTCATGTGATATACTAGACCTATTTTTCTTTCCACCTCAGCCCTTTTCACGTCCAAAGAGATAAAAATATAAACAAAATCATAACATTTGTTCTATTTCTCATCTTATGGCTGTCTGTGTGAGAGGCGGCTTCAGCCTTCGAGTGGAGAGCGGGCGGAAGTGCAGGCTAGAGGTGAGTGACGACCGGCGAACACGGACGTGGTGCCATGATGTGATGACAATCATGCGTGAGGCGACACGCAGTGCAAGGTGAGCGTGTGGCAGCGCGGGCGAGCAAAGAGGTGTCGCGGGGCAACCAGGCAGTGGCACAACGAACATGGAGGTAGAGAGCGGGTGACAGGAAGGGAACAGCGCGGTAGCTGGGAGGGAGCGTGGCATTGAGAAGTGAGTAGCACCTCTAACTTATTGTCATCATTCTCTCTTTCAGATCTAGGTGTGTTCTACCCCATTTCACTTATTTTCTTTCTTGGTCTATTTTGCTTCATGGAAGAAACATACAACTTTCTCTTAGATAGACAGTTCTTGCTGATGGGGAAATAGCAAAAAAAGGCAAGATCAACAAGATATACAACTCTCATTTATCTCTATAATTTGTTTTTTAATTCATATAATTATACTCACCTTATGTTGCCTATTTTCTCATAAGAAATCATTAATTTTTGTAATTTATGTATTTTTATTATATCTACATATACGTATCATTGTATCGGTGTTTGGAGGGGGGACGGTGCACTGCGGTATCGATGTATTCGAGCAACTTAGCTTCGAAATCCGAACACCCATTCTACTGGCCATTCCTATGCAGTTCTTCTTTGTTGCACTGTGTCGTTTGATTTTTGCTTTGGCGGTGTTGTTCTTCGTAACAGCGATACGATTTCACATCTTACATACCGCGTGTCCATGAGAGGCGACATCATGATCCTTTTGTGTTACTCTTCTTTTGTATTGGCTTTTAGCTGTAGTGGATGAATAGTAATGACTTATAGAAGCAATTTATAAAAGCTGAGGTGTTCGTATTAACTTTTTATTAAGTACATTATATAAGAAAGAGAGCAAACAATGTTACAACATAAGGTACTATAATATTTGGACCATCCTGTGACTTACGGAGTGATATAATACAATATATAGTACCTTATAAGAGCAACTCCAGCAGTAGCCCTCAAAACAGGGCCCCTACTTTTTATTTGAGGGCTCTCTCTACTTTTGAGGGCTCTGTTTTTTGGGCTACACTCCAGCAAGAGCCCTCAAAACAGGACCCTCAAATTCATTCTTAGAGGGGATGACACATAGGACCCACCCTCATCATCATCCTACTTTTGAGGGCCGAGGGGCAAAAAACTCACTCCAGCAGGGCCCCTACTTGAGCCCTCAAAAGTAGGGGCTCCCTCTAGACCCCCCAGGAATGAGAGCTCGAGGGGGAGATTTGAGGGCGCCCTACTTTTGAGGGCTCAAGTAGGGGCCCTGCTGGAGTGAGTTTTTTGCCCCTCGGCTCTCAAAAGTAGGATGAGGGCTCAAGTAGGGGTCTTGCTGGAGTTGCTCTAATATACGAAAACGTAAAGTGATTAATAGTAGTGACTGATAAATAATAGTAACTAATATAGATGATTTATAATAATAGAGACTGATAAATAATAGTAACTAATATAAACAATTTATGAAAGCTAAAGCATTTATATTGACTCTCGTGCTTCTGTAAAGTCAAAACCGATACAAACTGCCTTATATTGCTCAACGCTCGCTCGCCAGAATAGGGAGAGGTGACAGGCTGACAGCGTTGTCGAGCGGAGGTTGAAGCTGGCTGAGTTCTGGCTTGAACCTGATACGAGCCCAATTGTAGTCCTGTAGGTGGTCGGGCACAAAATCCTCGGGCTCGGCTAAAGGTGGTCCCACATTAAGACGGCCCAACCCAGCTCAACATATACACTGGGCTTGGCAGCTTGAGCACGCTTTGGATGATCGAGATGGCACAAACAGCATATGCTTGGACACGGAGAAACACTGACGACCTTTTGGCTGCTCGGATATTAGGTGTGTTAGTATTGGCGTACTGGCTTCTGCTTAATAAATCATAAGTTAATATAAATACTTATTTTTTCAAAGTAACTTCTTTTTTTTCATTTCTGTCTCGCTCTAAGAATAAGATAAGATCATAAGCGCATCACACACCCTACTTCTCTCGCCCCATATCTCGCACACACATCTCTACCGTACTTTTCTCACCACTCGTCTCATTCTTCTAAAGCAACTTCTTTCAACTATTATTATTTATTTTTAACAAAAACCATTAGACGTAGCTAATACAAACACCCTTAATTATTTGGATATATAGGATTGGATGCACTTGAGTAACATGGTTACTTTTGTCATCAATAGTTTAAAGTTTTTAAATTTTACTAGTTGAATGCCTGTACATTGCTACGTATTTTTAAAATTTATCTTACTACATGTTTTAAAACTCACAGGTGGTAAATTTTTAGAATATGCATACAAACATGTTCTAAAAATTTTTAAATCCATCAAGTAAGTTAGAAACCGTAGATCACACATCGTGGCCATAAGTT
The DNA here is from genome assembly GCA_036346575.1 of Dendrocalamus sinicus. Lineage (NCBI taxonomy): Eukaryota > Viridiplantae > Streptophyta > Magnoliopsida > Poales > Poaceae > Dendrocalamus > Dendrocalamus sinicus. Next base: position 14,824,243 of record CM070644.1, read on the forward strand.
GAAAGATATCGACCACACCTCGTGGTCGTAGGTCGGGAGCGCTCGAGCACAGCTCATCATCGTAAGTCGGAAGCTGTCGAGTATCACGCGTGATCGTAGGTCAGGAGCGGTTGACCATCGTTGATGGTCATAAGTTGGCCGCGGTCGACGATCGATCACGGTCCTAAATCGTGAGCCTTCGACAATGGCTCGTGATCGTACGTTAGCAGCCAACAACCATCATTTGTGGTCGTAAGTCAGAAGCTATCGAGGACACCTCATGGTCGTAAGTCGGAACACATCGACCAGTGCTTATGGTCGTAAGACAGAAGACATCGACCACACCTCGTGGTTGTAAGTTGGAACACATTGACCAGTGCTCGTGGTCATAAATCGAAAGCCATCGATCACACCTCGTGGTCGTAAGTTAGAAGCCATCGACCATTGCGCGTGATCGTAGGTTGGGAGCTGTCAACCATCGCTGGCGGTCGTGCATTGGCAAGCCTCCGGTGTGCTTGTGCCCTGTCACGACCACACCTCGTGGTCATAAGTTGGAACACATCGACCAGTACTCGTGGTCATGAATCGGAAGCCGTCGATCACACCTCGTGGTCGTAAGTTAGAAGCCGTCGACCATCGTGCGTAATCATAGATTGGGAGCGGTCAACCATCGCTGGTGGTCATATGTTGTGTCCTATTGTCCGACTACCACCGCCAGCCTGCTCGGCCCGCCCAACCTGCTCTACCCTGACTTCGACCACGGCCCTTCGACGTCAACCACAGCCCCTTCGACCATGGCCCACTTCGAACACGGCCCCCTTCAACCACGGCTTCGACTTTGACCACTGCCCCTTCGATCATTGTCCCCTTCGACTACGGCCCTTCGACGACCATGGCCCTTCGATGTCGACAACTTCCCCTTTGACCACCGTCTCCTTCTACCACTGTCCCCTTTGACCATGGCTCTTTGACGTCGACCACTGTCCCGTTCGACCATGGCCCTTTGATGTCGACCACTGTCCCCTTCGACCATAGCCCTTTGACGTCGACTACGGCTTTGACTTCGACAACTGTCCCCTTCGACCATGGCCTTTCGATGACGACGGTCCTTTAACGTCGACCACTTCCCCCGTCGACCATGGCTTCAACTTCGATCACGGATCTTTGACTTCGGCCATGGCCCCTCAATCAAAGCCCCCTTCGACCACGGCCACAACGTCAACCATGGCCCCCTTCGACCACGACGCCAACGTCAACCACGACCCTTCAACTTTGACTGCTGACCGACTTCATCCATGGCCCTTCGACTTTGACCACTGCCCTCTTCGACCACTGTCCCCTTCGACCACAGTTTGGACTTCGACCATGACTCTTCGACTTTGGCCACTGCCCCCTTCGACCACGGTTTGGACTTCAACCATGACCCTTCAACTTCGACCATAATCTGGCTTCGACCACGGCCCTTTAACTTTGACAGTGAACTGACTTCGTCCATAGCGCTTCGACTTAGACCACTGCCCCATTCAACCACTGTCCCTTTCGACCATGGCTTGGACTTCAACCACGACCCTTTGACTTTGACCACCGCCCCTTCGACCTCGGCTTCAACTTCTGTAGGATCGGAAATGGCAACAGAGGGCCACCACACTCAAAGAAAATCACACGTCCTCCTCTCTTTCTCTCCCTAACCCTCTTATATGCATGGGAAAATTTTCTGGCTAAGAGGGCTAGATGATTTTCTGGAAGCTGCTCTAGATGATCATCATCAATTTCACATAGAGCAGCAAGAGAGAAACCCGAAGCAATGTCAACACAAGATCCAGAGGCAGGACTGGGATTAGTGACCAAAGCCATCGACTGTAACTTCGACTTGCGAGAGACAATATCAATCTCATGAGTCTTGATGTGTGAGTACAACGCATCAAGAGTCAAAGTCGAAAGACTGTCGTGTCCTTGATGGTGGTCACTTTCATCTCCCAAACTCGTAAATCCAAGGCTGAAAGCATTTGGCGAGCATTGTCCGAATCGGGGTATGTGAGACTGACCGCTCAGAGGTTACTCAAAATATTATGAAATCTCGCAAAGCACTCATCAAGGGACTCTCCAGCGAGCATTTCAAACTTATTGCAATCTCGCTTGAACTGGTCCTGTAGTGCCGTCTTGATTTGGGTGGTGCCCTCATGGTAAGCATCGAGGGTCACCCAAATGTCGAAGGCCGACGAAAGATGAGGAATACGATCAAACTCGTTTCGGCTCAAACCTTGGATGATGATGTTCTTGCCTTAGCATTCGCCTCAACATCGGGCATGTTTGCCACATTGATGTTCTCATCAGCAGGAACAACAAAGCGAGTTTTAACCTTTGCCAAATCGCATAGCCCTGAGCCTGCATGTAGGTCTCCATCCGACTCTTCCAAAAGGGATAGTCGATCCCATCGAGGATCGGGGGGTTTGGTGGAATACTTGTCCGTTGCCAAGGCTCACAGACCGGTTAAGATCTATCGAGAAGAGCTAACCGGCACTAATACCAATTGTAGGATCGGAAATGGCAACAAAGGGGGGTGAATGGTGCCTTATTTTAAAACTTGCCCCTCAAAGTATCTACACAACCTCTCTTCTCCAATAGCTATAGAAGCTATGGAAAAGGTGATTCATGCTCTCTGGAAATTCATGCTGACCAGACACGAGAAAGAAGCGAAGAAAAACAAGGCAATCAAGAGAAGCAAAAGAAGCAGTGCAGATTGCAGCAATGGTCGATCGCAGCATGAGACCGGTCGATCGCAGACGCCGCCGCCGATCGACCGCCATTACCTGGCTGGTCTAACCGGTGGCAAACGAGCGGTCTGACCACTAGGGTTAGCGGTCTGACCGGAGCCGCGAAAAACAAAGCACCTGACTGAAGGCTTTTGCACAATTTTTGCTGAAAATGCATTCTTCAGGGAAATTGAGGGTTTGCTGCTAATCGTCTCAAGCCAAAACAGCTAGACCTTGTTTTAAACAACACCAAGACCTTAGGAAACAAAAATATTCATCAAAAGAGCAGGGAACTGAGATTTGAGCAAAAATCTGAAAAAAAATGAGAGTGAGGCTAATTTTCAGATTTCTCAAGATTCTTTAATCCCTTGCTTATGAGAAACTAGAATACACCTGAGAACCATTCTCAACCAAGCAAATATGAAGCTAAAATCACTTCTCCTAGATCATCCAAAGAAATCTCATGTTGCCCTGACTTCAAACCCTAGACCTCTGAGAGCAGAGGAAATCAGGCGCAAGAGAAATAAAGAACTACACATGGATTTTGAAATTTGCTCTTAGGAATGGATTGGTCAGGTGACCTTGTGGCTCCTTTCCTTCACAGAGCAAAAAGATCCATCTCCTCAAACAAAAGATTCAGCTCAAACGCAATGCTCAGAGAAAAACAGAAATATCTCAACACATAAAAACCAACTCAAGAATTGAGGAGAAGACATGAATGATTGCATTGAGAAGAATGATTACACAGATATTACAACCATCTCATTACATCCCCATACGCAATTAAAAAGAGATATTACTCACTACATGGTTCTCTCAAGAACACACGCACACACACAGAGTACACTCTCTACCTAGAGCTCACTCCTTTCTTGCTTCTACTGCTGGCTTTCAGCTCTGGACCCCCAAAGAAGGCATCACCTCTGCCTCCTTTTAACACCCAGCACCTAGCCTCAAAGAAGCAATTCAAGAAGTGCAGGCCAAACCTCACTTCCCACCTCTCACACACATGAGGCAAGAAAGTCAAAGCTCCAGGATTTGGAGGGAAACAACCTCCCACTCATGGCTTGAGTCAATTCTCCAAATTGCCCCTCAGCACCTTCCCGGAAGCTTGCCGCAACCGGCACCCTGACCGTCTGGACCTTGATTCCACCCTAAGTCTAGTCCCGGTCCGCTCCGCTGCACACGACCGCACTCGGCATCGTGATCGTCTAGACCTCGACTCCTCCTTGAGTCTAGTCCCAGTCCACCTCGCCACTGCCCGTCGTGTCCACCTGACTCCAACCGAGACCTCCGACTCCACCTGAGTCTAGTCCTGGTCTGTTCCATCGCACACGGCCGCAACCGACATCCAACCATCTAGACCTCCGACTCCTCCCTGAGCCTAGTCCTAGTCCACTCGTCGTTGCCCGTCGTGTCCACCACCGGTAGCTCCAGCTCTGGTTCCTCATCTCCCGGCTCGCAACCACCTCAGCAGTCTCGATCATCTTCGGCATCTCCGACCATCTGGACCTCAACACCTCCTGTGCCTAGTCCCGGTACTCCCACGCCTCACCATGACCTACCTCCAAAGTCCTGCAGCCACACAGACAAGCAAACCGTCACATAGCACCGCACGAAATAGCATAATCAACAATAGCATTAGTAAAAGGTACTCAACCCTGGAATACCCAAAACAAACTCAAACTTTCTAACTCAAGCGTTAATTACTCATCACAAACATGGGGACACCTCCACATGGTCGCTCAACTTCGACCACTAATCTTTGACTTCGGCCACGGCCCCATTTGACCATGGCCCCTGTAACATCCTAAAAATTTAAACTTGAAATATGTGGAGCTTTTGATTATTTTTGCAAAAATATTTTGTTTGAATTTGGAGTTTAAGGGATTTTTTTCTCAAGATTTGGTGGAGGTTCCTGAAAGTTAAAAGGATCAAGAAGAAACAAATATATTTAAATAATAGAAAATTTAAAAATTAAAAATGCGAATATGAAAAGATGATCCATAAAAGAAAGGGAGAAATTTGCTTTAAAACCTAACAACCCATTTCTAAAAATAATGGCATGAATACCCATGAAAGCAAGCAAATAAATACCCACATATATGGATAGATATATTAAAATCTTGTACCTACAAATTTAATGCCAAAAATATAAATATAAAAGCTAGGTTAGCAAGCAGGAAATAAATATGAATCATATATATATATATATATATATATATATATATATATATATATATATATATATATATATATATATATATATATATATATATATATATATATATATATATATATATATATATATATATATATATGTATATATATATATATATATATATATATATATGTATGTATATATATATATATATATATATATATATATATATATATATATATGTATGTATATATATATATATATGTATATATGTATGTATGTATGTATGTATGTATGTATGTATGTATGTATGTATGTATGTATGTATGTATGTATGTATGTATGTATGTATGTATGTATGTATACAGAAATATATACCCAAAAGCATATCCCAAAATAAAAGAAAATAAAAAAAGAAAGAATGAGCCAGGCCGGCCATCAACCCGGCCCAGCTTCCCTTTTTCCCGGCTCCTCTCCCGCCTCTGTGCGTTGTGGCCGCACGGCCCAGCTGCTGCCCCCGCGCGCCTCGCCCTGCCGCTGCCAAGTGGACCCCGCCTCCACCCTGCGCGCATCAGTCTGACCAGCGGGCACGAGCCGTCAGCGCTCTCCTCTTCCTTCCTCTCCCCGCGCACGCCCGGACCCCGCTCTCTCCTTCGCTCCGCTTCGGTCAAAAGCCGCGCTTTACAGCAAAGCCGTGGGACACGGCAACGTGCGGGAGCTTCCCCGAATCTCACTACACAGCCTCCGCCGCCCGCTGTCGCCACTGACGCCGCTGCCTGGCTTCGCCGCTCGACCGCCCGGCGTGCCGCACGGCTTCTCGGTGGTAGCCACGCCCGCACAGCTATAAAAGCCACCAAGGCTTCTTTCGAAATCCCCACACCTTGCTCTCTCTCTCACCGTGGCCAATCGAGCCGATAGCCCGTGAATTGCCGCCGGCATCACCTTTCTTCCCCATCTCCGGCGACACCTTCCCCGCCACATCCCACCGCCGCACTCCAATTCCGCTCTTCCACCCCACCTCCGGAGCACCCTGAGCATGGCCCCAGTCTTCCCCGTGCACCCCGTGGACCCCAGCTCACCGGCGTCGAACTTCTTCCCGAACCGCCGCCACCGCACGCCGCTGGCTCGCCACCGTGCCCCTCGGTCCCCGCTGACCTCACCACCGACATCCCCTCTGCACCAGGAACACATTTTTGAGCTTCCCCGAACCTCTCCGGCCACCCCTCGCCGCCGGCGCCATCGCCTCCGACCACCTCTACTCAGCCCATTGCAAGGTTGGTATAGAGGGATTAATTAGCCTATATGGGTAAGCAACACCCGACTGCTCAAATGGCTATCAGTGTATTCCTTTCCCCCTGGCTCCCTCGGCGCGCGTTCGAGCCCCTGGCTCCGCAGCGCTGAGGTTGAGCCTTTCTTTTAATTTGCGCGCTGACAATCGGGCCCCACCTGTCATAGATACATCACATGGAAATAAAAATAAAGAAGAATGAATTGAAAATACCTAGTGGGCCCAACCTGTCAGAGATTTCATATTTTCTAGAGTTAAATCAAACTGAGATCTTTAAATAAGCATAACTTATTTATTTCAACTCCAATCAAGTGAGACAAATTTCTAAATTCATCTAAATTCAAGATCTATCTAATGGAACTGGAATCATGATTTTTAGAGTTAATCTGAATTTCTGGTTGTATTTTGTGTGATTGTTGATTTTCTTTTATCCAAATTTTTGCGCACGTTAAAATAGCATACGAGGCTCAGGAGGAAGAAGCTGAGGCAGCAACCCTAGAAGCTCAAGACAACCAAGAACCAGACCACTGTGACCAAGGCGAGTTAACACTTTGACCATGTTGAACCCATGTTTATGCAAAATTTAATTTCTCTTAAAATTATTAACATGCATGCTGCTATGTTATGTGGTATATTACATTCACTTTTAAAGATGTTAGTTACACACCTAATATTATGCTTGTTAGTAATACTCCGTTGAAATGTTGGACATATGAACCTTGTCGCCGTAGTAAAATTATAATAATGTAGTTTTCGCAAATAAGTCCTTATTATATTGTGTTGCTTAGTGTTGCTAGTTAGTCGGGGTACTTAAAATGCCCCAAAATCATCACTTGCAATTATGAAATGATCTTGGGCAGTCATGGTGGGAATGACTGGAGTATGTTGGAATGGATATTTTATGCTCCCAAAAACCTCAACTTGCTTTGATATCTGGATGGAAGGCTCAAAGGTGTATGAGTGGTGCAGTGGAAGCACAAAGTGATTAATGGCAGCACCATCCAGATAACCCTAAGGACTGAATCTTGTAATGACCTCCTGTGTAAAACAAGTACAACCACAAGTCTGTAAAGTACAACTTGGCTTAGTAAATTTACCGAACCCTGAAAGTCATCCTCATGGCAGTAGTGCAAGTGGCGGCCTGGGTGGCAGGCTTGAATGGGATACCCGCAAGTGGCGGCCTGGGTGGCAGGCTTGAGGGTGAAGTTCTTCTGCAACGCGTTAGCAGTATGGGTAGCCAGCTACTAGGCGCATAGGAGGGGAACATCCCGCACAACGAATGGGACCCACCGCAAGTGGGAGCAACCCATAGGGTGAGATGATGGGAGGGGCGAGGTACTTTGAACAGTTACTGTGATGGTTTGCTCAACCGCATGACTAAGGAATCATACGGGGCAACGAGTGAACTGTCTCTTGTGGGTAATGTGTGCAAACTCTGTAGAGTCAGAACTATTCGAATAGCTGTGCCCACGGTCAAGGGCGGACATGGGAACTTAACTAGATATAGTTCTATTTCAAAAACTTTGTGGGTGGTAATGGAAAATGAAGGACTGTGGATAGTCCTGGTTTGAATTGTCCTAGGTGTCATCCCAGTGGTAAGTTAAGCGGCTATAACGCTGAATGATGCTATATGGTGCAGATGCCATGTAACGGTGGATGGAATCTGTGTCGATTATAAGATAGACTTACTTCACAAATTTAAATCATGAGTTTAAAATTGCTAGGTCTTAGGGATTTTTAAGTAATTGTATTCAAAAGCACTCTACGCAAAATAAAAAAGCCCAAGCCTTCCTTTGATAAGCTGAGCATGTTAAATATTGTATTATGTGTGTTGGCTCGCTGAGCACGGTGGATTTGTGCTCACACTCGCATTACCCAAAATAGAGACGCAGGATCACTATGCCCACGAAGACACCCCTGCAACTGAAGGGAGAAGCAACGAAGGAAAATAGGGCGTAGCCTACGCCTTTCTTGAGCCTGGACAAGTTGACATAAGGCATTGTGTGCTCATATATTTTCGAGTCTCGGTAATATATAATGCACACATTACCCATCAGACGTTTGCCTGTGGTTGTGGTTTCACTTTTGCTTTCGTTTTCTGCTGCTTTATTGTAATGAAGACATTTGGCCTATGCGGCCCCTTTTGTAAACTCTCACCCGATGTGGTGTATTTTAATTTTGTAATATTATTATGCTCATGTGATGTATGATGTGAATCAGCAATATACCTGTGTGCACTATCTAATGATCTAGGGAATAGTGCAGTAAACACAGTAGATTCTGGATTGAAAAATCCGGGTCTGACAGCCCCCTTCGACTACGGCACCGACTTTGACGACCAGCTTGGGAGACCAAAATCGCCAAACAGCGCGACAGGCTCCGGGCGAAGAGCCAGAGGAGGTAGAGAGGATCACCGGGTGAGCGACCGCTGGGCGATGGCAGCAGGGGGAGAGCCACGTGGGCAGGTGTAGGAAGAGGAAGCCGTCGCCACTATCGTCGAGCGCCCTTCTCTCTGATCCACCCGCAGCTATCGCTGAGCACCCTTCTCTCCGATCCACCAGCCACTGTCGCTGAGCATCGTGCTGCTGGATGGGGGTGCGATGGGAGATGGAATTGGTGGCAGAGCTGAGGAGGAGGAGGAGGAGGAGGCGCAGCACGAGAGTTCAAGGGAGAGAAGGAGGCAATGGTTGCAGGATGTGGAGGTGGGGAGGTGGTGGTGAGCAGATGGGGAGAGGGGGCGGTGGGCAAATGTGTTGGGGAGGCGGTGACGGGGAGATACGGTGATGCTGGGGAAGTTGGGGGACTGCGACCAGACATTGCCATGTGGGGAAGAATTGGTGGCGGTGCCAAGGAGGAGGAGGCGTAGCACGAGGGTTCGGGGGAGAGAAGGAGGTGACAGTTGCGGGAGGTGGAGGTGGGGAGGCGGCGACGGGCAGAAGATGCGGCGGGCGAATGCATTGGGGAAGCAGCGACGGGGGGATGCGGCGCTGCTAGGGGAAGTTGGGGGACTGCGACCAGATGTTGCTGCACGGGAAAGGGATTTTTGGCGACACTGAGCAGGAGGAGGATGCGTAGTAGGTGGAGTGGTTGCAGGAGGCGGAGGATGCGGGGAAGAGAAGATGTGGAGCGCAGCCCGCGTGTTGTCCTGACCTTTTCTACAAAGAGTGGAAGAACTATCTACATGCGGATCTGGATAGTTGATCTTTGATCAGACGACTGAGAAGAGAGGAGGGAGAATGGACTGATGGTCACCAACTCACATTTTTAAGTAGTAGAGATGAAGCTGCTAGAATATAAAAAATTATGGTTATATCACCGCTGCTAGTATCAAATTGGTGTCATCGTTGGCGCCTTGCCATCCAACCATTACTTCCTCACGTCGAATTGTTTATTGTTTTTTCTGTTTTTAATTCTTTACAACCACCGTTGGCTGTACCACTGTTATACAACTGTTGTACCATCAATATCTAACTTTGGTTGACCGATAAACCCATATGAGATTTTGGTTGTAATAGCCCAAAATTGAGTTGAAAAATGCATAAAAATATTTTAGCATGTATTTTAAGCTTTTATTGCATGTTTAGGAAAATGCTTAGGGTTTATTTTAAATAAAACAGCTGCAATGCAAATTTTCAAGAAAAATTGAAAGCTGATAAAAATAGTACGGTTAATTATATTAAAAACTAGATAAGTTCAACAGCATCCCCAAACAAAATTCACAATTTACGGACCTCGTTTACTATATTCAAAAAGTCCCTATAGTCTAGCCTTTAAACCAAAATTCAAATTCATTTTTGAATTTCCTGCGTGCCCTAGGGACGAATTCAACTTCGGTCCAGTCCACCGTCACCAGCCTGACACCACCTCGGCCCAACTCTGGCATAGCTTCACGTTGCCCAACCCGTTTCCCGCTCTCTCGCTGACATGCCAGGCCTATGTGTCAGGAGGCTTCTTCCACCTCTAGCCAAGCTACAGCATACCCATGCGTGTGTCGCACCGAGCATGTCGTGATAAGCCTCTACCAAAGCTGTGACCCCTGTTGCATCACCGATGGCATCGCTGCAGCATCCACATCCTCTGCTGCTCATGCTTGAGCCATCATATCGCCTATAGAGCCCATGCGCGCCATTTCAGTGTCATGGCTCAAGGAGAACTGCCGAGCGATTCCTCACACTTCATCCTTTTAAGTCCAATCCGAGCTTGCCCCTCTTTTCGCCATCTATTGCCATTTCCATTTTGCTACTTTCCTGTTCTTCTCCTCCACTGGTGTGCCTGGAACGCCATTATCGTCTCGAGCTCTGACAAGCGTGCTCTACCGATCTCTGGCATGGACATCATCGTTTCTAATAAGTTGTTGCCTCGCCATCCACATCATATTGTGCTAAGTTGTCCCCCTCTTTGAATCCCCTCACTCAATTAGTTCTTCTCTACAGCGCTTCATTAGATCCATGTCGTCTTCCTCCATGCCAGTCATCTTGGTCGTCGCCACAATTCCTGAGCTACGGTGAGCTTCCAGCCTCAGCGTGGTCCTTTTTACCATCTCCTCACCTTTGTGAATCTTCCCCCATGCTCCTTTTCAGCTACCTTTGGCCGTGGTGTGAGGTTGCTATTGACATCTTTATCGTCGCCACTGTTCTCCGATGAGCTGCCGCCTCTAACCTTCTCTGTCACTGCCAACATCACCATAGAGATCGTGGTGAGCCCTTGGTTCTTTTGTGCTACTTTCCTTTGCTTCTCGTGGCCGCTTACACTATCACCACTATGACCTTCCATTATACACCGCTCACCTGTAAGATCGAGGAGACCGACTAGAGGGGGTGAATAAGCGGTTTTAAAAATTCTTTTAGGCTACGACCAAATTAGTAATACGAAAGAGTAAACTATTTGGTTTTGCACAACTAAAGCCTAAATCAACTAGGTTCACCTAAGTACATCAAAACCTAAGGCTATATCAAGTTTTGTAATTCTAGAGTGACAAGCAATCAATTTAATTCTATGAATATAAATTGCACGAGGTAAACACAAGAGAGAAAACCAATACAAGATGACACGGTCTCTTTAACTTACTGGTCTCCCTTAGTCCACGTTGAAATAAATCCAAACGAATTGGACCAGCTCCATGAATTAAGCCAAGCACTACAATTCCACTAAGGTTTCTCATCCTCCACTCCGAAGATGGCGAGCATCACACCACTTACAACACGTCAGGCCTTCCCACAAGCTTCTTGAGAAGATCACCAGGCTACCACATCTCCAAAGCCGTCTAGGAGTCGGCAAACTCCAAAAGTAATAAGTCAGAAACCCTCGCTTGAACGAATCAAGAATCACAGCTCAAAGATACGAAGTCCACCACCAAGTACAACACATGCACAAGGTTATCTCTCTCTACACTTACTAAGTGTAACGCATGCACAAATGAGGGAGAGAGATTGCTCTAGGCTCAAGGAATAAAGACAATGGAATAAGCAACCACTTCTAACAAGCCACAAGGACATATATACCCCACATAAGAAAAATAGCCATTGGAGCAAAAAGTTAGCTACAAACAGCTCGAGGGCTAGTACTACCGCCAAAATATGGCCGGTACTATAGCACCCTGCCCAACGGCTATAAAACTAACGTTACTCAAGCCACCAGTCAGACTGCCCACACAGGGACCAGTTAGATTGTCGGTTCAGTCAGACTGTGAAATTACCGGTCTAACCGCCACAAAAAATCTCTCTTTCCTATTTTTTTCCATCACTCATTCTCCTTCTAAAAATAATTTCTTTTAGATACTTCGCAGTCAATATAAACACCCCTACGAAGGCCCAGCCCAGCTCAACCTATGCACTGGGCTTCGCTGCTTGTGCACGCTTTGGATGATCGAGATGGTACAAATAGCATATGCTGGGCTGATAACCTGCACAAAGAAACACTGATGACCTTGTGGGTGCTCGGATCTTAATAATTTGTAACCTGCCGACTTACTGCCTATAGAGAATGAGATGATCTCCAGCACACAGCGTGTAATTTCAAGCTTCACATAGTACTTCAAAACAATGTACCATGCCAACTAAAAGTGTTTTGTTCGCTGCTTTATTTTTCAAAGCTTTAATTCAGACCGATTGAGTTTAAAGTCTGGCCAAAAAAACTTTGGCTCCCTACATTTTGGGAGGAAAAAAGTGTAGCAAAGTCAAGTGTGCCTTCAATCCAAATGGACATTTAAATCGAGTTGATCATGATTAAGCTTCGTCTTTATTTTGAGTGAAATGGTGCTTCAGATAGGTATACTAGAGTTTAATACTTTTCCCACAACGCCCGATCTGATCGAAACATAAAATCGAGATGTTAAAGACTACTGGGCACCATAGCGTGGCTGCTATGAGTGACAAATTATTTTTTTAGATGTGATAAATAATATTTATTCTACGAACACTTCAAAATTACTGTAGAACTAAGACTTTTTGTTCTAACTTCTAGTTTTTTAGTTTTAGCTTTTAACTTTTAGCTTCTAACCTAACACTTGAATGTGTGGGTTGACAAACTTTTATGCCCTTGTACTCCAAAAGAGTTATTAGAGCATGTCCAATGCAGACGCTTAGAGAGATGCTTAGTAATAAAAAACTGATTTTTGTTGCCACATAGGATAGATAAGGTGCTTATTTTGAAGTATCGATACTTAAATAAGTACCGGTGCTTAGTAGGTGCTTATGTGTATAACTATATCTATTAATAGATAATATACCATCTAAGCACCTATGGAAGAGATGCTTGCATTTGAGGAAATAACTTTTGCATGGATACTTGATGATGTGGTTATATTCTCTCTCTTTAAGCACTTATATATAAGCATCTTGTATTGCACATACCCTTATGGCAATCTTGATAAGTAGAAGATGGGGCACAGATCGGATTTTCAGATGAAACGGCACCGAAGAAAGGCTACAAATGCTCCAAGACTACCTGTGTATTTTACCAAAACGCCGACCTGTATCCATCCACAGTATTATCCACCCTATAAAAAAAATTCTCATACTAGCCATCCATGAGACCATGACTCATTGTTGAGCCCTCGTCGCTCACTACAGCACGGAATAGACAACCCAGATGGCTGACTTCCACTGGCCCGGGGCATGCGGCATGCCTCACTCCGTGACAGTTTTGTCTTTTTAGGGTACAAAGCAGACCCGCATAACCTTAGCATCCAACTGGAAGCGCAAACACACGCTGTCCACTGAACACGCACAGTCGCACACGTATACGAACCCTCTCTAGAGGGTACTGAACAGTACCCAAAAAGTAAGAAACCCAGGCTAATCCTAAGGATGGAACCAGGCTGGAGAGACGAACAACCTCGCGCCCTCCCACTGGGCTACGGCTCAGGTCTCTCCGTGACAGTTTGTCAAGCGTCAACCGTAACGGCACGCGATGCAACAAACCCATATTACCAGTTCGAGCGAAACAAAACGAACCGCCCCAGTTCGGCAGTGCCGGGCCGCGCCGGTCAGCCATCAGCTGTTGTAAAGGTCTTACGACCTCCCAGGACCTTTTTCGACCGATTAGAGTCGTTTACGACCGGTGAGAATCAAATACGATCGGTTCAGAGTACTTACGACCAATTCCGAACGCTTCAATCTCCTCCGATCGCTTTTTCAACGTGATCGTATGTTTACTGTAGCAATTTACGACCGCTCCGCAATATCGCTGCCGCTGCCTTCCTTCAGCCGTCCAAGATACCGTGATCGAAGCCTTCTACGATCACGCAGTGATGCTGGCGATCACTGTTCACCGTGGTCGAACACCCGTACGACCACGTTCACTTCCTTCAACGTGGTCAGAGTCGCTTCCGACCACGTTCTGGTCTTCCCGGTGTAGTCGTAGCTCGTTACGACCACCTTCGACTCCTTACGACCACATTTACCGTGGTCGTAGCCTTCCCTGCTACACCTGCTGGAACTTTGCCGTGGTCGTAACTCCTCCCAATCACGCTTGCGGTGATCGTGAGTCCTTCCGACCACGTCTTGCGCAAACACACGACAAAACAAAGCTTTATATGTTTCCCTCTTTTTGGTATTTTCTCAATTGCTTGGTACAATGAATACATGGCTCTAAGCCTCTTTTATACCGGTTGTCCTACTTTAACACGGGTTCTCAACACCTACTCCGACTCCGAGTCTTATCGACTTCGACTCGCCACGACTTCATCTAGGACTCGGTTTTAGACTTCGATTTCTTACTCGTTTTGGATTCGATTACTTCCAAAACTTGTGTACGACTTCTAAACAAGATTATTTACAACATTCTCTCCCTAATCTTGTTTCTCGATTTCAATCATGTCGATCTTTCTCCTCATCTCCGAGAACTTTATCCGCCCCAATGACTTTGTCAATATGTCCGCTACTCTTCTTGGTTCGATATAGTTGATAGCGATCTTCCCTCTTCGACACAATCTCGATATAATGATATCTTGTGTCTATGTGTTTGCTTCTATCATGTAGAACTGGATTCTTGCTCGGTGAAATAGCCGATTTGTTATCAACCCCGAGCGTTACCTTCGAATTTCTTCATCGACAATTCACTCAACGATCGAGCAAGCGGACTCCTTGGCAAGACGCTGCGCTTGCTGCGATGTACTCGGCTTCACACGAAGATAATGCAACTACCTTTTGCTTCGAGATTGCCGGCTGATCGGACTCTCCCCAAGCACAAACATTATGCCTGCCGTGCTCTTTCGATCGTCGACATCTCCCGCCATGTCGCTATCATCAGAGCCCGCCACCGCAACGACTTTCCACCTCCTTTCTTGTACTGAATCCCAAGATTCAAAGTACCTTTGATGTATCTCGGGATGTGCTTCACGGCATTCATATGCTCTGAGTTGGTTTCTCCATGAAACGACTTACGTATCCGACCGCAAGCGAGATATCGGTCGGGTGTGCACCGATACCGTAGACTTTCGACAATGCTCCTATAAGTCGTGGCATCAATCGGTGATCTGGGCTGTCTTGCTCAACTTCGATGATTCTCTATTGGGGTTTGACATGGATTGCACTCTTCCATACCCGACTTCTCCAGAATCTTTCGAGCATATCCCGACTGACAAAGTGTTATGCCGTTGTCGGTTTGATTTACTTCAATGCCGAGGTAGTAGCACAGAAGTCCCAAATCGGTCATTTTGAACAGCCTCTTCATCTCTTCTTTAAACCTCATAATCTTCTTCGAACTCGATCCAGTAATGATCAAGTCGTCCACGTAAACGCCCACGATCAGTCTGTTCTTCGCATCTCCCCTTGAGTATACCGCATGTTCAGAGTTGCTTCTTCTGAACCCGAGTGCCGTTAGACTTTGTCAAGCTTCAAATTCCATGCTCGTGGTGCTTGCTTAAGTCCGTAGAGAGCTTTGTTCAGCTTCAAGACTTTCTCGGCTTGCTTCTTGGATTGAAAACCCGGCGGTTGAGAAACATAAACTTCCTCCTCAATGTCTCCGTTCAAGAACGCCGTTTTCACATCCATGTGGTGAATCTCCCATCCACCGTTTGCTGCCAATGCAAGAAGTAGTCGTATAGTCTCCATACGAGCTACTGGGGCAAAAACTTCTTCGTAGTCGATGCCTTGTTTTTGAACATACCCTTTCGCCACAAGTCGTGCTTTGTGTTTCGACTTCTCCTTGGAATCCTTCTTTACCTTGAAGACCCACTTTATCCCGATCGCTCGATGGCCTTTTGGCAAATCGGTGAGTTCCCAAGTGTTGTTGTCTTCAATAGATTTTAGCTCTTCCTGCATAGCAGTTCTCCACTGTTCATCTCCCGTCGCTTCTTCATAGCTTTCAGTTCTTGGTGTTGTGTGCGATGCAGCTCATTCATCTGTATTGGCTCAGTTTGAGCATAGATCTCATCGATGCTCCTCATCTTCGGCACCCTGCCGTCTTCTTCATCTTCAGTATCAGGTGAGGCTTCCTGATCATTTGCATCAATCGTGTCCGAGCTTTGAGGTGTGATCGTAGCTCCCTCCTCGATTGTCGTATTGTCGGTGTCGACCTCTTCGACATCGAAAGTTATCCACTTTGACTTATCTTTCTCAATGTCTTGATGTTCTTCCCACTCCCAATGTTTGTCTTCTTGGAAGACCACATTTCTGCTCACATGTAGCTTGTTTTCGATTGGATTATAGCACCTATATGCCTTGGTACCGATTCGAGCCGAGGTAGATCATCCTTTGCTCCGATCGTCTAGCTTCCTCGATAAGTCGATGATCTCACATGTGCCAAACAGTAGAAGACTTTTAAGTGATCGGCGTTCGGTTTTCTCCCGACCACAACTCGTATGGAGTAACTCCATTTAACGACCGTGTGGTTGCACGATTTAACGATAGACCGCATATCTTACGGCCGCCCAAAACCTCCGGCGGTATCGACTCTTCGAAGACTTCGTGCGGTTTCAACCACGGTTCGGTTTCTTCTTTCTACGACTCCGTTTTGTTGAGGCGATGCGGAGCCGTGAAGAATCTTGCAATGCCCTTCTCTTCACAAATTGAGTTAAACTCTTTGCGAGAAATTCTCCTCCTCGATCGGACTGATCGCTTTTACCCTCTTGTCGACCGTTTTGGCAAGATTAATAAACTTCTGAAAATTCGACTTTGCTTCATCCTTGCTCTTACGCATGTACACCCACATGGCTCGAGTAGTCGTCCACGACCAGCATGAAGTCTTGGTTTCAGCGTCGGTGCGGGGTGTGATCGGTCCGCACAAGTCGACGTGAACCAGCTCGAGTGGTTGTGAAGCTCTAAACCGCTTCTTTGTGGGAAAGCGCTACGAGTTTGTTTCGCCACTGACGACCTTCGCAGACTTGCTCGGGTGGTCGATTTTCTGTAATCCGACCACCATCTCTTTCTCTGCCATTGCTCTGAGACTTTGGAAATTTATATGACCAAATCTCTCATGCCACAACCAGGCAGGATCTTCAATTGTGGTCTTCAAACACTTCTGCTTGCATGTTTCGATCTTGATTTTGTACAAACGGTTCATGGTCCGTTGCACCTTCATGAGTAGATGCTCACTGTGGTCGAACACCTTCAGATGGTTGCCTTTGAGCTCGATCCGACAACCTTCTTCGGTCAATTGTCCAAGGCTTATGATATTGCTCCGAAGACTCGGTATGTAATATACATCCGAGAGCTTTCTTCTACTTCCATCTTTGCATTGCATCGAGTTGTGCCTCTCCCTTTTATCTGAATAGTAGAGCCGTCTCCAACTGTACTTTTCCGAGCACACTCTTATTTAATTCGTAAAACATCGAGTACGCACCGTCATGTGGTTGCTTGGCTCCGTTGTCGAGATACCGATCTGCCGTCCGCTCTTTAGTCCGCTCTCCTGCTCCAACAGACTTGGAAAGACTCTTTCCTCATTCAAGAGAACCATTGTCGGTTGTCTCTACGGTCAGAGTGACAACGAGAGTGTTGGCTCTTTATGCTCTGTAGTTTGTGCCAAGTTTGCTTCCTCTACCTTTTTCTTGCCCCGACAATTCGCAGCATAGTGACCATACTTCTTGCAGTTATGGCACTGGATGTGGCTTCGACATTGAGCAGCGTAGAGCCCATACTTCTCGCACGTAGCATCTGGATATCGGTCTTGTCGTATGATGGTCGCCGCCTCCACGACCACCTCCTCGACCACTTCGTCCACGACCTCTCTGATCGTAGCCTCGACCTCGTCCATGAGACGCGCCGCGGCCGGTCGATGTGCCACGACCACGACCACGACCGCCCCTCGATGACGAGTCTCCTCGGTCTTCGCATCTTCTTTTACGAGCGTACTTGCGACCGTTGTCTTCTTGATAACTCTTTAGGAGCTGCTCGTGTGCTTTGAGCGCCCGGTTACCTCCTCTATCTTCATCTTGAGAGGTCTTGCGAATACATAAGCGTGGTCACGACCGGAAGAAACTTCTCTGTAGCACTCTCAAATACTTCTTCACCGCCACCTCATCTTTCAAGTCATCGCCGAGAGATTTGATCTCGTTCACGACTTCATTGAATCGACTGAGAACTCTTCCACGGCCCGACTCTTCCCCATCTTCATGGCTTCAAACTCACTTCTTAATGTTTGAAGTCGAACCTCCTTCACTCGATCTACTCCTTCGTGCATGGTTCGTAGAGTAGTCCGGACTTCCTTCGCCGTCTCCTTGCCGACTAGCCGCGCATCATTGAGTCGGGCACGACTTGATAGATCGCTGCCATCGCCATCTTGTCGAGGCGATCATCGAGGACCTTGTCCTTCTCCTTTGGTTCGACCGCACCTTTGACGCCTTGCGCGATCATGTTGACCTTCATCTTCATCGCCTGCACCGGATAGTTGTCCGGCGAGGATCGCATGCGCAGCGACACGCTCGCTTCGCCGTGTCGCCATGTTTAACCACCGCTCGATACCAAGCGTCTTACGACCTCCCGTGACCTTTTCCGACCGATTAGAGTCGTTACGACCGTGAGAATCAAATACGATCGGTTCGAGTACTTACGACCAATTCGAACGCTTCAATCTCCTCCGATCGCTTTTCAACGTGATCGTATGTTTATGTAGCAATTTACGACCGCTCCGCAATATCGCGCCGCGCTTCCTTCAGCCGTCCAAGATACCGTGATCGAAGCCTTCACGATCACGCAGTTGATCTTGGCGATCACTCGCATTCACCGTGGTCGAACACCCGTCGACCACGTTCACTTCCTTCAACGTGGTCGAGTCGCGCCGACCACGTTCGTCTTCCGGTGTAGTCGTAGCTCGTTACGACCACCTTCGACTCCTTACGACCACATTTACCGTGGTCGTAGCCTTCCTCGCTACACTGCTGGAACTTTGCCGTGGTCGTAACTCCTCCCAATCACGCTTGCGGTGATCGTGAGTCCTTCCGACCACGTCTTGCGCAAACACACGACAAAACAAAGCTTTATATGTTTCCCTCTTTTGGTATTTTCTCAATTGCTTGGTACAATGAATACATGGCTCTAAGCCTCTTTTATACCGGTTGTCCTACTTTAACACGGGTTCTCAACACCTACTCCGACTCGAGTCTTATACGACTTCGACTCGGCTACGACTTCATCTAGGACTCGGTTTTAGACTTCTGATTTCTTACTCGTTTTGGATTCGATTACTTCCAAAACTTGTGTACGACTTCTAAACAAGATTATTTACAACATCAGCGAGCAGTCGAGCACCACTCCATGGCAATGCGCAGCCGTGTTCGTGCAAAAAATTTAGAGATCAATAGGATTGGACGCACTTGATTAATACGGTTACTTTTGTCATCAATTGTTTAAAGTTTTTAACTCGTATGAAGCTGTAGAATAATATATATACACACACATACATAGACTACTATCACCTCATACAAACACAAATCTGGGTGCCACTAACACACACATAGCAAGAAGGCTTCAAATCCTTTTATAGTCTACACCAACCGACTAAGACAAAACCGACTTAACAGCTAGCAAACTATATTCCTCAAACTTCTAGCTATTGCCGACTTAGTTTGCCAGAGACTTCATGCAGTTGATAGGAAATATCCTCATGTGGCATTGACCAAAGACAGCTCAAGGCTTAACTCATACAGCTGGAAGATTCAAGTGCTAACAGGAAGCATGCACTCAAATCTGCACTCTTGATGGCTCATGAGGCTTCAAGTATGCATTGTTATATTTTAACACTCCCCTCAACACATACTTCTTTCAAAGTTGTCTTGCAGACTATTCCAAGAGTCTCTCGAAATTTCTCGAACTTGACTTTATTGAGACTCTTTGTAAGAATATCTACAGCTTGTTCATCTGTATTTGTCGGTACCATCTCGATATCTCCTTCGAGAACTTTTTCTCTTATGTAATGATAGTGCACTTCTATATGTTTCGTTCTCGCATGAAAAACCGGATTCTTTGCCAAACGTATAGATGATAAATTATCACAGAGAAGCCGAACTTGATAATCTGTTGGTTGGTAGAGATTCTTCATCAGTTGCTTAAACCAGGTGCTTTCTTGTGCCGCTATTGCTGCTGATCGATATTCTGCTTCAGTGCTTGATAATGCCACGGTAGGTTGCCTCTTACTGCACCAAGATACAACTCCTGATCCAAGATTGAAGAAATATCCAGTTGTTGATCGACATGTGTCGCAGTCTCCGGCATAGTCAGCGTCACAGTATCCAGTCACTTAGCATTATTTTGTTTTATCATATAAAATGCCATAATTAATGGTGCCTTTGACATACCTAAGAATATGTCTAATTGCACTGAGGTGAGGCTTCTTTGGTTTGGTCATATATTGACTGACTATTCCAATAGCATAGGAAATATCTAGTCGACTAAATGTGAGATAGATAAGACTCCCAATCAGCTGCCGATACGTGATCACATCCTCTAGATCCTTTCCTTCTTCTTGTAGCTTCGTATTAGGATCCATAGGAGTAGAAATAAGCTTGCAATCAAGCATCTCATGCCTTTGAAGAAGGTCCCTTGCATATTTTTGTTGACAAAAAATAACCCTTCCTTTGTATGCTCCACCTCAAGTCCAAGAAAGTGCTTCAACTCTCCAAGCTCTTTTATTTGAAATATAACCAAGATATTTTCTTTTATCCTTTGTATCTCCTCGTAATTATTTCCTGTGATGATTAAATCATCAACGTAGACTAGAACTATTGCTAGTCTACCCTCTTTGCCCTTCACAAACAAACTAGAATCTGATGGAGCAACTTTAAATCCACTTTGTATAAGAAATTCACCAATTTTCCCATACCAACCTCTTGGAGCCTGCTTCAAGCCATAGAGCGCCTTCTTCAATTTACAGACATACTCTGGTTGAGTCTTACTCCCAAAACCTTTTGGTTGTTCCATATAAATATCCTTGTCAAGCTCTCCATGTAGGAAGGCGTTCTTGATATCCATCTGCCACAACTTCCAAGACTTGCTAGCAACCAAAGCAAGTAAGACTCGAACAGTTGTGATCTTCGCCACTGGACTGAATGTTTCTTCATAGTCCAACCCATATTGTTGAGAGAATCCCCGAACAACAAGTCGAGATTTATATCTTTCTATTGATCCATCTGGACGAGTCTTGATTTTATAAACACATTTACAGGATATTGGCTCCACATCCTTTGGTATTGGCACTAAGTCCCATGTTTGATGTTCTTTTAGTGCCTTAACTTCGTCCTCCATAACATTTTGCCACTCGGGGGCATTGTACTACTTCCTTATAAAAAGATGGCTCAATAGGTATAACTTCATTAATATAGGCAGCATTATCATACCTAGGATTGGGATTCCGCTTTCTTGTAGATCTTCGTAGTTCATGTACAGAATCTTCAACTTCTACTTGATTTGGATGGTGTTCCTCGAGTACAAGTGATGTTCACTAGTCTTTTATGGACTCTTGACCTTACTGGGTGAGCTCATTTTAACTTCACTTGGAATTGATGCTTGCTCCTCAAATTCTGATTTATCTTCTTCTAGGATCTCGTCCAAATCTTGGGATTCAAAAATCTCGATCTTCTTGGGAGTCCACCATAAAGAGGCTTCATCAAACACAAAACATTTCTTAAAGTGAAACACTTGCCTGTGGTCGGATCATAACACCTCTAACCTTTTCGAGCATCATCATAGCCAACGAAGATGCATCGAATTGCCTTCTTGTCAAACTTGCTCCTCAAGTGATCTGACACAAAGACATAGCATACACAGCCAAATACTTTGAAGTGGCTGACCGCTGGCTTTATCTTCCAGAACTTCTCATGTGGTGATTTGAATCACATCCTTACTTGTGGTAGCCTATTAATCACATAGGTTGCAGTCCTCATATACTTGGCCCAGAATCTTCCTGGTACATTCTTAGCATGTAGCATACTCCGACAAGTTTCTGCAAGGTGACAATTCTTGCGCTCCGCTACTCCATTTTGTTGTGGAGTATTGGGCAAGTTAATTGTCTTTTTATCATATGCTCCTTGAGATAGATAGTGAACTCATTGGATAAATATTCTCTCCTATTGTTAGTACGTAAGCATTGAATCTTTTTGTCAAGTTCACTCTCTATTTTCTTCTTAAATTCCTTGAACTTCATAAAAGTTTCAGATTTCTCTTTCATAAAGTATACCCAAACATACCTTGAGAAGTCATTGATAAACATCACCATGTACCTCATGCCTCCAAGTGATGTTTGCTTAACTGGGCCAAACACATCTGAGTGTATGAGCTCCAAAGGTATTTTGGACCGATATTCTGACCCCTTGTATGACAATTGGTGAGCTTTGCCATACTGACAGCCAGCATAGACTACGTCTGTCTGCATGTCCAAACGAGGAAGTCCTCTCAACACTTGCTTCTCCATCATTCCCTTCAACTTGATGTAGCTAACATGTCCAAGTTGCGCATGCCAGAGATCAGATGTTTTATTCTTTCGAATCTTATCGACGTATGCTGACTCTGTAGAGAGCACATAAATAGACTGTTTTCTTCTCCCTTCCATGATAGGTGTGCCGATCACCTTTACTTTTCTAAAAACAGCAACTTCTTCAGGCCGGAAGAGTACATAGTTCCCTTCTGCTGTCAATTGAGGTACTGACATCAGATTCTTTTTCAAGTTTGGGACGTGATAGACCTTCTCAAGATGGAGTTGTTGAGGACCGTACCTTAGAACAACCATGTTCCCGATATGAGAGATGGGTAGCTTGGAGTTATTGGCTGTCAGCACCACTCTCCTTCCATTATACTCAGTCATATTTTACAGCTTCTTATCATCACTAGTCATATGATTGGAGCAACCAAAATTGACAATCCAATCTGCCTTATAATTTATCTCTGGATCTATCGTTGCTACAAAAGCTGGTGCTTCCATGTCCTCTTCAAGCTTCTCTTCTTCAACTTCTTGAGAAAATCCAACTTCAGTGTCCCACTCTTATTCACTTGCAGATGCTTCTAAAGTGATCTCCTCCTTCTCCTTTGTGGTGGCCAAGTTTCCTTCAAATCGCCTTGGGTATCGGCAATCTCGAGCAAAGTGACCCTCCTTACCACAATTGAAGTATCCGCCATATTGTTTCCTCTCATTCTTCTCTTGTTATTGATCTTGTCTTCCTCGTTGAGCTCCCCCTGAATAGTTGCTTGTCTCTCTTGGATGCTGCTTGCCACCTTCTATCCACCTTATTTTGGGCTCCATGGTCCCCGAGGTGGACCCTTCTTGCTAGTGAAGAGTGCCTCCTCTTCTTCCTTTATAGTCATATTCCCCATCTGTTTGGCTAACTCTTCTTGATTAGCCAATAAATTCTCCAATTCTACCGATAATGGCTGCAATGGCTATCCTCTTACTGCGGCTATAAACCCGTTGTACTCAGGTCTAAGGCCATGGATGATGATCCTCTTCATCCTTGCCTCGCTATTTTTCTCCTCACGCTCAAGCTGAGATATCTCATGACAAATATTTTTCACTTTCATAAAATATTGACTAATACTCAGAATTCCTTATGAGATACCTGCATGCTCATTCTCAAGGAGCTGGAGACATGCTTCAATCTTCTTCAAGAACAATTTTGCCAAACTCTCCCAAGCTCTGACTGTGGTGTCTTTTCATCATGAATGTGCTCCAGTAGATCCTCCTCAATTGTTTTGTTCAGCATAAACAATGCTTGCCACTCTTGATGTGCCACTTTCATAAGGCTTCTACATTTTTCTTTGGTGGAGGAGTTGTCTCGGTGCCCACAATGACCTCCCATATATCCTAACCTTATAGGTAGGACTCCATGCAGGTCTACCAATAGCCATAGTTGTGGCTATTAAGCTTCTTGATCCCACTGCTTGCGCCAACAAGGTCCGCCATGGTGACTAACGCCCGGCGTTAAGTAAGCCTCAGTCCCAAACCAACGAGCTTCACAATTCCAGACTGTCCACCGGTATAGTCTCCCCTTAGCACCTCGAAGACTCCTCTCAATCCTGATGGTCTTGGACCGCCTACTCTGATACCACTTATTGGTTTACATATACTACTATCACCTCATACAAACACATGCATACAGAGCTTTAGTCTGGGTGCTACTAACACACACATAGCAAGAAGGCTTCAAATCCTTTTATAGTCTACACCAACTGACTAAGACAAAACTGACTTAATAGCTAGCAAACTATATTCCTCAAACTTCTAGCTATTGCCGACTTAGTTTGCCAGAGACTTCATGCAGTTGATAGGAAATATCCTTGTGGTATGGACCAAAGACAGCTCAAGGCTTAACTCATATGGTTGGAAGATTCAAGTGCTAACAGAAAGCATGCACTCAAATTTGCATGTCGGTAGCTAGCTCTAGAAGACTCTTGATGGCTCATGAGGCTTCAAGTATGCATTGTTATATTTTAACAATATATATAACTCACTGCTAGTATAAAAACTGGTTCCATCGTTGGCGTCTTGCCATCCAACCACTACTTCCTCGCGTCGAATTGTATGTGTTTTTCTGCTATCTTTTAATTCTTTACTACTGTTGAGGGACCATCATTGACGAGTTTAGCTCAAGTGATCATCTCATAGACAGAAGAAGAATCATACATAGAATAATACAAGAACAAATAATAGATTGAACATAGAGAGATAAGGCTTCTTCTTTTTTTTTCTTTATTACTTTTCTCCTCCAAAAGGTACATCATACACTCATTGGGACCCCCTATTTATAGACTAAAGGATGGGGTGCCCATCATGGGCCAAGGTGTACAAGCCCAGGTCCAGGTTTCCCAACACTCTCCCTTGGCATTCATCTAACACGTTCATGCCTCATAAAACTCTACAAAAACCCAGTGGAAAAACTTTAGAGAAAGAGTACATGATATATGCTATGCTGTATTGCACGAATTGACTCATTAAAAAATTTTGCCAAGAAACTTCTGAAACACTCGTCAAGGGAAAAATTGTACAATCCACCAATTTCATTTAATCTACAAGATTTATTCTTTGGGTACTCGATCTTCGTGATCAAGTTTTAATAGTGAGCTCGAGAAGAATCTCCCCCTGAGTTCTGCACTTCTGTAAGTCTCATCATTCTAATTTCATGTATACACATTTCAAAGTTAGATGTTGGAAGTGATTTAGTGAATAAATCTACAAGATGTTCACACGACTTAATATGTAGTATCTTAATTTTATCCATCTTTTATAACTCGTGAGCATAGAAGAACTTGGGGTTGATATGTTTTATGAGATGACTCTTCACATAACCCATCCGTACTTGTGCAACACAAGCCACGATTATCTTCAAAGATAATCGTGGGAGCTTGCACGATATTCAATCCTCATGACTACTGAATACAGTGAATCATCCGTCGAAGCCAAAAACATTCTCGTATGGCTTCATTCAATACTATGATTTTCGAGTGATTCATCGAAGTCAATACAAGACTTTGCTTAGATGATTTCCACGAAATTGTAGTTCTACCACATAGAAATACATAGCATGTTTGTGACCTAGCTGTATGCAAGTCTGACAGTTACCCGGCATCTGCATAGCCAGTCATATTCAGGTCTTGATTTTTTCTGTAGAATAGTCCAAGGTCTTTGCTTCCTTGGAGGTAGCGAAAGATGTCCTTTATCCCCTAGCAATGCCTTTTGGTAGGTTATGCACTATACCTTGCTAATAGGTTTACGGTAAATGCAATGTCTGGTCTAGTGTAGTTTGCTAAATATATAAGTGCGGCACTTCAGTATAGAATTTTGGTCCTAAGACTTCTTCCCCCTCTTCTCTAGGCCGGTATGGATATTTCTCTTGCTGTAAAGATCTCCCGACCATCGGTACTTTTGATGGGTACGACTTTTCAAAGCCAAACCTCTCCAACACCTTCTGAGTTTATGCTAACTGATGCACTAATATCCCTTCAGGGACATGCTCAAGCTGTAAGCCTAGGCAATATTTGGTTTTACCCAAATCTTTCATTTTTAAACTTTGACTCTAGGTAAGAGCTCACTTCCTTTATACCCTCCAGTGTTCCAATGATATTCAAATCATCTACATACACTAAGATTATACAAAATCCATTCTGGGATTGTCGTATAAATACACAGGGACAATTCTTATTATTAGTGTAGCCTTTCTTGCATAGAAAGCCGTTTAAGCGATTACACCATATCCTGCATGATTGCTGAAGTCCGTACAGTGATTTTTCTGAGTTTCAAACTGTATAGGTTTCTATTTGCTCTGTCTTGATTCAGGCCAGGGATACCTTTAGGCACCTTCATATAAATGTCCCAATCCAAGTTTTCACAAAGGTATGTAGTTACCACATTCATCAATTTTATTTCTAAATTCAAATCCACGGCCATCGAGATTAAATATCTAAAGGTAATGCCACCTGTGACCAGGGAATAAGTTTTTTCATAATCAACTCCTAGGCATTGAGTGAAACCTTGTGCAATGAGCCTTGCTATATATCTTACAACTTCATTTTTCTCATTTCTCTTCCAACAAATACCCATTTATGCTCTACAGGGTGCACACGAGGAGGCGTGCAGCGTATAGGCCTAAACACCTCTCTTTTATTCAGAGATAATAATTTAATTTCTATTGCTTTTCTAATCCTTCCAATCCGATATTTTCTTGCATTCAATGAACGATGTAGGCTCTAGATCAAGATCGATGATTGTGGTAATTTTCTTTGCAAGGTAAATGTCAACATTGGCTGTTGTCTTATTCATAGATTCTCCTGTGTGCACAGAGTTTATAGCTATTTCATCATGAGTTGATTCTTCTAGTGCTCTACTTGCTCACTGCTCCTTTCAATTGCAGGGGCAAATCCCTTTAGTTTTTTTAACTCCGATATGTGTGTACACATCCATGTTGGTTTCTCCCTACATTGGAATGTTCAAATTTGGTATGCTTTTCCTTGAAAGTGCCATACTGGTGCTAGGTCACAATTGGCTCCCTTGTTGGTTCTGGGGAACTTCAGTGATTGGCTGTGTCAAGTCCTTCTTATCCTTTTTCACCAGACGTCCCTAGTTACTTGGGAATTGAGGGGCTAGAGCTCTCGTCCTTTTCTTTTGAGGCCTCTAGACGGGATTAGGGATACCTTCAACTTTCTTCGGTATTTCAACCCTCTTCGGTGCATTGCGTACAGGCACATGTGACTTAGTCACAGTCTTTAAATCACTAAAGTGGTCAGCAGTTGATTTGCTAATGTTTGCAAATCAATGATCTCCTAAACTTCTCTATTTATTTCACTAGCGTGTGGATCATGTGCATGTATTCCCGTGGATTACTACGTAATTTTTCAATATTTTTTATCAAGGGGTTGATTTCCTCGTCCTAATGTTGAGAAACTATCCTCATCAAATGGGCAGTGTGCAAATCTCATGACATGGGGTCCAAATACCTGATTATGGATGTTGTCTCATAACCAACGTATATCCCAGACTTTTGGAGAGGGTCCATTATAGTACGCTGTAGTAGGGGTATAGGTACATAAACGTTGCAACCAAGTATGCGAAGATGAGAAATTTTCGGTGCTAACCCTTGCGCAAGTTGCATAGGTGAATGGATGTTATATGCCGATGGTTTAAGTTGATGAGCGTTGCTGCATGTAGGGCTGCATGTCCCCAAGATGTATTTAGTAAATTACATATCTGCAAAAGTGGTCGGGCAATAAATTTAATCCTCTTAATTAATGTCTCTGTTAATCCATTCTAATTGTGGACATGCAGTATAGAATGCTCAACTTTAATTACATTGCCATGCAACAATCATTAAATGCCTTTGAAGTGAATTATCCGGTGTTGTCCATTCTGATGAACATTATATGATGATCGGGAAAAAAATTTTAATTCGAATTATCTGCAAATCAGCTTTGCAAAAGCATGGTTCGTCATAGATAATAAATATACATGAGACCATTTCAAAGAAGTATCAATGAGCACTATAAAATATTTAAATGGTGCTAACAGTGGCTGTATTAGATCATAAATATCTCCTTGGATGTGTTCCAGGAATGCAGAGACTTCATCCTTCACTTTTAGAGTAGAAGAACTAGTAATTAATTTCTCGGTGGTATATGCAGGGCACACAAAATCTTCTTAATTTGGGAAATTCTTTACATCGATGTTATGTTGCTATGAATTGTTAATATATTTCTCATCATCCTAAGACCTTGGTGGCCTAATCTATCGTACTAGAGACAGAAAAGTTTAGAGCTTCTAAATATGGTTTTCAGGACAATGTAGGCTGCGGGTGCCTTAATATTAGTGTAGTATAGCCTAGTCTTAAATGAAGAAAGTCTTTCTAATACCATTTTTCACTTGCTTCACACTTTGTAATGAACAGGTTTTTCTTACCATACTCTTCTTCAGTTTCAACGTGGGAATCATCAGCGTGAATATCTTTGAAACTTAAGAGAGTTCTAGTCAATTCTAGGTACAATAAAACTTCTTTAATAACCAAAGTTGTTCCTATTATGAGTATAATTGTGGCTCTTCCTGAGCCTATTATACAAACATCGCTACCGGCGATTGTTGTAAGACTACTAGCATTCTCGCTAATTGACTAAAAGAATTTTGTCTCTCTCAAGATGGTATTCATTATGCCGCTATCTGCTAAGCACACATTCTAATATAAAGTACTTTATTAATATGTAGTAGGAGACAATCAACACATGAACAAAGTACTTCAAAATGTTAAAACATATCATGCTATTATTAACTGAATAAAACAATAATTTAATTAATATCATGCAACCATCATAAGAAAATAAATTGTTTTAGCACCATCAATGCAAAATCTAACTTTGTTCCTTTCTCACATGAAATGAACGACAATTAAAGTTTAAATGCATCATGTGCATTAGACTGAATCTACTAAGAATTCAGAGACTTCGACTGCTATCTTCTCAGGGGTGAGATGCTCTTTTTGATAAATCATGGCGGCGGCTACTACAATATCAAGGGGGTTGTGGCTGCAGGAGTGGAGTCAACCTCCATTGGTGCAAGTAGCTATTGTGTGTTCTCCCCCTCAACAAAGGCAAAATGAGTTTCATGTTGCCCTTTGTTGCCCTTCTTTTTTTGGCCTAGAAAGCATCGACAATGTGTTGTGGTTCTCTACAGATTCGCGACCAGTGCCCCCACTTGCCACACTTGTAGCAGGTTTGGTCTTGTTGACCATAAGGCTTATCGTCCCACTTTGGTTTGCTAGCCTTATTCTCCTCTAGAGTATTTGACTTGTATTTTTCGGCTATGGCCTTGCGCTTCTTTCCTGTTTTCTTTATTATAGACTTCCGCACCTTAAAGCTCTCAACATTGGCCTTACGGCCAGCAGAGCTCCCAGGTGGTTGTGCAACAAATTTCTTATGGACTACTTCATCCTGACCCTCTGGAACCTGCATAATATCAATCAATTCAGCATACTCCTTGTTTCCATCTTGATGATAGTTGCACGCAGACTACACTGCACTAGGGTGGAAGGTAGAGAGAGTCTTCTCAATCTTCTGCTCATTTGTGAACTGCCTGCCATAGAGTTGAAGATTGGTACAAATTCTGTGCAGAGCAGAATTGTACTTCCCAGCCGTCTTAAAGTCAGTAAATCTTAGTCAGATCCATTCTTATTCTGCTTGAGGAAGCATGGTGTACTTTAGCTTTTCGAATCGCTTCTTTAGTGCAGTCCACAAGGTTAGCGTGTTCTTTTCTACTATGTACTCATTCTTCAGTGTGAGGCAGAGGTGGTGCCTGAGGAAGTGAAGTGTCTTATCATTTCCCTCAAGGGTGGGTTTGGTATGCTCCGATACACCAATCCCTACAGCAGTGCGGAGCTTCTTGGCTTCAAGTACAATCTTGATGTCGAAAGCCCAAGTCAAGTAGTTTTGGCTGTGTTGGGCTAGCTCCTCGAACTCCCAATTCATGATGCTTGTCATCTACATGTGCATGAAAGGAATATATAAATTTACTGCAGGTAAACATGCATGAAATAAATTAGATAATGGTACAAAAGGCTCTCGTAATATTTCAGAATTTTCTATGCATTTAGTTTTACTGCTAATTTCAGTGATTAGAAGCAAATTAAGCAATTACGATTAATTAAAATAGTAAGTAAGTACAGAAAAGCAAAGAAAATAATAACAATAGTCCTAAACATGCTTCATATGCTAAAAACAATTCAAAATTTGAATTCCCGAGGCCCCGTTGTGCTGGGATATGAATTTTTAGTGAATTCTGCAATTTCTAAAGGCTTATCTGCTAATTTTTAGTCTTGAGAAAATTTTCGCATAATTCTTCAATTTTCTAAGGGGTTATTTGCAATATGCCCCGTTGGCTCCCACCCTGGCCCATCAGCGTGTGGCCCGGCCCATATGCGGGTTGACCCAGCTGCCCGCGTATCGGCCTACTCGAGCGTCAGCGGCTAGGGTTTTTAACCTCGCTGCCCGTGCCCAGTGGCGGTGGGAACGGCAGGGCCGTGGCGGTACATAGTGCTCATGCGGGAGTGACAGCGACTCTCCTCGTGTGGGAGGCGAGCGAGGTCGGCGACGACGCATGACAAGGCAGAGGCCCGTGTAGGGGCTGGTGGCGACATGCCTCGTGCGGGAGGCGGGCGGCAGACATGCGGTGGCCAAGCTGCAGCATGGCTCCATGCCAGCGGTGGCGCATCGAGCGGGAGGCAGACGGCTTCGGGCTAGCGATAGCGCGCCTCGTGCAGCAGGCAAGTGGCGGCTTGTCGTGCAGTCGGCACAGCCGCATGCGGGTGGCACAAAGGGTGTCGCGTGCGGGCAGCGATGGCGGCTCAACATCACGGCCGCGTGCGGGCGGCATGCGTGGCAAACGAGTCGGTTGCGATTTTCCTTTTTTTTCTTTTCAATCTACAGTGCAATTAATATCTACTCTTTTATGTAAATCAACTGATCGGCTTGGCCAGCGACTTCAAATCAGGTCGCGGTAGATTGGAGCGAATTTGCACCATAGAAAATAATCTAGAAAGGAAAATTTGTGGAATTTAAAGCGATCTAGATAGACAATTCAATCTACGAGTGTCGTGCTTGGACGATTACCGTTCGATCCACCAGAGCAATTTGTGTTGATAACGTGTTGAGAAACCGTCGCTGGTGAGTCTAGTCCGAATGATTATCTCATAGATAGAAGAATAATCATACAGAATAATGTAAGAACAAATAGTAGATTGAACATGGAGAGATGAAGGGCTACTTGTTTCTTTCTTTATTACTTTTCTCCTCTAAAAAGTACATTATACAATCATCAGGATCTCCTATTTATAAACTAAAGGATAGGGTGTTCATCATGGATCAAGGCCTGAGGTTTCCCAACAACAACCACTGTTGGCTGCACCACCGTTATACATCTGTTGTACCATCAATATCTAATGTTGGTTGACGGATAAACCCCATATGAGATTTTGGTGCAATATCTCAAGCTTTTGGAACATTTTTCCAGCTGCAAGTCAACAAGATCAGCGGGATGCATGCACTAGTATCCCTTTATAGTATTTCTATATTTTCTTAGTACCCCATGAGGCGTGTCTACGCTACAGTGAGGCTCACAACTTTTCACACCTCGCGTGAGGGTGATTTTTTTGTTGGTACAAGTTTTGAGGCAATGCTAAAATCGAAGGTCGTTATCCAAAAATGTTTGGTTTATGTAAAACCGTATTCCATTTTACAAGCCGTATTTCAAAACCAGATGCCTGCTGTGGCTGCGCACAGTGCGGGGGCGTGATAGGTAGATTCTTTTTTAGGCTGTAGTTTATGATTTAAATTTTTAAATCTTAGCTGTTCGTGAGAGACAGTATGTAAAAGATAATAGTCACATGTGATTTTGATTGATATAACTAAACTTAACATATCTTTTACTTTAATTTTTATGTTAATTTTGTTTTTTAAAAATATATTATTTAAAAGTTAGTTACTATAACATAAATTATAAGCGACCGGCTAGCAGGCGGAGACTAGAGAGGATGGCATGTGCCGTGCGCACGCACTAGGGTACGCCCGGCTCGGCTGTTCCACGCGCGCGCGCCCGCGTGCGTGCCGTAGTGGATGGTCCTCTCACCTCTCATACGCGGTGTCGCACTACGTGCGGGGATGGCTCCAAGACGGCACGACGTCTCGTTGCCTGCATCTGCACTGCACTGTGCTGTGCTGCGCGTTGGAATCAGCCCCGGCTGGACCGTGCGTGCCATTCGCCGCGTGCTGCGCGTCTACTGTTTCTCAAGTACGAGTGGGTTGAGCAAAAGGTGGGTACGTATATCATACGGATGGACTGCAAGCTAGCTGGATGATTCCGTGGACTAGACTGGTCGATCGGCCATGATCCGTAGTGTTGGTTTCTTGTCTTGTGTGTGCATGCTGATCTCAACCTGGACCACCCTAGCTGCATGATCCCCCCAACCTGTTTGATGCCAGTGCGTGTACGTGTTAATAGAGATGAGAGGGATCCTCCACAGCAGGGAATAAGCTGAGACAGGGATGTGGCAACATGCCTTGATTATTGTACTACCTCCAATCTTATTTAGTTGCATCAAAGCAGTTTTGGTTCATAGATATGTACTCATATTTTGGTATCTTCTAGCTATGGAACTTTTCCGTCCAAAATACTATCGGTAATTGCTTATTTGTGGTAGTGTACGTTACACGGGTGAATATACAATTACCAGGGACGGCATATGTCAACAAAAAAGCATTAGTTAATTCGATCGTCTTGTGTATGCATAGAGCTAAAAACGGCACGTAAATCAAGTTCGGAGGGGATTATACTGCCGATCAACAGTACCCTACAATACCCAAGAGGAGTCTCACTAATGGTTCTCCTTTTCAACAACCGTGGGAGAAAAGGCAAGGCATTGTAGCACAATAGCGCCTCCAATATGTTCACTAGAGCAGAGGATATGCTTTTGGCCTGCTACCATTACTACAAAAAGGATCATTATAGATAGTTCAAAACTGTTACCACAGACGATTTTTTGAACCGTCTGAATTTATGCGTCAGTGATAATCGAATGTTATTATTGACGGTTTATGAGCCATCTGTAATAAATACAACACAGATGTGTGAAGAAACTATCACAGACGGCTTAAATCAAAAACCGTCTGTGATACTCACACATCACAGACGATTTTAGCTATCAACCGTTTGTGATGGGCTAGTATCACAGACGGTTGTAATACAAAACCGTCTGTGATAGTTCTTCATAGATAGTTTATACTACAAAATCGTCTGTGATAGTTCATACTATAACTAAAATTTTCTTTTTTTGGCTAGTCTCAAGAAATGTTATCTATGCCCTTTGAAAACAAGCAAATACAACAGCAAATACAGCAGCACATTTTATTAGAATCCACCATTACAACATCACAAGATAATAAGCGGATTACCCATCTTACACAGCAAGAACACATTCTAATACTACGAATCCAACTCTTAAATATGGTAAAACATGTCTCCTAATCCTACGAACCCAACTCTTAAACATGGCAAGAATACATCTCCTAATCCTACGAATCCATGGCAAAAACATAGAAAAATGAGAGATCCTAGCAGTGTGTGAGCTGGATGTCCTTGACGCCGACTTGAGCACCGTCTTGGTAGCTAGCTACTTCCGCGGTGCCTTGTAGCGAAGGAGAAGCGGCGGTAGTGTCACCTTTGTGTCCCAACGGTGAGGCTGCACAAAATACTCTTATGACATTTACGAAAAGAGTGTGTTGTACAGTCGACTGTGGTGTCACAACGGAGGCGCTAGCTCACGGCAGTAGTCGGCATCATTGAGGAACAAGTTAGGAGTGGATGAACTAGCTAGGAGCAGTCGGTAGAACTCACGCATCTCAGAGTAAAAGGAATAGGGGAGTAATTAATAAGCGGCAAGAGGTGGGAGGAACTGGTGCCTAGCGTTCGATGCGGAGAAAATGGACATGTGAGATCAGAATCTTGAGGGAGATGCCAGGATCGGTGCCATGGCATTATCAGAAATAGTTTGTTATACGAACCGTCTGTGATAATGCACATATCACAGACGGTTCTTATAAATAAACGTCTGTGAATTATCACAGACAGTTATTAATACAAACCATCTGTGATGTCTTGCATTATCCCAGATGGTTTATACTAACAACCGTTTGTGATATTTTCACAAACGGTTATTAATAAGAACCGTCTGTGATGTCTTGTTTTATCCTAGACGGTTCGTATAAATAACCGTTGGTGAAAATATCACAGACGGTTGTTAGTATGAATCGTCTATGATAGTTGCGGTATTAACGGTTCATAGGAACTGTCTATGATGTAGTCGTCCAGTATAGCTCTTTTTATAATAGTAAACACAGTTCGTACCGACGATGAGTAATGTATTGCATATGTGTTTTTATGAAATTAGTTCGTTAGGCATGCCTATAGACAAGGAATCCCATGATGCAAAGCATTTTGCGACGAGTTTTTTTTTTTTTTAAATCGCATTTTGCGACGAGTTGACATGCCACGATCGAGCCATCGCACGGACGTCGCAAATGATTCTATTGGCATCCGTGCAACGGTGAAATAGTGGCGGAAGCACCCATATACGCTGCACCGGGAAATAGTGGTGGAAGCATGAGCATCCACAAGTAGCTGTGGCCCCTCTGCCCCCCGTGGTGAACAAGCAGATATCTCGCACGCGCGCCGACTGCGCCAACCAATTCCTTCACGAACGCAGCAACGTTCACAGAGAAAAGAAAAACACTGTCGCGCAAACAAAGTCGGAGTGGATGCGAACACACATATCGCTGCACGATGGAACGTGCGCACTTATGGTGTCGTAGTGGCTGGAACCGAACGCTCCGATTCTGTGGACGAACTAATGGATCTTATAGATAATCTTTTTTTTTGTAAAAAATAGAGGAAACTGGTTGCAGACAAGAGCAACATTTGTGTTTCTGTTGGCAGTGGTCTAGCCTAGGATCCAAACCTCGTGCGATCAATTCTTCAAAAATCTTTAATTTTTCATGAATTTACCTACAAATATCAATAGTGTAAGGCCGGTATGGCAATAGAGAAGAAGTGAACGGTGATTTCAAATTTTTCTCAAGTATTCACTCCAATAGCAATGAGAAGCTATAAAGAATAAAAACCCAAAATTCTGAAAATCCCTGTGCTACAATAATTTCAGTCCCTGTGAACAGTAAATTCAGCACTATTTTAAAAACAAAAATCAATCAAACTTTTGATCCGTAGATCCAAAAGATTAGAAACTTGAATCAAGACTAGACTATGACCTTAGGAGCCTATCGCAATTAAAAATTTTGAAAGAACTTGAGAAAATTGGAATCTTTTGCTTCGTGAAATTCTGTTACACACAAAACCGGACCAAAATATAAAATTAAGCTAACTATTAAACCAAAACTTTAAATCACTTGAAATTTAGTATGCACCTTCTCTAGATTGTCAGAAACATATTTCAATCAAAGATCAAGAAAATCGTTGCAAAAGTTTTGACATTGTTTTCATTTGAAGTAAGGTTGCATCAAAAATAGGTCAAAACAAAAAAGGAGAATATGACTTGCTTATAGGTGAATGATAGTCAAGATGGCTTTTAATGTATTCGCACATATCATAGTAAGCTAGAACATCAAAGAAATTGAGTTAGAAACAGCTGGATAAAGAAATCACTCGGAGAGGTCAAAAAGAGCAAAAACCGATTTCTTCATAAACTTGCCATGTAAGTGTCTAGATGGATGGGGATTGATTTTTAGAAGCAATATATATCTTTTACATCTTTTTGGCAAAGCTAGATCAAGAAAGGGAGAGAGAGGAGAAAAAAACCAACCAAATTCAGGGCAAATCAATCAACACATGAGAGATTCGTGGAGATAAACAAATATTGATGTATTGCTACTTGATGATGAAGATTTTACAGTCACTCCGCCTGGAGGATAAGATAGTATACCATAGCACTTACTTTTTTCTCAAACCCTAATTCTAGAACTCATGAAACCTGGTGTAACCTGTCACTCGAACTTTCTTTTAATATTTTTCGCCTTCCTTGTGCTATGCTTAAGCTCATCCATCTCACAAACCATTAGTGATAAAGTTCCCACAGACGATTTTACAAGATGAACCATCTAAGTTTACTGCGATGGAAAGAATCATCTGTGACGAGCTACTTATCACAGATGGTTTTTATTCCGAACCATCTATGATATATCATAGACAGTTCAGAACAAAAATTGCATGTGATGTCTGTACTTATCACAGACGGTTTTTGTTTCGAACCGTCTATGATATTATCATAGACAGTTAGGATTAAAAACCGTCTATAATGTCAGCATACATCATAGACGGTTTTTAATCCGATCTATCTGTGATAATGTTACATCATCGATCTGTGGCATCTCTCTTAGGATTTTGATCTCATCCATCCATTCTCTTCGTATCGAATGGCAGACACCGGTCACCTCCCACCCTCGCCCCTTATTACTCCCCCACTCCTTTCCCCCAATTTCACTCTAAGAACCAATATTTCCTACTGCTCCTAGTTCGTCTACTCCTTATTCCAACTTCCTCCCCTAAACAGAAGCACCCCATCCCCTTAATGACGCCGACTACCGCTGTGAGCTTCTCCGCCTCTGGTTGTGACGCCACGGTTCATTGCATAAGATACTCTGGTCCTAAGTGTCGTAAGAGCGTCTTGTGCAGTGTCACCGTCATGACACAACGGTAACGCAACCGCCGCTCTCCTTCATTGCCGGTGATATATCCCCCATCTGAAATTTTTGGATGGCTAGGGGTTTGGCCATGTAAATCTTGATGCTTGTGCATATGAAAATTAATTATTGATGGCTTAGTTCTTGTGATGATTGATGATGGTTAGGGTTTTGGCCCTTATTAAAATTCATGTTTTATTACAGAATGAAGACATGGCGATAAAGTTTATCGCACGATAATCTTGTTTTCATAAATATGCCTGCTTTGGTTCATCTGCATTCTTTGATTGCGCTGTTTTATAGAGTAATTATAGAATATTGGTGAACTGAAGGAGGCTTATTTATGAGGACGCTAGAACACAATCATAGACGTTTCTGAACTAGACCTGATCGTGATAATAGACTAGTAAAGATGGTTCTTAACTAGAACCGTCTGTAATATTAGACTATCACAGACGATTCTTAACTAAAACCGTCTATGTTGTATATTATCACAGATGGTTCGAGAGCCGTCTGTGATAGCCACCTGTTATCACAGATACATAAATTTAGAAGGTTCAGAAATTGTTTATGATGACGATTGTGAGTCGTCTGTGATGACACTTTTTGTAGTAGTGATAAGTCCAAATCCGCTAAGTCTTTAGCCTTTATCTGCCATGATCTTCTTAGCTTCTCCTTGACTTAAGCCACTCTCTCAAGCGCCGCTCAAGTGGCGTGGTTTTGCTCCAAAGTAGTTTACTATATTTTGGTCAAACTACCAATATACCCTTTCTTGACCCAACCATCTCCTTCCATTATAAGTAATCGTCATACTTGCCACATGTAGTGCACCACTGGCTGCAAGTCTCTCCCGTTCCGGTTCCACCGGATCACGCCTCACTTTGACCAATCAAGCCACATGGTGCAACCCGTCGCTCGAACTTCCCTTCAACATTTTTTCGCATTCCTTGTGCCATGCTTGAGCTTATCTATCTCACCCGATATTCTTGATTATTCTGTGCGTCGACTCTTCCATGAGCGTAGCCCCGATCTTCACCGTTGACCATGATTGACTCTAAGCGACTCTGCACATCAAAAGACAAAGAAATCATTTTCGAGTATAAGTGTTCATAATTTGACCAACATTAGCAATAATATATCTCATGTAATCTATATTCGCTGATCTGGGTTAGTAAATCATTCTATGACTTAAATTTTTTAAAATAATCCATTTCTGTAAGTCATCTAGAAAAAACTATAAATTTGTAAATTTTTATTTCTCTAAAATGACAATGGTTCATCACAACAAAGCCATGAATCTTCTCACGTGATCCTTCGAATAGTAATTAGACATTTTTGCAGACACCTGTAGGGTCAATTGACCGCACAGTTTTAGGCTCCTTATGCCACTATCTGTTGGTGGCGTATGTTCTAACATCTATTCATGTCACGCACTCCACACGCGTGCTCACCAGCACAAGACTGCCAATTAGAAGGAAAAAAAAGTGGGAGCCAAAAATCAAATTCACGACGCTCTGAAGTCTAAACCTTATGGGCACACGTGATTTTAGTGAAGGATTGAAGTTGCTTATATATGGATTCTAAAAGCACATACGTACACACAGAGGGAGATAAAGAGAGGCGTTTATGGGCATGGAATAAAATGCTCACACTTTTGAAAAGCAGCCTTCGCTTGGGGGTCAAACAAGTGCGTGAAAGATAATTTGGGAGATGACAATGGCTGCCGATTACTGCATGCCTGAGTTCCCTCGATGGAGTCTCACATCCAAGCGTCCCGACTCGCTCGAGCTAAAGCTAAAATGCTGGTTAGTCCTGTCCAATACATTGCCTGATGGTGACGTTTAAATAGTCAACTGCTAAGTGAAAGCTTGGGTAAGATTGTGGCACAAAGCATGAAGAAAGGCTATCGAAGAACCAACACACATAGTAGCCGAAGATAATCATTGGTCAGCACGCAAATGACAACTCTTAAGTGCTTCAAGCTCAGAGCTAGGTAGGAGTTACAACTAGGGAGAGCCAGGCCATGGTCATGCATAGTTTATGAGCATCATTAGAGACCTTTAAGCTTTCATCAAGTTTGGCATTGCTAAAGCAAGAAGGGGCTATCACTTGAATTGCTCCCCTTTTTTCGTGTGGGATTCGAGCACTAGAACGAAAAGGGATGGGATGCTCGCCAAAAGCCAGCTCGCTAGTGCCAAACCCAACATGGACGCAAACGAATAACCCACAAGGATAATACAAAACACAGCCACGAGCGGGAGGGCGCCAATGTGCCATCATCATCATCACCATCAAGAGCAGCACACATCTCAATCAGAACACTGGAGTGCAAAACTTACCATGCATGCACGCACCATGGATCGATCTCAAGATGGAACAAGACAAAAGCAGCGTGCAGAAGCAGCAGCAGCAACAACTAGAAAGCAAAGCAACGAAACCACACAGCAGCCAGCACAGGGGCGTCACCCATCCATCCAGGCTCATCCAGGGGCTTACAGGGAAAGGAGAAGCATGCACTAACAAGGCGGGGGCAGACAAGGAAAGTAAACATGGCAAGAGGGGAGCGTGCATGCATTGCTCTGCTACCCTCCTGCCCTGCCCTGCCCTGCCCTGCCCCCACTGGCTTGCTTCCATCCATCATCTCTCTCCACTACCACACCCAAAGCAAAGCACTATAGCTAGTAGTACATGCATCAATCCTTGCTCTCTCCCCTCCGTCTCCCATTCTCTCATAATGGATGGAGCATAAAGCCCGTAGCCATATGTAGAGTGCACAAAAAGGGTTTGGCCAGATCATGGCGCTGCGAAAAGAGCAGCAACAAAGCTGCCTCGTGCCAATGCCAATGCCGATGCCATCGGTTATAAGGAAGGTAGTAGGGTTGTGTCAGTCGTGCTCGATCGGTGCTGCCTTTTTTTTTTTTTGCCGGTGTTGGCCCCCCGTGATGTCATGCATCAGCTGTCCGAACCGCGCACGCCGAGCTTCTTGACCTCCACCTTGAGCGACTTGAGGTATCTCACGGCCTCGTCGAGCACGGCCGGCGTGTCCATCTGATTGCCACCGGGGATGATGCCCTTGAGCGTCCGCACCATCTTCTTCATCCGCTCCTTCTTGCGGCCGGCGGTGCACTCGGACCTCGACTTGCTGCCTCCGGCGGCGGCGCCGTAGCTGGACGAGCACGTGGAGTCCGGGGAGTTCCCGTCCCGGTACCCCGGGGTGCGCCCCGTGCTCACCACGTCGTCCTCGTCGCCGTCCTCCGAGCTCAGCAGCGCGTCGATCTCGTCCGTATCCTCCTTCTGCCGGACCGAGCAGCTCTCGTCGTAGTCGTTGTCCCTGTACGTGCTCTTGCCGGCCTCGTGCGCGTTCCCGGCGCCGCCGTAGAAGTGGTCGTACCCGGAAGACCCGCCGAACTTGTGCGCCAGGGAGGGGTGGAACATGACCCGGCTTTTGGTGCAGGTCTGGTCGAAGATGACGTAGTTCTTGGGGCACGTCTCCGACGGCTGGAACTCGAGCTCGTTCAGCGGCGCCGGGAAGTCGTGCGTCCTCCGTCCGGCGAGCGGGTCCTCGTACGCCGGCACCGATGGGTAACCGTTGGAGTAGTACCCGCCCGCGGAGTTGTATCCGCCGGCATCGTAGCCATAGCCACCGTAGCCGTAACCGCCGTAGCCGTACCCCTGCGGTGGGGAGTCCCTGCCACCGTAGTACCCGTGGTCTCCCTGCATCACGCCGCTTGCAACTGATGCTCCTCCTGTTGTCTTGACTTGAACTGAAACCAAGTTTTTCGGTTGGGCTTGGAAAAGAAACCACAAGACTTTGTGCTCTCTGTTTCCTCTGTTTTCTTCTAAAGCTGTTTAAAGAAGAGGTTTTATGTAATGATCGATCTACGTCACAGGCTTGAGAAGCTGATGGAAGTACTCGGCCTGCATATCACAATCCAAGAAGAACACATCAGATATTAAGATCATGGCAGTGGAAAGTTTAAAGGAAAGCAATGTACACAGAACAGGC
Source organism: Dendrocalamus sinicus (assembly GCA_036346575.1). NCBI lineage: Eukaryota > Viridiplantae > Streptophyta > Magnoliopsida > Poales > Poaceae > Dendrocalamus > Dendrocalamus sinicus. The sequence continues at coordinate 14,865,068 of CM070644.1, forward strand.
AATGTCAATGCAAACATTTGTGGAACTGTACCATCGTCATTCCTGTACAAGTCAAGCAATTGGTGTATATTTGAGGGTAAAGAGACTTTTGCAACTTGTATGTACTATCAACTTGGCCTACCACACAACACAAGCAAGGGTGGTGGGGCATGCCTGGAAAGAACTACACAGGACTAACGGTTTTGTGAGGGCGCAAGCAGGGGACAAGCTCAAGAGGTCCCATAGCGAGCTGCAACTTGGAATTGCATAAGTGCCTACCGCTAGTGCTCCAATATTTAAAGGCCCCCAGCCCGAGCGCACGTAAAAGACTGGTACTAGCACAGCTAGAACGGAAGCAGAAAGACGAAAAGCGCCTAGAGGAGTAGCATTTTTCGGAAAAGAAGGCGTGCCGAGATTTGGAACGCGTGCAGCAAAAATGCACTACGCGCGTGAACGAAATCTTGGCATGTCGTACCATCTACTCCAGAAATGGGCAGCGCAACATGCGCAAACTTCTTTTTCAGAAGATCAGCACAACAGAGGGCATAATTCTGTATAGTATCACTTAGTGTGCTAATTAAGTGGCGTATATTAGTCGAGTCAGCACTAGCACAAGACATGGATGCCAAGTTGACAACAACACAAGCAAAGGAAAGAAGATAGCACGCACGCTCCCCTGCTCCAGGTAACTGAAGGGACGCTACAAAGTACGGCGACTTGTGCGAGACTAGACGTACAGGTTGCGTCAGGAGACAGTGCGCCTTTTTCTACTGACATGCCAACCCAAGCATTTCTTTACTCGTGAGACTAAACAGCAACCACCACAAATTAAAGCATGCATTTGGCTTAAGGATTATGGCAACACGTACGATAATTCACGAGTAGAAGCAGAAAAGAAATACGTTAGTTGGTATAGCGAAGGAAGAGGAACAGAGAGGCAGTACATGTAATGATCGAGCTCCTGGCAAACTCTGGTCAGCATGTAGTAGTACGCGATGGCACCACTTATCATCACCGCGTCCGGCTCCGGTTGATCGACAAGGCAGCACTCACCTGCCAAATATGGCCACAGTTAGCACGGTAATAGTTCTAAGAAGAACTCAACTCAGAGCAACCATGGTGAAGAAATGGACGTGTCGCAGTGCTACTCACACGACGACGCGGAAGAAGACGACCAGTCGAACGCGGAAGCCCACACACGGCATCCTCGCCTCCTCTGGAACCCATCACACAAGTAGTACGTGCAGATTAAGCAGCAGCCGATCAAAAAGACCAATTCCAATGAGCGAACAACGCGCAAGAACATTACCTGTGATCGACCTGCCTCTTGAACTGTATGTGACAAGTCAAGGGACAGAGCGTTTGTGATGAAGCCAAACTAGCTACAATACAAAGAGGCTGAGCAAATCGAAGGAGGCGCACAAGGCATAGAACGAGATGGGACGGATGTTGTGTGCAATGGCGAGGAGGGGCACAGGGTTTTATAAGGGCCGGGTTTTTTTTTCACCGGGCGTTTTTTCCCCGGCCTCACCGTGCTGTCTTTAATTTATATTCCCTTTCACTTCTTTTGAGTAGATACAGAGGTGCAGCAGATACACAGAGGGATTCGAAGAGGGAGGAGGAGAGCAAGGAGGAGAGGAGGGGAGAGGGAGGAACGAGTGAGATGATATCATCGAGCGTGGCTGCGTGGGCACTCGATTGGGGTGGTGGGTGCGCGTGCCTCGTGCCCCCGCCCCCTGCTCCGAAAAGCCTCGGCAACCCAGCTCACCCCGCCTCTCTGCTCCTGACGCGCCGGCTCCACCGCCCACGTGTCGCCCACCCACACCGCTTCCGTTTTGTTTTGTTTTGCTTTGCTTCGCCCAGCCCGGTGGATAGACCGGTGGTGGCTCCGTCCGCCCACGCCGAGGTGGAGGTGGGTGGCCAGCGTGCGTGCGTGCTGCCGTGCGCCAGCGGCTCCGGCGCCACCATGCCATGCCGAGATGCCACAACCGCACGCACCACTGCTGCGCCAACGAACGAATAGGACAAGTGGGGAATCCGATCCTCTGACTGAGTCGGCCGGACCAGCAAAAGGCACCGTCGCTTCCAAGCCGCATCATGCGAGGCCTAGCCACTTTGGTTAGCTTGCATGCAACTGGCTCCGGATGGATCATGAGTTACCCCGTCCTTTCAGAAAGAGATCATGCGCTGCTAGCTTGTGCCTGAGTGCTCAAGGCTATTTTGCATTTGTGCAGTAGAGGCATTGTTGTACGAGAGCCTACGGTACAAGTCTTACAATGTTCAATCACAATTCACATACGGCAGCCATTGAGTGAAGGGGAAACTTTAGGCCTTTTTAGGGGCAAAAACTAAAATTTCTTTTGAGAAAACCATACAGTTGAAACTAAAAGCGATCACACAGTTGCTGTTTACCCGCAGAACAATTCTTCTCTGCCGTAGAACAACATTTTATCCTCCATTCCAGCGACGGTGCGCGTTGCTGCAGAAGAGCCAAACCCAGACGCCGGTGGCGACAACAATGCTCAGAGGTTCGAAGGCTGTGGTGGCATGGTGGCCGTCGGATGGGCCTCGCGGACAGGAGTGGCGCGGTCGGGTCGTGTCGGATTCTGGTGGACAGCCGTCGGATCCAGCGCGCGCGTGCCAAAGCGCATAATCCACTGCCCCCGGCGCCAGCAGCGTGGGGCCCCCACGAGCTCCGCACCCCGACCCTGTCGGAACACAGTCGCCCCTACCACGTCTCCCGCTAGCTACCCTCTAGCTACTATCTACCCTGTAGGCTGCTGCTGGCCGGTGGGGCCCGGGAGGAATCTCAGTCGCTGACAGGGTAATCCTGGCAAATGAGGGCTGCGGCCTCACGGCGCCTGGGGGCAGCATCATGCCGCTGCCGGTGGGGCCCACCCTAGGTTGTTCTTGAAGGTGTACTTCACATGCTGTCTAGCTTTGTCCACATTAGCCTTGTGCGCGCTGATCATTTCCATGATTGATTATTACTCATACTACTAACCCGGCCATGTACGTGGAACGCGTCGCATATATAGCATTTTTAAAATTTGATCTATGGGTACGATTTTCTAATTTTGTTCCCATTTGAATAGAATAATCTTAAATTATTACGTTATTATATTTTTTGAATATATATCCCTTATCGATAAGACGTAAATATGACAAAATGATTATAAGTTTTTCTACGACCATATAATCATAAGTTCTTCTACGACCGCATAGTCGTAAGTCATACTACGACTACCCCTTAGCCATAAGTCTTTCGACGACCACATAGTCGTAAATCTTACTGCAACTATCCCATGGTCGTAAGTCTTTCTATGACCATGCAATCGTAAATCTTACTGCGACCACTCTATGGTCATGGGAATTCCTACGACGAGTCCATCTCCAACTGACTTGTCTACGACTATGAACTATACTGTCGGTTTGCCTGACAAGGTGGTTAGAACGTGCGTTAGTCCACTAACCGCACACGATCTCTCTGACAACAACCGCTCCACGGTGAACGGCCTCTTATGTCTCTCTGACAGTAACTTCTGTTAAGCGGTTATCATCTGAAGCGTCAAGACATCTTGCGGTGTGGAATAACTGCCGTCACTTCACTGGCTATATAAAGGTTAACGTCGAAGGGAGAGGGGAGATTGGGTGAATCATTCATGCAATATAGCACTAGCCATTTGTGTAATTGTCTAGCAACTAGCAATCACACTTGATGTAGGGTTGTTATTATCGTAGGAGAAGGTCCGAACCAAGATAAAGTTTCTCGTGTCTTTACCCCGCATGCCCATACACTAGGTTTTCTAGGAGTTCCCCCGAATCCAAACAAATTATACGTAAGATCGATATTAAAACATTGATAGTTGGTGCCGTCCATGGGGATTCTTCTTCCAAGACTCCGATAATTTCCTTGTCGGCAAGTTTCTCTTTTTCCTTCTGATGTCCTCATGGCAGCTGAATGGAATAAGCAGAACTGGTTCGACTTGGTTGACTACGCAAGTATCGATGTGGAGGCTTGCTATGACTACGAGTAGACCTTACTCACTTTCGACGGTGAATGTCTCCCTGGAGATTCCTCCGGTGATCCCAGAGATGACGCAACCGGAAAGGCTGATGAGGGATCAAATTCCCCTACAGCAGTACACCCAATGGAGGACTCATCTCCTCCAAGTGGCAAGGGTCAATCCGACCATGATGAGGGCTCGCAACGCGACATGGGTCCATTCCCAAGCATTCGAGTCCCATGACGTCGCCCTATGCAGTTTCATGTTCGTTCGCATTTTTGTAGGGAGCAGATCAGGTTAGGGACAGTTATAACCCAAACTTCCAATACCTAGCAGGATTTGCTCCAAGCTACCAGACAGTCTCACTTGATGATTCTTCAGATGAGAGGGCATCCATCAGAAGTGGAGATTCTAGACAGGAGGTTTTTACCCTACCCTCAGATTCTTATCACCCTCTTGGAGGAAGGCCTGAGGAAGCTCCTCGGCGATCACACTTTAGTGATGAGCCCGATCAGTACTCTGATGAGCATGGGAGAAATCCTAGAAATGCTCGCTCTCCTCTGAAGCAGCCCCAGTTTGCTTCAAGGGTCGAGGATCTTGTTGGATCGAAATCGGCAACAGAGGGGGGTGAATGGTGCCTTCTAAAAATCGCCCCCGAAGTAACCGCACAACATCACTTCTCCGATAGCTACGAAAACCGTGAAGACAGTGTGTTCGTGCTTACTGGCATCCAGAGAAAGATCGGCAAACAAAACAGAAGACAACACAGAAAAATAACCAAACTGCTGCCGAAAACCAAATGAAGAAAATGAACTGTCCCTGTATTTCTTAGATCAAAGATTTTTATGAAAGCTTTTACTGCAGCAGCAAAGAAATTAGCAACAAGAGGAATTTTAAAGGCAGCAGCCGAATGCTATTTTGTGACTGAAATGCAGTCAAAAGGCAGAGCGGCAAGAAGATATTCAGAGGAAGCATATACTGCTGCAGTATACTGAAAATATTGTGCCTACTGACCAAAAGAAGGTAATCACTGCTAGCTGCCGAAAATACTCAAGTAGTAGCCAAGTACAGAGGAATGTCCCAGTCCGAAACCAAAAAAGAAGTTGGTTTTTTACTGCAAGCCAAGGCTGTTTTTGCTGCCAAACAAATCAAACAGCAAAAAGAGTAAAGAGGCAACTGAATAAGATCAACACACGGCTGGCAAAGACATAACCCGAGTAGACAAAAAGCAAAGGAGAATCGGCTGGAACCGCAAGCAGCTCTTTCGCAAGTGAGATGATTCAACAGCAAGTACTCAAATTGAGTTTTGATTGCTCGGTTGAAGTAGATATTTCTCTGAGAACTGCAGACCAAAAAACATAGAGCAGACAGCGGTTAAAAAGAAGCACTAACTGGCAAAAAAACAGCAAAGAAAATGTCTCCTACTGCATGACAGCAAGAGAGACAAAGACTAACTGAAAACCATGTAAAGCTGCCAGCCGAAATCACAAAACAGCACAAAAAAATATGCTTAAAACTGCAGCCGAGAGACATCTTTGCTGCCAACAAACTGCAGGGAAACTTAATGAAAACAGCAGCCTAAAGATGCACAAAATGAGAGCTAACGCTGCAGCATAGCTCCACCGAGAGGGAGAGAGACAGAGACCAAAATGGAAGCCTGATACTGCTGAAAAGAACACAGCCGACAAGACAAGAAAATCAAGAAAACAGAGCAGAGAACCAGAACAAAAAGAAGGCCATCAATGCATCCCAAATAACAAACAAGTGAATGAACTTAACATAGATGCAAAGAGATGAAAGATTACAAGAGTGCAAGGACTACAACAGTTTCGTCCCCATACGCGCTTTCACAAACGGGACAACAGAAGCTCACAAGACAAACACAAAAAGAAACAACATGTTGCTGCTTTCTACCACCTATCACAGCACAACAAAGAGAAGGAAACACACACAAACATGGAGAGTAACACAAAAAACCCTCACATACACTCTCTCAAGCCATCTCCCTAAAATCCCACTCTCATTTCCATGCTGGGCTACTAGAGAACACCCTCTCTATTTATAGCCTCCACTACTGGGTTCACATTTGCACTTCACCCAATTACTCCACCAAATCTTGCGCTTTATCCATTAGCTCAAAACCAAATCCGCTTCCTTTTGTACAGCCCTGCGCTTTTACCAAAACGCCCCTTCTGCATCTTCCGGGAAGTTTCCTCATTTCTTGTCGCCCAAGCCTCGCAACCACTTCGAGTCCTCATCGTCTTCGGCACATCTCGACCGCTCCGACCTCAGCACCGCCTGTGCCTAGTCTGGTCATCCGTGCCTCGCCACGACCTCACCTCAAAGTCCTGCAGCCATCGCAGACAAGAAACAAATCACATAGCACCGCTCGACATACTATAATCATACATTGCATTAGAAGAAATACTCAAAGTCCAAACCGATCGAAACGACAAATAAACGACTTTAGCACGTTCGACCTAGTTCGACAAGGTCCGACCGAAGCTGACTACACCACGCAACGACATTGCTCGAACCACTCAAACCAAACTCAACCTTTCCCGAACACACGTCAATTACTCATCACAAACATGGGGTCACAACCACATGGTCTCTCAGATCTTGAGACTACTTGCCGCCTAGAATGCTTTGCCTGGGCTGACCTAGTACCAGTTCGAAGAGGCACGGGGGTTGCAAGGGATCAACGACTTGCTCGAGAACCTGACTCAAGAGCTTGCTCGAGCGCTAGGCTACGACCGCTTCGCTAAAGACCTTGCACGAAGGCTTCACGATGTGATGGCCCGACTTGAGCAACCTCGCCGACATCCCTCCAAGAGTCAACAAGGTACTACCATATCTATTCATTCACGAAACTTGCCTCACATGAGTCGTTATGGTGATGAGGCACATCGCACTCCTGATTGCAATACCAGCCAGAGGAGGATGCCTCGAACTGCTTCGGATTGGCAAGTCGACGCTTGATCACCACATCAACCAAGGAACCTACAACAGCAGATGGACTATGAGTGTCAACACCAAGTGGATGAGACCTATAGGTCTGGTTCGCCTACCGTCAGGCATCACCAAGTCCATTTGCTTGGTGATGCTAACTACCCGTTTCCCCAGAGGAGATGATAGAAGATCGTTGCCAAAATGCTGAGCATTCGTGCTCAAGCTCCGAGCAGTGCACTGGCCGCCACAGTTTCAACTAGTGAGCATGGAGAAATTCGACGAGTCTTAGAATCCCATCGAGTTCCTTCAGATTTACATGACCACGGTCCGAGCAGGAGGAGGAGGCAAGCACGTCATGGCCAACTATCCACCGACAGTGCTCGAAGGATCTGCTCGATCCTGGTTGCTCAACCAGCCCTTCGAGTCAATCTACTCGTAGTAGCACCTCTATGACCTTCTAATAGCCAACTCATGCACATACAATCGCCTTGGGAAGGAGGACGACCTGCATCGAATGCGGCAGCAACAAGACCTTACGGCAATTCATCCGATGTTTCAGTCAGGTTCAAAACTCTATTCTGGAGGTCTCTGATGCTTCTTTTACTAGAGCATTTAGACAGGGAGTGCACAATCAGAGATTCATAGAGGACATCACTCTGAACCCTCCAACCATCGTCCCTGAGCTCTTCGAGATGGCCGATCGGTATGCGATTGCTACCGAAGTGATCGAATGGACCAGGACCATTGACCAGGTCAGTCGCCATTCCAAGAGCAAGGTGACGGCAGTAATAGGAAGGGGAAGGCCAAGAAATTCGGAGACAAGGCCAAGTGCCACAGACCTCCCACCAAAGGATCGAAGGAGGTCTTGGTTATGGAAAACAAGGAGCCACGTTATTCCAACAATACTCTAATTGGGGCAAAGGCAAAGCACCTACGAGGAAGGAAAACAAGCCAAGATGGTGCGCTGTTCATGAAAAAGAGGGGCATGATCTTCGTAATTGTCTAGTTTTCCAGTGGAAACTCAAGAATTACTATTCAAGCAAGGGCCCGCTTCCAGCAATTGAGGAGTTGGGACAATCAAGCGGTCAAAAACACTTGGATGAGGATGAGGACATGCCATTCCAGGATCCAAAGCACACTATTGAGTATATATATGGAGGTTCATCTGCGTATGAGTCTAAGCGACAGTATAAGGCTGTCAAGTGTGAGGTAAACTCTATCGACCATTCCCTTATCAATAATTTGCCTATGTGGTCAAAAGTCACCATCTCTTTCGTGAATGGTGATTGTCCAATCCCTTCGACTCGACCTGGTTGGTCTTCGATTGTGGTCAAGCCCACCATTAATAATTGTCGAGTAATCGTGTGTCGATTGATGGTGGGAGTTCTTTAAATATTTTATTTGTTAGTGCCCTGGACGAGATGCAAATTCCTTGTACTAAAATAAAGCATGTGCAATATTCATTTCATGGAATCATACCAAATTCCTTAGCCAAACCCATTGGCTAGGTTTCTCTGCATGTTACGTTCGGTTCTCTGAGCAACTTCAGGATAGAGAAACTCTCCTTTGATGTGGTCGATTTCGACTCAGCATATAGTGCCATACTCGGACGACCAACTCTAGCATGATTTTTGATAGTTGTTCATTATGCCTATCAATATCTTAAGTTGCCAAGTCCCAAGGGAGTCATCATAGTCCGCTGTGATAAGAAGATGGCACTGACGTGCGATTGCAAGTCACTCGAGATGGTCGGACAGCTACCAACTCAAGAAGCCACCAAGGTGCAGCCTTCAAGCAAACACTCAAAGCCTAAAGCTACGCTGAAGCCAAACGAAGAAGTCAAAGAAGTCCCTCTGGACCTAGAGGAACCTTCACAGACAGTTCGCATCGGGGTTACGTCCGACCCTACATAGGAAGAGACCCTCATCACTTTCCTCTGGGCAAATGAAGATGTGTTTGCATGGCAACAATCCGACATGCCCGAGGTCCCCAGGGAAGTAATCGAGCATAGGCTAGCTCTACGGCCTAATAAGAAACCCATAAAACAAAAATTACGGAGATTTGCACTAGATCGACGAGAAGCTATCAAGTCGAAATTAGAGAAGCTACTGAAAGAAGGCTTTATAAGAGAAGTCGATCACTTAGAGTGGTTGGCTAACCCTGTAATGGTAAAAAAGTCTAACGGTAAGTGGCGTATGTGTATAGACTATACTGATTTAGATAAAGTTTGTCCAAAAGATGACTTTTCGCTTCCTCATATTAATCAATTGATAGATTCTATTGCTAGTTGTGAAATGTTAAGTTTTCTAGATGCATACTCTGGTTATCACCAGATCAGTATGTCTTCAGAAGTTGAAGAGAAGACCGCATTTATCACTCTGTTTGGAGTATTTTGCTAAGTCAAAATGCCATTCGGTTTGAAAAATATTGGTCCAACTTTTTAGCATTTGATACAATTAACCTTGATACATCAAATGGGCCAAAATTTGGAAGCCTATGTTGATGATGTAGTCGTAAAAAGTATCAAATGGCTTAATCATATTTCAGACCTACAGGAGACCTTCGACAATCTATGAAAGTATAGCTTGAAACTGAATCTTGAAAAGTGCGTGTTCGGAGTTTCCTTAGGAAAATTGCGCAGATTCCTTGTTTCAGCAAGAGATATCGAAGCAAATCCTGAGAAGATCAAGACCATCGACCATATGTGCCCTTCGACCATGAAGAAAGAGGTCCAAAAACTCACTAGGTGCATGGTGGCTTTAAGTCATTTTATCACACGACTAGGAGAAAAAGGCCTTCCTTTCTTTAAGCTTGTGAGGAAACATGAGGGTTTCGAGTGGTCGAAAGAGGCTAATGATGCTTTCAAAGATGTCAGGAGGTAACTTACGAGTGCTCCTGTCCTGGTTTCTCCGAAAATAGGTGAGGCACTCTTAGTATATCTATCCACCACACCATAGGCAGTAAGTGATATACTGGTTGTTGAGCACGTGGGCGTTCAAAGACCATTATGCTATGTAAGTGAAGTTTTACATGGTCCTAAGGAGTGCTACCCTCAGGTCCAAAACCTTCTCTATGCCCTCCTCGTGGCTTCGAGGAAGTGGAGTCATTATTTTCATGCGCACAAGATAATTGTGTCGTATGAGTTTCCTTTAGGAGAGATCCTCTAGAATAAGGAAACAGCGGGGCGCATGGCCTAATGGTTGGTTGAACTTGGGGTGTTCGATCTCCATTTTGTGTCCCAAACGGCCATTAAATCCAGATCTTGGTAGACTTTATCGCTGAATGGACAAATCTTGAACCTGTTCAAGATCCCCAACAGTACAATTCCCATGACTTGTGGATGATGTACTTCGATGGTTCACTTACGTTAAGTGGCTTAGGGATTGGAGTGGTCCTGGAATCTCCTGTGGGAGAGACCTTAAAGTATGTCATCCAATTGCTCTTTCTTGTGACCAACAATATTGCTGAGTATGAAGGTTTGTTGGCTGGCATACGAGCCGCTAAAGCGCTCAGGATTTGACGACTACTCGTGAGAGGAGACTCTCAACTAGTCATGAATCAGGTCAGAAAAGAGTATCAATGCTCGAGTACGACCATGTCTCAATACTTGTCGGAAGTATGGAAGCTTGAAAAGCATTTTTTCAATTTTGAGTTATAGTATATCCCTCGGAAGGATAACTTCCTCGTAGATCAGTTGGCTCGGATAGCTTCTCCCTAATCACAAGTACCGCCTGGAGTCTTCTTGGAATAGCTCCAGAAGCCGTCTCTGGTCCTAACGAGACAATCTCTCATGAGTACAAAGAAACGTGGATGGTTCCCATCTACAACTACCTTCAAAAGGGTTCAATACCCATGACAATCTTGCAGCAGATCATCTTGATCGCAAGGACAAGATGTATACCTTGGTTAATGGAGTACTCTATAAAAGGGGTACTCAGGGAATTTTTATGCGATGTATATCGCGGAAAGAAGGATTAAAACTCCTTTAGGACATACATGAGAGCACCTGTGGAGCACATGCTTCCTACATAACTCTGGTGGTAAGGCTTTTTGATAATGTTTCTATTGGCCAACAACCCTCAATGTGTGCAATGCCAGTTTCATAGCTGATAAATACACCAATCAGTTGAGGCTCTTTAGACTATTCCTTTGTCTTGGCCTGTTGCAACCTGGGGGTTTTGATATCCTAGGGCCATTCCCAAGAGCACCCGGGGCTATCGAGTTCCTCTTCATAGCTATTGATACATTCACGAAGTGAATCGAAGCCAAACCAGTAGCTGGCATAACAATGGAAGCTGCAAAAAGGTTCTTGATGAAAAGTGTAATTACTCGGTTTGGAATCCCAAATCGAATAATTACAGATAATGGTAAGCAATTTTCAAGCACAAAATTCCAAGAATTTTCCGATGAATTAGGTACCAAGTTATGTTTCACTTCAGTTGCTCATTCTCAGAGAATGGGGCAGCCGAGCGTGAGAATGGCCAAATAATGTAAGGAATCAAAACCCGAGTCTTTGACCAGCTGGTAAAGCGCTCGGAGGCTTGAGTTCAAGAATTACCTTCAGAATTATGGGCAATTCGTATGACTCTGAGTCGAGTGACAGGTGAAACTCCTTTTTTCCTAGTTTTTGGGGTTGAAGCCATGCTTCCTCCACAACTAAAGATCTAGTTAGCATGAGTAAAGAACTTCAATGACTCTAACCAAGAACAGCTTTGAGCGGATGATATCAACTTGCTTAAAGAAAAGAGGAATCAAGCCTTAATCTGATTAGCAGTTTATCAGTAAGCCATGCGTAAGTACTACGGTCGTAAGGTCCAGCCTTGCAGCTTTACTGTAGGCGACTTGGTATTGAGGAAAATCCAATCTCAGTCTAATGGGAACAAACTTTCTCCAAAGTGGAACGGTCCTTACACCATGGGCAAAGTCACACGCCCTGACTCTGTATTACTTGCTATGGAAGACGGCCAGATTCACTTGAACTCTTAGAATATTGACCAATTACGCAAATTTTGTGTGTAAATATGCAAGTTTTCGTATGTCTTGTAGAGCTTCTCTTACATTAGTTCGACCACTTCTAGCGCATCCAACTTGTTTAACTGGTCGGATACAGGAATACCACTAGCTGAAGTCTCTCCTCTCTACATGTAGTCCTACCCACTAGAAGAAGCCTTCCTAGTGTCACTCTATTCCTAACTCTTGCTGCCAGCATACAACAATTGTGTTGCCTACGAATATATTGAAAGAATATAATAGAAGGCAATCTGAGTGTTTATCCTTTGATCGTTCAAGTCTTCAATTTGTTTACACCTGGTCGAAAGGAGGTAATACGCCTAGTCGGAGTCACTCCCCTCTGCATGTGGTCCTGCCCACTAGAAGGAGCTCCCTAGTGTTGACGCATTCCTCACTTTTGTTGCTAGTACGAGACAATCGAATTCGACACCGATGGTCAGATGCATTACTCTGCTCTCAGCATACTTCACTCTATACTATTTGCTTAGTTTATTCATATAAACTAAGTAAATAGTTGGGGGCTAGGATAGAGTTATTCATATAACTATATTTCGTAGTCATAATTTCATTTCTTTTTTATTTCATTTGTTTTATCTTACGAGTACTAATTGCTCAACAAGATAAATTGCGGGAAAAATAATGTTCATTTATCTCTAAAAGTAAGTCTTTACAAAGTTATTTTTATTTACAAATTACTCTATTTTGGAGGAGAGGAATAGCCAAGTTGCATTTCTTCGGATACCTTTCCTTCAATTGGCTCTACTTCTTCGATCAAGCGAGATGCCTCCTCCAATAAATAGGTGAAGTCGTGCTTAATGGGATGCAGGTTCAGATTCTGGTCGCATGCCTTGAGTTTTGCCCATGCATAGCTTAAAGTGCCCCAGATTGCATCCCTAATCGACTCCGTCTGATCAACCTTCAGAGTAGCTAGATGCTTTTCCAAAGTCTTGGCTTGTAGTAAGATCATACTCGTATGAGCAGATGTGGTCTCCTCAGTAGGAATCATCTTTTCAGCACTGAACTAATCGAGTAGATTATTCAGAAGAAGGCCACAGCCTTGAAGGTTTGCCTTCATTAACTTCATTTCTTCCTCACTACGAGTCATCACTTTAGAAAGATATTTCTTTTCGCCCATGGACTCTGCAAAAGGGTTAAAATTGGTCAAGTCAATATTCGTTGCAGTCGTAAGCTTTTCTACGACTATATGGTCTTCTACGACCACGTAGTCGTAAATCTTACTGCGACTACCTTTTGGTCGTAAGTCTTTCTACGACTATGTAGTCATAAATCCTACAACACTAGTTTATGTCAACTAGTCGAAGGTAAAGTTTTTCTTACCTGATAGCTGAGTTTCGAGCAGCTTTATCCTCTCGCCTTTCTCTTTGCTGATACGAGTAAGCTCTCCAATCACTTTAGTCTTCTCTTCAACTTCAGTGACCAGCTCACTCAATTCAATCTTTATTTCTGTTCCAAGGTTCTGGTAGTGGAGTTGGCTTTTATGAGGCTTATTGATAAGTTGGCATTTTCTTCCTTTAGCCTCTTGCATCAGCCTTCTCACTTTTTAGTGCAAAAGCTAAGACCTCTGCATCTAGCCAAGACCTGTAAAGGTTAAAGATAAACCTGAATTTCTAGTTGTGTGGTCAAAACAGAATTCGACTACATAACTTAAAAGGCTTACGATGCCACTGGCCTTTTGGAGAGTTCAACATTTCCTTGTCGTAGGAGCATCAGTTGCCTGTGGTACTCGGCCACAATCACCATGTCTTCTAGGGCTCTCTAGATAAGGAAAGGTAGTGAGAAATAAGAGACAAAGTATGAATATTCAAGTTATCAAGACTCACATTCATACTCATATGAGCAAAATTTTCGAGCACCTGCACGAAATCTCTTAGCTGGTCGAGCTCTTCAACCCTAGTCCACCACACCTTCTCGAGGTGTTCATCATCGAAGATGTACTCCTTGTTGGGAATATCATTGGGGTGTGGGACTAGGTTCTAAGTCTGACCAGAGGAAGATCCTACTATAACAGGGGATTGAAAAATGAAGAGAAGAAGTTAGGATATTCTTCTCCTTTAGTGCCTTCTTTGCTACGACCACTCCAGTGGTCATAGTCTTCATAGTTTTGGCTATAGCTTTTGTCACTGCAATGTTCATTTCTTCGACCACCTTCTCCACTGTCTTCTTGATGGCGGGCAGAGCCACAGGAGGCTTAGGTGATGGAGAGGTCAAGCTACAATCGCAAGAAGTGAATCAGTGGTTGAAAAGACAAAGGTAAAATACAGTATACATACTTGCATTTTTATACCTTTGAGTCATTGCTTTTAGCATGAATCTAGAAGAAACCTTTTTAGAGAGTGGTTTCTTTGTCTTCTTTTCCACAACCACATCTGGTTGTAGGAGAGTAAAGATCTCTTTGACCATGTCCGGTCAAGAGTCTTGAGCCTCTTCAACCACGTCTAGTCGAAGTTCTACAGCAGGAGTTGCTATCCTTTCCTTTTCTTGTCCCTCCTGATGGTCAGAATTAGCTTCGATCATCGGGATGATCTCCTTCTCGATTATAGGTTCTGCCAATGCAGCAATTTCCTTCACAAAAAACACAAAACTCTTCTAGTTTATCTTTTCAAGATACTTGATAAAGCCTTCAGGAAGGATAACTGAATTTGTTTTGATGTTATAATAGAAGGGTACTTCGATCTTAGGAGACGCTTGCTTCAATTTGGCTGCCCCTATTTGACTTGCCACGCCTATGTTCGCAATAAGTTGCTGAATAGGAGCATTTGAGGCAGCTGAAGGAAGAATTTTAAGGGGGACAACATCATCTGCACTCCCCTTTTTCTTATCAACTGTTTTAACCAATCGACACCTTTTGGCCGCAGGAGTTTTCACTCTTTCTACCTCTTCGACCACCATCAATTCGACCGCCTTGGTTGTCTTGACGAAATCTATACCAACGCTCTGCAGAAGAGGAAGATACCACTTGGTCATGCTCTATGACTAAGAAGTCTTAAAGATGAAGTCAATTTTTTAATTACCTTTAAGCGTCTTTCCCTCTCCTCAGCATAAACATCCACCAAGATGCGAGGAGCCTCCACCTCAAGCGATGGAGCCTTCTCGCAAATAGCCTTGACTCAAGAATTGATTTCCTCCAAATCAAGGTCTATACAGATAAACATGGTAGTCGATAAGAAGTACTCAGAAAATGTAACCTAGTTACGAATACGAGTACTAGTATCACTTAACGTTCTCGTAGTCCTGGGTTGAATCCGAGACTCCCGAGTACATCCACATGGGATGTGCTCGATGCATCAAGGGACTAATGCGGTGTGTGACGAAGTCCTTCACCACATGCTAGCTCGTAAGCCACTTGTCCCTCAACTCTTTGATGGTTGAGATGTAGGGGCTATTCTTATGACATCTTTGGGGGCCGAGTTTCAAAGACTGTTCTTCTCCGTGACCTTCCCGATGAAGTAGAGGCTATCTTCACTAGTCGTCTCCCAGTAGAACCATCTCTTCTTCCATCCCGACCATGAAGATCGGGTAAACATGGGGATGTAAAACTCCGTCTTCCCATAACGGAACATCAATTCACAACTCCTAGCAATCCCCGCTTGTTGGCTTATTTTGTAATAATACTGGAAGAGCTTAAGATCCGTTGGGTACCCAAATATGCTTCAAAGAGATATACGAAGATGCTGAGCATCGTGATCGAATTGGGAACCAAGTTCACCAATTTGACCCCAAAATACTCGAGAACAGCCGTCAAGAAGGGATGAGCGGGAAGACGAAGGCCACACTCACAATACGCCTGGAACACTGAAGTCTCTTTGATCTGTCCAGATAGACAGCGTTGCCCAGTGGCTTCGATCCATCTAACAAATCGCCATGGCATGATCTTCTCTGCTATCTCCAATGCCTTCACCTTGGCATGATCCATCTTCGATTCAGCACAAGTTGATGAAGACTTCGTCATTCCTTCAGGAGATTGGAAGGAATTCATGCGAGATTGGAGATTGATTGGAGGCAGAGAGCTTGAACAAGTTGGAGCAAATGGGGAAAGTGAAAATTAAAAGTCAGCCCGGTAAGTCTTTATAACAAATGCGTCGATTACTTCTCTCGAGAACTGAATGTTTGCTTTGGGAATCAAACGTTTGCTTTGGGAACTGATTCGACGGATAGCTCGAGGGAAATCGATTGCATTTTCTCTATCTGATGTCTTTCTATCTTCACAACTTAAGCGAAATTACCAAGTCGACCAAGCCAATTCCTAGTCGATAAGGGTCAAGAAGGTCTTTGCTTTTGACATTCTTTATCTATGACCATGCTTAGTCAAATAAGTTATTTTCACATGAAGTTGGGGGGCTAGATGACGAGGATAGAATAATCCTCAAATTATTACATCATTATATTCCTTGAATATACCCCTTATCGATAAGAGGTAAATATGGCAGGATGGTCGTAAGCTTTTCTACGACATATAGTCGAAAGTTCTTCTACGATCGTATAGTCATAAATCATACTGCGACTACCCCTTTTCCGTAAGTCCTTCTATAACCATATAGTTGTAAGTCTTACTGCGACTATCCCATGGTCGTAAGTCTTTCTACGACCATGTAGTCGTAAGTCTTACTAGGACCACTATGTGGTCATAGGAATATCTACGACGAGTCCATCTCCAACCAACTTGTCTACAACTATGAACTACACTGTCAGTTCACCTGACAAGGTGGTTAGAACGTGCGTTAGTCTGTCAGTTCACCTGACAAGGTGGTTAGAACGTGCGTTAGTCTGTCAGTTCACCTGACAAGGTGGTTAGAACGTGCGTTAGTCCACTAACCGCACACGATCTCTCTCTTACAACAACTGCTATATGGTGAACGGCCTCTTATGTCTCTCTGATAGTAACTTCCATTAGGTGATTGTCATCTGAAGTGTCAAGACGTCTTTCGATGTGAAACAACTGTCGTCGCTTCACCGGCTATATAAAGGTTAATGTCGAAGGGAGAGGGGGAGATTGGGTGAATCATTCACACAAGATAGCACAAGCTATTCGTGTAATTCTCTATTGTAATCCACTTTCTAGCAACTAGGAATCACACTGGATGTAGGGTTATTTTTCTCTTAGGAGAAGGCCCAATTCAGGATAAAGTTTCCTGTGTCTCTACTCTGCATGTGCATACACTAGGTCTTCTAAGAGTTCCCCTAAATTCAAACAAATTATACATATGTTTGATATTAAGACATTGACAGGTCCCCTTCATGACCTTGGCAGCAGTGGCAGGCGATGTCCTAGCTCAGCAGGAGGCGATGTCCTTAGTAGGTTGTGCAAGCTCGGCAGCGAACCAACAGGTGTAGCATGCGGTAGGGTCCACTATCCTGCCAAGAAGAGCGAGCTTGGTAGGAACGTAAGACATGCCAAGCACAGCCAAATTGATAGGTGGCTGGTGTGCTTAACCAGCTCAATAGGCACTCACCTACCCTTGTCGCTCACCAGCACGATCTGACGCGCATAAATTCCCCCGTGCGCCACTCTCTCACCCGAAGCTCCCAAGTGAGCTCATTTTCTTTCTTGTCGAGCGAAAGAGAATCGACGAAGAAGAAAGAAAGAAAGAGGAGAAGATAGTTTCAATTAGTTAGTTTGTAAAAGTGTAGATCTGGTGGAGACCTTCAAGAAGAGGCATGTTTCATTTGTATGCGACAATGTGCTTAATATGACATTAGCGTTTAATTTGTGTAATGGTGGTTTGGTAGTATGAAATGCACTTGGTAACTATAGTTGATATATGTATTTAGTTCACGTGGATAATATTTTGTAATTAGCCATGTTAATGACATATTAGTGTCGATAATGATGATATTTTGTAATTAGCCATGTTGAAGAAATGTGCACTATTATTTTTAGTAAACTCAGTGTCTTTGCAATTTATAAAATATGTATGTACGTATATACATATATATATGTATTGTTGTGGTGAGATTAAAAAAATATAGGAAATGATGATAAGATTGCAGTAATGTGCATTGTTATTTTTAGTATTTGTGTGTGTATGTATATATGTGTACATATATACATGCATATATGCACATGTCCATAGACATAATTGATAACTCAGTTATGAAGATGCGCATGGTCATTTTTTTTGTTATATTCACTTGTATTTAGCATTATCGAAAACAAGGAGATTTTGTCTTAGTAGTTACCGATGAACCATGATTTGTAAGGCCAATATGTTGTAGAAATCATTTATGTCGTTGTTTCAATAAAGTAATGGTTTGCAATGTAACTTTCCATACATTTTAATTAAGTTAGAGTCGTTATGTCGCCACATTTGTTTCTGTAACTTTTACATAAAGACTGACATATTCTTTTTCTGTACTGCAGGAAATAATCGTTGGTGATGACGATGAGCGAGGTACATTGCTAGATTCATCTTGGGATAGCCAACGTCGTTGTCGAGCATGGTTGAGCGGTGATTGGCTGCCCACCTTTGTTCTTCGGTGTCCTCGGGAGGACTGGCCTCTTGGTGATTGCTATGTGTTCCAATTCTATGGTAGGCTAAGTTACTACCCATAGTGAGGATGTCACACATTGGGCACTCTTTTGCGTTGGACTTGCCATTTCTGCGACGCTCATTGACTGGTGTAGGCTAGAGATTCACACATTTCACTTTCGTTGGGGGGGGGAGATGACCATCACCTTGTAGAATGTTGCTTACCTTAACGGCCTTCCATACGGGGTCAAGTCGTGGTTCCCTCCAAATTAATCGATTAGAGGTTATGTCTACTGCAGATGTTTGGTCATCTCATTCCAAACAGGATCCCGGTTGTGCCACATTTGTGGCTATGATGATACATCCACTGTCCAGCAAACACACTGCCAGAAGTTGTGAGGTCCCACCTAGTTCCTTACCTACTCTTCTTGTTCGGGTGGGTCAAGTTTCCTATGACTCTGGAAGATTAGGTGTACCCTAACTATATCCACCACACAGAGTCCTCGGTTGACGCTGAGCTTGGTGACACTACTACAGAGAAGATTATATTGGACGTCTAATCATAGACGGTTCTATAGAATATGTTAGTGTTAAGTTGCAGCGTAGTTATCTCAGATAGTTTTAGTAGCATGACTGTCTATGTTGCAACCGATGATAAGAACTGTCAGTGATGGTCTACTTATCATAGATAGTTTTTCACACAAATCGTCTATGATACATCACAGACAGTTTGTATTAAAAATTATCTGTGATGTATGGACTTATTACAGATGATTTTTGTGAAAAGTTGTCAGTGATACATCAAAATGGTTTTTATAAAAACCATCTATTATGACCTACTTATCACAGACAGGTTGTGAATGGAAGCATATGTGATATTCACTGTGATATTTTGGGAAAAGAGGTCAATATTTTGGGACTTGCCTTATTGGGAGCACTTAGAAGTTCGCAATTGCATCGATGTCATGCACGTAGAGAAGAATGTATGTGATAGTTTGATTGGTCTCTTACTGAACATTTCTGATAAAACAAAGGATGGTGTTAACGCAAGGCGTGACTTAGTCGCTATGAACATTAGGACCGAGTTAGCACCGATAGAGACCGATAAAGGCCGGACGTACCTTCCCCCAGCATGCTACACTCTGTCTAAGTCCGAGAGAACTGAACTGTGCCAGTCCTTACATGGTGTGAAAGTTCCATCCGGTCACTCCACAAGCATGAAGAAACTTGTTTCCATGGAACATTTGAAATTAATTGGCATAAAGTCTCACGACTGTCATGTGCTAATGACACAAATGCTACCTGTTGCAATTAGAAGTATTTTGCCGAACAAGGTTCGAGTGACAATCATAAGGCTATGTTATTTCTTCAATGCAATTGCTCAGAAGGTCATTGATCTAGATGGACTAGATGCTCTGCAAACCGAGGTGGTGACAACTCTATGTCATCTAGAGATGTATTTCCCTCCATCATTTTTTGATATCATGGTCCATCTCATTGTCCACCTTGTGAAAGAGATAAAAATATGCGGCCCCGTATTTCTACGTCATATGTACCCTTTCGAGAGGTACATGGGAATTCTGAAGTCCTATGTACACAATCGATCTCGACCGGAGGGTAGCATCACCGAAGGTTATACAACAGAAGAGGTCATTGAATTCTGCATCGGCTACATGGCTCAGATAGAGTCGATAGGTGTACCTCTATCTCGTCACGAGGGGAGGCTAGAGGGTATCGGGACTATCGGGAGGAAAGCAATAACTCCGGATCAAAATACGTATGCTCAAGCCCATTTCATGGTTTTACAACACATGACTGAAGTGACCCCATATATTGAAGAGCAAAAGGACATGCTACGTCAGGAGAATGCAGGCCAGTCAGAAGTTTGGATCATGAGACAACACAACCGTCAGTTCAACGAATGGTTCAAGGCGCAATTGACTAGGAGGTCGTCAATTGAAACACTACAATGGTTGGCAAAAGGGCCAAAATTTAGAATTGTGACATGGCAAGGATACGACATTAATGGCTACACATTTTATACAACAGATCAAGATAGAAAGAGCACAGTGCAGAACTCAGGTGTCCGCATGATGCCTATGATGCGCACGGCAGTACCGCCGGCCCAAGCTTGTACTACGGACTTGTAGAGGAGATTTGGGAGCTTGACTACGTAATTTTCAAAATTCCTCTATTTCGGTGCCGTTGGGTCCAACTCCCACGGGGTGTAAAGGTTGACAAGTAAGGCGTCACTACCGTGGACCTCGAATGTGTAGGATACAAAGACGAACCATTCATACTCGCGAGGCAAGTTGTTCAAGTATTTTATGTAACCGACCCGGCAAATAAGAAGCGTCATGTAGTTCTTCAGAGAAAAAGAAGGATTGTCAGGGTTGAGAATGTTGTGGATGAGGAAGAGTACAATCAATTTGATGATTTGCCTCCATTTGGAGATGGTATCAGGCTCGAGGAAGAACAAGGCGATGAAGCAAGCTATATGCATGTCAATCATCGTGAACGACTTTATTTAAAATGATATAACCAAGTGTAATAAATTATGTAACTATGAAATAGTTATATTGGTTATGCTTGTGTTTTTCATAATGTATCTATGTTCCATTGTAATTATAAAATGACTCAGGAACTAAGAAATAGTTATATTTATGGTTATGCTTGCGTTTTTCATAAATGTATCTATGTTCCATTGTAATTGTAAAATAACATAGGAACCTAGCTAGCTGCGGGTATGAACTATCACAGGCGGTTCTATCGATAAAACCGTTTGTGATAATTGCATATCATAGACAGTTCTATCTATAGAACCGTCTGTGATAATTTGGATATCACAGACGGTTCTATATATAGAACCGTCTGTGATAATATTATATCACAGACGGTTATATTTTTAGAACCGTCTGTGATAGCGCCCCTATAAATACCCGCAGCTAGGTCTGCGGAGTCCGCACTTGCGCACTCTCTTGTCTCCACTCTCCAGCGCCTAGGTTTTGGTCCCTCCCACCGCCGTTCCCTCCCGACGCCCCTCGCTCCCACCGCCGGTCCCTCTCGACGCCGCTCCCTCCGATATGTTAGCTTTACGATATATGCTTGATATATTAGTTTTACGATATATGCTTGATATACTTGATATGTTAGTTTTACGATATACTTGATATACTTGATATGCTTGATATACTTGATATACTTGATATGTTAGTTTTACGATATATACTTGATATGTTAGTTTTACGATATATGCTTGATATGTTAGTTTCACATGTTAGCTTGCTAAATTGTAGCATATAATATATCCTGTTTATCCAGAAGGAAGTGACACTCCAGTTTATCCTGTTCGATGAACTTTGTTTAGGCCTTCAAAGGGCATAAAGCAAGTAACACACTCCAAAGTATCTGGTTCAATGAACTGGATACTCTAGTTTGTGTTATTTGCTTCATAGAACTTTGTTTAGCTCACTTGTTAGCTACAAGGTCTATTTGGAAGGCCCATAGCTCACTGCAGTTAGTCAATCGTTAGAACTTTGTCAAAGGGCATGAAGCAAGTGACACACTCCAGTGTATCTTGTTCAATGAACTTGATACACTGGTTTGTGTCATTTGCTTCATAGAGCTTTGTTTAGTCTATTTGGAAGGCCCATAGCTCACTGCAGTTAGTTTTTTCTTAGAAGAGAGATGGCGTCCACACAGTCTTCGTCGTCGTCGTCTGGGTCTCACGCTCCCAAGATTGCGAAAACTAAGCGTGGTCGAGGAGTATCGAAAAGGCCAGAGGGCCGAATGACCATCACGGTGGTCTCTCCGAATGGAGTCCCTCTAGAACCGACGAAAGCAGCGTCATCATTTCGGACTACCTGCGGGATAATTGGAAGGCAACGGGTCCCCATCACCATAGCAAGCTGGAAAGATTTGACAAAGGATCATAAAAATTAGCTATGGGAGGAAATTACAAATTCGTTCGAGATCCCAGCAGAAGTACAGGGACTCGTGCAATGGCAGGCGTTCCTCGCGATGGGAAAAGCATGGAAGAATTTTAAGAGCACTCTTGTGACAAAGTACGTGGCCAAGGATGTCACGCCCTTCACGAAGTATCCTTTCGTGTCGCCAGAAACATGGGAGGCTTTTGTGCAGATGAAGACAACGACCGAATTTGAACAACAAAGTGCGACACACAAGGCTCTCCAGTCACAAAACACGCACCCTCACAGACTCGACACCGCTGGGTACGCGGGTAAAATCCCGCAATGGAGGATGCAGGATGAGGTCGCAATTTGATCGGAGGCCTCTTCGCCATTTGCCGGGATCGCAAACGAGCGCGCTCGAAACTGGTTAAGAGCGAGGTCATCAACCACATCTTCGAGTGTCTCTTTCAAAAACCCCACAGATGAGGAAGTGTCACAACGCATGGTAAGATATGTTAAACTATATAGTTGTTAACACCTCTTGAACTTTATGGGTTCAAAAATAAAATGATTATTTGCCTCTTGCAGCAATCATTGACTACCGAATCTTCTCGTGGCTCCTTTGAAGAATATAGGGAGAGAGATTTACTATCACAGGCCTTGGGAAAGAAGGAGCACCCAGGTCGCACACGAGGCATGGGGGTTTATGTACCTTGGAGGCACAGATTCCCAGATTACTCCGAGACATATAGGAGTAGGAAGAGATCCAAGGCGTACCGCAACGAACAAATAAAACAGGAGCTTTGTGCTCAACTTGAGGAACAACTATCTGCCTCACTTCAAGAGCAGACTGCCTCACTTCAAGGAGAGATAGATTCATTGCGGGAAGAACTGAGACAAGTCCGCAACCAATCGCAACCCACTCCTACTACTGCGGTACCCAGTCCCCCTCAATGTCGCAGTAGCTGCGCGTCCACACCAATTTCTGAATATAGCGATGCCCACTTACCTATTGATGACATTCAGGTAATGTACCTCTTTAGAATGGTACATAAATCTCTCTAGTGGACGTCTTAACTCATCTTGTGTCGTTATGTAAGAGCCCATGCCTTGCAGTCTCAAAGTCAGGCTTGTTGGCTCTATTCCTGTTGACGCTGAGCGCGGCATGGTGTATCCATTGCTGCCAGGGACGCTGGTGCATGGTGTACAAGTAGACACCGGTTTCATAAAGGTCCAGATGGACATGATTAATGATATTTTTAAGACCGTCCCTCTTGAGAAGCCCCCAAACGAAGAGATTAAGACATTAGGGGATGTCGTCCACACATTCATTCAGTGGCCCAAGAGGGACATCGTCCTCGACATGTCCGTGCCACAATCTTCACATCCAGTGGCCCAAGAGGGACGTCGCCCTGGACCTGGCACATCGGCTCCGGTGGCTCCACCTCCACCTCTAAAACCAGTAAAGTCTGTTGCATCGGCTCCCGCCGAAACGCCACTGAGAACATATCATAAGCAAGGCTCCAGGGCTCATACGAAGAAAACTAAGCCGCGTTCCGTGCCATGGAAGTTTATTCTAGGAGTGTCATTGGTGCCCGAGTCACAATTATCCCAGCTTGGTTTGATTTGCAATACATTGCATGCCTGGTACATGGAGAAGTCCAGCATGAAGCCAATCCGGCAGAGTGCATTCACTCTGAAATATAACGAGACGCATTTCCTCCACGACTCGGGCTATATCGTCGTGACATTCGAAGATTTATTCTTACTATTCAATCTCGACGAACTCGACACCTCACTTCTACGATGCTGGACACTGTAAGTGTATTGTACAATGAAGTTCTACATTCATGTTATACAGATAAATGTCATTACTCTTTCTTTATGTATAGATACATGATCCAAGAAGTCCGGCGATCGCGACGACCGGTGGGTTTCCTCGACCCTCACTTGGTCTCTGAGCAATCTATCAATGCAGATGCATCCTTCGTGCAAGTTACATAACGAGGGGATTGATTGCTCACAACGACAAGGAGTACGTCATGGTACCCTTCAACCAAGGGTAAGTGCTTCACTAGTTGCCACACATATGTTTCATTTATACTTTACATGCAGCATGAACTTAGGATTAATCATTATGGTGACACACATGACTAGGCATCACTGGATTTTGATTGTGATTGTACCAAAGTGGAGCAAGGTAATACCTTGATTCCCTCCTTAGGAGCAACCACGACTTCAGTCGTGTGCAAGAAGTACTTAACAGGTAAACTCATTTCCTCCATACATAACTCTATTGTAATATTTCTTTTGTTCGCCACGGCCGAGGCTAACTTTTTTGAATCACGTAGGGCGTTTGCCGATTATGTTGCCCAAGGAGGAAGACACGACAAATCCAGTGACACGCTACGACACAACACGCGATTTTCGGTACCCGCTACAACACAACAATCCTATATCATACTTTGTTATAATGCCTCTAGAATTGACAATACCGATGTATGTAATTCTATTTTTGCAGTGCCACCAGCAGCTACAGGGCAACATATGTGGATTCTACGTTTGCCACCATATGAAGGAAATCATGGATACTAAGATCAATGATCCAGAGGTTTGTCTGGTCCTTCCAATAATTGTTATTTTTCTGATTATATATATGTATATATATTTACACACACATGCTAATTAATGACTTAACGTTGCTCCTAGCAACAGCGGGTGGACTTCAACGAAAGTGCATATGATCTTGACAATCTCATCGACATTCATGCAATCATCTCCCAATTCTTGCTAGCAGAGGTCATAAATAAGAGGGGAGAGTTCCATGCCGGCAATGGTGATAATTAGATGTTGAAACATTTGACTCAATTGTACAAATCAAACAATTCCTTCGATTTAATTCATTTGTCAGATTTTGTGTAACGATTTTCATTCTATATATGTATGTGATCAGCTGGCAGTTTCTTACATTCATCTGTGTATCGAATTTTGTTGTAATTTACCTTGAGTTGCAATTAACTTATATCTGTCATTTATCTGTAATCTGCTTGCTTGCTTGCTTTCAGAGGGCATGGCTAGCATATCCTGAGGCTAGCCAAAAAACAGCAAATAAAATGGTTGATGCACTTGCTATCACAGACGGTTTGTTGTTAAAAACCATCTGTGATACAATATCATAGACGGTTTCAAAGAGTGTCGTCTGTGGTATGAATGATATCACAGACGGCCTTTATTACTAACCGTCTGTGATATGTACAATATCATAGACGGTTTTTATTGCTAACTGCCTGTGATATTGTGTATATCACAGACGATGTTTATAAAAAACCATCTGTGATAGTCGAGTATCACAGACGGTGTTTATAAAACACTGTCTATGATACTCGACTATCACAGACGATTTTTTTTTATAAAAAACCGTCTGTAATGTGAGTTATCACAGACAGCTTGGGAGCCGTCTGTGATAACCACCTACTATCACTGACACCTAAACACTGACGGTTCAGGAACCGTCTGTGATGACGGTTCCGAACCGTCTATGATAGGGCTGTCTGTAGCAGTGGTAGCATAAGAAAGATTGAATGTTAAGACACCTTACTGATTCTATCTAGTGAAGGAACTTTGATACCATGTTTGTAGGCTTTGGTGCAGAACTGAGAAATATAAGGATCGGATTGAATATAGATGGAATGAATCCTTTCAGTAACATGAGCAGCCAATAAAACACTTGGCCTGTGAATCTATGTATCTACATCCTTTCTTCTTGGCTGTGTATGATGCATAAATATATTTTGATGTCACTACTTATCCAAGGGCTGAAGCAACCTAAAAATGATATTGATGAGTACCTAGCACTATTGGTGAAAAAAATAAGAGGTACATATATAGGATGCAGACAAACAAGAAAACTTTACTTTGCGCGCTATGTTGTTCTGCACCATCAATGATTTTCAGCCCTTGGTAAACTATGGGGCTTGAGTACAAAGAAGCCAAAACCCGTTCTCACCACTTAGATGATGCCAAGAGTGTGTGATTGAATAACTCACGCAAAACTAGGTACATGTGTCACCATAGGTTCCTTCTCAAGTATCACCTATACCGTAAGGTGAAGAAATAATTCAATGGAAAGGAGAATGGTTCAACTCCAAGCCTATTAGAGGGAAAGTGGTCTATGATATGGTAAAGGATATCAATGCTGTGCTTGGAAAGGAACATAAATTGAGGACGCATCAGAAGAATATTTGAAAGAAAAGAACAACTTTTTAGGACTTACCTTAGTGGGAACACTTTGAAGTTTACCACTGTATCAATGTCATACACGTGGAGAAGAATGTTTGTGATAGCTTGATTGGTCTCTTACTAAATATTCGTGACAAAATAAAGGATGGTGTCAATGCACGACGTGAATTGGTTAATATGAACATAAGGACCGAGTTAGCACCAAAAGAGTCCAATAAGGGTTTAATGTACCTTTTTCTAGCTTGTTGCACTCTATTTAAGGCTGAGAGAAATAAACTGTGCCAAAGCGTACATGGTATGAAAGTTCCATCTGGTTACTCTGCCAGCATGAAAAAACTTGTTTCTATGGAAGATTTAAAATTAATTGGTATGGAGTCTCAAGATTGTTATGTGCTGATGACACAAATATTTCCTGTTGCAATTAGAACCACCACGTAGGTCTTCATGGAAATAGAAGGATTGTCGGAGTTGAGAATATTGTGGATGATAGGGGATAGTACAATCAATTTGATGAGTTGCCTACTTTCGGAGATGACATTATGAATGAGAAAGAACTTAGTGAGGAAGCTGTCTATGATATGTCGGATATCACAAATGATTATTTTTAAAACTGTCACATATGGTTTTTTGTATTAGCCATTTGTGATAATATTCTTCTATATACACAGACACTTAGGGCGAAAACCTAACTCATTACTCCTGCGCACACTTATGTTTTCCTCAACACACCCACACCTTCTCAGCTTCCTTTGTTGCCTGATCCAGGCCAGCTCAGCTTCCTCTGCCGCCGCCCTCCAGCTCTCTTCATCATCTCTTGGTTTGTCTGCTGCCTCCCTCCAACTCTCTCCGACGTCTCTAGGTTAGTGCGCCGCCTCCCTCCAGCTCTCTACCACCGACGGTTTTACCCTAGTGCTCGCTATACCACGCTGGTGCTCGCTACCTCTCATGGATTAGGGTCTAGTCTATATACAGTGCTAGTTCATACACATGCAGTGCTAGTTCATATATGGTCAGTACTATATATTGGTCGTATATGTAGTACTAGTTCATATATATCATTTAAGATGTTTGAGTCCTGTGTTGTGAGTTATTATTCGATGACTTGTTTGAACTATTCAATCTTGACGCCCTCGATGCCTCACTTCTACGATTTAGACTTTGTAAGTATGTACAATCATGTTCTACATTCATGTAATATCGATAAATATAATAACTCATTGCTTATATATAGATATATGATGCAAGAAGCCCGACGATCGTGAGAACTGATGAGTTTCCTCGACCCACAGTTGATCTCTGAGCAATACATCACCTAAGACGCATCCTACGTTGAAAATTACATCATGACATAATTGCTTAATTAGAGCAACAAGGATTACACGTTTGTGCCCTACAACAAAGGGTAAGTGCTTCACTAGTTGCTACACAAATTTCATTTGTACTTTCTGCACAACACAAACTTAGGTTTAATAACCATAGTAACATACATGTGTAGGTGGCACTAAATCCATATAATTGTTGTACCAAAGTGGAATAAGGTAATACATCTTGATTCCCTACTCAAGAATAACCACAACTTCACCTTTGTGCAACAAACACTCGACAGGTGTACTCATTTCCTTCATTGATAACTCTATTGTAGTTTTTCCTTCGTTTGCAATGGACAAGGATAACCTTTTAGAATCACGTAAGTCGTTTAGCATCTATGTTGCCAGGGGAGGGAGACACAAGGAATCGAGCGCCATACTGTAACACAAGACGTGATTTTCAGTACCCGGTATAACATAATAATACTATATCATACTTCATAATAATGCCTCTTGAACTGACTATCCTATGTATGTAATTCTATTTTTGCAGTACCACCAGCAGCTACGAGGCAACCTGTGTGCATTCTATGTTTCCATCATATGCAGGAAATCATGAGTGCTAAGACAAATGATACAGAGGTTTGTCAATCTTGCAATAATTATTACTAATTATCAAATTATATGTATATGCTCACTACTTTACTCCTCCTAGCGGCAGGGCATGACAATCAAATCATGTTCATTCAATCTGAACAAACTCTCAAATGTTCAAGGACGGCTCTCCACCTTTTTGATGATGGAGGTCATTGACTCGAAAGGAGAATTTTACTTTGGCGACATCGATTAATACATGTTCAAACATTTGATTCAATTGTAATTCATTTAATTGTAATTCACTTTGAGTTGTAATTCAATTGTAACTCTGGCGACAATATATGAACATTATTTTGTAATTAATTTTGAGTTGTAATTCACTTTAAGATGTAAATCACTTTGAGTTGTATTTTACTTATCTGTCATTTAACTGTAATCTTCTTGCTTATTTTTAGAGAGTATAGCTAGTATTTCCCGAGGCAGCTAAAACATAATTTTTTCAGCTATACAACGAACTATTACAGATGATTTCTAACAGAAAACTGTCAGTGATACATAGGGCATCACAAACTTTTTTGTATTAGCCATCTGTGATATGTCGGATATTACAGACAATTATTTTTAAAACCATCTGTATTGTTACTTATCGTAGATGGTTTGGGAGCTGTCTGTGATAACTATCTGTTATCATTGAAGCAATAAATCAAACAGTTTAGAAACCATCTCTGATGAGGGTTACAAGCCGTGTGTGATGACCCAATGTTTGGTAGTGTGTGGTCCCATTGTACAGTTGGAGCTCAACTTTACTGTGCATGACCTGAAGGGGTTTGTGCGATAGCTCACAGCGTGCTATAGGCGAGCTGAACCTCGTCGTCTGCTACATCTTATTGCAATTGTGGTCGTCGGAGCACTTCCCTATTGGTTGATCATACTTTCAGGTTAAGGTGCACTGTTACTGGTTGGAGGCACAGTTTTAGTAGGTGCTACCAGCATCAGGTCGACCTCTCCTAAACCTCTCCTAAGACCTGTTCACTTGTAAGTGAAATAATTTGCTAGCTCTTTTTTGTATAGTCTATTGCATTAATTTCTAAGTCGCGTACAATTCCTTACCTTTTTGTTTCCATACTGAAATAACTGTTGCGTACCATGCCTTCTTTTGTAGGCAAATGAATGAGGGATAAAAGAGCGACAACTGGAAGCAGACACATCTGTCGTGGACCACGACCTGGGAGCAGTTTGCGAAGATACAGGTCGAGCAAGAAAGACAAATGTATGACCAGATATGTACACTACATAATTACAGTGGTATGTATCACGCACCCAAAGCAGACTAACAGGGCCCCCTCCACACCCCAATGGAGGCCAAGCACGTCGACAGGTTGGCACTCGGCCTGGATTGATATCGTATGACATGACAAAACAATATGGTAGAATATTTCAAATTCGTATTTGTACTGTACTAATCATGCATACATGACTAAAATATTTTGTCCTTAGTTGCAGTATGACCGGCACCAACTGTTCTTAGTGAATTGACAGCACGCGCAGGCTTTTCTTAGTGACTTGATAACACGCACTAGCTTTTTTCAGTGTGTTGACAGTACACACCAGGTTTTCTCAGTGCATTCACAACAAGTGTCAGCTATCCTCAGTGACTTGATAACGTGCACCAGCTTTTCTTAGTGAGGTAGTCTTCGGTGCCACCTTTTCTCAGTGAATTGATAACACGCGTTAGCTTTTTTTATTGAGTTCATAGTTCGTGTTGGCTTCTATCAGTGAATTGACAATATGTACCAGCTTTTCTCAGTGAATTGACAATGACATGACCTTTCCTATGCCCACAAGATTATCTCTCGTGGATGTCAATGCACTTTCTTTTTAGAAAATTTACCCCCAAATACTACGCATTGACCGCCTATAAAATCTAGCTAGACTCCACGACTAGAGCCAATCCTCCACTCAAACTGATCTCAAAAATAGGGGGAGAAGGGAGAAAGAAGAGAGGACAGGTAGAGAACGTCACTCTGTTGGGGTTAGAGATGTCGAACTTCAGAGAGATGCACTAGAAGTGGAAGTGGATTGTTAAGAAGAATGGATCCTACCCTGATAATTCTTGCAAGGATGCATCTATGCCACTGAAGTTTCCATGCCCATAGTATGATTGCGGTAATCCGGCACAGATCATTCGATCAACACATTGAGCCATCACACTCATGCGCACTACACGTACAACAATAACCGTGTAAGTGAATTTCATGTGTTGATAAATCATATTGCATATTTCATTTAACATATCGCTAACCTTCTCCGTGCATGATGGTAGGCATTGAGCATTGCTACTTTTTCCAATAGACTGATGGCCCAGAGTGGTATGACATGGCGTTCATTGAGAAAAAAAAATACATACACAACTACTCAGTGGCACCTAAGACTTCACCCATTGCAAACCTTACACCCTAGAAGACAAGGGAAAGGCCGAGAGGTGGGAACACAAGGGAAAGGTGCCGGTGGCCCTCGATGCCTGTGTTGAATGAGAGGTTATTTTGGACTAGGACAAGCTTGTACATGTCCTAGAAACTGAGTACTAGATGGCCATCATGAAAGCCAAGGCCCTAGGGAAGACAAGTGAAAGACATCGATAGACCTGAATGCATAGGACGTATGACCATAA
Source organism: Dendrocalamus sinicus (assembly GCA_036346575.1). Classification (NCBI taxonomy): domain Eukaryota; kingdom Viridiplantae; phylum Streptophyta; class Magnoliopsida; order Poales; family Poaceae; genus Dendrocalamus; species Dendrocalamus sinicus. Next base: position 14,896,229 of record CM070644.1, read on the forward strand.
GCCTGACTTCTTTTCCATCCCTAGTATTTTTATTTGAAAAGGCACACATGTATCTTAGTTGTAGTTCGGGTTAATGGTTCGTGCATGTTGCCATTTGTATCGTAGTAGCGTTAGACAAACATATGCACCTAATCAAATACTACGCGCCATGTAATTCGCACTTTCATTATGAAGTGTTATGTCAAACTCGAAATGGTAAATTACTTAATGGCAACGTGACGCACACTAGTCAAATTTGAACATTAATAGTTAGCTATTGTTAGCTACTAAAAACACAAAAACGCGAGAAATTTTTTGTGAATCATACATTTTTCGTTACTACATTATTTTCAATAACGTATTATTAAAAAAATCATCTAAACTGCAACCTGCCATGCCAGATACTGCCGTCGCTATCGCCGATTATGGCCAACCCTTCCTGCCGAGCACGTGCGTCTTCGGTAGGAACTGCCGAGCTCCTGAGGCGCAGCAGGATGGTGGGGCCCATCACCTGCTGTGACGGTTCGTTCGCTGCCGAGTTGGAGTGACCTGTTGAGTTGGCGCACTCCTCCCAAGCTGGGGTAGCGCGGTGTTGCTGCCAAGGTCAGGGAAGAGACTAAATTTACAGAAATATGTGTCTGAGAATTAAATTTGAAAAAAATTAGCTGCAGTACTAGATATGTGAAGAACTCATGTACATGAATCGTGCAACGAGTGAGACCAATCTACTGTAATTGTCAGGGGAACTCTTTTTGTTGGAGGGATGGAGCACCAAATTTTGAATGTACTCCTACTTTCTGATGAAGTAACCATTTTCAAATTGAACAAGATCGGCATAAAACGGATTGAAAAATGTATCCAACAGGATAAGAATCTGATTTGGATTTTGCGATGAGATCCATATTCGAAATTGAAACAATATGAAATGCGAATATGGCTTGTTATTTTATGTTAGCTATCTATCTGAATGCTTCCTGAGGTTAACTTAATATATTGCAATAGTTAATTCTGTTGTCTACAGGGGCCAAAGGTCATTATTTTGTAGCCACTAGCTGAATGCTCGTGCGTTGCTACGGATTTAAAAAAATTAGAACAATTTGTATGCACGTTCCAACAAATTTTACCACCCGTTAGTTTTAGAACATGTAGTATGATAAAATTTTAAAATCCGTAGCAACGCACGGGCATTCAGCTAGTATTACCGTGCAGAGAGAGTAGCATTGGAATTGACCTATCATCATTTTTGTTTTCACTTAACAAAGCAGAAGAAAAACACACACCATTAATGAAATGATAACTTCATAATCTGAATAACCATCCTCCCATCTCACTATCTTTTACAAATGAAAACCGGGGCCAAGCTGGCCTAGTGCCAACGCCCTCGGGTCCATGCCGGTGCACGCACCGCACCGACTCCAGCCAACTCCAAGCGTCGGAGCCAGCCAGCCCCCACCGCACCCGCTTGTCGTTCCGCTGTTTTCATCCCGCCGACCCCCTTCTGCTCTGCTCCCCCCACCCTGCCGAACGCCACCAACCCACCACACGACGCCCCCTCTCTACTTCTTGCTTTTGCTCCACGCCGCGCCGCTCGATCGCCCGCCCACCTAACCTCCTTCTGCGATCTCGTCCCCCCTAGCGAGACCCAAATCTGGTGGCCCCTTGCTCACGCGCGAGGCTGTACAATCGATGGTGTCCGCCGCGGCGTAGGCGGGCGTGCTCGCGGCCTGTGTGGTGCTGTTCGTCCCCATGGGGCTCGCGGGCTGGCACCTCAGCCGCAACAAGGTGCTCTTCTTCTCTGGTGCGCTCTTCGTCTCCCTCGCCGTTGGCGTCCACCTCTCTCCGACGTCCCTCCTCGCCCCACCTCCTCGCCTCCTCCTTCCTCCCCACCCCGCGTGCATCGTGCATCCGTTCTGCACCGCGTGTCGTGGGCGCACACCGCGCGTCGGGAATGTAAGGGCGCGCGCGACAGGAGGGGCAGGGGCGTGGGGAGGTGAAGCAGAGAGGAAGCGGAAGCAAGCGGAGCAAGAGGGGAGGGAGGCGAAAGAGGCCAGGTAGAAGAGGAGGTGGGAGATGTAACTGTTAGTGGAAGTGGCGAGGAGGGGTAGTTAGATATGAAAGAGAGGGGAGGGATGTTAAATAGATGGTCAAGATTTCAGTATTCAGATCAGACGGTTGAGAAGAGAGGAAGGAGAATGCACCAACCACCAATTCAGACTTATTAAATAGTAAAGATATATACAAGTTGCATTCAACCAAATTGAACAGACATATTATTCGTATTGGTATTTCATATTCATATGATTAGTACCAAATACAAGAATATTCAAATTATATTTGCATTTGATGAATATTGGATCCGTTTTCATCCCGATAGCACAATTTGTTCGCTCTATTTTAGATAATGGTGAAAATAAGGGGCGCCCATCGCTATTCATCGCCAACTGCGGTAAAGCAGAAAAAAATAATGAGGTATTCAATTCCCTTCATTCCATGGCATGGAGGTATAATAGTGTGCTTCTATCTTTTGTAACAGCAAACTTGAGTGCAACATAACAAGACATGGGGAACACCTTGTCCCACCTGTCCATGGGTGGGCCAAACATGTCCCGCATGTACATGTATCCACAAATAATAAATTTTGATTCCTCTCCCCTTCCATCATGCTAGTGCGGACTAATCCTCTGCCCTAGATGCCAATCGACAAACCATCACATTTGCAGTTGCACACCTCTCTTTCACCCTGTAGATAACGAATTGGATGTTACTCCATAAAAAAAAAATCAAAAGATGACTATACAACATTGAAACAGATAATTAAGAGGATTAGTGCAGTACAACAATTACAGCACGTTATGTATGTACTGCATACGGAGCACAAACTAGTCTGCCTACGTTATTGAGGCATGTGCACTGCGAGGGGGCCCCACGGAAGGATGGATGGATCATCCGGCCGGTCCAGCGAGGGCGAGGCCTAGGCAAGACTGGGCGCACTAGCCACCCTAGGGGTGGGAGGGAGCGATTTCTGTAGCGGCAAAGGGGAAACGGGCGGATGGAGGGGCCATCATGGCATCATACCGCTCATAGTATACGCGCCGCGAACCCCACCGTAGACCACGTCCAGGGCGCAGACTCCCTCTCGAGGCGTGCAGCTGTCGGAAGTGAGGCGCAGCAGCGGTCGCCCGATGCATCGACGCCTTCATCATCGCCGCCATCATGCCGTCCAAGCCAAAGACCACACGCAGTGGCAGCAGCAAGGAGCATGCAGGCAGCGAGCCTCCCCTGACTGGTGGGCCCCGCCCCATGCGGATATAGTAGTAGCAACAGTGCAGCATAGTACATTGAAGTGAATATTGCACGGACGATTGTTTTTTCTTTATCTTTAGTCACTTTTTTATATTGTAATTTTAGATAATTGAGAGTGTAACTTTAATAGAAGGAATTAATACACTGTAATTTTAAATAACTAAAAATATAACTTCAAATAACCGAGAGATAAAAATATTTCAGTCGACCTTACAATAGCAAAACCTTTAGTAGGTTGGTAAACTATCTGCCACTACGCACGCACTCGTCTTCCATTCGATCGATTCATGCACGCAGGTACACAGGTGTCGATCGATGCGGTTGCGAGCCCACGCGGCACGCCACGCGCGGGGATACACGCACGCACGCCATGGCAACCGCACCGCGCACATTGGTTTGGCCAGTTGGTGGGGCTCGTGTGTCATGGGCGTGGCGTCGCGTGGGGGGAGCCGACGCCACGCCGCGCGCAGGCGAGTGACCGGTCCGATACGGCTCCTCTTCCCTCGTCTCGTCTCGCCTGAGTAGGTGGTGGAGTTGGGTTGGGTGCGCGGGCGCGGTGAGGGGCTAATCGAGTGCGGGGGCTTAGGGAGGTGAGGTGATGATGGCGCCCGATCCGGCACGGTTCCGGTGCCGCGAGATCTTCATTGGGCGGCAAGAAATGCGCCGAATTATGACCGCGCACGCCGGCCCAGCCACCCGCTAGCCCCAGCCCCAGCAGACGCGCGCGCGCGCGCATATGCGTATGCGTGCGTGCATCCACCCATGCATACTTGCATAGCTAGGCGCGCGCGCACGGCACCGCGCTGGATTCGTTCCTTTGCTTTTGTTCGCATCGGCGTCGCTCCTCTCTCTAGTCTCTACTGCTATGCTAGCATCGTTTCAAAATTTGAAGAGAGAGGGAAAAGTTTAGTACCCGGGTACCCGTTGGGGTCCCGAAGATCATAATGGGAGTTTGGAAACAATGCACGGATGCCCCATCATGGGCTCTGTTGACCGGACGGCGGACGGCTCGTGGCCAGGCCATGGATGGATCTCGGATCTTTTTATACTACTCACCTACCCTGCTTTCCTTCGTTGCTTTCCCCTAGAGAGAAGAAACAAAAGTTTAAAGAAGCGGGATGATGGATCTTGGATTGTTCTCTCTTCTCGATCTCCTGCCTGGCCTGGCCGGCTGGGCTGGCGAACGTCGGGCTTGGGGTCCGAGGCGGCATCATGGCTTGGCGTCGAACGACCGTGCTTCCCAGGGCTGTGGATTGCAGTACCACCACGCTTTGAACGGGTCGAGGTCCGTGCCGAATGATTAGGCGTGTCTCATCTACGGCGTGTACGTTCGAGCTTCCAAATTCCTCACAAAAAGAGAAGGAAAAAAAAAAAGTAGCACTGTAGTACAACGTTAGAACTGATACGTATTTATCCTACTCTTCTTTTAAGGAGATTGTAGTCTTAAGAGCAACTCCAAAAAATTAGCCAAAAGAAGTATCTAAATTTAGTGATTTAGCTATTCTCTAAAATGGATCTTACCCAAAAAAACTAGACTACTCCAACAGGCTATCTAAACTAGAGGGCGTGCGGTGGTCGCGTCTGCTGGAATGGGCGCGCGTGCAGGAAGGAAACGCCGACCGCGCCAAGAGGCTGGATGGCGAGTGAAGTAGGCTATCCAAAAATAGAGAGCGAAGGAGGAGGGATGGAGAGCTACTAAATTTGAAGAGTCATTTACAGAGTCTATTGGAGACGTTTTTTCTCCAATAATAACCAAATTTACCTTTAGAAAATGATTTAGCTCTCCTCTTGGAGTTGCTCTAAGTACACATCTTGCTGGTAGAGCATAGCTGCCATACTGCGATTCTCGTCCGAGTAACCGGTGCTCAATACAATCAATGGACTGGTAACTCTGTACGTAGTTTTCACAGTAGGTACTAACTGACAAAGGCATAAACTTGATGGTGTCATCCTTGCTGCGTGCGCTATTATGGAAAGAAAGGAAGTGTTGCATGCATGCTTTATGTAACATCCAAAAACGGGGATGTAAAAATTTCGGAGAGCTTTTAAATCTTTTTATTTCTTCCGGTGTTATTTGGAAATTCTCCTAGATTCTTAATTGGCCTTTTGCAAATCGAACTCAAATAAGGAATAATAAAATAAAAGCCAATAATTAAGAACAAAAGCATTTGGAAACAAATCAATCAAATTTCAAATCGGAAAATGAAAGTTAAAATCAATTTACACATGAGCAAAAGCAAAGGAGGATTAAAATTTGCATCCAAGTAATTTGAGCCGAAAGTTCAAATTTAATTCCTAATCCAAATCTCAAAAATGAAATTTCTAATCCAAACCCAATTTCCCAATTTTGTTAAGTCCCTCTTCTTTTCCTTCTCTCTGACAGCTGACCCCCACATCCCTTCTCTCTTATCCCCTCTCTCTCTTGTCCACTGTTTTGGCCCACCCAACCCAGGCGTGTTGCTCCCGCCAGCATGTCGACCTAGCGCCCCGGGCTCGCCACCTATGTCGTTGCCCCGCGCCACACGCCATGCGCGCCGCACCCACTTTCTGCACCCCTGCTTGGCACGCCGCGCCACCCCGGCACGCGAGCTGCCTAGCCCCAGCCGCACCGTGCTCAGCCTCATGTGCACGACGCGTCGCGCCATCCGTGCCACTCCCGCCGCGTGTGTTGCCCATGCTTGGCCGCTAGCCATGCTCGTGAGCTGTTTGAGCTTATGGGTCAGTAATGACATGAGATCATCACCGACGGTTTTCGAACCATCTATGATGTTGACTATCACAGACTGTTATTAACTCAAAACCATCTGGTTGAAACCGTCTGTGATAGCTAATGTATGATAGACAGTTTGTAGATGAAATTGTCTGTGATATTCTTTTGTATTGCTAAATCTATTTCTGTTTGATGGCTAGCATCGGGAAATGCTAGCCATGCCGTCTTAAACAAGCAGAAACACAATAAGTACATATATACATCCAATTTATATTCATTTCAAAAATAAAATATCTATTTAATAAATCAATTAACTCAAATGAAATAAATTACCATTCATGAACAAATACACACGTGTACCATTATGTTCAATCTTATCCCAATCAAGTTCAATCTACATTATGGAAATCCTCATCTTCTCTTATGATTTGAGACAACAAAAAGAAGGCAATCTGTCCTCGAATTTTTTGGAGCTTGGCCTGTTCCAACAAAATTGTAGTGATAGTCACAACCTGTCGCTAGGAAGATCAAAGTCGTGCGTACATATAAATTGATAAGTATAAAATAATTATTGCAAAATTGACAAACTTGAGGATCATTGGTCACTGTGGAACTGAGTAGTTTCATGTTGTGGCTAATAGAGTATCCACAGGTGTTGCCTAGTAGCTGGTGGTGGCACTGTAAAAATAGAATTTGTCAGTTTGAGAGACATTACTACGAAGTGTTATATAGAATTAATGTATACTAGCGAATGCCAAAAAATTTAGATCGTGTCACATAGTACTTTTCCCTCCCTTGGATCTCCCTCCATCATCAACGTACGTGGCGAATGAGCTACGTGATTCCAAAAAGTTAGCCTTAGCTATTGCAAAGGAAGAAAAGATTACAATAGAATTATTTATGGAGAAAATATGTTTACCTATCAATTAATTGTCGGACAATTGTGAAGTCATGTTTGGCTCTCTTTAGAAAATCAAGGTATATTACCCTATTCTATTTTTATATAATTGCAATTAGAATCCAGTGCAACCTACATAGATATGTCTCCGTGGTCATTAAACCTAAATTTGTGTTGCTTATAAAGTACAAATCAACAAGTATAACTACTAGTGCAGTACTTACCCCTAGTTGTAGGGTAAAAGTAGCAATTCCTTGTTGTAGTGAGCCAGCAATGACATCGTCATGTAAGCCTCGACGAAGGATGCATCCTCCTCAATGGTTTACATGGAGACCAAGTGTAGGTTGAGGAAACCTACTAGTGATTTCTTTGATCTGTCATCAGAAACCATGTGTGTATACACACACACAAAAGTAAGGAGGTATGTATGACATTTATCGGTATTACACGACGTAGACCGTGATTGTGCAAACTTACAATGTCCAACATTGAATGAGTGCGGCGCCGAGGACGTCGAGGTTGAAGACAAAGAACAAGTCCTCGAAGGTCACCGTAAAGACACAGTCTTGAACCTCGTGGTGAAGATGATACAGTCTAAACCCTAAACCATGCTAGATGTAATTAATCTTCTCTCTACATCAAGCTAGATGTAAACCATATTCAATTCTCCCTTTACCAAGCTAGATCTACAATATAATGCAATCACGAGCAAATTACTAACAATAGATAGATAGTCAATAACAAATTGATCTACAATCACTCTTTCCAAATCCCGTGGTCTCCTTTCACCAAATGGTCTTAAAGCCCCACCTCCTTAAAGCAGCAAGTAGCCTGTGAGAACATATTTGGAATTTAAGATAGATCTGTGAGGGTTGGGTCTGTAATAAGTGAAATTATAACAGACACTTTTAATACAAATCATTTGTGAAGTATCACAAACAGTTTTAAGAAAAACCATTGTGATATTTAGTAATATCACACAAGGTTCTTATTAAGAACCACCTGTGATGCTTCATACATGGTGTTCAACATGAATCATCTGTGATATTACATCTTCACATATGGTTTTTAGCATAGCCAGCAACATAGACGGTCACTAAACCAAAACCATTTATAATTGTATTTAATACTGACAGTTTTGGTTAATCGTTTGTGATGAGGCATCCAGTATTAACCTTTTTGTAGTAGTCATTGCCACTCATATGAGAATACCAATATACTTGGGAGGCGATGATGAAAATATAATTTGTAAATAAAAATCATCCGGTCATACCTCTGGATTTAAAACCACCAATAATAATTAAGAATAATGTGCCAATAATCCAATGCACAACTTGAAGAGAGAACTCTAGAAAAATATGAACTCTAAAGGTTAACCCAGCACATTAAAGCTACTCTCATCACATGTGAACTTGCACCCTGAATCCTAAGTATCAACACTCATCAAATAATGCCCAACCTCTTAGAGAGACTCTCATATCTCTCATAATTCATAGAACTTTCTTAATAAATATAAATTAATTAAAGAAGTATTTAAATTAAAGATCAAGCCTTGGTAATCTTGCAATCGACTATGTCTAAGCTATGTCCCAACCTGAAGAGGAATATTCCTGTGAATATTCCTTCAACATCGATCATTCTTTTTATTCTTTTCGGTAAAGCTTTTCCACCATTTAACCTTTCCAAGCATCTCGCACTCGCTAAATCTTCTCTCATATCCTCAATCATAGCATGACTTAACTAAGCTCAATTGAATTTATTTGTACTTTTGAAGTTCTTTGGATTTATTTTGTTTTCGACCAGTTATTGCGTAATTAGAAGTTGAAGTTTCAAAGAAATGACGGATCGAGCAGGATCAAGATAGAAACGAAAACCAAGAGTGTAACAACCTAGGAACCACATTATCCAGGATGCTCCTAAACTACACTTACAACCCATTGGATTACAAGAAAATCCGGCAACACCTCCCCAGAAACAACAGGTTATGCGGAAGCATGACAACACATCAATTAATATGGGACAGTAAAATAGCATAAGAATATAAAGCTATGCAATAACATCCTTTAGCAACCTAGATTTGAATATTCAACCCCATTAATGCCAACCACGATCTAGCATCATTAAGATACAGTGCTCAACGACTGATAGAAAGAAATAATTTAAGAATTAAATCCTCTAACTTATTACAACAAAACTCAAGAACACCCACATTCATGATTCAACGGAAGAAAAAGAAATCTCTATGAATCCGTAAAATACTTTTGGAAATACCGAATCAATGTCTAGGGCAATACAAAGAGTTTCAAGATCATTGACCGAGAAGGCTTTGAGTAAGATCAAGGCCGTGGTAAATTAAGCAAGGCAAGTCATTGTTTTGATCATATTGAACCTACATTTTATGTAAATTTATATTCATTTAAATATCAAATTGCATGCTATTATTTGTTATGCAAATATATGTTAAATTTAAGGTTAGATACATACCTACCTAACATTGTAATATTGCTATACCCTCCTTTGGTCACTTGAACCACATAATCCTTATCACCCTAGATACTAAATGGTAACTTTACTTTATAGGTTGTACTTAAGCATCATACTAGTCTTGCTTAAGTACCAGAGCATTAATTTGCCTTAATCATCATCTTTTAAAATATGAAACTAGTTTTGGGCAGTCACTGGAGGGAAGTGACTGATACATTGGTCTAAAGTATTTTATGCCTTTCAAAATCTTAAAATTTGCTTTACATATCTGGGTGGATGGTAAGAGGTGTTGGTGAGGATGTAGTATGAGAAATTGCGGTTTGAGGTAGCACCGCCTAAATAACACTAAGGACTGAATTTTGTGACGACCATCCAATGTAAAATAGTACAACAACAAGTCTGTAATGGTGTCAACCTTACTAAATAATTTGTATCCACCATTGTGAGTTGCGCCATTGGAGTAACCCACGAGTCATGCCACTATCTTAAGACATCGTGGACACAGGTCGTGTCGTTGGTTTAAGCCGCCATGTGGCATAAGAGGTGGTCTAGGTGTAGCGGATGTAACCACCATCAGATAAACCTTAGCAGGTGTAACTTACACTAGGGGATACATTGTAAAGGTCTTGCGATGATCTTCTTGATTCACATGAATGCATGCCATCTTGATTTGCAACTAACCAAAGGAAATATCTCTTTAGATAACCTAACTTTACCACTACCTCTTCCACATTTAACATACTGAACTAACTGTTTGAGATTGAATCTGATAGAATTGTCGGCGGTCTACTGAAATAAAGACCATCAAATCTTGCATTTTGACATCCATCATTTTACTAGAGAGAAAATGTTGATTCTTTGCCTTTTCTTAGTGAGATGGCAGTCAAACAAATGCAATGAAGTGACTGTTCTGCCACAGTTAGTCATTTAAGAAGACACTCTGGATGCAACACGTACTCTAATTGCTCAACTTGAAACTTCTAATTGCTAGAGGGTTTTATGCAACAGCATCTTGAATGCCACCTTTGAAAACATGTCAAAGTATGTAATAACTGCATTGTAATGCCTGCTTGAATGTGGAATGAGGGAGTTTCGATGGCCTTGGTATTAACCCAAAATATAGTACTGGTAATCACTGTTGATTATAGGGCATTTATAGCATTTCCAACTGCAATGGCCATTGATGGATAAGTCTCTGTGTTGGCTGGTGCTTGTGGGTCTGCAGCACATGGTGTTTTTTGCTGCCCTTCAAGGACAGCATCCTTGACTGGCTGTTAGCATCTCTTTAGGACAGCATCTTAGGACAAACATCTTAGGATAGCAGCATCTTAGGACAACATCTTAGACTAGCATCTTAGCATATGCTTGGCTGGTTAACAACCTATAAATTTGTATCCCCAACCCCTCAGGTTGGCATGGCATTGTGTGAGAAATAAACCTAGAAAATTGCCCCATCTCCAAGTGTCATCCTCTCGATGAGAGTAAGGATCTTGCTATCACCAAGAGCAAGAATCCAGCGACTAACAAGTGGTATCAGAGCAGTACTATCCTGTAGCCTGAGCATCTCCTGCTCAATCCCTTCTCCCCAGCCTCGCAGCAGCCCCAACTAGCAGCAGCAGCTCCGGCTGCCTCGCTCCTCCTCCCCTGCTCGCACGGCAAAGCAACTCATCAGAGGCAGCTCTCTCTCCACGCAGCAGTCCCCCGGTGGCGCGCCATGTCCGCAGAACGGTCTCAGCGCTCGGTCGCCTCGAGCACGCGTCGGCGGCAGGAAGCCGAACTCGCTGTGGCAGAGGAACGCGAGCGAGCGGCAGCACAGGCCGCTGCGGCGGCGGAAAGGGCGTCAAGGCTGGCAACGGTGGAGCTGGCAGCAGCCAGAGCGGAGGTGGAAGCAGCGGCGGCGGCAAATGCAGCGCATGCGGCAGCAGCGGAGGTCGAGGTTCTGCGCGGCAGCAACAGCAGGTCCATCTCTGCTGATGACAGCGCCGACGCGAACCTTGAGCTGCTGGAGAGGGAGGCAGCGCGAGGGCGAGCGGCGCAGTGGGCAGCCGTGCACGCCCACGAGCGCGACGGCAGCCTAGACAGGCGCGGACGCGCCGATGGCGCTCCTGGAGGAGGCACGCACGGCGGCGATGTACGGATCGACGGAGAGCGCGGCCTTCACAGGCGACGCGGCTCTCTCTCCCCGGTTCGGTACCGTGGTCACCACGAGTACCAGGCTGTCGTCAGGGACGTCGGCCCCGGCGGTGGGTGGCCTACCCTCATCAAGACCAACTACGTCGAGTGGGCTGCGGTGATGAGGGTAAAGCTCCAGGTGCGGCATATGTGGGATGCGGTCCGCACGGCGGCGCCCACTACGACCGGGATCGACGGCGCTGGATGCTCTCATCGCTGCGATCCCGCCCGAGATGCGCTTCGCTTACCAACAAGCGGATCGCCAAAGAGGCTTGGGGCGCCATCGCTGCAAAGACGCATCGGCGGCGACCGCGCGCAAGTCTACATTACGGGCACTACGCAGGAGTGGGAGAACCCGCCTTCAAGCGGTGAGGACGTTGATGACTTTGCTCTCCGTCTCAACACTGCATTGCGAGAAGATGGTGCGTTCGGCGGCGACACCTACAGGAGAGAGAGAGCGTGGAAAAGCTCTTCCGCTGCGTCCCGAGAAGTACAAGCGGATGGCTCGCTCGATCGAGTCTCTGCTGGACCTCTCCACGATGACGATCGAGGCGTTGGTCGCCTCAAGGTCGTTGGCGGCGATGAGCCACAGCGCCTCTCGGGACCCGTCACCATTGGCGGAAGCTCCTCCTCACTCGGGAGAAGTGGGTGCGGCCAAGGTGACGGGAAGAAGGGGAGCCTTCTTCCACGACAGCGGCGACATAAGCGTGGCAAGCGCGGCAAGCGCGCAAAGACGCCGTGCAGGGCGCGAGGGCGTCGCCGAGGTGATGATCGTGGGCGCCGGCGGCGACACGGCAAGCAAAGCGCGCGAGGCGACACTTGCCACAACTGCGGCAAGCCTGGTCATTGGGCCAAGGATTGTCGGCGACCACGACGCGCCGGCCCACGTCGCGCAGCGGAGGAGGAGGAGCGGCCGACTGTTCATTGCTCATGCGAGCATCGAACTACCTCCAGCGGCACCGGCCGCAGCGACTCTCCTCCACCTTGACGAGCCAAAAGCACACGCCCTCCTCGGCGACAGTTCCGGCAACAACAAGACCGACGGGTGGTGCCTTGACACCGACGCCACCCACCACATGACCGGGCGGCGGGAGTTCTTCTTCGAGTTCGACTCAGGCATTCGAGGCACCATCAAGTTCGGCGACGCCTCCGCCGTGGAGATCAAGGGCGTCGGCTCTGTCGTCTTCGTCGCCAAGACTGGCGAGCACCGGCTGCTCACCGGTGTCTACTGCATCCCCGCGTTGAGGAACTCCGTCATCAGCTTGGGATAGCTGGATGAGAACGGATCGCACGTGGAGATCGAGCACGGGGTGCTACGCATCTGGGATCATCGCCGCCGGCTCCTCGTCAAGGTCAACAGGAGCAACCGCCTCTACGTCCTTCACGCGCAGGTGGCGCAACCTCTGTGTCTTGCAGCCCGCCGCGACGACGACGCTTGGAGGTGGCACGAGCGCTTTGGGCACCTCAACTTTGAGGCCCTGAGGCAGCTCGGCAGCAAGGAGATGGTGCGGGGCATGCCGCACGTCGACCACGTGGAGCAGTTCTGCGACACCTGCGTCCTCACCAAGCTGCGGCAGCTCCCCTTCCCTCGCCAGGTGACCTTCCGCACCAAGGAGAAGCTGGAGCTCGTACACGGTGACCTCTGTGGCCCCGTGACACCAGCTACACCTGGAGGCCGACGCTACTTCCTCCTCCTCGTCGACGACGTGTCCCGCTACATGTGGGCTGTCTTGCTCGACGTCAAGGCAGCCACGGCGGACGCCATCAAGCGCCTTCAAGCTGCTGCAGAGGCGGAGTGCGGCCGCAAGCTTCGGGTCCTACGCACGGACAACGGCGGTGAGTTCACGGCGGCCGAGTTCGCAGCGTACTGCGCCGACGAGGGGATCCATTGTCACTTCTCCGCGCCGTACACCCCGCAGCAGAACGGCGTCGTCGAGCGCCACAACCAGACGGTGGTGGCCACCGCCCGCGCCCTCCTCAAGCAGAGAGGGATGCCGACATTCTACTGGGGTGAGGCGGTGATGACTGCCGTCCACTTGCTCAACCGCTCCCCCACCAAGGCCCTCGATGGCAAGACGCCATACGAGGCCTGGCACGGGCGCAAGCCCGCGGTGAGCCACCTCCGTGTCTTCGGCTGCCTGGCCTTCGTCAAGGAGCTCAACCACGTCGGCAAGCTCGACGACCGGAGCACGCCAGGGGTCTTCATCGGCTACGCGGAGGGCGCCAAGGCCTACCGCGTCCTCGACCCTGCGACACGGCGCGTGCGCATCACGCGTGACGTCGTGTTCGACGAAGGGCGAGGCTGGACGTGGGGCAAGATGGTGGATGACGGCTCGACTCCGACGACCAGCGATTTCGTCGTCGACTACGTCCACTTCGAGGAGGCGGGGGGAGCCAGCAGCTCGTCTTCACCGAGCTCGCCTACCCCACCACCTCGTTCGCCACCACCTCCAGCAAGTCCTTCACCACCGCCACCACAAGCTCCGGCAAGCCCACAGGCTCCGGCGAGTCCACCGCCAGCACTGCCGGCCACGCCTCGCTCTCCTACACCGGCGCCTACTCCTTCAGGCTCGGCACCGGCAGCTTCGGCCCACGACGAGCAGCGCACGGTGGAGTTCGCCACTCCGCTGTCCAACGACGAGGATCGCATCGACGCCTACCACGGCGGCGAGCCTCTGCGCTACCGTACCGTGGACGACCTCCTCGGCGAGCAGCCGGTCCCTGAACTGGCGCAGCGCGACTTCGAGGCGGAGCTGCACCTCGCACAGGACGACGGCGAGCCTCGTTCCTTCGCCGAGGCGGAGAGAGACGCGGCATGGCGTGCCGCGATGCAGGAGGAGATGGACGCCGTCGAGCGAAACAAGACGTGGGAGCTGGCCGATCTTCCAGCCGGCCACCACGCCATCTCTCTCAAGTGGGTCTTCAAGCTCAAGAAAGACGAGGCTGGAGAGGTGATCAAGCACAAGGCGCGTCTGTGGCACGTGGCTTCGTCCAGCAGGAGGGAGTCGACTTCGACGATGCCTTCGCGTCTGTTGCACGGATGGAGTCCGTGCGTCTCCTCCTTGCCCTCGCAGCCCAGGAGGGCTGGTGCGTCCATCACATGGACGTCAAGTCTGCTTTCCTCAACGGCGACTTGAAGGAGGAGGTCTACGTCCGCCAGCCGCCGGGATTCATCATCCCCGGCAATGAGAGCAAGGTCCTCCGCCTGCGCAAGGCCCTCTACGGCTTGCGGCAGGCACTGCGAGTTTGGAACGCCAAGCTGGACTCCACCCTCAAGCAAATGGGATTCCAGCAGAGTGCTCACGAGGCCGCGGTCTACCGGCGGGGCAAGGGAGGCAATGCCCTGCTGATAGGCGTCTACGTCGACGACCTTGTGATCACCGGTACCCAGGAGGAGGAGATCGAGGCATTCAAGGCGGAGATGAAGGCCACCTTCCAGATGAGCGACCTCGGGCCCCTCTCCTTCTACCTCGGGATCGAGGTCCACCAGGACAGCTCCGGCATCTCTCTTCGCGGATCGCCTACGCCAAGCGCATCGTGGAGCTGGGCGGCCTCACCGACTGCAACCCAGCCCACACTCCTATGGAGGAGAGGCTGAAGCTGAGTCGTGAGAGTACGGCGGAGGAGGTGGACGCGACGCAGTACCGGCGCATTGTGGGCAGCCTTCGCTACCTTGTCCACACGCGACCGGACTTGGCGTTCGCCGTCGGCTACGTCAGCCGGTTCATGCAGCGACCGACGACGGAGCACCAGCAGGCCGTGAAAAGGATCCTCCGCTACGTCGCGGGCACCTCCGACTACGGCTTGCACTACCCAAGGTGCCCCGGCGCGGCGCACCTCATCGGGTACAGCGACAGCGACCACGCCGGCGACATCGACACGAGCAAGAGCACCAGCGGGACGCTGTACTTCCTCGGCAAATGTCCGATCAGCTGGCAGTCGGTCAAGCAGCAGGTGGTGGCTTTGTCTAGCTGCGAGGCAGAGTACATTGCAGCCACTACCGCTTCTACTCAGGCTCTGTGGCTGGCTCGGCTGCTTGGCGATCTCTTTGGCAGAGACGCGGAGGCAGTGGAGCTCAGGGTGGACAGCAAGTCCGCCTTGGCCTTGGCGAAGAACCCTGTCTTCCATGAGCGCAGCAAGCACATCCGGGTGAGGTATCACTTCATCAGAAGCTGCCTGGATGAAGGGAGTGTCCGGGCCAACTACATCAACACCCAAGACCAGCTCGCCGACTTCCTGACCAAGTCTCTTGGGCGGATCAAGTTCCAGGAGCTTCGCGCCAGGATCGGGATGGCTCAGATTCCTCACAAGGAGACACACAAGACTTAGGGGGAGAGTGATGGATAAGTCTCTGTGTTGGCTGGTGCTTGTGGGTCTGCAGCACATGGTGTTTTTTTGCTGCCCTTCAAGGCAGCATCCTTGACTGGCTGTTAGCATATCTTTAGGACAGCATCTTAGGACAAGCGTCTTAGGACAGCAGCATCTTAGGACAAGCGTCTTAGGACAGCATCTTGACTAGCACCTAGGACAGCATCTTAGACTAGCATCTTAGCATATGCTTGGCTGGTTAATAGCCTATAAATTTGTATCCCCAACCTCTTAGGTTGGCATGGCATTGTGTGAGAAATAAACCTAGAAAATTGCCCCATCTCCAAGTGTCATCCTCTCGATGAGAGTAAGGATCTTGCTATCACCAAGAGCAAGAATCCAGCGACTAACAGCCATAAACTCATATTTGTAGTGAATGCAATGCTCCAAGTTGAATTATGAGGTGATAGAGTGGAGAAATGGTTTATATGGTAAGAAAGTCTACCATTTCCTGCAAATAGAAGTTTACTTTGAATTAAATTCACTCTGTTAAGTTGTGAGCAGTTTAGGATTTGGACAGCATAGCACGAGCATTTTAGAAGGGAAGGCAATGACCTACGTACAACAATGTCAATCTCTCTGGTACTATTCAATCTTGCTCCAAGAATATTTGGTCGTATTGAGAAGACCATAACAAAGATTTTGGGCTTCCACTATATTTTTAAATGCCACTGAAGTCTGAACCAAACTTCAGTCATTACTCTACAATTAGCAATCGATTAACTCATTTCATTTTTTCAATTTATCTATTAGTTTTCTTGTAGACTTCTGAAATTGCATCTCTTGTAGCTCCAACCTCTTGTCGGTTTTGAGAAGAGCATCAAGCACCTTGACAACCATCTGGTGGAAATAGGCACCAAGATAACTAGGCATTGAGTACCATATAGATCCTAAATGTTTAACTTGATTGATTAAGCCTTAGTTTGTTGGTTGTTAAAAAACTGCATGTAGTTATGATCCAAATCTAATTGTTTGATTTGATTGGTTGGCTCATTTTACAGTTTGAGAAGTATGCTGGAAATTATTAGTTTCTGATAGTTGATAAGAGAATATGAGAAACACCTCACAAATAAGTTGGTTTGTTGGAGTAAACTATGATTAGTTTATTCATCGTTGAGGCATTAGTTATTTCAACTTTTACATTATAAGAGCTTTGCAAAAATTACAGCTTTATTTACTCAAAATGTTGTGCTAATTTTGTATATTTAAGTAGTGGTAGTACTAAAACTATAAATATGAATCCATGCCACCTTGACTTGGAACTAATGAAATGAAATATCCCTAGATAGCCTAACTTTTGCCACTACATCCCATCCTACGAAACCACGTTAATAATTGAAAAGAATGAAAATGTCAAAAGGCAGTAAAGAATTATTTGAACACAAGACCTATTAAGGAGTTCAAATGGCCAATGGGAAGGTAGGAACCACTTTACTTAAGGGGGATGACAATAAATGACTTAAAGTTAGCTATTCAGCCATTTAGGTATCACGTCATGCTGTCATACTTATGGTGTATCAATAGACTAGAACTAAGCTTCAGAAATTAGTGTCTCATCATTTCTTGTAGATGGATGTTGTGTTTCAAAATCCAGTGACAAGAAGAAATCCACATGCAAATAAATAGTTCATAGCCATGGCATGCTACTTCAATGAATTTTAATTGCTCAAATTATCATTAGTTAATTCTGTACCTAGGACTAGAAGAAATAAAGATGCGCACCCACCCCTCATGGCAAACCATTCTAGTTTAGCTCCTTTACATTTCCAAAGTTGTTACTCTTTTATAACACGATAAAAACCCAGCGATCTTTACCTTCTTTGCCATCATATCTTAACAGTGTGTCAAAGTTGTTCCTATCTGTAGGAACAAAGTTCTAAAAAGGTAGTGTAGTTTAACTAAACAATTTCAGTAGGTTAGAATGTGGTTAGCTTTTCATTCCCATGTTCTATTTTGGTCAAATATCAAATGTTTAATATATTAACAAAGAAAGAAAAGGAAGAATAATCATAAAAAGGGCCTGCCTGGTTCAGATCTTCAGGTGCTTTATCACTAGTAGCAACAAGTACAGTCCCTGTGCTTAACAGCCTGCTCAATACCAGAAAGGGCCACAACAGCAAATACATCAATGTCTGCATAAATGCAGTTTCTTAGTACATTTAAAAAAACTCTAGGTCATAGAGTATATTTTTAAAAAAACTCTAGGTCATAGAGCATATTAAGTTAACAGTGACAACTAAATATTTCCAAGTGCTTGCAAATTATTAATATAGACACAGTAGAGTAGCAAGAGGTGTTTGTAAAAGTTTTTTTTTTAAAGTACATACTTTAAGTTATAGCACGAAATTGAGATTGGATGTAAAAAATTGTCGAATGTATTAGCCTCATGAAAGCTTATTGAGAAGTTGAAGTTAGAATTATGCTAAGTCATGTGGGCATCAGTGACCAATCTTATTTACCATCAGCAATATTAACTGACACTTGTTCGATTTAGTTTCTTGTATGTGTGATCAGTTATTACATAGCATGCCTGTTATGCAACATATGTAGTGTCCCACAAGGCTATCCTTTATGTAATCACAACAGATTGCTAAACATGGAGGTAATCTAGTAAGCATGCTGCTAAATGCTACGAAAGAAATGCCAGATCTCTTTAAACAGACGGAAAAGGACGCCCTCAAAATTTCAAAGTTCAGGTACCTGTATCTCGTCAAAGCATAGAATGCTTGCTCCACTTTTATTGGCTTGTCTATTAACAAGAAATTTGTCTACAATAGCTAAAAGGACATGCTTTTATTGTGTCTCTTGTTTGTATTTTGTTAGAAATAATTTTGACTTCAAGTTCAAGACATAGTAGAGTCCGTCTCCGTATATAACTAAGTTGAAGTTGAGTTCAACTTAAAGTCCGAATACGTATATTTTAGGAGATTATTAGCCAATATATTGAGGAGGCTTGTAGCCAGTTTTTAAAAAAAGCAAGAAAAAGGGGAGTAAGAGAATAGAGAAATTCAGAAATTCTTCTGTATTATCTCCGATTATTTACAATGTGTGCGTTTTCTCCTAGAAAAAAATCGTCTCAACGATTCCGTTTCCCGCTCGTCTCGAGCGGTGCTCCCGAAGCCTCCACGCGCGCGTCGTATAGCTGGAGCAGCAAAAGTCAGCGTCGAGAGAAGCAAAGCAACGCAGCCGTCCCGAAGCAACGTAGCAAGGTAGAGAAGATGTGTCACCGTTCTTTGTCAAATATGAGTTTAGTAAGTCATAGTTGAGATCGACTGCCTCAATGTTTTAGAATCTTTGCATCTAGTGAACCCGTACCAGTTGAGTTGAGTTCCTACATGTAGCTTGCATGTAGAACGGTTCATGTGGAGCCGTGGCAGGTAGTTCATAATACATTGAGACTAAAACTAGAGTATGTCAAGTCAAGATTAAGGGGGAGATTGTTAGAAATAATCTTGACTTCGAGTTCAAAACATAGGGAGTCCGTCTCCGTGTGTAACTCAAGTTAAAATTGAGTCCAACTTGAAGTCCGAATACGTATGCTAGTAGGAGATTATTAGCCAATATATTGAGAAGGCTTGTAGCCAGTTTTTAAAAAAAAACAAGAAAAAGGGGAGTAAGAAAGAGAATAGAGAAATTCAGAAATTCTCTTGTATTCTCTCCGATTGTTTACAATGTGTGCATTTTCTCCTGGAACAAAGTTGTAACATATTTCGCTTTCCCAATCAGCCACTCCTTAATTTTTGCATCGAAGAGGAGCTTGATATCCAACTAAAAGCACTCGAGTGAATGGACTTGTCATCATTGCATAAGAGGAAATGTCATGTTGGAGTTTTATGTGCTATAACTAATTCATTCCAGCATGAGATAGCAAGTAACACTGCAAATAAAGAGTACCCAACAACCAGACACTCAAACAGGATTCCACATCGCAAGTCTTCAAATTGGAGCCATCACTACTACAGACAGTGTTACCACAGATGATTCAAAACCGTCATCATAGATGGTTTCTGAACCGTCTGCGTTTATGTGTCAATGATAATAGTTGGTTATCACTGACGGCTCCCACACCGTTTATGATAACTTACAATACAGATGGTTTTTCAGAAAAACCATCTGTGATACTCAACTATCACAGACTGTTTTTTTTGTATTAACCATCTGTGATATGAATCATATCATAGACGGTTTGGAACACCGAACCGTCTATGATAGCTATTTCAACAGCGATTTTATTTGCTCTTTTTGGGCTAGCATCAGGATATGCTAGTCATGCCCTCTGAAAATAAGCAAGATCACACACACACACATAGTATAGGACAATCATTACATAAATCACACAGATAAATGAAACAACACAAGCAAATCACATATATAGCATGACAATCATTACACAGATCTCACAAATGAATTAAATTGAATGAATTGTTTGATTAAGCACAATTGAATAATTACAATTGAATCCAATGTTTCAACATCTACTCACCATTACCAGGGTGGAATTCTCCAATCTTGTTTATAATATCTGCTAGCAAGAATTGGGAGAGGTTTCCACGAATTTTGATAAGTTTGTCAAGATCAAATGCACTTTCATCGAAGTCCACACGTTGTCGCTAGGAGCAATGTTAAGTCATTAATTAGCATGTGTGTGTATATATGTACATATATATAATAAAAAAAATAATAATTATTGGAAGGTTGACAAACCTTTTGATCATTCATCCTAGTGTCTATGATTTCCTTCATATGGTGGCAAATGTAGAATCCACATACGTTGCCCTGTAGCTGCTGGTGGCACTACAAAAAATAGAATTACATACATAGGTATTGTCAATTCTAGAGGCATTATAACAAATTATGATATAGGATTGTTGTGTTGTAGCGGGTACTAGAAATCGCGTCCTATGTCGCAGCGTGTCATTGGATTCCTTGTGTCTCCCTCCCTGGGCAACATAAGCGGTAAACAACCACATGATTCCAAAAAAGTTAGCCTCGGCCATTGCAAACGAAGGAAAGATTACAATAGAGTTATGTATGGAGGAAATAAGTTTGCCTGTCAATTGCTTCTTGCACGCAAGTGAAGTCATGGTTGTTCCACTTTGGTACAATCACAATCAGAATCCAGTGAGACCTAGTCATGTGTGTCGCCATAGTGATTAATATTAAGTTCATGTTACATATAAAGTACAAATGAAACTTGTGTGGTAACTAGTGAAGCACATACCCTTGGTTGAAGGGTACCATAATGTACTTCTTGTCACTGTGAGCAATCAATCCGCTCGTTATGTAATCTTGGATGAAGGAAACATTTTTGTTGATGGATTGCTTAGAGATCAAGTGTGGGTCGAGGAAACCCACCGGTTGTCGTCGTCACCGGACTTGTTGGATTATGTATCTATACGTAAGCAAAGAGTAATGACATTTATCATCATGACATGAATGTAGAATTTCATTGTACAATACACTTACAGTGTCCAGCATCGCAGAAGTGAGGCGTCAAGTTCATCGTGGTTGAATAGTAAGAATAAATCTTCGAACATCACGACAAAGCAGCCCGTGTCGTGGAGGAAATGGGCCTCCGTGTATCTCACAGTGAATTCACTGTGCCGGTTTGGCTTCATGTTTGACCTCTGCATGTACCAAGTATACAATGTATTGGAAACCAGATCAAGCCGGGGTAATTGTGACTTGGGGACCAACGACACTCTAAGAATGAACTTCCGTGGCTTGGGACGCGCCTTAATTTTCTTCGGTTGAGTCTTAGAGCCTTGCTTATGATACATTTTTGGTTGCATCTCCAAGGAGCCGATACAACAGGTTTCAGAACCGAAGCTGGAGGTGGAGCCACCGGAGCTGATGTGATAGGTCCAGGGCGATGTCCCTCTTGGGCCACTGGATGTGGAGATCGTGGCACGGATGAGTCGAGGGTGATCTCCCTCTTGGGCCACTGGATGAATGTGTGGACAGCATCCCCTAATGTCATAATATCTTCATTTGGGGGCTTCTCAAGAGGGACATCTTGAAAACATCATTAATCATGTCCACCTAAACCTTCATGAAACTGGTCTCTACTTGTACACCATGCACCAGTGTCCCTGACAGCATGGATATGCCATCCCCCAGCTAGCGTTAATGGGAATGGAGCCAACAAGCTTGACTCTGAGGATGTAATGCGTGGGCTCCTACATAACAATACAAGATGAGCTAAGGCGTCCATCAGGGACATCTATCTATGTAGCATTCTAAAGAGGTACATTACCTAGATATCATCGATAGTATGTGGGCGTCGCTATGTTCAGTAATTGGTGTGGACGTGTAGCTACTACAACGTTAAGGGGGACTGGGTACCGCATTAACGGGGGTGAGTTGCGATTAGTTGCGGACTTGTCTTAGTTCTTCCCTCAATGAATCTATCTCTCCTCAAAGTGAGGCAGTCTACTCTTGAAGTGTGGTAGATAGCTGTTCCTCAAATTGTGTACAAAGCTCCAGTTTTATTTCTTCGTTGCGATAGGCCTTGGATCTCTTTCTACTCCTATATGTCTCGGAGTCATTTGGGAATTCATGCCTCCAAGGTACATAAACCCCCAGGCCTCGCCTGCGACCTGGGTGCTCGTTGTTTCCTAGGGCCTGTGATAGTATATCTCTCTCCCCGTATTCTTGAATGGAGTCTCGAGAAGATTCAGTAGTCAATGATTGCTGCAATAGGCAATCATGTTATTTTTGAACCCATGAAGTTTAAGAGGTATTGACAATTATATAGTTTAAAATATCTTACCAGGCGTTGTGACATTTCCTTATCTGCAGGATTTTTGAAAGAGACACCCAAAGACGTGGTTGATGACCTCGCTCTTAACCAGTTTCGAGCATGCTCGTTTGCGATCCCGGAAAATGGCGGGGAGGCCTCCGATCGGATTGCGACCTCGTCCTGCATCCTCCACTTCGGGATTTTATCCGCATACCCAACGGTACCGAGTCTATAGGATGAGTGTTTTGTGACTGGAGAGCCTTGTGCGCCGTACTTTATTGTTCAAATTCGGTCGTTGTCTTCATCTGCACAAAAGGCCTACCACGTTTTCGACGACACGAAAGGATACCTCATGAAAGGTGTGAGATCCTTGGCCACGTACCGCGTGACAAGAGTGCTCTTAAAGTTCTTCCATGCTTTTACCATTGCAAGGAAAGCGTGCCATTGCACGAGTCCCTGTACTTCTGCTGGGATCTTGAATGAATTTGTTATTTCCTCCCATAGCTAATTTTTTTGATCCTTTGCTAAATCTTTCCAGCTTGCTATGGCGATGGGAACCCATTGCCTTCCAATTATCCCGCAGGTAGTCCGAAATGATGCCACTGCTTTCTTTGGTTGCAGAGGGACCCTATCTGGAGAGACCACCGTGATGGTCATTCGGCCCTCTGGCCTTTTCGATACTCCTCGGCGATGCTTAGTTATCCCAATCTTGGGAGCGTGAGACCCAAATGACGATGACGATGACTGTGTGGACACCATCTCTCTTCTAAGAAAAAACTAATTGCAGTGAGCCTCATTGGAGTGTGTAACATGCTTCATGCCTTTTGAAGGTCTATGTGGCATATATTATTGCTAAAAGGTCCTTTTGGAACAGTAACATGCCATTCTAAATAAATCTTGTAGCTAACAAGTGAAACATATATCATGAAGTATTAAAGGCCATAAAACAAAGTAGCCAACTACCAAAGATCACAAAACAAATTAGCCAACTATTAAGACAGATCACAAGATTGACAAATGATAGTAATAGTAAAAATTTAGAGCTCAAGCTTAAATATCCAATTTTAGTGTTAGATCTTGTAGCTAATAAGTGAAGCATATATCATGAAGTACTAAAGGTCACAAAACAAATTAGCCAACTATTGAGACAGACGACAAGATTAACAAATGATAGTAATAGTAAAAATTTAGAGCTCAAGCTTGAATATCCAATTTTAGTATTAGATCTTGTAGCTAACAAGTGAAGCATATATCATGAAGTACTAAAGGTCATAAAACAATTTAGCCAACTTCTGAATATCACAAAATAAATTAGCCAACTATTGAGACGGACCATAAGATAGACAAATGAGGGAGAGGCGAACGGCGTCGGGAAGGAGAGGCGGCGGCGTGAGGGAGAGGCGGCCGACGGCGGGATGGAGAGGCGGCCGGCGTCATGAGGGAGAGGTGGCCGGTATCGGGAGGGAGAGGCGAACGGCGTCGGGAGGGAGAGGCGAACGGCGTCGGGAGGGAGTGGCGGCGTCGGGAGGGAGAGGCGAAAAATAAATAATTCCTAGAAATATTTAAAAATGTTGTACGAGGTTAGTATTGTGTTGTTGCAGTTAAAAAAGGTGTTACTAGGACCAATATCATTATTGTGTTAATGTATCTAAAAAGTCGTTACTAGGATTTGTATCTGAAGGACCATGAAAGAAGGTATATGGTTTTGTTGTGATGAACTCTTTTTAGAGGAGTGAAAATTTTGAATTTGCAAATTTTTCTTGACAACCTATAGAAATGGATGATTTTGGAAATTTTAAGTCATAGGATGATTGGTGACCTAGGTCATTGGTTATATGTTGCATGAGACCTGTCATTGCTAATGTGGGTCAAGTTGTGAAGAACTTGTGCCCATAAATAATTTCTTTGTCTTCCGGTATGTAGAGTCACATGAGTCACTTGGGGTCAATGGCGAGGAACCGGGCTTCGCTCATGGAGGAGCTGATACGGGGTCGCTCGATCTTCTCGACGTAGGATCTGGATACTCACGAGGAATCGATGAACCGTAGTGATCTCCCATTGCCAATGCAAGAGTTAGCACTCTACAATTCGCCCAACCACACGTGCTGAACTTCACAACCACCGATGAAGTTCTATCGCGCTCCCAATTCCCAGCGGAAAGGTTGAACGATCTTGATTTTGATGAACTCCCAATTCTCCCTCAAGTTGGTTCGGCCAACAGAAAGAACAAGAGTATTCTATTATCAAAAGTGGTCTAAAGAACAATAGGGGGCGGTTGCTATTTAAAGCCAACCCTAACCTCCGCACACATGCACTTGGGCCTAAGGCCGAGTTCAATCTGGTTTACGAATCCTAAAACAATTCGGAATTAAACACTAACTAATTACATGGCTGAATTATGCAATCTCAGCCCACTATTAGCACGCAGGCCCAAAAACTCCTCAATTGGCGCATGGGCCTCTTCCTCAAGTCTTGGCTGCATGGGGCTTCCCTCCTTTTGACATGTGACCGCATGGGCCTCCTCCCTTGTGGTCGCATGGCTCTCTTTCTCAATGGGGCTGGCCCATTGTTCCTTCCATCCTTGTTCTTTCATTGCTTCAAATCTGAGAACGCACAATGTATTTGCATTAAGTAGTATACCATTCTCATCTAAAGCAATAGAAAATTCTTTAAGAAAAAAAAGCTTGAGTAGCACCTGTTGTTGTAGTAGTGAGAGACCATGTGGATGCGACCCCATGCTTGTGTTGAGTAATTGACGAGTTGTGCGTTTCGTGCCATGATGGCATTTGGCTCAGTCGGGTTTGGTGAGTCGGACTTGAGGCGTATTCTTCTTCTCGATTGGTCGTTTGGGCAAATTCATGCTTAAGTATGATTTATTGATGCTAATGAGGATTACATGTTTCAAGCAGTGCTATGTAATGTGTTTCTTCTCTGTGATGGCTGCAGGACGTCGAGGCAGAGTCGTGGCGAGGCATGGGATGACCGGACTAGGCGCAGGCGGTGCCGAGGTCAGAACGGTCGAGGTGTGCCAAAGACGGCGAGGACTCGAGGTGGTTGTGAGGCTTAGACGGAAAGAAACGAGGAAACTTCCCGGAAGGTGCAGAAGGGGCGATTTGGTAAATTCGCAATGCTGCACAAGTGAGAGCAGTTTTGTTTGAGATTAGCGGGCAAAATGGGTTGGAAACCCGGTAACCAAAGCCTATAAAAAGAGGGTTGTCTCCTGGTGCATGCATGGCTTGGGGAGAGGGTTAGAGTTTGTATTGCTTTTGCTTTCTCTTTAGTTGTTGAGAGTTGTTGGGAGAGAGCAGAGGTCCTGTTGGTTCTTATCTCCCCTTCGAGTGTTTGAGAGAACAGAGAGATGAGATGAACTCTTGAGTTCTTGTGTTTGAGAGGAGATGATTGTAATCCCTGTGTAATCATTCATCGTTCTTCCTCTCTATCACTACAAGAATGATTTTGTTGGCTATTTTCATCTTTTGGCTTCGTTTGTGATGGATTTCTGTGTTTGCCTTTTTCTCTGTTTCTTCTCCCATGAAGTGAGTTTGTGGTGATTTAGAAGCTTTGTGTGTTTGATTCTTGAAAGCTCTGTGTTGGAAAAGATTCATGGCCATAAGACCATTCCATTTTCTAGAGCATTTGGAAGAATCAACATCTCCTGTGAATTTTAATCCTTACGTCACTTTTTCTCTGTTTGTGCTATTTCTAGGGTTTCATGCCAGATGATGTTTGGATTTCTTGATTCCCTTCATAACTTGGCTTGAAATCTGGGTTCTAAGATCACAAGATCATTGCTAAATCAAGTGTAAAAGCTCATGTGCAAGGGCTCAAGAATCATGAGTAATTTGGGTTTTAGGTCATATCTAGCAAAAATTTCAGATTTTTCCAAAACTCTTGATTCACCCCTTTTTAGTTGAAATCCCTGGATCCCAAAGTTCTCAATGATATTTAGGTTGTATTCTTGACCTTCTGGGTGGTGGAGATAGAAAGGAATCACAAAAATTCTTGTTTTCAAAAATCTTCTGTATTTTCGGTTTTTTGTCTCGGGCTGCCTGCTGTTCAGGTTCAGTTTAATCGGTCTGACCGGTTTTATAACTGTGGTCAAACCGACAGTTGATGGGCGGTCAGGCCGGCTCAAGGGCAGCAGTTAGACCGGCCGACAGACACCGGTCAGACCGGCCGTAAGCGGTTAGGCTGGCTAGGGCGCACGGTCGACCGGTGTCGTCGCGTCGATCGCCACCGAGGTCAAGCCACTCCACCTTTTGGTCTGTTCCTCCTTGATCCTTCTCTAGTGTTTTGAGCTCCAGTTTTCTCCTCTGTGTGACTAATTTTCCAGCAGGCGTATTTCTTACTTCTTAGCTTCTCATAGCTATAGGAGGAGAGACTCGTTTGTGGGTACTTTGGGGGTAATTTTTGAATAGACGACATTCACCCCCGACAATTGGTATCAGAGCTGGTTAGCTCTTCCTTATAGATCTTAACCGGTCTCTAGAGACATGACGATAGATAAGTACTCGACCAAGCCCCTGGTCTTCGATGGGATTGACTATCCCTTCTGGAAGAGCCGGTTGGAGACCTACATCCAGGCTCAGGGCTACGCCATCTGGCGCAAGGTCAAGGTCCGGTATGCTGTTCTTGCCGATGAGAACATCAATGCCGGAAACATGGCTGATGTTGAGGCGAATGCTAAGGCAAGGAACATCATAATTCAGGGTCTGAGCAGAAGCGAGTTCGATCGCATCTCTCATCTAACGTCAGCCTTCGACATCTGGGTGACCCTCGATGCAAACCATGAGGGCACCACCCAGATCAAGACGGTTTGACAGGACCAGTTCAAGCGAGATTACAACAAGTTTGAAAATGCTCGCTGGTGAGTCCCTCGACGAGATTTTGAGTAACCTCCGAGCAGTCGGTATCACATACCCCGACTCGGACAATGCTTGACAGATGCTCGCAGCCCTTGATTTGCATGTTTGGGATATGAAGGTGACTACCATCAAGGATACCACCGATCTCTCGACCTTGACTCTTGACGTGTTGTACTCACGCATCAAGACTCACGAGATTGACATAGTCTCTCGTAGGTCGAAGTCGCAGTCGATGGCCTTAGTCACTGATCTCAGTCTGGTTTCTGGACCTTCTTCTGAGTTGATCTATGGATTCTCTCTAGCTGCTCTCTGTGATGTAACTGATGATTAGTTAGAGCAGCTACCAGAGAACCAGTTAGCCCTTCTAGCCAGAAAGTTTTCCCACGCGTACAAGAGGGTGAGGGATCGAAAGAGGAGTGGCCCAATCATTTGCTTCGAGTGTGGTGGCCCCAACCACATTCGGGCGAATTGCCCTAAGCTGGGGAATGGCAAGAACGACTACAGCGGTGTGAGCAAGAACGACTACATCGACAAGAACCGCAACAAGAAGCCCTCAGCTCATGCCAAAGCCAAGAAGCTATTCCACCGCGTCCTCACCGCCTTCGACGACCTCGACCTCAGCGAGGTGGAGGGGTGGAGCGATGATGATGGGACAGATGAGCAAAACCCCAAGGGCGGCGATGACTTCTCCGGCATGTGCTTCATGGCCCTTGAGGGCGAGATCAGCGACAGCGAGCTTTACTCCGACTCCGACGAGGTATACCCCTCCTATGACCAGCTTAATGATGCTTTTCTTAAGCTAGAGAAATTCCATACTAGATTGTCACGGGAGCTTACTTCACTTATATCTGCTCTCTCCCGTGACGAATGTGATACATGCTCTGTCTTGCTTGATGACATGGAGATTAAGGACCTCTCATGATAGTCTGTCTTCTGAGCTTGACATGCTTAAGATGGAGAATGTTAGTCTTTTGGCTGAACTAGAGATAAGTAGGATTGTTACTCCTTCATCTACTGTTGTTGAGACTACATCTTGCACCTCATGTGAGGATAAGGACAATGTGTTTAGAGGTCTTTATACCATGCCCCTTGATCTGCCAGAATCATGTAAAAATTGCAATAACTTGAAATTGAACATAAAAAGGGCACATCATAAGATTGCTGAGTTGCATGCTTCTTTGCTTGAGCCAATTGCTTCATGTATGAACTGTCCCAAATTAACTGTTGAACTTAAATCTGTCTTAAAACAGTTTCAAGAAATGATTGACCACAACAAGAAGATGGCTCAATATGCTTCTAAGGACCCTGTTAGCTCTCCATGCAATAATTGTGAAAAACTAAAAACTGAGTTGATTGCATTAGATGACAAATGTGTGAAGCTAACTAAGGACCTTCTAGAAAAGTCACAATCTCCTTGTAATGTGTGTGCTGATGTGGGAGAGAAGCCCAAGGGTAAGTTAGAGACGCTTAGTGACGTGAACCAAATGGCTAGCAATAGGATTGTCCTTTCGGAGTCAGCTGTGCGTGTGCAAGCCATTTGCTCTTTTGCTATTGGTTCTCTTTCTACTCCCTTACCTGCTGTTGTCTCCTCTTCTCCCTGCTCTTCTTGCATCTCTCTCTTTAGGGAGTGTCAGTACCTTATGTACACTCTTTAGAGGTTTGTAGGAGGCAAGAAGAAGCTAAATCTTATTCTAGACCAGTCCAAGATTTGCAAATTCAATTAAGGTCTAGGATATGATTTTTTTGAGGATGTTAGGAAGCATCCACCTGCCGTGCTCAGACCCATAGCCACAGGTGTGATCGAGGTCAAGCCCAGAACTGAGAAGTTCAATTCAAGTCAGCGGGCTTTGTCCAATGGATTTTTGACAGCAAGGTGATTCCACCTGTTGCTTCGGCCTCTCAGAAGGCGAAGCCTCATCATGCTACTTCTACCTCTCAGAAGGTAAAGTGTCATTGCACCTTCTGTTAAAAGGATGGACACTTGGTCGAGCGATGCTTCAGGCGCACCAAGATTGCGCAAAGAGATCGTGTTCGTGATCTTAGAAGTATTCAGGGTCAGCCCCAGACCTTGAGTGCACCTAAGACCAACACGAGATCTAGGGTTGATCACTCTGAGGGTTTTAGGCAGTATCGAGGACTTGGTTTTTCCAGTGTTTCTGATTTTTGTCCTCGATTTGCCTCTGCTCATGATATCCACTGTCTTGAGGATAGATCTCATCTCCCCCATCGAGATAGCTACCCGCGGCGTGATCAGCATGTTGCTAGTGCCTTGACTCGCTCCTCCGTAGCAGTCAAGCCCAACAACAGCTTCAGGTCTGCACAAGGACCTTCTGGCTTGTTGAGCGATGGAGAGCGTAGGGTAGCTAGAGGTCAGTCGTGTGTCGCTACTTCTTCTACTCGACGTGTTACTCAATATTGGGTGCCAAAATCACTCTTGATTTACCCCAGTACTGAGACTTTACTCTCTCGTTGACTCAGGTTCGCTGGGTAGGGAAGAGAGAGGTTTGGCTCATTGACTCCGGGTGTTCTCGACACATGACCGGAGACTCTCATTGGTTCTCTTCGCTAGCTCGTGCTCCAGGTGATGAGACGATCACCTTCGGAGACGCTTCGTCTGGGCGCATCATCGCCAAAGGTACAGTGCGTGTTAATGAGTCTTTTATTTTAAAAGATGTTGCCTTGGTTAGTAAGCTGCAATATAATTTGCTTTTTGTTTCTCAGCTTACCGATGATGGCTTTGAGGTGAGCTTTAAGAAAAACGATTGCAAAATTCTTGATTCTTCGGGTAGTCTGATTTGTGGGATTTCTCGTTACGGGAGGATCTTTCGTGCTAATTTTTCTGAGTCTTCTGGTGATCCTCTCCAGTGTTTAGTTGCGTCTGAGTCTCGTGACCTTACCTTCTGGCATAGGAGACTTGGTCATATTGGATTTGACCATTTGACTCGAGTTAGCGGCCACGATCTCATTCGTGGTCTGCCGAAACTCAAGATGGTCAAAGATATTGTTTGCACTCCTTGCTGGCACGTCAAGATGGTTGCCGCTTCTCACCCTCCGGTCACAGTGACTATGACCGATGCACCAGGACAGCTGCTCCACATGGACACAGTTGGACCAGCTCGAGTGCAGTCAGCAGGAGGGAAGTGGTATGTTCTTGTCGTGGTCGATGATTTCTTGAGGTTCTCTTGGATGTTTTTCTTAGCCTCGAAGGATGAGACGTTTACATATTTTCGAGGTCTTTTCAGTAGGCTTTCTATTGAGCTCCCGGGTGCCTTACGAGCGATCCGCAGTGACAATGGCACGGAGTTCAAGAACTCCTATTTTGAGAGGTTTTGCGATGAGACAGGTGTAGAGCACCAGTTCTCTTCTCCGCACGTCCCACAGCAGAATGGCGTCGTGGAGAGGAAGAACCGTACTTTGGTCGAGATGGCCAGAACGATGCTTGATTAGCATTCTACACCTAGGAAGTTTTGGGCTGAGGCTATAGCGACCGCGTGCCATATTTCGAACAGAGTTTTTCTTCGGGCACACTTGCATCGCATTTCCTATGAGCTGAGATATGGGCGAAAACCCAGTGTCTCTCATTTTCGTGTGTTTGGTTGCAAATGTTTCATTGTGAAGTCCGGGAACCTAGATAAGTTCGAGTCACGCTCCTGTGATGGTATCTTTCTAGACTACTCGACTTCTTCGCGGGCGTATAGGGTTGGAACTGCGAGTCTAGTAAGTTGGTAGAGACCTATGAGGTGACCTTCAACGAGGCTAGTCTGGGGACTAGGCCCGATATCTCAGGTTCTTTAGAGCAGTCCGAGCCCAACTTTGTGGATGATGAGGAGGATGGAGATGATGGTTGTCTACCCGATCCGGTTCCTCATCCTCCCCTTGAGGTGCCTTCTTCCACGACACCTCCAGGTGATCAGCCCATGCCTTCTGCTTCCTCTGGAGCTAGTGGCTCTGTTCCTACCTCATCAGCTCATGAGGTAGATGTCATTTCTTCATCTCATCCAGGACCTCCCCGTCATATCCAGAAAGACCATCCTTCTGAGCAGATGGTTGGAGACCTCTTTGAGCGAGTCACACGCTCAAAATCTAGTATGTCACATTTCTATCTTCATTCTGCCTTCGTTGCCTCATTCGAGCCCAAGGACGTTTGTCATGCTCTTTCTAATGAGTCTTGGGTCAATGCCATGCTTGAGGAGTTAGAAAATTTCGAGAGAAACAAGGTCTGGTAGCTTGTTGAGCCCCCTCGCGGTCACAATATCATTGGGACTAAGTGGGTGTTCAAGAACAAGCAGAGTGAGGATGGGGTTGTCATTCGGAACAAGGCTAGACTGGTAGCTCAGGGCTTCTCCTAGGTTGAGGGTCTAGATTTTGAGGAGACCTTTGCCCCTGTAGCTAGACTTGAGGCTATTAGAATTCTGCTTACTTTCGCAGCTTCTAAGGGTTTCAAGCTTTACCAGATGGATGTCAAGAGTGCCTTCCTCAATGTGTTTATTGAGGAAGAGGTCTATGTGAGACAACCTCCAGGTTTCGAGAACCCCAAATACCCAAACCATATCTACAAGCTTTCCAAAGCCTTGTATGGACTTTAGCAGGCCCCTAGAGCTTGGTACGAGAGGCTTAAGTCCTATCTGTTGAGTCATGGTTTTGAGATGGGTAAAGTAGATAAGACCTTGTTCATCCGTAGGCATGGCATTGACCTACTACTCGTTCAGATTTATGTGGATGACATCATCTTTGGCGGCTCTTCTCATACTCTTGTTTCACAGTTCTCGGAGGTCATGAGCACCGAGTTTGAGATGAGTATGATGGACGAGTTGACCTTCTTCCTTGGCTTCCAGATGAAGCAGACTCGGGAGGGTACTTTCTTGCATCAAGGCATGTACACTCGTGACCTCCTGAGACGCTTTGACATGAGTGATGGTAAGCCCGTGTCAACTCCCATGGCGTCCACAGCTTCTCTTGACCCAGATGAGGACGGCGAGCCAGTTGATCAGAAGGAGTATCGCAGCATGATTGGCTCCCTCTTGTACCTCACTGCCTCAAGGCCGGACATACACTTCTTCGTGTGTCTGTGTGCTCGCTTCCAGGCTTCTCCTTGTGTATCTCATTGCCAGGCAGTGAAGCGCATCCTTCGGTACCTTCGAGCTATCATTGACTATGGTATCTGGTACTCTTCCTCGTCTTGTCTTTCCTTGAGAGCCTACTCGGACGCAGACTTTGCTAGGTGTAGGATAGATAGGAAGAGCACTTCTGGCACCTGCCAATTCATTGGTACTTCTCTTGTTTCGTGGTCTTCTAGGAAGCAGTCTGATGTTGCACAGTCCACCGCAGAGGCTGAGTACGTTGCTGCCGCTAGTTGTTGCAGCCAGGTACTTTGGATGGTCTCGACGCTGCGGGACTTTGGATTAGCCATAGACAGTGTTCCACTCTTTTGTGATAACACTTCTGCAATTAACATTGCTAAGAACCCAGTGCAGCATTCTCGGACCAAGCACATTGATATTTGATATCACTTCCTTAGAGACCATGTGGAGAAGAGTGACATAGTGCTCCAGTTTGTGGAGAGTGACCACCAGTTGGCTGATATCTTTACCAAGCCTTTAGATAGCTCTAGGTTTTCAGCTCTGCGGGGAGAGCTTGGGGTGGTCTGTCCTTATGGACTGTTGTGAGGGGGAGCTTTGTGCTTCATGCTTTATCATGATTATTATGCTCTTACTCCTTTCTGTTGCATTGCATATGGGTGCATTGGGATAATCCTTCTAGCATAGGTTAGAGTGGTTCTCTTGCCGAGTTGCTTAGACTTCTTTCTCTCATCTTGTGATTCTAGGATACTGCTTATTAGCTGTTTCTCTTCTCACTAGGTTGAGCTCACTCATTTCTTATAGGTTCTAGCAAGAGTTGGGCCACCCTTGGGTAGACAGGGTACGTGTTTGCTCCTTAGTGTGTCAGATGATCAGCTGATAGTCCTAGAGTCATATGGGGTAGATGAGTCAGTCTGCGTCATAGTATCCTCTATATCTTGTCTATGCTTTAAGGACTGTCTTTTCTGATTTTCTTCCCAGTTTCTCGTTTTTATTGCTTTGGTTCAGGGGAAGTTCATTTGGGAGCTTCTAGATCTTAATATTGTCATAACTCAACTTGAACTAAAGTTGCGTCTCATGTTGAGGGGGAGCTGGATTTTCTTGCATTTTAGCATTTTACATTGTAATATGACTACATGAAGCCTTGATTATTATCCTGTTATGATATGATTATAATGAATTACATCTTGCCATGATCTGAGCTTACTTGTTAGATATATCATGATTTTATATGTGTAGTCTAGTCTTTGCCATGATAGGTTGATTAAAATGCTTAACTTGAACTAATTCATGTCATGTTAGCTCTTGAGACTAGTCTGCCTTTAGTTATCCTTTTATGAGTCATGCCATGTCAAATAGGCTGGGTTGAGTCTTGAATCTATATTGAGCTATGTTAGTTCCTTGATGAAACATGAGTTAGTACAACCTTTTAAGAAAGCAAAAAGATCTCTTTTGTGCGAAAGAACTTATCTCACCAATTCTTTCTCGTGAGGCTGCTTGCCATTGCACTAGGGGGAGTTTTGGATAACCAAGACTATCTTCTTAAGCTTCTACCTTGGAGCGGTCGCATTAGGCTTGAGATCTAGCACATGATTACACAAAAATATGGTTGGAAACAATCATGAGATTTATAAAGAAAAACATGTCAAATATGCTCAATTTGCTAAAATTACAAAACTTACAAGTACTTGAACAAATGTCTTATTCTTGAACTTGTAGCACTCTAAATTGACTCAATACTAGCTTCTTGGTTCCACTTAGATTATTGACATGGCCTGCATCATCTTTGGATACCTTTAGCTAGACTATAATCATGGATGACTTGACATGCTAAATAATTCGACTAATTTTCAGATTATGACTATTTTGGCTTAGCTTGATTATACATGTCTTGTCATGATCTTGTTAGCATTCTTATTAGTTATGGCTTGGTGTAATACTTCAAGGTCATTATGGATAATCTTCATGGCTCATTATGCGTAAAATGAATAATTTCCAGCCATTCCATCTCTACTCATGACCTTACTCTCTCTTTTGCATTCTTGATGATTTTATTGCCAAAAGGAGGAGAATAGCGGAGAAAAAGCCATTTGGGAACTTTCTGGAGCTTTGGAGAACAATTTGCTCTTTCTGTTTGGGCTCCGTTTGTCGACATGGTCATAAGCTTCTTTGTTTTTCTTTATTATTTCTCTTTAGACCACGTTTGACTTTCCTTCATTTTCAAACAAACTCAACTTTACGCTTTTTCTGGGTTTGTCAATATACTTATCAAGGGGGAGATTGAGAGACCATGTGGATGCGACCCCATGTTTGTGATGAGTAATTGATGAGTTTTCTGAAAGATTGAGTTTGGTTTATGCGTTTCGTGCCATGATGGCATTTGGCTCAATCGGGTTTGGTGAGTTGGACTTGAGGCGTATTCTTCTTCCCGATTGGTCATTTGGGCAAATTCATGCTTAAGTATGATTTATTGATGCTAATGAGGATTACCTGTTTCGAGCGGTGCTATGTAATGTGTATCTTGTCTGTGATGGCTGCAGGACGTCGAGGTGGAGTCGTGGCGAGGCATGGGATGACCGGACTAGGCGCGGGCGGTGCCGAGGTAAGAACGGTCGAGGTGTGCCGAAGACAGCGAGGACTCGAGGTGGTTGCAAGGCTTGGACGGAAAGAAATGAGGAAACCTCCCAGAAGGTGCAGAAGGGGCGATTTGGTAAATTCGTAAGGCTGCACAAGTGAGAGCGGTTTCGTTTGAGATTAGCGGGCAAAATAGGTTGGAAACCCGGTAACCAAAGCCTATAAAAGGAGGGTTATCTCCTGGTGCATGCATGGCTTGGGGAGAGGGTTAGAGTTTGTTTTGCTTTTGCTTTCTCTTTAGTTGTTGAGAGTTGTTGGGAGAGAGCAGAGGTCCTGTTGGTTCTTATCTCCCCTTTGAGTGTTTGAAAGAACAGAGAGATGAGATGAACTCTTGAGTTCTTGTGTTTGAGAGGAGATGATTGTAATCCCTGTGTAATCATTCATCGTTCTTCCTCTCTATCACTACAAGAATGATTTTGCTGGCTATTTTCATCTTTTGGCTTCATTTGTGACGGATTTCTGTGTTTGCCTTTTTCTCTGTTTCTTCTCCCATGAAGTGAGTTTGTGGTGATTTAGAAGCTTTGTGTGTTTGATTCTTGAAAGCTCTGTGATGGAAAAGATTCATGGCCATAAGACCATTCCATTTTCTAGAGCATTTGGAAGAATCAACATCTCCTGGAATTTTAATCCTTATGTCACTTTTTCTCTGTTTGTGCTATTTCTAGGGTTTCATGCTAGAGAATGTTTGGATTTCTTGATTCCCTTCATAACTTGGCTTGAAATCTGGGTTCTAAGATCAGAAGATCATTGCTAAATCAAGTGCAAAAGCTCATGTGCAAAGGACTCAAGCATCATGAGTAATTTGGGTTTTAGGTCATATCTAGCAAAAATTTCAGATTTTTCCAAAACTCTTGATTCATCTCTTTTCAGTTGAAATCCCTGGATCCCAAAGTTCTCAATAATATTTAGGTTGTATTCTTGACCTTCTGGGTGGTGGAGATAGAAAGGAATCACAAAAATTCTTGTTTTCAAAAATCTTCTGTATTTTCAGTTTTTTGTCTCGGGCTGCCTGCTGTTCAGGTTCAGTTTAATCGGTCTGACCGGTTTTATAACTGTGGTCAAACCGGCAGTTGATGGGCGGTCAGGCCGGCTCAAGGGCAGCAGTCAGACCGGCCGACAGACACCGGTCAGACCGGCCGTAAGCGGTCAGACCGGCTAGGGCAGACCGGTCTGACCGGTGTGTCAAGCGCGGTCAGACTGGGCACCTGAGGCTGAAGCCACTCCACCTTTTGGTCTGTTCCTCCTTGATCCTTCTCTGGTGTTTTGAGCTTCAGTTTTCTCCTCTGTGTGACTAAGTTTCCAGCAGGCGTACTTAGCTTCTCATAGCTACAGGAGGAGAGATTCGTTTGTGAGTACTTTGGGCGTAATTTTTGAATAGACGACATTCACCCCCTCTGTCGTCGATTTCGATCCAACAAGTAGCTTAGCTCTTGCTCTTGTCATAAGACCTGTTGGAACCTCATCACTAGCTTTATCATACACCATTGGAGTGGCAGGTGAATGTGTAGTTGAGATGTCCTCATCAGGAGCCGAGGCTTAGAACAATCGAGGATATCGAGTAAGACAGTGAGCTCAAGCATAGCACAGGAACGACAAGAAATGTCAAAGGTAAGTTCGAATGGTGGGTTTGCATCATGTGGTATGGTCGGTCCAAGTGAGGCGTGGTCCAGTTGAACTGGAACGAGAGAGACATGTCGACACGTGGTAAGCCAGTGGTAAGCCTACACATGACAAGTATGACGATTGCTTGCAATGGAAAAAAGATGACCAAGTCAAGACAGAGTATTTTCATAGTTTGGCCAAAATACCAGAATCTGCCTTGGATCAAAACCGCGGCGCATGAGTGACGCTTAGAGAGTGGTTTAAGTCAAGAAGAAGCTGGTTTAAACAAGATGGATCAACGTAAAAGACTTAGCGGATTCGGGCTTATATACCTTGAAAAGCGTGCATAAGTGACCATATGTGAGTAAAACCATGTATGTGAGGTTATTGGGGTTGCTTTCATTGTGCTAAGTGGATAGTATCTATTAAGGGCTAGGTGTGGCTGGTTAACCCACCTATATAAAGGGATTGGGATGGAGAAATTTCAATTCCTTTTCTTCTTTCTTCTTGATTCCTTTGTGCCAAGGATGTATAACAAATGGAGATAATATCAGAAAATCAATCTCCACCCATCTAAGCACTTTGGTAACAAGTTCATTAGGAAACTCAATTTCTGTGTATTTTTTATCCTTCAAGTGATCTCTTGATTTGAGAGTTTTTGGCTGATTTCTTTGATGTTCTAACTTGATGTGACATGTGGGAATACGTCTAGAGCCATCTTGGCCATCATCCACTGACGATCAAGTCATATTCACTGTTTCAGGTTTTTAACCTGTGTTTGGTGTAATCTACCTTCAAACAGAAAAAGGTCAGAATTGTAGCAACAATTTTATTAATTATTGATTGAAATAGGTTTCTGACATCTTATAAAAGGTGTGTACCAAATTTCAAGTGATTTGAAGTTTTGGTTTGAAAGTTATCTCAATTTTAGATTTTGGGCCAGTTTTGGTACAGTAAAGCTTCACTAACCGAAATATCCCAAATCTCTTAAGTTCTTTCAAGTTTTTTATTGGAATAGGTTCCTAAGGTAATGAACTAGTTGTGGTTCAAGTTTCGAGTCTTTTGGATCAATAGATCAAAAGTCACATGATTTTTTAGAATTGAAATAGTGCTAAAATCACTATTCACGGGGTGAAAAATTCAATGGCTCAGAGAATTTTTGGATTTTTAGCTTCTTGATCTTCATAGCTTCTCATAGCTATTAGAGTAAAGATTAGGAGAATACTTGAAGAAAATTTTGAAGGCACCATTCACCTCCCTCTATTGCCATATTGGCCCTACAGTATCTAAAAGTTGTTACTAAGGTCAATGGTAACACACACTACTTCGTTGCTTTAGCTAAAAGGTGTTACTAGAGCCTTTGGTAGTACACGTTACTATGTTGCTCTAGCTAAAAAATGTGTTATTAGGGTCTGTGGCAACACGCGCTACTATATTGCTCTAGCTAAAAATGTGTTACTAGGATCTATGCCAACACATTTGATACATGTTGCTACAACGTGATTGCAATACCATTTTTTTTATACAAGAATGCTAGTTACAAGCTGCAATAGACCCTGCAATAGCAACCTAGTCTACACAAACACTAATCAAGTATGTTACTATAGGCCTCAGTAACATATTTTTTAAGCTACAATAACACATAGGCATGTTACTAAGGGTCCATCCTGACGTAGTGCGCAAGGAAACATGTGAAATATAACAAGTTGATTATCTCTTAAAGGTAAAGTGTACAGTCTCTACAGAAATAAATTGTTCGAACAGCTGTGCTCATGGTTAAGAATTGGCATGGAATTTACTCGAGTTAGTGTCTATTTCAAAAGTCTTTGTGGATGGGATGAAAACTTGTTAGGTGGATGTAACTCTGAATTTGAATTGCCCTGGGTGGATGTAACCCAGTGATATTAATGGGTGGGTGTAACCCTAGTAACAAAACTAGCATTTGGTGGATAGAACCATACTCCGTAACAAGTGAATGGAACCTACACTTCTATTATTATTATTACACACTCTTGTAAGTATTTTAAAAACATGGTTTAGTAAAAAGGCTAGGACCCAGGAATTTTCTATAGTTGTATCTCAAAATGATGTTGTTTTTGCAAGTAAAGAATCTCAAGCCTCACATGATAGTTTTGCATCTATTATTATTGCATTCCATTTGGTATCTTGCTGAGTACCATTGTACTCATTCTTA
The DNA here is from genome assembly GCA_036346575.1 of Dendrocalamus sinicus. NCBI lineage: Eukaryota > Viridiplantae > Streptophyta > Magnoliopsida > Poales > Poaceae > Dendrocalamus > Dendrocalamus sinicus. The sequence goes on from CM070644.1 coordinate 14,935,258, forward strand.
CTCAATTATCATTATTCAATCAGTAAGAACGATAATGCTAAGCCCTGCAGTCATATAAAGGAAATCAGCAGAAATGAAAGACAATAAGGCTAAGAACTAGGTCGTATACCCCAATTGGTTGTGTGGAGTTCCGTTTCTGCTGCTACTTCTAAGGATTTTGGCCTGATTGGCCTATGTGTAAATTTATTACTGTATTATTTACACTTTCGCATGATATTTACTTAATACACAGTAATGTATCTATGAGCACTATCTACTGATATAAGGAATAGTACAGTGAAATTATAGAGGATTATGGATTGATAAAATCCGGGTCTGATACTTTAATAGTACTTATTTGTGTTTTTATGGAGAAATCTAGGAGTTCTGTGCAGATTTTTTTTGGGCAAGAACATACTCTTTTGAACAGCGGGAAATTTTCTGCAAGTGAAGTTCCCTCGTGTCTGGACCGAAATGCCTATAGAATGATTTTGTCTTTTTTTTTTTTTGCAAGGGAAGGATGATTTTGTTAGTAAACTTCAAAGCAAATTCCTGAGTTTTTGTTCCAGACCGAGCTCCATGGACTTCGCACATTCCAAACTTTGTTTCAAGGCCAAGCTAGGCTCAGATAATGCTTGCAGGTTGCAGGGCCAAGCCAGGGCCTCCCAGCCCAGAAAAATGTCCATAATCTCCAGCCTAGTCAACCTTACTAGGTTAGGCCTGAGCCTAGATCTTGTGGCCTGAGGACAATTTATTTGATGAGTGGGTCAATTCTTATGAAAATTGATGAGTTATCCTTACAATCTGTGCTGCTAGCTGATAAAAATATTTACTTCATGAGATGGTCTGATGGTAGTTGGCCAGTGATGCTTATCATAAATTTTTGATGCACCGGTGTCCTGCGAAAAGCTTGATATTTTGTTCACAAGCAATGGCCAACGATGATTCTAAACACAATTTGTTTCTGATGCACCCTAAACCTATACTTGGTATTATTTTGCCAATATGCTAGCTTAGTAATTTCCACAAGTTGTTTCTTATGCTAGTTTAGTAAAAATCATTTTTCACATCCTATGAAACATATCTATTCCATTTTCTAAATGGTTCCAAATTACTTATTTTTCAGTCTGAAGTCCAATTTTTTGAAAATTGCTCATTCCTTTTGATTCTTCAATTTTGCAAAAGTTATTTCATGTATCATGGTGCAAATGATGTCATACCATCACGAAATGAGGCCTCGCTTGTGAACTGATTTCTCAATGGACTTCTATGCTCCAAGGAAACAGCCGATCTGGTGCAACTGATGGTAATTAATTGCTGAGGCCAAAACCGCTTACCATTAACTAGTTTATGCATGTCTCTGATTGTGGTAAATGACGAAAGAAAGAGACCTGTTTTTTGGATTAGCCTCATCTTATTTTCTGGTCATTTGGTTCTGGCCAATGATGAAACAATATGGCCTCCTTTCTTTTGCTGGCCTGTGATCATACTTACATATGCATTGCTGGTTGTGCATCTCACTTCTCTCCTTGTTGTCACCCTGCATATTTGGCTCTCTCGGCCAAGTTATTCACCGCTGGCAGGATGACGCAAGGAGAGCAATAGGCGCGCAACAAGAAACGTTGTAGGATAGGCCAGCCATGGTTGTCATTTGCACTTTTATGCGTTCATGTTGAGCTGATTAAACTTTTTACGTTGTAGGTAAGATTTCATGACTTGGTGGTACGTTGTCCACCGTGGTTGGCAAACTGGGGTGTTATATATCCTACTTGGGAGGCATGCCAACGCACGTAGACGGGTACAAAGGAGCATTCTACAAAGGATATAGAACTAAACATGAGGCTTTTGCTGGCTACAATTGTCCAATTGTGCAAGCCAAGGAATCGATGGTCAAACCAGATAAGAAGCTAGATAAGGGTGCTTTCAGCTATAAAGATGTTATAATTGTAGCTCAGCTTGTAGTAATCGTATTATTGCTATGTAAATTGATGTCAGCTGCCATTTGACTATCCATGTGTGGTACTAGCGGTAACGAACTAATGCTATAAAACCCTCGTTTTGTCTGTCCGAGATAACACAATGTTTGTGCCTCCTTTTCTTATTCTAAACAATCATGACTTGTTATATATTCTTGTCAATTTTTGTAATAAGAATTAACTAAAAATCCCATACGGTTAGCCATAATTGTGTGACATGCCTCGCTCCAATGTCCAGGACTTGGTAAAATTATAAGGACTCAAGCAAACGGTGGAGGTATTTAACTATTTACACCACACCTATGAAAGGGTGATCATGCCATGTGTTCATGCGGACAACTTCTCTACTCAGCTAGGCTACATGGATACAGGCGACCAAACAATATCAGGCCTCGGGTCATGTGGGCAACCTAAGACCCCCTAAAGTGCTGTGTGTAAGGCAAGAATTTTCCTAGATACTTGCGGAAATTGAGTTGTGATTTGTGAGTATAGAGCAATGTGATTTGAACTATTTGCATTACATTTATGACTTATGCCTAATTTTGAACTTATTTGTACTGGACTTAAGATCAGTATGATTATACTGTACAGGACAGCGGACTTATGCGTGCGGAGTGCACACCCAGTGCATTGTGGGTTTCCATTCTACAAAGCATGCAACTTTAGATTTTGGAAGTTATGCATGCAGGGGTGGCTCACGATGGGCTTCGTAGACTGGATGGATGGATATTCTCATATCTTTTTCTTGCCTGCTTTCTCCCAGCTAGAGAGAATTGAAGGAACAAAAGTTAAAAGAAGGGGAAGCATGATGGATCTTGGATTGTTCTCCGTTCTCGGTCGCCTCGGGCCTCGGGTGCGGCAGCGCGCGGAGTTATTGGGCCGGGACCCGATCAATCGATCCGAGTGCGTGAGCTGACCGGGCGTCGGGTCCGAGACAGATCGCATCATACAATCCATTGTTAGTATTACCACGTTAGAGCAAGTCTTATAATACAGTCTTCAGCTGGCTGTATGGATACTTACAGCTCACTTATCAGCCTACTTATATAGTAGTTACAGCCAGCTGAAGGTTGTATAACCTACCCTTTCCTCTCACAAAGTTTTTTGGTTCTTGTGCTTCAGTTGGCTGTAAGCTTACAGCCCACCTCTCTTCTCTCTCCTCTTCTCTTTCCTCCACCTCAGCATACAACCAGCTTACAGCCTCTATACTTGCTCTTATGAACGGGGGCTGAGGTCCGTGCCGAATGATTAAGGGTGTCTCATCTACGATTTGTACCATCTTACTAATCATCATAAAGACAAGAAAAATGTTACCTCCAGTGCTTTACAATTGATTTGGTAAGGAGTATTTGTAGCAGTCTTAGGATTATATCAGAATATATAAGATACAGTATAAATATGTATGGTGTTAAGAATGAAAAAAAGAATATCGTAAAGAGACCTAAAATAACAACGTTAAAACAACCACACGACGAAAGAGAAAAGATTTGATGAACTAACCGCAAATTCATTAAGCATAACATCAAAAGAGTAAAAGTGACGCTCTCTCACAACTTTCTTAAATCTTTTAGAACCATCGGATTCTTTCCCTGCATAAAACTTTAATGCTAAAAAACAATCTTGCCATTAGTCCTCTTATGCACCTTTATCTTTGAATTAATGTCTTTACTTTGTTGCTTGGGTTCTCCATGACCACGTCTCATAGTTTTATATAGTCACTCTAGTCCTCTAAAATAGAATAGAAATCCTACTTCAAAAGAAAGTAGGAATTCTAATTTTATTAGGATTAATCTAGGACTTTTTGCAGTATAATTTTTTAAACCCTAAAAGACTAAGATATAAATCACCATACTCAGTAATCTCCATCTTCAGTCTTATCCGTTGAAGTCATTGTGCTAATCTAAGAACTCACTCCAAATAGGCTTCATATATTTTTTTCTTTTCCTTTCACCTTTAGGAGTGCCCACACTACAGGGGCTCATGCACATCACCTTAATATGCATGTCAGTGTTTGGGCTAGCACTAGAGGAAGAATACGATGTGAGAAAGGAACAGAGGAATTCGAGTTATTCTAAGTTTGGACGTCTCACTACTACACAAAGCCTAATACTAGACACCACATCACTAACGGTTACCCAAAACTGTCTGTATTAAATATAATCACAGACGATTTTAGTTTAGAAACCATCTGTGTTGCTGTTGGTGCTAAAATACCATCTGTAAAAGTGAATTATCACAGATGGTTCATAGTTAAAATCATCTACAAAGTATCACAGACGGTTATTAATAAGAACCATCTATGATATTATGAAGTATCACAGACGGTTTTTAGTTTGAACCATCTATGATATTCAGATACAATTCCTATTAAAAACCATTTGTGATAATTAGTTTATAACAGATGGTTTTTAATAGGAACCATCTGTGATAATTACACTATATTAATTGCGCGCAAACCCATCAACCCTCTGTCTTAAATTCCAGATCTATACGTTGCTGCTTTGAGCTGGAGGCAGGGCTTTGAAGCCATTTGGATCCACTAAGTTATTGGCTAGTTATGGTTAGTAATTTGTTCCTAATTGCATTAGAATTTAAATTTAGCTTTTGGTGAGAGGAGAATTGAAGATGGTTTACATCTAGCTAGCTTGATATAGAGAAAAGATTATTTACATCTATCATGGTTTAGGGTTTAGTCAACTCATAGTCTATTTCTACTTAATTCAATGTAATTAATTAGTCAACTCATAGTCTATTTCTACTTAATTCAATGTAATTAATTATTCTTACTACATATAACTACTTAATTTGGATCGTACATATATAATATAGTAATTAATTAATTGAATATGTTATACTAAATTGTTATATGCGTAACATAGGACCGAAACTGGATGTACGCTGGGAACCGTGTGAGTGAAGAGTGCATTAATGGCGTTTCTGCTTTTACAAGAGCTGTTGAGGAGAATATATTGAATAAGGGGGTAGAATATATGTACTGTCTTGCATTGATTTATGCATTGATTGTGAGAATCGAAAGATGTTTAAGAACCGAGCACAGATTGAATCACACTTGATTCGAATGGGTTTCAAAAAGGGATATGAATATTGGGCCAGTCATGTTGAAGAGCAGATTATATAGATAGTTAGTAATAATGACATCGCGGATGAAGTCAATGATATGCTACCGGATGATCATATCGATTGTGGTTCTGATTTGGATAGGCTACATGATGATAATCTGGATCAGATGCTTCCGATGCAGAAGGAAACTGTGATGAGAGAGAGTATGTTAAATTCTAGAGCTTGATGGAGGACTCGGAGAAGCCTTTTTTCACGTGCTGCAAGTCAAAGTACATGAGATTGTCAACTGTGCTTGAACTGCTGAAATTGAAGGCAAGCAACGGTTGGTCTGACAAGAGTTTCACGGCATTGTTAGGTCTTCTAGAAAACATGCTTCTAGAGGGAAATGACTTGGCCAAAACCACCTACAAAGCCAAGAAGATTCTTTGTCCATTAGGAATGGAAGTAGAAAGAATACATGTATGTCTGAACGATTGTATCCTCTACCGTAAAGAGTAAACATGCATGTATGTCTGGTGTGCAACACATTCCAATATAAGTAGAAGAATCAATCAGATGATGGCGAAGGAATAGAGGTGAAGAGAGGACCTCCTGTTAAGCTGGCATGGTATCTTCCTGTAATTCCCCATTTGAAGCAGTTTTTTTGCGAACCCAAAGGAGGCAAAACTGTTGCGTTGACACTCAGAGGAGCATAAGAAGGATAGAATGCTAAAACACCTTACTGATTCCACCCAGTGGAGAAATATCGATAGGAGGTTTGCAAAATTCGGTGTAGAACTGAGGAACATAAGATTCAGACTGAGTACAGATGGAATGAATCCTTTCGGTAACATGAGCAGCCAACATAGCACTTGCCCCGTGACTCTCTACGTCTACAACCTTCCTCCTTTGTTGTGTATGAAGTAGAAGTATATTTTGCTATCGATACTTCTCCAAGGGCCAAAGTAATATGGAAACGATATTGATGTATACCTAGCACCTTTGGTGGAAGATCTAAAAATAGTGTGGATCAAAGGGGTACAGGTCTGAAATGCATACAAACGAGAGAACTTTACTTTACGCTCCTTTTTGTCCTGCACCATAAATAATTATCCTACCCTTGCTAACCTGTCGGGCCAGAGTGCAAAAGGGGCCAAATCCTGTAATCACTGGTTAGATAATACCGAGAGTATGTGGCTGAAGCACTCATGCAAAACAGTGTACATGCGTCACCTAGGTTCGTTCGGAGGGCTCACCCATACCTCAGGATGAAGAAACAATTTGACGAAGAGAACGAAGATAGTTAAGCTCCAAGGCATTTAAGCGGAAAAGAGATGTATGATATGGTTAAGAATTTAGATGTTGTACTCGAAAAGGACGTAAATCGATGACCCGTGAGAAGAATGTCTGGAAGAAGAGATCAATATTTTGGGACTTACCTTATTGGGGGCACCTAGAAGTTCACCACTTCATCGATGTCATGCACGTAGAGAAGAATGTATATGACAGATTGATTGGTCTTTTACTGAACATTCGTAACAAAACAAATGATGGTGTCAACACACGGCTTGACTTGGTTAATATGGACATCAGGCCTAAGTTAGCACCGACAAAGACCGATAAAGGATGAACTTACCTTCTCCCTGTTTGTTACACTCTGTCCAAGGCTGAGAGAACTGAACTGTACCAGTGATTCATGGTGTGAAAGTTCCATCTGGTTACTCCACCAATACGAAGAAACTTGTTTTGATGGAAGATTTGAAGTTAATTGGCATGGAGTCTTATGACTGTCATGTGCTGATGATGTGGATGCTCTCTATTATAATTAGAAGTATTTTGGTGATCAAAGTCTAGGAGACAATCATGAGGCTGTGTTACTTTTTAACACATTTGCTCATGAGGTCATCAATCCCAAAGAACTAGATGCTCTGCAGGACGACATGGTGACAACTCTATGTCATCTTGAGATGTACTTTCTGCCATCATTTTTGACATCATGGTCTATCTCATTGTTCACATTGTGTGACAGATAAAAATATGCGGGCCCGTGTTCCTATGTAGCAGTACCCGTTCGAGACGTTTATGGGAATTCTCAAGTCCTGTGTACTAATCGATCTCGGTCTAGCCAGGCAAATAAGAAGCGCCACATAGTTCTTCGTAGAAAAAGAAGGATTGTCGGAGTTGAGAATGTAGTGGACGAGGAAGAATACAATTAGTTTGATGAGTTGGTTCCTTTCGGAAACAGCATAAGGGTAGAGAAAGAACATGATAAAAGTAGCTATATATGTGTCGATCATCATAAAGGGCTAATTCTTAAAGGAAATAAGTAAGTGAAATGATGAATAAAATATTTATGTGTCATATGTTCTGTATTTGAATTTATATATGTATATGAGAATGTGTGGTATATATGTGAATTTGCATATATGTATATAAGAATGTGTGATATATATGTGAATTTGCATTTATGTATTTGAGAATGTGTGATATATATATGTGTTATAGACGGTTTTAAATAAAAACCGTCTGTGATGATAAATATCACATACGGTTCTTAAATAGAACCGTATGTGATTATTCCCCTATATATATTGCGTGCTAGGGTTTATCTCAACTGTACTGGCCACTAAAGCCGTCGCCTCACGTCGAGCCCATCGCCCTCCCCCTCGGTAGCTTGTCGTCCTCCTCCTCCCCCCCACTTTGGTGGCACTCCTCGCCTAAGGCCATCACCCTCCTCCTCCCCTGACTCCGACGGCCTTCCTTCCCTGAGGCAATCACCCTCCTGCCCCTCCCGAGCCCGTTGCCTTCCTCCCCCGAGGCAGTCGCCCTCCTCCTCCCGAGCCTGTCGCCACCTCCCCTGATGCCGTCGCTGCCTCCCCCGACTCTAGTGGCCCTCCTCGTAAGTGCTAGCACTGGGGGACTTTGTATAATAGAATGTGGGCTTTGTAAATGCTCGATGAGGATAACTTGTCAGATTAAGATCATTGTGACTATAGAGAGTATTATGCTAGTATTGATTTATCATTACTTATTTCTTACTTCGGTTAAGTATAAATCACTACTGTTCTGGACTGAATATTATTTGATTTAGTTATCACTGCTATTACTACCATAGCACATCTGTGGTGTTTGTTTCTGTTGTTGTCGTAGCGCTATTGTTGATATCGCAATAGTTGTTCTTCATTCTATCGTGTGCTTAAAATCTAGCAGTTGATTCTATTACTTTACTAAGGTAATTTTAGAGTATCAAACTAGCAGACTACTAAGGAGTTAGTCCCTTTGATATATGATCTATTGACAAGGGTGAGAAGGCTAGGTTTTAACTTGAGCGGCTCCTCAAACTCAGCGCAAAACTCACTGTGCATTATGTTAATTACAAATGTTTATGCTTGTACTCAGTTTAGCATATTTTCCTTTGGCTTGGTTACATTATTCACGTTGAGAGATAATAATTTGATCTCTATGTTATTATCATATCTTTGGATATATGCTTTGTTGTATATGCGCTTGGTTTTCTGGATTGTTGTAATTAATGTGGTTTGTTTTATATATGCTTTGCTAACTGATTAGAGAAATTGTCACATAAATACGTGATATTGTCTGCTCATTCTTTAACATCGTCATCGGATGCGTGTGATGCATCATCCTCTGGAAAATCCCGAAAAGAAAGAAGACTGTCGAAAGATCCCGAGGGCCGAATTACCATCACGGATGTCGATGTATCCGCATTCCAAAGAATAGTCAGAATATTTGCATAGGAACGGATTGAGATCATGTTCATTTTGTGAAAGAAGGTGACCGAAGATCGGAAAAGTCAGCTGCTGACGGAAGTTTTTTGGTCGTTCAAGATCCCGAAAGAACACCAGGCCTCCGTGCGATGACATGTATTGCTAGTGGTGTGCAAAGCATGGAAAAATTTCAAGAGCCTGCTTGTCAAACAATACGTGGAGAAGGATCTAATGCCCTTTCACAAGTATGCATTCCTTGAACCACAATGGCAAGAGTTTGTGGCGATGAAGACGACATATAATTTTTGAAGTGAAAGTGCGACACACAGGGCCCTCCAGGCAAAAAACACGCACCCCCATAGACTCGGCGCCACTGGGTATGCAGGTAAAATCCTATAATGGAGGCAGAGGACAAGCAAGCAATCCTACGGGTGACCTCCCTACCATTTACCGGGATCCCTGATGAGCGCACCTGAAACTGGATAAGAGCGAGGTCATCTACCGTGTCGTCGGGGGCCTTCTCCTTTCGAAACCCCACAGACAAGGAAGTGTCCCACTGACTGGAAGGACTGTGTGTAGAATCTTCCCAAAGCTCATTCGAGGCAGTTAGGGAGAGACATTGGGCATGTTCTTTTTCAGCTTTTGGCTTTTCTATAGTAACTAGCTTTTAAACGGAGTGTCTATTCAAGATGAGGTCTACTAGTTAATTGTAGTACATACTGTACCAACTTCATTTATATCGGCAAAAATCACACGTGAGTTTCAGTTACTCTGTAATCTCTCACACGAACAGCCAAAAAGCCACAAGCTATAGCCAAAAGCCATAAGTCTCAACCAAAAAGAATAGGTGTCAGACCCGGATTTATTAATCCAGAATCTACTGTGTCAATTGCATTATTCCCTGGATCAGTAGATAATGCACACAGGAACATTGCTGAATCATTTCATACATCGTCTGAATAATATTAATATTGCAGAATTTAAAATATGCCACGTCGGGCGAGAGTTTTACAATAAGGGCCACCTAGGCCAAATGTTCATCATTACAAACTTGCAGCGGAAATATAAGCAAAAGTAGAACCAACGCTACAGGCAAGCGACTGGGGGTAGATTTGCATCACTTATATTTTCTAGGTGAGATTAATAAATGTGTGCACAATCTCCATCAAGTCTTCTTGTCTATGACCAAAATACGCCAATAACGCCCTTAGTTGTCGCCATTGTTTCCTCCATCATTTGTAGGGGCATCCTCATGGTCATAATGCCCTTGAGTTCCTGTTTCTGAATTTTTGTCGCAAAAATGAGTGTGAGCACTCCAACCCCGTGCTCCGCGAGCCAACACACAGAATGCAATATAGGTATCATGCTTAGCTTGTCAAAGGATGGCTTAGGTTCATTTTATTTGCAGGAGTGCTTTTGAATACAATTATTTAAAAATTCCTAGACTTAGCATTTTTAGAAATGACTGAACATTTTAAAGAAATACTCATGTATATCAGTGTTACAGAACCCATCCACCATTTCATGGCTTCTGCACCATATAATTTCTTTCAGCGTTATAGCCGCTTAACTTACCACTGGGACAACACCCAGGACAATTTCCAAATCAGAGCAGTCCTTCGCTCTGCACATTTTATTCCCATCAATTTTATTTTAAAACAGATCTATATCTAGTTAAGCTCCCATGTCCGCCCTTGACCGTGGGCACGGCTATTCGAATAGTTTTGACTCTGCAGAGTTTGTACACTTTCACCACAAGAGATGATCAACTCGTTGCCCCACATGATTCCATAGACATGTGGTTGCGTAGACCCTCACAGTGACTTTTCTAAATATCTAGTCCCTTTTATCATCTCACCTTATGGGCTTCTCCCACTTGCGGTGGGTCCCATCTATGCGCGGGATGTTTCCCCACAATTACTACCGTAGACGGGCCTCTCAACTCCCCGCAACGAATAGAACAGCTGGGGAAACTTCACCCTACCTGGTGTCCCTTAGGGCCCCCGTGCCCGTGCTTAACCACTTCTTTCCACTACCAGTGAGATGAGTCCGGGGGTTCGATAAATTTACTTGGCCAGGTTGTATTTTACAGACTTGTGGATGTACGGTCTTACACGGATGACATAGCAAGATTCGGTCCTTAGGGTTACCTGGATGGTTCTACCACATTTCACACTTTGTGCATCCACTGCACCTCATTCCAGCCCCCTAACCATCCATCCAGGTACTTTGAGAATTTTTTAGGATTTTTCAGAGACATAAATATACAGTGTCCATTTTCTACAGTCATTCCATCCATGACTGTCCCAAAATTCTATGACAGTTTGCAAGTGTTATTATTTGAGGTACAAAGTACCCTGTTTATCTAACATTACCAAGCAGTGCATTAATTATATGGACTTACTTGCAATAACTATATTAAGTATTAATTTGCTATGGCGACAAGGTTCACATATTCAACTTATCCACATGGCATTATTAACAAAGAACTTATTAGGAGTGTAACTAACGTTTCTGAAAATGAACATATTTTACTTTATCAAATAGCAGCATGCAAAGAGTTAATTTAAAGAAACATAATTTTTGCATAGACATAGGATCAACATGGTCAAAGTGTTAACTCGCCTGGGTCACAGTGGTCTGGAACTTGATTATCTTGCTCGTCTAGGGCTGCTGCCTCGATCTCCTCCTCTTGAGCCTCGTATGCTATTTTAATTGTGTGCGAAAATTTGGATAAAAAGGAAAACAGCAAATCAAACCAAATAACACCAGAAATTCCAATGAACTCCAAAAATTATTATTTCAGTTCCGTTGGATAGATCTTGATTTTTGATGAATTTAGAAATTTGTCTCACCCAATTTGGATTTAAAATGAATAAGTTATGCTCATTTGAATATTTCATTTCAATTAAATCTAAAAATTAATAGATTTCTGACAGTGGGTCCTAAATGTCATATTTATCATTTTTACCTTTTTCGTTATCTATTTATTGCTATGCCTATGGCCAGTGGGACCCATATGTCAGGGTATATCGACATCGCAAGTGGGACCACGTGCTCGCCCATCTGTCACCGGTAACGCCGATGTGGGTGGGGCAAGGCGGTGACCCACCGGCTGACAGCGGCTGACGGGTGGGGCCAGCTGTCAGCGGAGAAAAAGTAAAAGAAATGCTCGACCGCAACGCGCGGAGCCAGGGGCTCGAACGCGCGCCGCGGGAGCAGGAGGGAGGAAGAGAGAGCGCAGCTAGCCAAGTGACCGTTCATGTGTTTCTTACCCTATAGGGTTGATTAAACCCTTTGAAGTAGCTCTGGGAGGGGGCCGAACAGAGGTGGAAGAAGGCGGTGACGACGGCGGCGGGTGGTGGCCGGAGAGGTGCAGGTGATCACCAAAATGCGTCCCCCGTGTGGTGGTGAAGCCGTTGGTGCAGTCGGCGGGGATCGAGGAACACTGGAGAGTGGTCGGCAGCGTGCGGTGGCGGCGGCGTTGGAGGGACTCTGGTGACGGCGACCTACAAGCAACGGAGAGCTCGAGTGAGGTGGGGGTTGGTTTCACGGTGAGCCGAGAGTGGTGGGGTTACGAGGAATTGAACCCGAATGGCTTGAATCGCCGGATTGGAGTTCGCCGGAGCTGGGGATGGAGACGATCCCGCCGGCGACTGAGGAGGTTTTAGTCCAATTGTTTTTGATGAGGGGTGGAGGTGAACGTGATGAAGCGTTCGGGAGTCGCTCCGGGTTTTATAGACGACGGGGTGGGGCTGGCCGCTGGCGAGGCCGTGCGGCATGCTGGCAATGTCAGGAGGCGGTGGCAGAGCCGGGGATTCGTGGGGATTTGGCATAATGCCGCTATGCCGTGCGCATGCTGAGGGGCAGAGGGTCTAGCGTGATGAGGTCGGGTGTAGCGAGGCAAGAAAATGAGGCGAAACAGTAGGGGGTAGCAAGGCACAGATCGGCGACGGCGGCAGTGGGCTACGGGGGTATGGCAGGGAGATTTGGGCGGTGCACACGTGTCATCCCTGCTCTGCTGCTCAGCTGGATCCCCGCGGCCGGGTTACTCGGCTTTTGACCGGAGCCGCGCGGAGAGAGGGTTGGAGAGGTGGGGGTCCGGGCGCGCTCGGGAAGAGAAGGGGGAAGGGAGAGCCCGACGGCTCGGGTCCACCTGCCAGAGAGAGCGGACGCGCGCGGAAAGTGGGCTGCGGGGCGCGCTTGTCTGGGCCGCGCGTGCGCGCTGGCTACGCGTGGGAGGGAGACTAGGCCGGGGTGATGGCCGGCCCGGTGTGCTATATATATATTTTTTCTTTTGTTTTATGGATTTGTTTTTCATATGTATGCATATATATATATTTATATTTCTGATTTTATTTGCGCCCTTCCTTACTCCTTTAAATTTCTGTACTATCTTGTTAACCTATATTTTGTAGAGGTTTTATTTTATTATATACACATATGCTTATTTATACACCTGTATATATATATATTTATATACATGTATATGCATATTTGTTAGTACTTTTAATGTATTACTTTCTTGTTATTCATACCATTATTTATGGAATTAGGGTTTTGCATTTCTAAGCCAAATTTTCTCTCCTCCTTTTCTGGATCATCTTTTCATATTCTTATTTTAAAATCTAACTTTGTAGTATTTAAACATGTTTGTTTCTTCCTTTTGGAACCTTCATCTAATTTTCAGGAAAAATCCCATAAACTCCAAATGCAATTAAAAATTCATTGCAAAATAAATCAAAAGCTTCACAATTCAAATTTACATTTTTCAGGGTGTTACAAATCTACCCCCCTTAAAAAGGATCTCGACCCCGAGATTCAACCTAGCTAGTGAACAATTCGGGGGTAATCTTGACGCAATTTATCTTCGCGTTCCTAGGTAGCTTCTTTCTTGGAATGATGACTCCATTGTACCCTGCACATTTGAATGGTTTGAGTTCTTGTCTTCTTCTCTACGGTATCCAGAATCTTTATTGGACGCTCCTTGTAGGTTAAGTCATCTTCAAGCTCGATAGTCTCCAATGGAGTTTGATCTTCTGGTACTCGTAGGCACTTCTTGAGTTGAGACACATGGAAGACATTGTGCACATCCGACAAATTTGGGGGTAGCTCCAATTGGTTTGCCACTTCTCCTCTCTTTGCCACTATTGGAAATGGCTGGACATATCGTGGGGTGAGTTTGCCTTTGACTTTAAATCGTCTGATTCCTCGCAACGGTGATACCTTCAGGTACACATGATCCCCTACTTCAAAACTCAGTGGTCTTCTCCTCTTGTCAGCATAACTTTTCTCGCTGGATCAGGTTGCTAACAATGATCCCCGATCAGCGAACTTTTCGTCAGCTTGCTTTAAAGTGTCTGGCCCAAAGACATAGTTCTCCCCTACTTCTGACCAGTTTAGAGGGGTTCGACACTTTCTACCATACAATGCTTCAAAGGGCGACATCTGAAGACTAGCTTGGTGGCTGTTGTTGTAAGCGAACTTAGCATAGGGTAAGCATCTATCCCAATCTTTAGAGAAATCTAGGGCACAAGCCCTAAGCATGTCTTCTAATATTTGATTCACTCTTTCTGTTTGTCCGTCTGTTTGTGGGTGGTAGGCAGTGCTGAAATCCAAATGTGTACCAAGGGCTTCATGTAGGCTAGCCCAGAAATGCGAGGTGAATTGGGAACCTCGATCTGAGACTATCCGCTTTGGTACACCATGCAAGCACACAATACGTGCCATGTATAATTCTGCCAACTTGTCTCCTTTATAGGTTGTTTTAACAGGGATGAAATGTGCAGCTTTAGTCAATCTGTCAATTATCACCCACACTGAATCATATCCTGATTTAGTTCGAGGGAGTCCTGTAACAAAATCCATCCCTACTTCTTCCCATTTCCACTGAGGTATTTGCAATGGTTGTAGTAGTCCTGCTGGCCTCTGATGTTCTGCTTTCACTTTCTGACACACATCACAGCAGGCTACATATTCAGCTATGTCTCTTTTCATACGTGGCCACCAGCAGAACTGCTTCATGTCTTGATACATCTTGGTGCTTCCGGGGTGAAGTGAGTATGGAGAATTATGAGCTTCCCTCAATATCAACTCCTTAAGATCTTTTCGATGTGGCACAACGATACGTTTCCCGTACCGAAGGGTACCTTCCTGATCAATCTTCATATTGGGAGCCTTTCCTGCTTCCATCAATCTTTTCCATTTTGAAATGGTTGGATCCTCTTGCTGAGCAGCCATAATCCGTTCTTCTATACTTGATTGGATTTCCATGGTAGCTAGAGTGCCTTGCTCTACTATTTTCAAGTTCAAAGCTTCTATCTCCTTGTAAAGCTCAGGTTGATGTTCTTGCACCATAAGTTTATTACAATAAACCTTACGGCTCAATGCATCTGCTACTACATTGGCTTTCCCAGGGTGGTAGTGTACACTTAGATTATAATCCTTGATCAATTCTAGCCATCTTCTTTGCCTCAGATTAAGGTGGGACTGAGTGAAGAAATACTTGAGGCTCTTGTGATCTGTGTATATATTACAATGATTACCAATCAGATAATGCCTCCAGATCTTCAATGCATGCACCACTGATGCTAATTCTAGGTCGAGGGTTGGGTAATTTGCTTCATGAGGGCGAAGCTGTCTGGATGCATATGCCACAACCTTACCTCCCTGCATCAGTACGCATCCAAGTCCTTGGTGTGAAGCATCACAATACACCTCAAAGTCTCTGCGTACATTTGGCAGGACCAGCACAGGGGTGGTGGTCAATCTCTTTTTCAGCTCTTGGAAACTTTCTTCACATGCCTTGGTCCATTCAAATTTCTTCTCCTTCTTGAGGAATTGAGTCATTGGCCTGGCAATTCGGGAAAATCCTTCTATGAACCTCCTGTAGTACCCAGCCAATCCAAGAAAACTCCTCACTTCAGTGACAGAAGTAGGCTGCTTCCACTCCATTACTGCTGCTATTTTGGCGGGATCAACAGATATTCCCCCCGCTAACACTATGTGTCCTAAGAAGCTGACGTCATGCAGCCAGAATTCACACTTGCTAAATTTTGCATATAACTGATGCTCCTTCAGCTTCTCCAACACTAGGCGCAGATGTTCTGCGTGCTCTTCTGCATTTTTGGAGTATATAAGGATGTCGTCGATGAAGACCACGACAAATTTGTCCAAATACTCCATGAATACCTTGTTCATCAGATTCATAAAATAGGCTGGGGCATTGGTTAATCCAAAAGACATGACCGTAAATTCATACAGCCCATATCTAGTGGTAAAAGCTGTTTTGGGTATATCTTCAGCCCTAATTTTTAGCTGATGATAGCATGACCTCAGATCTATCTTGGAGAATACAGTGGCTCCACCAAGTTGATCAAATAAATCATCAATTCTAGGCAAGGGATACTTATTTTTGATGGTCATCTCATTCAAGGCTCGGTAATCCACGCACATTCTTGCAGTACCATCCTTCTTCTTCACGAATAATACCGGAGATCCCCAAGGTGAGGAACTAGGTCTGATAAATCCCTTTTCCTGCAGCTCCTGAAGTTGTTTCTTCAATTCTTCCAACTCTTCTACCGTCATCATGTAAGGTCTTTTGGAAATTGGAGCGGCTCCCGGCTTCAAATTGATAACAAATTCCAAGTCTCTATCTGGAGGCATGCCTGGTAGTTCTTTGGGAAATACTTCGGGATAATCCTGCACTACTATCATTCCCTCTAGGGGTATGTTCTCACAATAGTAGATTGCACGACCCCACCGATATGGTCGATCCACCTTACATTTATGGTCATTCCAGGACACTTGGTTAATTTCACTGTTCTGGTGGCACATTCCATGACTCCTTGGTATCTAGCTAACCAATCCATCCCTAATATAATATCTAAGGTTTGGGAGCTTAATACTATCAGGTCAGTAGGAAAATCATATCTCTCCATGGTAATGGTTACTCCTGGGCAAACTAGGGTGGCAGTAATTGGACCAGCTGGTGAACCAAGCACCAGTGGTTTCTTTAAGGAATAGGTGGGTAATCCCAGTTTATTAGCATACCCTTTTGATATAAATGAATGTGAAGCTCCCGAATCAAATAGTACTTGTGCAGGTATAGATTTGACAGAAAACGTACCCATAAGAACACCAACAGCCTCTTGAGCTTCTTCAGCTATGATGTGATTTACTCGTCCACGGTTTGGGGCTGAAGTATTTTTGCTGGCTTGTGAGGACTGCTGTCCCCGATTAGGCACTGAAGCTTGACTGCGGGCTGGAGCATTCTGCCTGTTGGGGCATTTATTGGCAAAATGCCCTTTTTCCCCGCAGCTAAAGCAATTAACGTTAGCTGCTGGGTTGACACCAGTGTACTGGCTCCCTGTGCGTGAGGCATGGGATGTGCTTCCACTTGGCCGGAAAGCTGGTGTTGAAGCACTGGACTGACTGGTCCTTGGAAATGAAGAATTGTTAAATAGTTTTTGAATAAATCTCCCTTGTGGCCGCTGGACTGGTAACTTTCGCTTGCGACTAGCCTCCAAGCTCTTCTTTTCATTTTCCAGAACTAGTGCTTTATTTACCAACTGATGAAAGCTAGTAAAATCTTGGATTATTAATTGCACCCTTAATTCCTTGCTCATCCCTTCGAGGAACCTGTCGATCTTTTCTTCTTCTTTCTCTACATCTTTTGGAGCATAACGGGCCAATTGTGTGAATTTGGTAAGATATTCATTTACTGACATACTCCCTTGTTTCAAGGTGCGAAACTCATTCTTTTTCATTCTCATTACTCCAGCCGAGACAAAGTTAGCTTTGAATGCTGTTTTAAATTCTGACCAAGGAATAGCTTGTGTGTTATCTCCGGTGGTGGCATCTTCTTGGCCTTTGGCAGCCAAGTAGTTCTCCCACCATGCTACTGTAGCACCTTGAAGTTGGTGTGCAGCAACCACCACTTTGTCTTCATCTACACTTTTGGCCAACCTCAGCTTCCTTTCAGTGTCCCGGAGCCAATCTTCGGCTTCTAGTGGTTCGTCAGCTGAGGCAAAAGTTATTGGTCGAGTCCTTTGAAAATCAGCCAAGTCAGACCTATGGCCACCGGAACTCCCCTGTTGACCATTATAAATGGCTTGCAATAGTTGGGTTTGTTGAGCCATTACTTGGGCCATGGTGAGGTGTTCTGGCGGGTTTGGTAGGTTGTTATCACCCTGATCTTGATTTCTGTCTTGTCCTTCAGGCAAAATCCCTTGTGTTGATTCTACCTCGGCCCAGTTAATATTGGTCTGTGCCCTTTTGGTTCTTCGGCTGGCCATCTGCAGTGGTAGCTTCCCAACTTAGTGCTTATGCTACAAGTAGAAAAACAATGATACCAACCTGCCGACTGAGGAGAACGACCCGATGCTCACACATCAGGTCGACCTAACTAGGGCCATGGGGGCGGCCCACACTGTTGCTTTGGAGGAGATCTCCACCCTCCGTCAGCAGCTCGTCGCCAAGCACACCGCAATGACCACACTCCAGGAGCAGCTTGCCCAGTGCGAGCAGGCCTTGGCTCAGGCTAAGGCAGAGGCAGTAGCCGCTCAAGCCCAGCTTCAGCCAGCGCCTGCCCCCGTAGCAGCACCGCACCTCCTCCGCTGGGGTCAGGCCCCCGCACCCGGCTGACTGCACGCAAGAGCGTGCGACCTCTGGGGCCCCAGGCTGCACTTTGACGGGGAGGGCCTCCTCAAAGCCGTAGCCCCCCACGCGCTCCCTCGGACTCCGATGACTCCGACCCATCGGAGTTCAGTGGCAGTCGGTCCCGCTCCCGATCGCCAAATTATAGTCCCTCCAGCATTGGTGCTGGCTACATGGAGGAGTAGTTGGAGGCGTCGTCGTACTCGTGCCATGCATGTATCTTAGATGTTGTATTAGCCCTTTTATTTTGTAGTCGCGGCCATGTGAACTTTAACTATTATGTTGTTGTAATTGTAAGCCCAGCCTAGGAAGCTGGCTATGTGAATGTTGGTATGTTTAATGAATGGCCGGATATGGGCTTTGTGTTGGAAATTGCCTTGTCATGATTTTATCACTTTCTTTCGCGAATTGGATTTTTCAATCCGGAATCTACTGTGTTTCACTGCACTAATCCCTGGATCAGTAGTTAGTGCACACAGGTACATTGCTGAATCATGACATACATCGCATAATAATATTACAAAGTCTGAATTACACTACATCGGGTGAATGTTTACAAAAGGGCCGCTTTGGCGAAATGTCTTCATTATATAAATGCAGCGGGAATAGTAGCAAAAGTAAACCCAATTCCACAGGCAAGCGACTATTAGGGTAATGTGTACATTATATGTCACCAGGGGCCCGGTAACATATGTGCACACAAAGCCGAGAGTCCACTTGTCTATGCCTAACCATCGTGGCCTACGCCTTAGTTATCGCCTTTGCTTCCGCCAACGTTGGTAGGGGTCTCCTCATAGGCGTAATGTCCTTGAGTTCCTGTTTCTGAATTTTGTCGCAAAAGCGAGTGTGAGCACTCCAACCCCGTGCTCCGCGAGCCAACACACAGAATGCGATATTTAACATGTATGGCTTATCAAAGGATGGCTCGGGTTTATTTTATTTTGCGAAGAGTGCTTTTGAATACAATTACTTAAAAATCCTACGACTTAGTCATTTTTAAAACCAACGACCATATTTTGTAAAGTATGACCAATATATTAATGACACAGATGTCATCCACCGTTACATGGCATCTGCACCATATATCATTTTCCTTCAGCGTAATAGTCGCTTAATTTACCACTGGGATGACACCCAGGACAATTCAAACTAGGGCAGTCCTTCGCCCTTCATAGTTCAGTACCCAACCTCCAAGTTATTTTTTTTAAACAGAACTATATTCAGTTAAGTTCCCATGTTCACCCTTGACCGTGGGCACGGCTATTCGAATAGTTTTGACTCTGCAGAGTTTGTACACTTTCACCACAAGAGACAATCAACTCGTTACCCCACACGATTCCTTAGTCATGTGGTTGAGCAGATCATCACAGTAACTGTTCAAAGTACCTCGCCCCTTCCATCATTTCACCTTATGGGTCGCTCCCACTTGCGGTGGGTCCCATACGTTGTGCGGGATGTTCTTCTTCTGAACGTCTAGCAGCTGGCTACTCCCCTGCTAGCCCGCCACAGCAGAACTTCACTCTCTGCAAGTGTCCCATTCAAGCCATCTCGCAGACAGCCGCTTGCACTACTCCACCACCCTCTCCTGGAAGGGTGACTTTCAGGGTTTGGTACATCTACTAAGCCAAGCTATACTTTACAAACTTGTGGTTGTACTGTTTTACACAGGAGGTCATAACAAGATTCAGTCCTTAGGGTTACCTGGATGGTTCTACCACATTTCACAATTTGTGCGTCCACTGCACCACATACCATCCCTCCAAACCATCCACCCAGGTATTTAAGCATTTGTGGGGTTTTTCAGAAATATAAAATATCCAAACCAACATACTTCAGTCACTCCCACCATGACTGCCCAAATTGTCTTATCACTATAAATGATGAATTTTTGGGGTATTTATGTACCCCCGATTAACTAGCCAACTAAGCAACGCTTTATTTATATAGACTTACTTGCAAAGGCTGCTTTATAATAATTTTGCTATGGCGGCAAGGTTCACATGTCCAACATTTCAATGGAGTATTATTAGC
This sequence comes from Dendrocalamus sinicus, assembly GCA_036346575.1. Lineage (NCBI taxonomy): Eukaryota > Viridiplantae > Streptophyta > Magnoliopsida > Poales > Poaceae > Dendrocalamus > Dendrocalamus sinicus. The sequence continues at coordinate 14,955,689 of CM070644.1, forward strand.
AAGCATAATAGTGGGTACTTAACTAACATTTTAAAGTAAAAATCATCTTTACCACAAAAATTAACAGCATGCATGTTGGTAATTTAAAAGGAATTAATTTTGCAAAACACATAGGTTCAATATGGTCAAAGTGTTAACTCGCCTGGGTCACAGTGGTCTGGAACTTGATTATCTTGCTCGTCTAGGGCTGCTGCCTCGATCTCCTCCTCTTGAGCCTCGTGTGCTATTTTAATCGTGCGCGAAAATTTGGATAAAAAGGAAAACAACAAATCAAACCAACTCTAAAAATTATGATTTTAGTTCCGTTGGATAGATCTTGATTTTTGATGAATTTAGAAATTTGTCTCACCCAATTTGGGTTTAAAATGAATAAGTTATGCTCATTTGAATATTTCAGTTCAATTAAATCTAAAAATTAATAGATTTCTGACGGTGGGTCCTACATGTCATATTTATCATTTTTACCTTTTTCTTTATCTATTTATTGCTATGCCTATGGCAGTGGGACCCATATGTCAGGGTGTATCAGACACTGGCAAGTGGGACCCTGGTGCTCTGGCCCATCTGTCAGCTGGTAACGCCGACAGGTGGGTCCAGAAGGCAGCCGACCCACCGGCTGACAGCGGCTGACGGGTGGGGCCTAGCTGTCAGCGGAGAAAAAGTAAAAGAAATGCTCGACCGCAACGCGCGGAGCCTGGGGCTCGAATGCGCGCCACGGGAGCAGGAGGGAGGAAGAGAGAGCGCAGCTAGCCAAGTGACCGTTCATGTGTTTCTTACCCTATAGGGTTGATTAAACCCTTTGAAGTAGCTCTGGGAGGGGGCCGAACAGAGGTGGAAGAAGGCGGTGACGACGGCGGCGGGTGGTGACCGGAGAGGTGCAGGTGATCACCAAAATGCGTCCCCCGTGTGGTGGTGAAGCCGTTGGTGCAGTCGGCGGGGATCGAGGAACACCGGAGAGTGGTCGGCAGCGTGCGGTGGTGGCGGCGTTAGTGGGACTCTGGTGACGGCGACCTACAAGCAACGGAGAGCTCGAGTGAGGTGGGGGTTGGTTTCACGGTGAGCCGAGGGTGGTGGGGTTACGAGGAATTGAACCCGAATGGCTTGAATCGCCGGATTGGAGTTCGCCGGAGCTGGGGATGGAGACGATCCCGCCGGCGACTGAGGAGGTTTTAGTCCAATTGTTTTTGATGAGGGGTGGAGGTGAACGTGATGAAGCGTTCGGGAGTCGCTCCGGGTTTTATAGACGACGGGGTGGGGCTGGCCGCTGGCGAGGCCGTGCGGCATGCTGGCAATGTCAGGAGGCGGTGGCAGAGCCGAGGATTCGTGGGGATTTGGCATAATGCCGCTATGCCGTGCGCATGCTGAGGGGCAGAGGGTCTAGCGCCGCGCGCGTGATGAGGTCGGGTGTAGTGAGGCGAGAAAACGAGGCGAAATAGTAGGGGGCAGCTCGGCGCAGATCGGGGACGGCGGCGATGTCAGCGGCGGCAGTGGGCTACAGGGGTATGGCAGGGAGATTTGGGCGGTGCACACGCATCATCCCTGCTCTGCTGCTCAGCTGGATCCCCGCGGCCGGGTTACTCGGCTTTTGACCAGAGCCGCGTGGAGAGAGGGTTGGAGAGGTGGGGGTCCGGGCGCGCTCGGGAAGAGAAGGGGGAAGGGAGAGCCCGACGGCTCGGGTCCACCTGCCAGAGAGAGCGGACGCGCACAGAAAGTGGGCTGCGGGGCGCGCTTGTCTGGGCCGCGCGTGGGAGGGAGACTGGGCCGGGGTGATGGCCAGCCCGGTGTGCTATATATATATATTTCTTTTGTTTTATGCATTTGTTTTTCATATGTATGCATATATATATTTATATTTCTAATTTTATTTGCGCCCTTCCTTACTCCTTTAAATTTCTGTACTATCTTGTTAACCTATATTTTGTAGAGGTTTTATTTTATTATATACACATATGCTTATTTATACACCTGTGTGTGTGTGTATATATACACATGTATATGCATATTTGTTAGTACTTTTAATGTATTACTTTCTTGTTATTCATACCATTATTTATGGAATTAGGGTTTTGCATTTCTAAGCCAAATTTTCTCTCCTCCTTTTCTGGATCATCTTTTCAGATTCTTATTTTAAAATCTAACTTTGTGGTATCTAAACATGTTTGTTTCTTCCTTTTGGAACCTTCATCAAATTTTCAGGAAAAATCCCATAAACTCCAAATGCGATTAAAAATTCATTGCAAAATTAATCAAAAGCTTCACAATTCAAATTTAGATTTTTCAGGGTGATACAATAGGCCCATTAACTCTCAGTGGCCCTGGAAAACAAAGGGCACCTGGGTCGCATGAGAGGGCCTGGTTTTTATGTTCTATGGAAATATGGCTTCCCAAAGGACTCCAAAGTTTACCAGAGTAGGAAGAGAGCCAAAGCTGAGCGCGAGGCATAGCTACGAGTGGACATTACTGTAAAAATCAAAGATAAGATGCACAGGTTAGTTAGCCATGAGATGCAAAGGTATAGAAAAGATCAGCAGGAAGCCCTCGATGCTCTTGTGCTAGGTAGCCGCCTAACCGTCGGAGTAGAAGCGCATCCAACCCTAGCTCAGAAAGTGACCACCGATTTCTTGTCGATGATATCCTAGTAATAATTATTATCTCTAGAATGCTCGATATATTGATAGGCTATTAGAGTAGCTAATTTTATATTGTTATGTATGTGGCTAAGAAGTGCAAGCTCCAAGTGAGATATACCTCTGTTACCCTGTGCGCTGGTTGGGGCCAGGTATATCCATCCGGGCCTGGGGCCTTGGTGCATGATGTATCTCTAGCGCTAGGTTTTGCAAAAGTGAATGTGGACGGTATTCATGCCAATTGTAAGGTCGTCCCGCTACAGATGCCCCCCAATGATGAGATTATGACTCTAAGGCAAGCCATTAGAACATTCATCTAGTAGCCCAAGAGTGACATCTACCTGAAGGCTCTTGCACCTGTGCCAAATCCACGAGAGCAATCTGTACCGGTGCTAAGTCCACTTGGGCTATCGCACTGGTGCCAATTTGTAAAAGCCCAGCAGTTTATTTCAAAATTTCAGTAAAACAATTTAAAATAATTTAATTTAAAATAAAAACAAGTGTTCTTTGGCTACCAAAATTGTGAAGATTTCATTTGCCCATTTTTAGCTTTCAAAAAGACTTTTGTTAAAAGTAATTTAACTAAAAACATAAAATTATTGCTAAATAAAAGGTATTTGAAATTTTTTGTGAAAATACTATTCCAAATTAAGTATTATAAAGCATTTTCTTTTATTTGGATTTTCTGTGATATTCTGGGATTTATTCGGAGTTCTCTGCATTATATTTCAAAGCCTAAAATCAAGAAAATATATTTTAAATATTTTATGGAAACCAAAAAGAGTTCATTTTATTTTTCCCAAGCTCCCTAATATTTTATAGAATTTCTAGGATTTTAAAATCAATTTCAAAGCTAAAAGGGTATTTTTTTATAAAAATTAAAAGACTAACTTTAAGTTAAAAATATTTTTTAGTAAGTCTAAAACATTTTGTAGAATTTTTGAGAATTTTTTGGAATTAAAAATCAATTTTAAAAGTCAAAAAGGTATTCTATAAAATTTTTAATGGCCAAATTTGAATTAAAATTATTTTGCTTAAGTCTAAAATAGCTCCAGGAATTTTCTATGAATCTTATGGAAATTTTATTCATTATTTACTTTTTTTAGCATTTATAAAATTTTCTGGTATTTTCTGAAAATTTAATCCAAAATTTATTCCGGATTAATCTCAGGCCGACACGTGTCTGGCCTGGATTCAATCCATCTCTCCTTGATCTAATCTAAACCGTCCGCAGCCACTTACACCCCAACGGCCAAGATGATCTTATTGTGCCATGTGTCATCCATCCGGCCACTCAAACCTTCACCTCCCTCTTTCTCTCACCGACGCGCCGGCCCCACCTGTCATTTTCATCTTCTTCCTCCATCATCCCCTACCTCTCACCGCCGCCACCATTAATGCATGCCCAAGCTCCGAAAACTGGCCACCTCTCTCCCCGATGACCGCCGCCTCGGGCCTCCCCCTCGCCGCCGCACCCCCGCCGCCCATTAAAACGCCACCCCGCTCGGTTCACACCCGGCCAAGCCGGTTGCTCTCCGCAAAAACCGGCGAGCCCACCGCCCCGTTCCCCCTATAAACCCCCCCACGGGGCACCTCTCTCGGCATCCCTCCCACCACAGCCCCTCCTCCCCTCTTCAGCCGGAGTTCATGCCACCGGAGTCGCCGCCACCGCCACCTTCTCTCTCCACCGCCGCCGCCACTCTCTCCCCACCGCCGCTCGCCTCTGGCCCTCCCCAAGACCGGCGTCGGCAAGGTTTGAACCCTACTGCCTTCCCTCCATCCGCCGCCCCTCAACGGCCGGCGCTGAGCGCTCGTGCTCCGGCGAGCCCGCCACTCCCGTGCGCCGCCCGTCGGCTCGGCTACGTCACCGGCCTCTCGCCCACGTGGCAGCCGCGTGGCCGCCGTGTGGCATGCACGTCAGCCACTTCTACCCCTTTGCCACGTCAGCATTTTAAAAAAATATACCCACCAAAAAATTCCAAAAATAGCCTTTTTCATTTTCTCCCTTTGTAATCTTCCGGAAGCCCGTATTTCCTCATTTTAACTCCAATTGACTCATTTAAATTTCTAAATTCTTCTAAAATCCTAAATTACCTGTCGTAGGGGTGGCCCCCACCTAAACCCAGCAGGCCTGGCAGGAGATATAAGGCCCAGAATAGGCCATGTGTAATGACATAACTGCCCCAGAAGGGATAACCAGATGTAAGGGTATAACTGTACAAGCACTCCTCATGTGCATATATATATATGAGTGCAAGCCATGGGGAGGACCCAGCCATTACACTTATCTTCATTACTCTCCACTACCATCTCTCTCTCTGTTTGGTCTGTAGCCACAACAGTTGGCGCCGTCCGTGGGGAGGACGAGGACAAGCCTGAAGACCGAAGAAGAAGGATGGCACCGAAAAAAGCTTCCTCAGCGGCGGCGAAGGGAAAGAAGGTGGCCGGGCCGGAGCGCCGTATGAGTACCAGGGCTTCGGCATCGGCAGCGGCGGACGCGGCCGATGCAGCGCGGTGGCGAAGACGTCGGCGCCGCGCGGCGGCGACCAACCCGTCACCGCATCGCGACGACCAACCCGCCACCGCACGCGTCGACCAACCCGCCACCGGCGTTGCGAGGACGGACCCCGCGGTCGAAGACGTCGGCGCGGGTGCGGCGGCAACCGACCCCACCGATGCAACGACAGCCGACCTCGCCGCCCCCACTGCAACCCTTGCTGGCGGCCCGGACTGGGCGGTCCGAGGTAGCCACGACGGAGCGACCGGTAGCTCGGGACCCCGCGACGCGGTCGTCCCCGCGCCGATCCGCCCGTCGGAGGTACCGGCGACCCCGGCCGCACCGGCGATGGAAGGTGCCTCGCTAGCGGCTCTCAACGCGTTCGGCGGGAGCCGGGACCTTCGCGGAGCCGTCGAGATATACAAGAGGCTCGAGTCGCAGCGCGCCAAAGAATTGTGTCGAGCCCGCGCGGAAAGGGCGGACATCACGGCCCCACGTCTAGCCGCGTGCGGCTGCGCGCGTGGATCCGAGTCCCGCTTTGGCGGGCTGCAGCAGCGGCATGGCCCGAAGACTTCAAGTTTCCTAGCGCCATCGACTCGTACAAAGGCGACACGGACCCCCGGGAGTTCGTGCGCGTATACGAAACCGCGATCGAAGCCGCGGGCGGAGACGACACCACGAAGGCAAAGGGACTCCCCCTCGCGCTACAAGGAGTGGCGCTCTCTTGGTTTTTTACCATAGAGCCGGGCTCCATCTACGCGTGGGAGCAGCTCCGCGTCCGCCTTCACAACAACTTCCAAGGAAACTACGTCCACCGGGTCGACGCGGACCAGCTTTTTGCCGTAAAGCAAAAACCCTCGGAGAAGCTCCGAGACTACTTCAAACGCTTCGCCAAGATTCGATGTCAAGTGAAAGACGTCAACGAGACCACCATCGTCAATGCAGCCATACAGGGCCTTCGTCCGGGCCCGATGGCCGAGTACAATGCGCGAAAGCCAATCAAGACGGTGGCGAAGCTCTTCGACAAGATGGAAGAATACGCCAGGGTGGAGGAAGATGCACGGCGAAGGCAAGGTGACGACTCCGACACCAACCAGGCCGGAGCCTCGGCAAAAGCCGAGGATCCGCCGAAGGGCGGATCTTCGAAGGGAAAGCGTAAGCAGGAGTCGTCCAGGGACGCATCCGACCGCAGGGACAACTCGCATAAGGAGTCGTCCGACCAGCCCAAGCGTGGCCAGCAAAGGTCGAGGCGAAACCAGTACGTCCTCGACATCGAAGGCGGGTCCGACGAGGGTGCTCCAGCGGGCCGAGGTGGCCGGGGGCGCCGTGGCCAGGGGCGCGGCCGGGGCAGAGGCCGCGACGATAAGGGTCGTGGAGATTACGACGACCAGCATCAGGGACAGTGGTGCATAGTCCACGGCCGCGACAATCATGATACCCGCGCCTGCACCTCCATCGCGGCGCTCCGCGACAGCGTCGCTAGGACAGAACCGAGGCGCGCCGCCGCGGTGGCCCACGTCCAATTCCCGTACGAGGCCCCCATGCAAGTACAGGCGCAAGGGATGCAGGTCCAGGCGCAAGGGATGCAACCCCAGGAAGGCGCCTTACGGATCCAAGCTCACGTACAGCAGCCTCGGGAGGCCTCTCGCCGTTGCGAGGCCCCGGACGCAACCTACTACAGGGTCATCAACGTCATATCCGGAGGTTCCGCACAGGAATTCGCCTCGGCACGGCAGCAGAAGGCCTACGCGCGAAGACTACATCACGTGGCGGCATACCCAGCGCAAGCACGCCGGAGTGGGCGCGGCACGAAGTCACATTCACACCGGTGGCGCCCAAGGTGTGGACTTCCTCATCGAGGACCCCGGTCATCCGGTCACCATCGCGGGATGCGGCGTGGGCGCGCCTTGGTGGGCGATGGTAGTTCCGCGAACGTATTATTTGCGGCGGCCTTGGCCGATGGGGATCCTCGAAGCCGCTGGGGCCTCGGGAATCCCACCGCAGGCTTGGGGACAGCCGCTGCGGCGCCGGGCAAATCGGCCTTCAAGTCTCCTTCGGCCGAGATGACAATGTGCGGACCGAAGATGCCACCTTCGACGTGGTCGACCTTCCGTATCCCTACAATGCCATACTGGGGCGCCCCATCCTCAACTCCTTCGGCGCAGTACCACATCACGGCTATTTATGCATAAAGATCCCAGGTCCCCGGGCCATCATCACCGTCCGCGGTGACCAAGACATGGCCCGACGCATCGAGCCCGGTACCAGGTGCCCGCGACGCGAAGCCCAACGGCGCTCCTAGAGCCGGAGTCACAACGCGGAGGTCTAGTGACCAGAGGCTTCGACCTCACCAAGGGGCAAACGGTTAGTACACCCACCCCTTGTAATTGCCTGCCCGCGCAAACGGGGATGTAATGAAGATCGCCGTTTGCCGCTAATCTTTCTTCATCATGCAAATTTGTGGCGGAGACGCACGCAGGCTTCGCCAGCGCGCGCGCTCCCGCTGCATAAAACAAAGACGCACGTTCACGTGTGCACTCACCGTCGCCAAGGTGGCGGGACTGAGTATAAACCAAAGACGCACGTTCGCGTGTGCACTCGCCGTCGCCAAGGTGGCGGGACTGAGTATAAACCAAAGACGCACGTTCGCGTGTGCACTCGCCGTCGCCAAGGTGGCGGGACTGAGTATAAACCAAAGACGCACGTTCGCGTGTGCACTCGCCGTCGCCAAGGAGGGCGGGACTGAGTATAAACCAAAGACGCACGTTCGCGTGTGCACTCGCCGTCGCCAAGGTGACGGGACTGAGTATAAACCAAAGACGCACGTTCGCGTGTGCACTCGCCGTCGCCAAGGTGACGGGACTGAGTATAAACTAAAGACGCACGTTCGCGTGTGCACTCGCCGTCGCCAAGGTGACGGGACTGAGTATAAACCAAAGACGCACGTTCGCGTGTGCACTCGCCGTCGCCTGGGAGGGCGGGACTGAGTATAAACCAAAGACGCACGTTCGCGTGTGCACTCACCGTCGCCAGGGAGGGCGGGACTGAGTATAAGCCAAGGACGCACCGGGGGGACGCCCTCGCACGCGCAAGTCTCCGGACTATAAAGAAGACGTAGCGTCGAGCCTAGCTCCGCACGCACCAGTCTCCGGACTATAAAGAAGACGTAGCGTCGAGCCTAGCTCCGCACGCACTAGTCCACGGACTTTAAATAAGACGTAGCGTCGAGCCTAGCTCCGCACGCACCAGTCTCCGGACTATAAAGAAGACGTAGCGTCGAGCCTAGCTCCGCACGCACTAGTCCACGGACTTTAAATAAGACGAAGCGCCGAGCCTAGCTCGCACGCGCGAGTCCCGGACTATAAAGAAGACGTGGCGTCGAGCCTAGCTCGCACGCACCGCCTCGGATGTAAAGAAGACGTGGCGTCGAGCCTAGCTCCGCACGCACTAGTCCACGGACTTTAAATAAGACGTGGCGCCGAGCCCAGCTCGCACGCGCGAGTCCCCGGACTATAAAGAAGACGTAGCGTCGAGCCTAGCTCCGCACGCACTAGTCCACGGACTTTAAATAAGACGTAGCGTCGAGCCTAGCTCCGCACGCACCAGTCTCCGGACTATAAACAAGACGTAGCGTCGAGCCTAGCTCCGCACGCACTAGTCCACGGACTTTAAATAAGACGTAGCGTCGAGCCTAGCTCCGCACGCGCGAGTCCCCGAACTATAAAGAAGACGTAGCGTCGAGCCTAGCTCCGCACGCACTAGTCCACGGACTTTAAATAAGACGTAGCGTCGAGCCTAGCTCCGCACGCGCAAGTCTCCGGACTATAAAGAAGACGTAGCGTCGAGGTCCGCCTCCGCACGCGAGTCTCGCGGACTATAAATAAGACGTGGCGCCGAGCCTAGCTCCGCACGCCCCGCCACGGACTTTAAATAAGACGCAGCGCCGAGGTCCGCCTCGCACGCGCAAGTCTCCGGACTATAAAAGAAGTCGAAGCGCCGAGGTCCGCCTCGCGCGCGCGAGTCTCGGACTATAAAACGAGGCAAACCACGAGGTTCGCCTCCGCACACGCCGATCTGCGGTCGTCCGTTCTAAGGAGTCTGGCGCAGCCACTTTGCGAACGGTGGTATCCACACACGCGCATATCCTAAAATGCCGTGCGGTTTGCACATCGGAAAAATCACATGTACAAAGGTTCGGCAGCACCCCGACCACTCTACGCTGCTACCCCGCGGGTTCGTCCTTAACACGCGCTAACGCTGGGGCTTCGCTCGAAGAAGGCCGGCTCGCCCAAAAGTCAAGCGACTCTTCGACCCTTCGCCAGCGTCGAAGGCGCCGCCGGGTTGAAAGGTCGGCCGCCCGAAGCTGGTCCCAGCAAGGAAGCTGCTCGTGATATAGGCGAGAGTCAGCATGCATGCAAAAAGTGTGCACTTTATTAGCAGAAATAAGGGGCAGTACAACGCACGCCCACACCTAGGCGTCGCGGCATCAGACCTGCGAGTTCCCGACGCCTTCGGAGGGCCCAACGCTGCCATCGTCGCGTCGAGGGATCCCATCCAGAAATTCGCCGAGGCTCCCCGTCCCGTAGAGCGACTTCCGGAGCTCGATCCGTACAGCTTCCGCTCCGACGTGGCCCCAGATCCGGTCGCAGAAGGGCCCAAGGGCACGGCGAGCGGAGCGGACGGCACCGGACATCACTCCGGCCCCGCCAGGCATCTCCAGCTGGGGGTCATCCAGCCCGGCGACGTGCGTACAGCCGCGGTGCTGGAGGAGCGCGCACACCAAGCAGGCCGAAGTGTACGCGCAGTGGGTGCCGAAGGACGTCGCCGCATCGCGCGCGACGTTGGCGGCATCCCCGATCCAGCGGAGCGTCCGAGACAGCTCCTCCGGGCCGAAGGCGCGTCCCGGCACCTCCGCTACCAGCCCTTGGAGATGGCTCTCCAGCGCTTGCATGGCGTCCCAAGCAATCACCGAGGCGTCGCCCAGCGTCCGGTTGCGTTCCGCTAGAGTCAAGGCAAGTTCCCCCTTTTCCTTCTCTAGCGCGGTGACCTGCTCCAGGAGCCCGTCCCGCTCCGCCGTGAACTTTTTTTCAGCAGCTGCCGCGGCCGACTCCTGCGCCGACGCAACAAGCCCCTCGGCGTGCGCCCCCGCTTCGGCGCGTTCATCTTCCAGCTGGTGGATGCGGGCGTCCTGAGTAGAGCGGGCGCCAGAGGCTTCGCGCAGCTCCTCCTCGGCGGCACGCAGCCTATCCTCGAGCGCTTTTTGGCTACGAGCATAGGCCGTTTGCAGGGCCTGCCCCAGCACAAGTGTCTGTAGAAGGCAACAGACTTAGCAAACTCAGCTAAACTCAGGCGTGGTCGCATGAGTACTTACCCTCACCCCGGACACCTCGATTGTTGGTGATATGCCCTAGAGGCAACATGGAGATGTTGAATATATCACATACTATGTTTATGATACATTGCTTTGTTCCTTGAAATAGACATTATCATTATTGATCAATGAGTATGTGACTTATTCATGAGACGCTTAATGCCAAAATGTTGCTATTTCTAAATGATCCCTGATCATATATCATATGAGGAACAAATATGATTCAAAGATCAGCATATGTATTGATTGATGATCATGTCTCATGGATCATGGTATGGAGATACCAAATCAATAATATGGACATGTGTTAGTGAACATATGTTGGATAGACCCGCCATGAGACACTGCAGAGATTCCATGTGTCATTAGTTGGTCTCAAGTAGTGTTTATGTAGAATCCTTAGACTTGAGATCATCATGGTTCCCAACATGCGTAGTAGCCTATTTTGGGACTACTAACCACTACTCCGTAACTGGGTAGTCATAAAAGTAGTCTTCGGGTTTGCTATGAAACATGTAGTGGGATGATGAGGCGATGGGGTCCCGATCTTCCGATAGGATGATAACTATCGATTTCGGTGGAGATGACTCTTGCGATCCGACTACAACCGTACGAGACGTCACGTGCGCCTTAGCAATCGCTGAACCAACCCCAAGATGTTATCAACCGTGCCAAGAACGCGGTTGACCTGACCACGAAGGTCTATTCCTGCATGCAATCGAAGAACAAGCAAGAACAAGGATAGTGAGCAACCTGAATTTGCTAGATATAAAAGTCGCACAAGGATAGTTGAGGTTCTGTAACACGAATCTGTTGGTCTAGCCGACACAAGAGAACGTGGAGTTTGCACAAGGGGCTAAACTGATCTAAACAAAACCTAAGTCCTAGAAACGGAGGCGGCGGCTCCTATATAGTGAAAACAACCAGGGGAGGCGTCCCAAAGGGTACACCCTAGGGTTACAAGGCCCATGGGCCCAAGTGGAGGTGGCGCAGCACCCTTTTGACTCGGACTCAGAAACCTACGTGAATTGTTTTGATGATTCCGGTCGGCTCGGATGGAATTTGAAGATGAGGTTGGATCCATTGGAAAGTAGACTTGATAAGCTTTCCATGAAGTACAAGAACGTCCCAAACGGAGTCCGTACGAGGAAGTTATGTCCGTTTAAACTTGCACCATTGCAGCAGTCCGAATCCGATTCCAGTACGTGACCAACGTGGACTCTTTTGACGATTGCGGCCGGCTCGGATAGCATTTGAAGATGAGGTTAGATCCGTTGGAAAGTAGACTTCATAAGATTTCCATGAAGTACAAGAACGTCCAAAACGGAGTCCGTATGAGGAAGTTATGCCTGTTTGAAATTGGTACCATCGCAGCAGTCCGAGTCTGATTCCAAAACGTGTCCAACTCGAATTCGTGCTTGACTTGGTCCCAAAGTGACGTGGTGACCTCCATTATTCCTTCCATGCATGTCCAGGACTCCATGTCCCTTTCCTTCATCCTTTCCCAAGTTCCTAAGCACAATTAAATCACTTGCATTAGGTAGCGGTCTATTCTTAGTAACATATGAAGGCTGAAGAAACGAATTCACCTTTAGTTCAATCTTGATATTGGGCGCTATTGTCGTATGTGTTTGTGGCGTGGTCACATCATCCTCCCTTCTTGATAGAAAAACCGTCCTCGGTTTTAGCATATGTGTAGTCTCACGTATTGCATGATCTTCATCATAAATGTCGGTACATAATAACAAACGCAACAAACTCTCATTATGTAATATCATAAGTTCTTTATCAAACAAAATGAAACCTATTTGAAACGAGCTCACCTTATAATTTAAGCGATGCGTAGGAACTCTTGTAATTAGGACAACAAGCATAGCAAATATGGTTGTATCCATAGGGGTCATGTCCTCATCATCCTCCCCTTCTTGAAAACAAAGCCGTCCTCGGCTTTTGATAAACTGAAAGTATGGTAACAAAGAAGCCAAGGTGTATGCATGGTATATGTATATGTCATCCATTTTAACGGTTCTTCGTTGTTGCACAATTAATGCTATAACACAGCAGGAATCATAAAAGCTCATTGTATTATTAACCCAAAAGTAATCATATATGTCAATGACCAAATTAAAATTTCTCACACAACAATTATTGCAACTAGATTTGCAAATGTAAGTGAAGCATTTATGCAATTGAAATATCTGAAGTTGTAAACTTGAAGTGGTGGCACATATGGGCAAAGCAACAACTTTTGGAATTAAGCATAGTTCATCCATATAATCATATCCCAATGGAGCAATAGCAAATTTATCCAGCAAGGGTGAAGAGATTTGTGTGTTCTTCCATAATTCATCATCTTTATTCAGATTGTCCATACTAGATGACGCAAAAAGAGATGAACATATATGCATTGGATGCATACTAAATTTTACTTCCCTCTCATATTGAACAAGATTCAACACACAAGAATTGTTGTCTAAAACAGCAAGCTTCAATTCATCCATGTGATCACAAGTTATGCATATTCGATATACAAAAAATTGATGGTCTACACCATAATCTCCAATCAAATTAAACTTATACCTGTGGGTGTAGGCGCTAAACAAGAATTTCGAACATGCAAGTTCAGAAACTTTTCCATAGCACAATCCAAACTAACGGCCTCATTAAGCATGATATAGCACAATGCATCAGCAGGGGATATTCTATCAAATACTTCCTTATGTGTAATTAATTCGACATGTGCAAAATTATGAGAATTTAGATCAGCACATGGTTCGTCCAAGTCAACACAAGGAATATCAAAAGATTGCACTACAGCAGGTATATACTCACAAGGTTGCCCTATGTCTTGTTGTAGCACCAAATCAGTACCTTTGCTTTTATCGTCCTCATCGAGATCTGAGGTACCTCAAACTTCTCCTCTAATGGCATAGGATGCACTAGATCATCCTTCACCTCTTCAAGTATCTCGGTGGTATCTGTAGATGGAGTAGGAACCAAAACAATATCAACATTTTCAGTTACCTCAGGTTGCACCTCGCTTGTGACCTTGGGTGCTGGAGGTACAAAACGATGTCGCAATTTCTTTTTCATCTCCTCCCATGTGTATATATAATGGAACTCGAGATTTGACCACCAATGTTGAACATCACCAATCAGCGTCGTCCTTGCCATGCTCATCTTCTCATAAGGATCAAGATATTGTCTTTCAAAGTAGCTATCCATCATAGTAACCCACAAGAAGTAGTCCGACGACGTACTCCCAGCGGTGAGTGGCAAGATATATACTGGTAATTGTTTCCCTTCGAGTTCAAATCTGCCCGCGATGACATCATAATCTACCAATTTTCTCAAGCCTGTCATTGTTAGTAGAAAACAAGGAAACAAATCACAAGTAAATGTTCCTATCAACTACTAGGATATGGAGGCTCATATCAAGTCACACATCTCTCAAGCTCTTACCAAATTCTTACGAGTTCTTACCAAAGCAAACAGGTGGTGCAACCGGTGGCTGGTTCGTGATAAATCTAACTCAAGTGATGAGTAAAGCGATTGCAAGGTACAGCGAGACCTGTTCGGTTAGTAGAAAAGTGGAGCTTGGATAGGCTATGTATTTTGTAGCAAAGGAAAACAATCAATTAATTTCAGAAATTGCACAGAATTGAATTATAGTTCGTATCTAGCACTTAGCCTATGTTGCTGATCAACCAAGGATGGAAGAAGGCTAAAATATGTGTATGGTAATGTATAGGAGTGGTAAATGCAAGATAATTCAATCGAATGCAATCTGGAATTGAAGAGCACAAGGATTGACCCAAAACTTGAAATCTGGAGATTTCTGTCCACTGGACAGCATATCGGTATTTCGGCCGTAACTTTCTGTCAGTTGCCTTTTTTTCAATGATTCTTTTTTTCTCATTTTCCTGACGGCTTTTTCTACAACTTTTGTTTTGGGGCCAAGTTCTGGAAACCGACCGAAAAATTCGCACAAATTTCACAAGTGCCGACTGTTACAGATTCAGTCCTGAAATTTGGGTCAATTTGCACCAAAGATATCTTTTAACTGCCTTAATGGAATGAAGCGAAATTTTAGGGGCAGTTATGTAAGGAAGTTATGGATCTAGAGATCCATCTGAAAGTAGACTTCAAGAGCTTTCCAACAAGTACTCATGGGCCCCGAGAAACCTTCTGGATCAAAAGTTACGGCCGTTTGAAGTAGGCGTTGTCAACAAGGCCGAATCCGAGTCAAACTCGTGAACAAGACTTGGTTTGCGCTTGACGGTTCCACTTCTATACTTGAGCTCATGTGGTTCTTCCCCATGGTTCCTAAGGACAATTAAATCATCACAAGAATTAAGTAGTATTCCATTCTTTGAAACATTTGTATGCAAACTTAGGAACGCATTCACCGATGGTTAAGCGAGCGTGCTCACGCTCTAGTCATTGGTCCTTGTATCATAGTTTCAGTTTGATATGGAGTCGGCATGGTTGTATGCATGGAAAGGATGTCCTCATCATCCTCCCCTTCTTGCATTTGAGTCGTCCGCGACTCAAGCTCATCTTCTTCTCCCAAGTATGGCTTCAAATCTGCAATGTTAAAGGTGGGACTAACCCCAAAATCTGCAGGCAACTCAAGTTTATATGCATTGTCATTAATCTTTTCCAACACTTTGAAAGGACCATCAGCTCTAGGCATCAACTTAGACCTCCTCAATTCAGAAATCTTTCTTTTCTCAAATGCAACCAAACTAAATCACCGGTTGAAAAGTTAAATGCCTCCTTCCTTTACTACCAGCAAGTTTATATTTAGCATTCATGCGTTCAATATTTTCTTTGGTTGTCTCATGCAATTTCAACATCAAGTCAGCACGCTGTTTAGCATCAAAATTTAACTTCTCCGAAGATGGAAGTGGTAGCAAATCAATAGGAGCACGAGGCACAAAGCCATAGACAATCTCACAAGGGCACAACTTTGTAGTAGAATGCAGCTAACGATTATAAGCAAATTCAATATGAGGCAAGCATTCTTCCCACACTTTAATGTTCTTTTTCAAAACAGCCCTAAGCATGGTAGATAAAGTTCTATTCACAACTTCAGTTTTCCCATCGGTTTGGGGATGACACGTAGTCGAAAATAACAGCTTAGTCCCCAATTTAGCCCATAAAGTTCTCCAAAATGGCTAAGGAATTTAGTGTCACGATCGGAAACTATTGTATTTGGCACACCATGCAAACGAACAACTTCACGAAAGAACAAATCAGCAATATTGGAAGCATCATCACTTTTATGACATGGTATGAAGTGTGCCATCTTAGAAAATCTATCCACAACAACAAATATGCTATCCCTCCCTTCTTTGTCCTAGGCAGTCCTAAAACAAAGTCCATAGAAATATCTTCCCAAGGCACACTAGGAACAGGTAGAGGCATATACAAACCGTGAGGATTAAGTCGTGACTTAGCCTTTTGACACGTAGTGCAGCGAGCAACAAAACGTTCCACATCACGCCTCATCTTTGGCCAAAAGAAATGACTACCAAGTATGTCTTCCGTCTTCTTCGCTCCAAATGCCCCATCACCCCACCTCCATGCGCTTCGTAACAACAACAAACGAACGGAGCTAGCTGGAATGCATAGTTTGTTAGCTCTAAACACAAATCCATCATTTAGAACAAATTTATTCCACGTTTTTCCCTCTTGGCAATTCAGCAACACGTCTTTAAAGTCATCATCATGAACATAATGCTCCTTAATTGTTTCCAATCCAAAATTTTGAAGTCAAGTTGTGAGAGCATGGTATATCTCTAGACAATGCATCAAGAATAACATTCTCCTTTCCCTTTTTGTGTTTTATGACATAAGGAAAAGACTCTATGAATTCAACCCACTTTGCATGCCTACGGTTCAATTTTGCTTGACTTCTAATATGCTTTAATGACTCATGATCGAATGAATGACAAATTCTTTGGGCCATAAATAATGTTGCCATGTCTCTAAAGTTCGAACTAGAGCATATAATTCCTTATCATAAGTAGAATAGTTCAAACTAGGCCCACTCAATTTTTCACTAAAGTATGCCACAGTTTACCTTCTTGCAACAAAGACACCACCCAATCCAATTCCACTAGCATCACATTCTAGCTCAAAAGTCTTACTAAAATCTGGAAGTTGGAGTAATGGTGCATGTGTTAACTTATCTTTCAATGTGTTGAAGGCGTCTTCTGTGCATTCCCAAGTAAACGACACCCCCTTTTAGTGAGCTCATTCAATGGTGCAGCGATGGTGCTGAAATCCTTCACAAAACGACGATAGAATCCAGCAAATCCTAGAAAACTTCGCACTGCGTGACCGTTTTAGGAGTCGGCCAACTCGTATTGCCTCAACCTTGGCTTGATCAACTTCTATGCCCCGTGGAGTAACAACATAGCCAAGAAAGAGACTCGATCCGTGCAAAATGTGCACTTCTCAACGTTACCAAATAAACGTGCATTACGTAAAGCATCAAAAACAGCACGTAAATGGCAAAGGTGTTCCTCTAGTGATCTGCTATATATCAATATATCATCAAAATAGACCACTACAAATTTACCAATGAAAGCACGCAAAACCTCGCTCATTAATCTCATGAATGTGCTAGGTGCATTAGTTAAACCAAATGGCATTACTAACCACTCATACAAACCGAACTTAGTTTTAAATGCTGTTTCCATTCATCTCCCAATTTCATGCGAATTTGGTGGTACCCACTACGCAAATCAACTTTAGAGAAGACAATAGAGCCACTTAATTCATCAAGCATATCATCTAACCTAGGAATAGGGTGACGATATCTAATGGTAATGTTATTGATCGCTCTACGGTCCACACACATACGCCATGATCCATCTTTCTTAGGCACTAAAATTACCGAACAGCACAAGGGCTAAGAGACTCACGCACATAACCTTTATCAAGCAATTCTTGAACTTGACGCTGAATCTCCTTAGTTTCTTCCGGATTGGTCCTGTATGGCGCACGATTGGGCAAAGATGCCCCGGAATCAAATCAATCTGGTGCTCAATCCCTCGACCGGTGGTAGCCCCGTGGCACGTCCTTTGAAAGACATCCATGTACTCCTGCAAAAGATTAGTGACAGCAGGAGGCACGTAAGAAGGTACCTCCTCAAATGAAAATAAAGCTTGTTTGCAAAGTAAGGCATAGCAAATAGAAGTACTAGCATCCAGCTCATTCACATCAGACTTAGTAACCTAGCTCTGATACCACCTGATGAGGCGATGGGGTCCCGATCTTCCGATAGGATGATAACTATCGATTTCGGTGGAGATGACTCTTGCGATCCGACTACAACCGTACGAGACGTCACGTGCGCCTTAGCAATCGCTGAACCAACCCCAAGATGTTATCAACCGTGCCAAGAACGCGGTTGACCTGACCACGAAGGTCTATTCCTGCATGCAATCGAAGAACAAGCAAGAACAAGGATAGTGAGCAACCTGAATTTGCTAGATATAAAAGTCGCACAAGGATAGTTGAGGTTCAGAGCACGAATCTGTTGGTCTAGCCGACACAAGAGAACGTGGAGTTTGCACAAGGGGCTAAACTGATCTAAACAAAACCTAAGTCCTAGAAACGGAGGCGGCGGCTCCTATATAGTGAAAACAACCAGGGGAGGCGTCCCAAAGGGTACACCCTAGGGTTACAAGGCCCATGGGCCCAAGTGGAGGTGGCGCAGCACCCTTTTGACTCGGACTCAGAAACCTATGTGAATTGTTTTGATGATTCCGGCCGGCTCGGATGGAATTTGAAGATGAGGTTGGATCCATTGGAAAGTAGACTTGATAAGCTTTCCATGAAGTACAAGAACGTCCCAAACGGAGTCCGTATGAGGAAGTTATGTCCGTTTAAACTTGCACCATTGCAGCAGTCCGAATCCGATTCCAGTACGTGACCAACGTGGATTCTTTTGACGATTGCGGCCGGCTCGGATAGCATTTGAAGATGAGGTTGGATCCGTTGGAAAGTAGACTTCATAAGCTTTCCATGAAGTACAAGAACGTCCAAAACGGAGTCCGTATGAGGAAGTTATGCCTGTTTGAAATTGGTACCATCGCAGCAGTCCGAGTCTGATTCCAAAACGTGTCCAACTCGAATTCGTGCTTGACTTGGTCCCAAAGTGACGTGGTGACCTCCATTATTCCTTCCATGCATGTCCAGGACTCCATGTCCCTTTCCTTCATCCTTTCCCAAGTTCCTAAGCACAATTAAATCACTTGCATTAGGTAGCGGTCTATTCTTAGTAACATATGAAGGCTGAAGAAACGAATTCACCTTTAGTTCAATCTTGATATTGGGCGCTATTGTCGTATGTGTTTGTGGCGTGGTCACATCATCCTCCCCTTCTTGATAGAAAAACCGTCCTCGGTTTTAGCATATGTGTAGTCTCACGTATTGCATGATCTTCATCATAAATGTCGGTACATAATAACAAACGCAACAAACTCTCATTATGTAATATCATAAGTTCTTTATCAAACAAAATGAAACCTATTTGAAACGAGCTCACCTTATAATTTAAGCGATGTGTAGGAACTCTTGTAATTAGGACAACAAGCATAGCAAATATGGTTGTATCCATAGGGGTCATGTCCTCATCATGGGATGTGAATGATCAAGATAGAATTTGCCCCTCCGTATGGGAGAGATATCTCTGGGCCCCTTGATGTAATGGATTATGAAAGTGCATGGCCATGCCAATGTGATTGAGGAGTCAATCACAAGTTTATAATCCATCACGGAATCGAGAGAGTGATTGAGCTATTAAGAGGATGACACAGGTCTCGCCTTGTGCTTAATCTATATCGTGAGGCAAAGGGATTCGTACATGAGAACATTACAGGTTCAGCCGATATGATCTTTACGTATACCTTGGGGTTAATATGTCTTGCTAGAGGCCGCTATTATGTGGTGACCGAAAGGTGTTTCCGGTCGCGACCAAGTATACGTGAACCTCTGGTCGCACACTTAACGGGTTGGAACACTAATTCGAATGTGATTTGGATGTGGGCTCAATTCGGATAGAGATCCGGATAGACTCCTATTGGGCCTCGGTCCACGAGGCCCAAGTGAGAAGGTCTATATATTTGGAGGCGGGGGTGAGGATACACGATCTGCTCCTCCCGAGCAAAACCCTAGCCGCCACCTCCGAAGCGAAACCCTAGCCGCCGCGAGTGCTGGTACACTCGCGATCGGCGTTCCAGCCCCGGACGTGTGGATACCGGTAGAGGCGCTGCTCGTTGCAGCGTTGATCGGCATCAACAAACTACAGATTGGAACGGACTCGTGGTGTGGTTGATCGCGTGGAGGAGACGATCTGTTCGGGACGATCGGCTACTTCCACTACTACCTCGACGCGCGTGGTTGGATCGGCTTCTCCAACTCATCTTCCGCTGCGCTGCGCGTCTAGTGGTAACGATCTATGATCCCTCCTTAGCATGATGTCCTGGTGTGCGCGGTAGAAATTTTTATTTTCTGCTTTCGTAGCCTACGCGCGTTCCTTCATCGAAAGCATCCTCGAGGTGCCCCGCACCGTACGCCTGCAGCACTTGCGGGTCGACGCTCGTGGCTGCGTCATTTACAATCCCGCGCCACACCCTCAGCGTCTCCGGAGGCGGCACGAAGTCCGCAGGGCTCACGTGCTCAGGAGCCCCGTGTTCCGTCGGGTGCTCCCCCTCCGGAATGAGCAACGCTGCAAACAAGGATACGGGTGATCACCCCAAGGCATAAAAGCATACACCAGAGTAAGCTAAGTCACCATACCTTCGGTAGCAGAAGAAATGGTCCCGCCGTGAGCGGAGGCCTCCGCGTTCGGGGAGGACGATGGCTGTCCCTGCGCGGCGGGCGATGTGGCCAGAGGGGCAGAAGGCGCATAGGCCACGGGGCCCCCGGTGCTTGCGCCGGAATCCCACAAGCTTCGGATGCCCGTAGCCACGACGAACCCCCGTGGTGTCCGGTGGAGCTCCGGCTGCACACATGGCCGTTTGGCCGGGGCAGCTAGCAGCGCCACCGCCCCTGCAGCCGTGGCTGGGGAAGACCCCACTGCTGTTGGCAAGGACAGCACGGCTGCGTGCGCCCCCGCGGAGGGCGCCTCCGGCACCGCAGCGGCCACCGTCGAGGCCTCCACCTCGGCATCGCTGGTCCGCACGGGATCCGCCTCGGCGACTTCGGCGGGTGGTGAGGCTTCTCCGCCGCCCGCGCAAACCCACCGTCGGGACGCCGCCAAGACACCCGCCGGCGCCGCGCCACCCAAGCCCGACCGGCGTACCTCGCAGAGTTCGACTCGCGCCCGCCCGCGCCCTCGAAACACTAGCAGCAGGCGCGGCAGGTGCCCCGCTGCGGCCCCTCTTCCGAGACGAGGCCTTCTTCTTCTTCGCTCCACCATCGGCTGGAGCGACACGGTCCAGCGCGGCAAGGCCCAGGACCTCGCACACGCGGTTTAGTCGCCCACCCGCTTGGCGACAAAGAGCGCGCTGCTGCGTGTGCTCCTCGCGGTGTACGGACCCAGGAACACGCGCACGGCTTGCTCCGCCTCCTCCAAGGAAATCCCTGAAGCAAAGGAGAATAGCATCAGCATACAACGCATTTCGCGTCAACAAAGGAGGGGCGCAATCGAGGCTTACGGGGACCGGGCGGCGCCGGTAGCGAGCAAACCCACGGCGAAACATTGTCATCTCGATGCCTCTCGGCGGCAAGATGCCAGTCGTAGGCAAGCGGGGCCACGCCGTACATCACGTACTCTTCGGCAAGGTCGCGCATGTTGAAGCGGGCGGCCATGCCTACGAGCCGTTTGACCCTCCGCTTGTCCTCATCATCGAGCGTTCGGCCGGGCGAAGGCTTGAACGCGATCGGTCGGCCCGTGCACGCGAGACCGCTCCCGCTCTCCACACGGTGGTAGAACCACCGCTTCATCCAGGAGGACTCCCACTTCCCGCGAGTTGAGTTCGCAGGGAAGAGCTTCTTGCAAGACGAGCGAAGAGTAAAAGAGACGCTACCGAAGCTCGACAGCGTCCCGCCCCTCCGGCCCTTCGGCTGGCATCGCGCCTCGTGGAGATAGGCGAACAGCGACGCGCTGGGCCAGCACGCCCCCGAGCGCAAGGCCCAGCTGTACACCGCGAGCCGGCCACGGCGTTTGAGTCGCTGCGCCACTCAGCCGGGTCCGCAAGACGCCGCCACCACGCCGCCGCTGGGATCCGGAGCTCGCGTCGAAAAAGGCAACGAATACGACCGCCCCGACCTCTCGGGATGCGGTTCCGTCTCGTCGCCGGCGGGCAATCGTACGTCCTGGCGCCCGGACAACTTCCCCGCGCGCAAGAGCCCTTGGATCGTCTTCTCGGTCACGAGCGAGGGGCTAGCTCGCCGAAAACGTGCCTTCCTCCGCCGCCACCGCTCTGGTCGGCCGCCGCGGTCACGCTCTTGGAGCGCGATTTACCTCCAACGGCGAGGATCGCCGGCGAATGGCGAGGCCACCAACCGCCTGGCCGCGCTCGCTGCTGGAGGCCATCGCTTCCCACGACGAGACTAATACGGTGAAGATAGCGCGAAGGTGGGGAAGGCCGAGCAAACAAGAAAGAGGGCGCAAAGGTGCGGGACGCTATTACGGGGCTATTTCAAGCCGCCGCCCATACCGCCGCATCGGCGCCGCAGCGATCCGCGTGCAGGATACAACCGCAGCGGTGTAAAGGCCCGCCCCGCACGCTTCCCCGCACGCAGTCGTATAAGCGCCTGTACAGCGCAACACCCCACCTAACACTGGAAGGTCACGACCACAGGCGCCACTCGCTGCCCGCCCCGTGTCCCCCCGTGCCTAGGGAAGAGGTGAGCGGCTGCAAACACGCAACCGTCCACATCCTGCCGCCCAGCAGTCATAGGCCGCCGCGTGCCCTGGGCGCGTCGGGTCGCACGGTACGGGAACCTAACCCTGTCAGGCCAGGGACCGGCGTGATTCAAGAAACCTGTATAGCGCAAGGCCGCATCAAAGAGCCCAAGTTGCGCGCGTCTCGCCCGACCAGGCGCCGCCAGCGCCACCCGTTGGAAGGGTAGGGACGGAGCGCGCGTGTCACCGACCAGGCGCCGGCCGCGCCACCCATTTGAAGGGTAGGGACGCGCGCGCGCGTCTCGCCGACCAGGCGCCGCCAGCTGCCACCCGCTCGAAGGGTAGGGACGCGCGCGCGTCTCGCCGACCAGGCGCCGCCGCCGCCACCCGCTCGAAGGGTAGGGGACGGAGCGCGCGCCTCTGCCGACCAGGCGCCGGCCGCGCCACCCGCTCGAAGGGTAGGGACGCGGCGCGCCTCGCCGACCAGGCGCCGGCCGCGCCACCCGCTCAAGGGTAGGGGACGGAGCGCGCGCGTCTCGCCGACCAGGCGCCAGCCCGCCGCCACCCGCTCAAGGGTAGGGGACGGAGCGCGCGTCTCATTTCGACTAGGCGCCGCCTTCCCGCCACCCGCTTGAAGGGTAGGGACGCGCGGCGCGCGTCTCACCGACCAGCGCGCCGGCCGCGCCACCCGCTCAAGGGTAGGGGACGGAGCGCGCGTCGTCGCCGACCAGGCGCGCCGCCGCGCCACCCATTCGGCGGGTAGGGACGCAGCGCGCTCGCTCATTTCGACCAGGCGCCACCGCGCCACCCGCTCAAGGGTAGGGGACGGAGGCGCGCGTCTGCGCCGACCAGGCGCCGGCCGCGCGCCACCCGCTCAAGGGTAGGGACGAGCGCGCGTCTGCGCCCGACCAGGCGCCGGCCAGCGCCACCCGCTCAAGGGTAGGGACGGAGCGCGCTGCGCCGACCAGGCGCCGCCGCCGCCACCCGCTCAAGGGTAGGGACAGAGCGCGCGTCCGCCCGACCAGGCGCCGGCTTCGCCGCCACCCGCTCAAGGGTAGGGACGGAGCGCGCGCGCTCATTTCGACTAGGGCCAGCTTCACCGCCACCGCTCGAAGGGTAGGGAGGCAGCGCGGCGCTCTGCCGACCAGGCGCCCGCCGCCGCCACCCGCTCGGCGGGTAGGGGACGCGGCGCGTCTCGCCGACCAGGCGCGCCGGCCGCGCCACCCGCTCAAGGGTAGGGGACGGAGCGCGCGTCGCCCGACCAGGCGCCGGCCGCCGCCACCCGCTCGAAGGGTAGGGGACGCAGCGCGCGTCTCGCCGACCAGGCGCCGCCGCCGCCACCCGCTCGAAGGGTAGGGACGCGCGCGCGTCTGCGCCGACCAGGCGCCGCCAGCGCCACCCGCTCAAGGGTAGCGGACGGAGCGCGCGCCTCACGCCGACCAGGCGCCGCCGCCGCCACCCGCTCAAGGGTAGGGGACACAGCGCGCGCGTCTACCTTGACTAGGCGCCAGCTTCGCTGCCACCCGTTCGGAGGGTAGGGGACGGAGCGCGCGCGTCTACTTCAACTTCGGCGCCAGCCAGGAACGGAGAACAACACACGCCACCACCATAACTCGAACAGGCAAAGGTCAGTGTTGCGGCAAAAGCAGACATGATCTCGTAGGCAGATATGAATCGCCACACCAGCATATGCTCGTTCGCACGAGCAGAGCTTACGGATGACTCCATATCTGTCTACGAGAGCAAGTCAGGCCTTGCCATTTCCGCATCAAGCGGCGAAGAATTCCCACGAACGGGGGGAATATGGTCCACCGGCGCTCGCAGGCATTGACGCCGGTCGACGGAGTCACCAAACACAGGTGCACAAAACTTTTCCTGCATACGATAAATTAACCATGAACAGGTACGGGATGTACAGCAAAGGATGTCTAGGCAGCGGCCCCTGGCGCCAGCATATTTATACTTAGCCTCGCTAGGCGAAGAGTCGCCAGCGTGGAGGCATGCCAACAGATGGAAGCACAAGCGCAAGGCGTCGGGCGGTGCAGCTACCAGAGGCGCGTAAGAGCAACCGTCCACACCCTACCGTGTGCACTCCAGAAACCGTCGCACGCTCCACTTACGAGAAGGCACGCTGCACGATGCGACAGCCTGCCCCCTGGCTAGCCAACCGTCGGTAAAAAGCACCCAACCAGGCGGCAAGGTCGCAACGATTGCGGAACGCGCGCGCCTCAGAAGTCCAGATGCCAGGAGTCCGCCGTCACATTGACGCTCACGACGCCTCAAGGCCCGCACCGCGCCGAGCACGCTTCACCACGTGGACGCCCGCAAGAGCACGCGATCGCCGCCGCAGCACGGCCCGGTCCGGCATCGACAGCTCACAAAGCCGCGGAATGGAGGGGGCCAAAGGAGTCGACGACATGGCTTTGACCTTGTGAAGCCCTTTACCATGAGAGGCTCCTGTCGTAGGGGTGGCCCCCACCTAAACCCAGCAGGCCTGGTAGGAGATATAAGGCCCAGAATAGGCCATGTGTAATGACATAACTGCCCCAGAAGGGATAACCAGATGTAAGGGTATAACTGTACAAGCACTCCTCATGTGCATATATATATGAGTGCAAGCCATGGGGAGGACCCAGGCCATTACACTTATCTTCATTACTCTCCACTACCATCTCTCTCTCTGTTTGGTCTGTAGCCACAACATTACCCAAATCTAGATTTTTTTTTAAAATTTTTGAATTTTATTTGAATTTTATTTGTTTGGTTCTTCGCGCACAAATTTCGACGATCTCGGAGAGAATGACTTCGACGACTCGCATCAGGTCTCCGAGCAAGGCAAGTTACACCTTTGATCATGTTGATCCCAATATTTGAAATTATTTATGTTGTTTTTAAATTGTTATGCGTGCTTACTTTTAATCAAGATTAGTTTAAATTTTGTTTAAATTGTAGTTATGCCTAAAATCCTTTGTATAGCCAAATTTGTCATTGAATGCCCTTATACCATGTCAACCCTAGATAAAACCTAGTTAGTACATTAGCACTAACTAGAAATTTTGTAGAAATGCTTAGCCATGCTTAGAATAATTCGGTTTGGGATAATCTTTCACATAAAATGATGAACTTTAAAACTGGATTCCTGACTTTGGTGAGTCAAGAATGCTTATGAGATTATTTTCAAACAAAATATAAAACTGGTTTAGACTTAGGGAATGGTATGGTGGTGGGTGCTTGCTGGCATGCATCGTAGTTTGTTGACTCGATGTTGACTGCCAGGCACAAGGGGTAAGTGGTTAGGCCTAAGTCAAGTTAAGGACCGGTCTGTGAGCTACTATTGCAAAGCACTATCGTACTACCACAAGTCTTGTATGGGACAGACCTGGCCGAATAATTTGTAAAGTTCCAACTTAATCTCGCTATAGGCTGAATGTGAGCGCGGCGTAGGCCGTGTGAAGTCTTACATGGCACAAGAGGTGGCTCCAACATGTGGATTCATATTGTGGTGAAACCTTAGTGGCGGCGTGATTATGTTGACAACGGATCATTGTAACGGCCTTGTCATGATCTCCTCGTCGCACACCTAAGGAAGTGTGTAACTCGTGTGGCAAACCGGGAGGATCATGTCTTGTGGGTAAAGCTGTACAACTTCTACAGAGTGTATAATCTATCTTGGATAGCCGTGCCCACGGTCATAGCCAAGATGAGTAAGGTTTTTCACGGATTAGACTTTGCTTTTGAAAATGGTTTATGAAAACCTTATGGATGGATGGAATCCATGAGAGATTTTGAAAACCTTATGGATGGATGGAATCCATGAGAGATTTTGAAAATCGTATGGATGGAATCCATACGAGTTCGTTTTGGAAAAGATTGTGCGGGTGGGATGCCCGTGGATAGGTTGGTGTAGGGGATGGACCTGCACTAACATCACTTATTTTTATTACAACGTTGTTTTACTTACTATATCAAATTCAAGTTTTGTACTTACTTTACGATATTTACTCCAATGTTGCCTTTTATGCAAACTAACCATATTATGCCTTCCTTTGACACACTTTATGCATGCATTAACTCTGTTAAATGCTTGGTGTAACTTGTGGAGTACTTTTTGTACTCACGTTACTCAATCTAACTTCTTTCCAGAGGAAGCTTTCGACGACTTCGGTGAGGATTGCGAATAGGCCACGTCTTACAGTCATTCGCCTTGTGGGAAGGCTGGATGGGTTGCTACTTTATATATTTCTTCCGCTGTCTTCGTTTGCTGTTATTGTAAACTTTGGCCATCAGGCTCATATTAGTTAAATAAAGTTTGTCATTATGCATGATATTTGTCTTTGTGATCACTGTGTGTACTAGCTTTTCTGGGATAGTGTGATTAACACAGAGGGTTCTGAAGTTGCTGCTCTGGGATCCGACACAATTCCACAGGCATGATTCGCACCAACACTACCAACACAGATGCAGCAAGGGTGCGGTGCATTTACATCTCATACCTGGTAGACTACTATGAAGTCAACCTACAACCGAGACGGCAAGGGCAAACTGAAGAAGATGGATGATGAGATCCCCTACTTGTCGTTGGCCCAAAAATTCTTGCTAGATTAGCCTTGGTCATCCCGAAAGAGTGCCTCCTACCTTTAGGACTATCTTATCAGAGATTGCATATGTATTACATGGAACAGGCCAACAAGCCGGAGGAACAACGGCTCTTGGGTGTCAATGTCAAGTTCATGCCGCATCATCTGTAGCACAATATTCATGACGGTATCTTCACTCGACGCCCTCGACGCCTCACTTATTCGATGCTGGACACTGTAAGTGTGTACAATCATGGTCTACGTTTATGTAATGTCCATAAATGTCATATATAACTTATTGCTTTTGTGTGTGTATAAATGGTGAGTGAAGCTAGATTAACAAAATCACTGGTTGGTTTCCTCGACCTACACTTGGTTGCTATGGATATCATCAAGAAGGATGCATCCTTCATCGAGAATTATATTACGAAAGCATTAGACGGTCACCACAATAAGGAATTCATACTTATGCTCTACAACCAGGGGTAAGGACTACACTGGTAGCTATACTTGTTGATTGTACTTTATTTGTATAAGCAATACTAAATTAAGTTTTAATGACCAAGACATATTTGTATAGGTTCCACTGGATTCTAATTGTAATTATACCAAAATGGAACAGGGTAATATACCTTGATTCCCTAAAGAAAAACAAAACTGACTACACAGTTGTCCAACAAGTAACTGACAGGTAAACACATTTTCTCCATAGATAACTCTATTATAGTATTTTCTTCCTTTCCAATGACTAAGGCAAACTTTTTGGAATCACGTAGGTTGTTCGTCACGTATGTTGCAAAGGTACAGAAATCCAAGGGAGGAATCGACGCCCTATGACACGTTCTAGATTTCCTGGTATTCACTAGTACGTATTAATCCTATATAACACTTCGTAGTAATGCCTCTCAAACTAACAAATTCTATTTTTGTAGTACCACCAGCAGCCGTCGGGCAACAACACCTGTGAATTCTATATTTGCCACAACATACAACTACTCATCGATTTTGTGAAGAACAATCCTGAGGTTTATCAATCTTGCAATAATTATTTCATACTTATCAATTTATATATGCATACACGACATTGATATTCCTACCAACAGGTTCCATCCATCACTACAACTCCATTGGAACAGGCCGACCTCAAACATATTGGAGGACAGTGTGCGTACTTCTTGATATCTGAAGTCATAAAAGAAGATGGGGAGTTCCAAATTGTAGAATGAATTTCACTGGGATAAAATTGAGTTTAATTGTTCATGTGTGTATTTGTTCATAGATGGATAATTCATTTCTGTTAATTAATTTATGAAATGGATGTTCTTACTTTTGAAATGAATGAATGTGATTTGGATGTATATATACTATGTCGATCTGCTTATTTTAGAGGGTATGGCTAGCATTTTCTGATGCTAACCAACAAACAGAAATAGATTTAAGAACAAAAAAATATCACAAATAGTTATTAACTCGTAACCGTTGTGATATATGACTATCACATATAATTTTTAGTAGAAACCATCTGTGATATATGGTTTATCATAGACAGTTTCAACTACAAACCGTCTGTGATATATAAATATCACAAGTGGTTTGTAGTTGAAACGTCTGTGATAAACCATATATCATAGGTAGTTTCTACTAAAAATTGTCCATGATAGTCTACATCACAAACGGTTCTAAAGCCGTTTGTGATGACCTTGTATCATTACTAACCCGTAAACTCAAACGGCTGATGAAACAATTTGTGATGATGTTTTTGAACCGTCAGTGATGACCTTTTTTGCAGTAGTGTGTCTAGCCTCCTTTTAAACGTGCATCAATTAAAATAGAATTAAGAGAGAGAGGTGATGGCATGGTTAGCAAAAATAGATGGATTTAATGTGCCAAGAATAGAGTTATGATATGGTGCAATCGTAAGTCATAAGTTACACAATTTTCATGCGAAAATATGCAAATGCACATGTGTGTATTTAGCCAAAGTCCTCATGCCATCCTATTCCATGTGTCATATGTTTATGTGGTGACAAAAGCTCCACCTTTTATATTGCTTTCCTCTTACTTGTCTGAGCAATATGGGACTAAAGCATGCCATGTTTGGAATTTAGGAATGAATGAGCCTTTGTCTCATGGGCCCAATTCTAACAATTCCCACCAATTCCCAAGCATGCAGCAAGATGATAATTAGAATTAATGTGCCAAGGTGTTGTTAATACACCAATCTTTTGTGTAAGACCCGTACAAGTTTAATTTGCACATAGACTAACATAATTCATCTTCTCATAGCTGGTAAATAGACTATGCCTTGAATTCATAGTTTCTTATGATCAGACTTCACCTAAAATTTCAACTAATAGTAGGACACCAAAGAACCACACGTAATTGAAGTGTTAAAAGGTTAGGTTCCCTTATCTGCTCTTAAGCTTTGTAGAGAATGCTCCATTCTCGTGAAATATGACCATACGGTTAGGCCCAAGTAGGTGTATTCTTTCTAAGTATCCTACTGACTAATGTATTTTTCTTATTTGAACAACAGAATACATTAAGGCTTTAAGCCAACCTTCCATACAATTGAGAGTATTTTATTTGTTAGTACATATGTACAATTGATATATACTCTCTTGTTAACAACATCAACTTTTTTCCATTGCCTTAGTCATGGGATCTTTGATCAAAAAAGGTATGAGTTACCATTTTAATGTAACTCAAATGGGCATCATTCCCATATCCACAGATGCAATGAAAATTGCTTTCCATGCTAGCCCCTGGGTCAGCCAAATTTTTCTCAATGCAAATATAATTCATAGCAATCACTCTAGAGTTCCTCAATTTTATGATAGATTTAAGCCTATGCTTTACATGTGTGGAGGACTTCATATTATTCTTAGTACTCATAACTTTAGCCAACACCATTTGATTATTGCAGTATATTAGGATTGCCAGTATTAGTTTCTCAACCAACAGCAAGTCCAATAGAAGCTGTCCCAACCATTCAGTATCAACAGTGGCTGTGTGAAGTGATATAAGTTCAGCTTCCATTGTTGACCTTGTTAATATGGTCTGTTTGTAAAACCTCTATGAAACTACATCACTAACTAAAGTAAAAAAAACATCACAACTTGTAGCTTAGATCTCATCCGTATAAGAGATCTAATTGAAATCATTGTATCCTTCAATATAGAAAGGTATCCAGTATAATGAATTCCAAAAGATATTGTGCCTCTCAAGTAATGCAATACTCTTTCAAGTGCCTCCTAGTGATCATCTCTTGGGTTAGATGTAAACCGACTTACTTTGCACACAGCAAATGAAATGTCAGGTCTTGTGGCATCAGCTAAATACATAAGTGACCCAATAATTTATGAATATCTCAATTTGTCTTTCCTAGCTCCTAGTTCTTTCACAGCTTAATACTCGCATCATAAGGCAATGGAGAAAATTTAGAATTCTCGTAGCCAAAACAACTTAAGATTTTTTTCAGCATAATAGAATTAATTCGAAGTAATCCCATTCTCGTTATTGATCAATTTAATATTCAGAATGACATCTGTCTCTCCCAAGTATTTCATATCAAAGCATCAAGATAAAAAAAGATTTAACCTCATCATTCACGGTAATATTTGTCCTAAAAATAAGTATGCCATACACATACAAACACAAGATCACTCCTTGATCACCACCATAATGGTAATATATACATTTATCAACTTCATTCATAGAAAAGCCAGCAGATATCAAAGTTTTGTCAAACTTCTTATCCCATTATTTAGATGCTTAGTTTAGGCAATACAAGGATTTCAATCATCTGCATATCTTATTTTCCTATCCAGAAACAACAAAATCATCTAGTTAATCCATATAGACTTCTTCCAACTCTCCATTAAGGAAAGTTGTCTTTACGTTGATTTGATGGACATGTAGACCATAGAAAGATGCTAACGCAAGGAGCACTCTGATGGTGATTAGTCTTGTGATAGGAGAATAGGTATCAAAGAAATCATCTCCCTCTTCCTAGGTGTAACCCTTGGCCATAAGTCTTTCCTTGTACTTATCAATAGTACCATCAGGCCATAGTTTATTTTTGAAGACCCACTTACACCCTACAGGTTTGCATCCTCTAGGATGAACAGTGATCTCCCAAGTCTCATTAGCCATGATAGAGTTTATTTCGCTACAGACTACGTCTTTCCAATACTCAGCATCAGGAGATGCATAAGCATATAAAAGAGTCTTTAGCATATCATTCATGAGGTATATAATAAAGTCATCACTAATGGTTTGGAATCCTTAATCTCTTGCACCTGCGAGGAGGCTTTGCGACTAAATTGTTATCATCCTCATGGATATCACATACTGGTTCAGGGATATCACACATTGGTTCAAAAACAATGGAAGATTCAGAAATTTGATTATTCTTAGTTTGAATATTTTCAAATTAGACATTCTCAGTTCATTAAGTATTGCCTAAAGCTTTCATAAGATAAATATCTTCAAACAAATGAAGCATCTCTAGACTAGGGTTGGCAATGGTGACCCGATCCCCGATCCCCGACGGTGAATTCACCTATTAGGGGATGGGTCTGGCGGATTTTATTCCCCGCGGGGATTTTCGTGGGCAAAATACTATCCCCGTCGGGGATGGCGGGGCCGGGGCCGGGGAAGTGATCCCCGTCCCCGTTAACCGTCGAGGATCACTGACATGTGGGGTCCTCTACACTTCATATAAAAGTCAGCCAAAAAACCCTACCCCGCCGCCCCCAGTCCCTCTCCCCCAGCGCCGCCAACACCTCCCCTTGCGCTTGCGCCCGACTGCCCCCTACCTCGCCGCCCCCCAGTCCCCCTCCCCCAGCGCCTCCGCCCCACGCCACGGCTCCCGCCGCCGCCGCCGCCTCCTCCTCCGCCCCTCCCCGCCGCCTCTTCCCCTTCCCGGCGCCCGCCCCCTCCCCTGCGTCCCCTCCACCGCTGCCCCTCCCCTCCCCGGCGCCTCCGCCCCTCCCCGCCGCCCCACCGTGCCCGGCCCCGCCGCCGCCCCCCTCTCGGCTCCCCTCGCCGCCTCCACCGCCGCCGCCCCCGCCGCCCTCTTCCCTTCCACGGCGCCCGCCTCCCCCCGCCGCCGCCGCCGCCTCTCTTCCCTTCCCCTTCCCCTTCCCCGACAGTTCGGCCCTTCCCCACCGGTTCCTCTTCTCCACCGAGGCGGCGCCACCTTGGATCTGAGACCGGCAACGCCCTCCTCCACAGATCTGAGACCGGCGACGCCCTCCTCCACAGATCAATTTCTTCATCCAGTTGTGGCGTCTCAATCTTTTATTTCAAAGTTGTTTGCAGCAAATTGCAACTAACATTTGATTCCTGACTGACATTGGATGTGTCTTTTTTGTTTAACATTGATGAAGCCTATGATGATTTATGGTACGCAACTTGGTTTGTCCAAAAACCCATTCTAATTGATGGCTGCAGTATTGCTGTGATATGCAAAGTGCCATGAGTTAAGTGTTGGCAGTGGCCACATTTGTTACGTGTTCCTTAGTTTCACATCTCTCTGTTACTTGTTGGCGGGGAATTTTGCCCCGTCGGGCCCCCGAAGCCCGTCGGGGAATGGGGACGGGCCCAACTTGGCCCCGAGCCCGGGGCCGGGGCTGGGGTTCGGGGAATTTTAATTTTGCAGGGATCGGGGACGGGGATTGGGTCCCGTCGGGGATGAGCCCCGTTGCCAACCCTACTCTAGACTCTATTATGAGATAATTGATTATGGGTATGTTTGGTAGCCGGCCACAAATAGCCACGCCTCTGGTTAAGTACATGCCACACTTGTGGCTAGCCATATTCTGTGGCAAAATTAGAATGTTTGGTTGACAACAAAGGTGAGGCAAAAATAATGTGGCTGCTGTTTGGATTGTTGCCACAAATGTTTGGCAAAAAGTTGTGGTAGCTGTTTGGATTGCAACCACATGTGGTAAAAACACCTCAATTGCTATAGTGGTAAGATTACCTACCCATTCCTTAGTAAACTATCATATTTCAGCACCAATAACCAACGAAATTCATAGGTTTTGAACAATTATCACAAGCACAGAAGACAAGATCAATGTTCAGTGAAACAGTACCACTAAAACAATACCATATACTATAAGCTTCCAGCCATTACAAGACTAGTAGCCAGCCAATACAAAATCAGCAGCCGACATTCCACTCTTCATGACCGCGTAGCCAAAATGAGGACTGACCCAACTATACATCTTCTGGCCATTTCATGAGTGCACACAACTAACTAAAAGTTCCAGCACCCCACAACATGTTCACAAAATATCCACCTTCACAAGCTAAACTTCACAGGTTAATGCCTTCTTTTTTACATAAGAACTTGAACACCCAAGCATGCAAAGTATCACCACTTGCATTACACAACCAGCCACGCTTACCTTTATTCTCCTTGGTAGACACATATTCACCAACAAGAACCCTCTGATTTGGTGTCATTGGGATTGCCTATAGTCTCTGCCACAAAGTTGCATGAGGATCATTTAGTTGTGGCATTTGGGGAGGGGCAATTGCAACAAGTGTTTCACGAAGTGATTTCATTGTAGCAGTTATTTCATCAGTGGACTCTGCAAAACGACTCTTGTTTTTTGGCTTCTTAGTTGGTGACTTCTTAGCTCTTGGACGCTTCCGACTAGCTTGACTAGTGCTGGAAGAGTGTTGTCAACAGCTGCAGGCCTGGTTGGAGTTGGCAAAGTGTCTGAATCCTCACCTTGTGTATCTTCGGGCTGTGTGTAGCAATTGAGGTCAAGTAGTTCTCTTGGTTCATCACTATCTGAACCATCACTAACATCCATGCATGTGTTCTGGTTCATAGCCAAAGATCCATTAGCACTAGATCCTATGAATAGTTCTTGCATCTCATCAAAGAACGTGATGTGCTTAGCAAGCAGGCGTCTTGCTCTGTCCTGCATTTAGTGCGAACAAGTGGAATTATTTTCGGATTCTAAAATAGAACATATAATAATTAAATTTAGATTCTGAAATTACTTACACATAGCTTTGCCTTTTCAGATTCTGAAATAATCACCATGCATCTGGTATGGTCAAATGTATTGCCACTATTTCTCAATGCTACTGCAATGTACTTCCAATTTTCTTTGTGATACCTGAAGTGACGGTCCACTTGATCAACGGTCACCCCCATAGTAAACTTCTTGTTTAAAGCATTAGCACACAACATGTGATGTGGCTTCTTGAACTTAAATCCAGTATGCTGTTTTTTTCAAGTACTCAATGTACCACTCTAGCATGTACTTCGTCTGATCCTCATGCCAAGTCACAGACCTCTCACGAGACCATGGCTCATCAACCTTAAATTTGCCTTTGGCCATGGCTGTTTTCCATCACAAGAGACATTTAATTAAAATCATACGATGTAAATCAACAAGAAAAGATACAGCAACAAAGACCGTATGGCTAGACCATAACACTTGTATGTTCCATGCATAGAAGTCAATCAACAAGAAAGATAATAGCAGAGATCATGGCACTTATATGTTCCATACATAGAAGTAAATAAACAAGAAAGGCATAATTTGTTGAACCTAATCTAGAGCTGCTCCTAATTTATCTTCCCACATCCTTTGAGCCATCTCATCTCTTTTATTTGACCATGCCACATTCTCCTGGTGTATATCACTACAAGTTCTTGCACTTTGTGGCAAGGTTGTGTACCAAGCAACATCATCATAAACATACTCATCAGGACCATCCTCTAAGATCCAATTATGAAGCGCACAACAAGCCATCACAATTTTGACTTGTGTTTTCAAAGGGAAGTATGGCTGACTGGCAAAGATTTTGAAACAATTCTTGAGGGTACCAAATGCTCGTTCAACGGTTGTTCTAAGTGAGGAATGGCGAAGGTTGAATAGTTCCCTGGGGCTCTCAGGCTCTCTGGTGCCCCTATATTCTTGTAGGTGATATCGGGTACCGCGGTATAGGGGTAATACACCGGGCGTTGCTGCATATCCAGCATCAGCTAGGAAATATTTACCTACATCATTATTTTTTATAGATTAATTAGCTAAGAATGTACCTGCGGTTTCAGATTGGAACTATTAGGACATTATGGGGGTAATCCTACCTTCTGGTATGTTAAGCCCATTAGGACGTGATAGAGCATCATGAAGCACATAAGAATCATGGGCAGAGCCCTCCCATCCGGCAAGAACATATATGAATCTTCGGTCAAAATCAACCACTGCTAGCACATTTTGGGTGGTAATGGACTTTCTACCCCTAAACAGATCTTGCATATGGAAAGGTACACATGCTGGTATATGTGTACCATCCAAGGCTCCTATGCATCCCTACGAAAATAGATTTTTTTAAAAAAAAATTAGATGAACATGACACCTAAAGTATACTCGAAATAGAAATTATCAATTTTGATGTACCTCAAAGTAAGGGTGGAATCTGCTAGGAGAACTTGTTATCTTTGAATGTGTCTCAACAGACCTGATGCATATCAGGTCACGAGCAAGGATACAAAGGGCATCTAAAACAAGATTGAAATACCTACTAACAGTTTCACTTGACCAAATGAACTCAAAACCAATTGATCTGTTTGACCAAGTTTGCCCGACAGCATGAATAAACATGGCGACTTGTTCCTTTATTGTGACATGAAAGGTCTCCTCTAGCAGGGCACATGATCTAAGTTCAGCACAGAGCTTGTGGAACACAGCTTTCCTCATACGCAACTCATTTATGCAATGGGCCTCAGTTCCATGATACAAACGGTTTAGGCGCTTCAATCTTTCAACATCTCTATCTATCATGGGAGCATATGTTATGGCTCTTTTTCTTTTTCTTGAATTAATTCTGTACAGATACATGGCTAGACACACAAGAATACCAACAATCAATCTTCTCCTCCACATGTAATAGCAATAGTCCAAGTAATACTGCAAATATAATTTTCTTTGACCCATCTAAAGCATATTTTCAGAAAAAGATTAAATCAGTAAGCTAGAAATAATGAAGCAGTATACTTCGAATAGCTTGAAAACCAAAGTACCATATGAGCTCATTTTGTCCACATCTCACAAAGGATTGACTTCTCCTTAAAAAATCGGTGGCAAAGGGGAAAATGGAATTACCTTCTCTAGCCGAAGGAATTGGTTGCTGCGCATGAACCTTCTTCAGCCGCAGGGATTGATTGCTGCACATGAACCACCACCGCGAGATGGATTCACCTGGCTACACTGATTGCCTCACGGATTAGTCGCTGGGGATTCCGATTTTGCTTCCGTCGGTGCTACAAGACCCAAAGTATTCTTCAGATCTACATGCGTGGGGGAAAACCAGAGGCTAGCAAATGGTAATGGAAAGAGAAGATGGGAAGCTGCACAAGTGCATCACCTGCGGAAGGAGAAGGCACCGGTGCTCAGGGAACATGATGGCGCGCAAGAGGCGACGCCATGGGACAGAGGTGGGAGAGACCGAGATGGCAGTCTGTGGAGGACGGGGGTAGCTTTCGTGGTGGGTAGGTGGGGATTTTTGTGGCTTTGGCGCGCCACGGGCGGTGCGGTGGCAAAAAAGCCCGCCACACTTTTGTTGGCAAAAACGGTGGTGGGAGGATTCTAGGGAGGTGGCGAGCCAAACTTAATTAGTAAACCAAACACCTACCAAAATTACCGTGGCAAGCCTAACGTTAGGCGTGGCAGCCTATGGCCGAGAACCAAACATACCCTATATGCCACTGAATAGCGACCACTTCTATAAAATGGCATTGAAAAATACTCTCTCCATTATATGCCACTGAATAGCGTTGGAATTTTATTATATGCCACTGCCGTTAGTTGACCATTAGTGCAGACCGTTATCATCTAAAAAGACCAAAATGCCCCTCCAAATGACCGAAAACCCAACTTATTTAAAATAGCAAACAACCTCCAAAAATTATGAAACTTTACAGAGGTGTTATTCAACATGTCAATGAGCTACGAAAAAATTTCAAGGCACTGTTCAAAAATAGTTTCATATTTTTAATTTAAATGCTAATAAAGGCTACTATTTACAAATAGAAACTAAATGAGGCCTAAAAATTCTGAAAAAAAATTCTCACATGCTCTTAAGATGGCACATAGATGTCAAAAAATATTATTTTCCATTTCCTCTAGTTAATGTGTCACAGTTTAAAAAAAAGCTCAAATAGGCTGAATTTTTATTTAAATATCAAAAATGGAACGAATGGAATGATGTGATCACGCCACCAACACATACGACCATAGCGGCAAATATCAAGATTGAACTAAAGGTGAATTCGTTCCTTCAACTTCAACACATTTTAAATGAGAATATAATGCTACCTAATGATGAAATATATATATATATATATATATATATATATATATATATATATATATATATATATATATATATATATATATATATTTGTAGCATCATATCACTTTGGAACCAATTGAAGCAAGGGTTCAAGTTGGATAGGTTTTGGAATCCAATTCAGCCTCTAGATCAATTCGGATTAAGCTTGACAGGCCAACTTCAAACAGCCATAACTTTTGATCCAGAAGGTTTCTCGGGGCCCGTGAGTACTCGTTCGAAAACTCTTGGAGTCTACTTTCAGATGGATCCAGTCTCACCTCCAAACTCCATTCGAGCAGATCAGAAACTACAAAACAAGTCATATCACTTTTCCAGTCTGAGTCAAAGTGGGCCGAGGGCCTTATAACTTAGGCTATTTGGGCTGGTACTATTCACATGAACAGTACCATGGCTGCATGAACAGTAACTATGAATAGTACAATACCCCTTTTCATTAGATAAGTGCGGCTTCTCCCTCCCTATTTAAGGAGGTCGCACCCCTTTAGTTTTCCTGGGTTTTTCTTAAGATATTATTCTACTTAGCAGTTTCACCGCATGTTCAGTTGAGGAACCCCAACTTGTGAACACATCTTAAACTCTCTTACTTGCATTCTCGATTCGCTTGCAGGAGATAGCCTTCTTGGCAAGGTCAACCGTGTTTGGTACGGTTGATAACCAACGGAGCAGTGGTGTAGTGATTGCGATGGGTTCGATCTATTTTGGTCGGAGCCTTTGAATCATCAACGTCAAGTTCTCCACAATCGACTTATCAGTACCTCTCAGAAGATCGGGCCATCGTCATATTAGTTGGTATCAGAGCAATGGTTACCCGTGAGGTAATTCGTCCCTTTTAGATTAGTTTATGTTAATCGTATCGTCCCAAAAACTCCAGAAAATTAGCCTACAAAAAGAGTTAATTTCCGCTGTCCAAACCCCGTTGTACCTTTCAATCTGTTAGTTTTAGTTTGCTAAATTGAATTTTTGTCTATCTTAGCATTCTCTAGTTGCTGGTCATATCTTTGTTCCATTAAAAATCCAAACAAAAGAAAAATTCCTCACCCCAAACCCTAATTCCAATTCGGCTGATTTTTCCTTTCTCTGCAGCCGCCACCAAAAACGCCATAACTTTTGATTCCGAGATTATTTTTGAGTGAAACCACCGCCATTAGATTCAAAAATTCATTGTCCATCTATCTGTAAAAATTCACATCATTCCAGCGAGGCAGTTAAGAGATATATGCGGTGAAAGTTGACCCAATTATCTGTTTTGAATCTGCAACATTCAGCAGTTGTGATTTTTGTGCGAATTTGTATGTAGGGTTTCGGAAGTTGACCCCAAAAGAAAATCTGTAGAAAAAGCCGTCAGAAAACATAGAAAAAAAGAATCAGTGAACAAGAGGCATCTGACAAAAAGTTATGGCCAAAATACCTACGTGCTGTCCAGTGGACAGAAATCTTTAGTTTTCAGTTTTTGGTCAATCCTTGTGTTCTTCAATTCCAAATTGAATTGGATTGAATTATCTTGTATTTACCACTCCTACACATTGCCATACACTTGTTTTTGGCCTTCTTCCATTCTTGGTTGATCAGCAACATAGGCTAAGTGCTACATACGAACTATAATTAAATTCTATGCAATTTCTGAAATTAACTGATTGTTCTCCTTTGCCACCATATTGTGCCTTCCAAGCTCCACCTACTCTTGATCAGAACAGGTCCCCTCTTGCAATCGTACCCACGCTCGACACGGTGTCACGAACCAGCCACCGGTTGTACCACCTGCTGCATTGGTAAGAACACTTGTATGAGTGTGGTAAGACGCTTGAGAATATATGATTCCACCTTCCACCACCTAGTAGTTGATAGGGATAATACCTTTGTGTTGTCTTTTGTTTTCTACTAACCATGGCAGGTGAGACGTCTGATGCGCAAGAGTGTGTTTTAAAGGGAGAGCTCATGACGCTCTTGGATGAACAACGCACTACCATTAGTGAGGACATCGATAGGAAACTTCAAGCTACAACGCGCTCCATCAATGAGAGTATTGCAGCACTCACTGCACGCCTTGAAAGAATGGTGAATCGGCCACCAAATAATGGACGCGAGTATGATCACGATGCGGGCCAAGATCGTGAGGAGGGAGATGAAAATGAGAGATAAAATCGTGACGCTGGTGCTGCTGCATTTGCTGCCCAAGATGCACGCCCACGACACCGCCCACATCAAAACTGTCACGGTATAGGATGTAATAATTTTCAGCACCACAATGCTCGTGCCAATGATGACCCATTTGCTAAAGTCAAGTTTACCATGCCATCTTTTGCGGGTGTTTATGATGCTGAAACTTATCTAGATTGGGAGATGACAGTTGAATAAAAATTTAATGTCCATCTAGTTCCTGAAGTGCATAGAGTCAGACAAGCTACTAGTCAATTTAAAGATTTTGCTATCATTTGGTGGACTCACGTAGTTAATTCTGGTTTAGCACCTGATACATGGGATAAATTGAAGGTAGCTATGCGTGCTAGATTTGTCCCTCCTGCTTTTAAATGTGATATGTGTAAGAAATAGCATCGCTTAGACCAAGGTAATAGAACTGTAAAGGAATATTAACATGAATTCAAAACTCGTTTATTGCATTGTGGCTTAGAGGAACATGCTGAAGCTACAGGGAATAGATTCTTACGTGGGCTTAAAAAGAAATTCAGAACCTTCTTATTCACGAAGAATATAATTCTCTTCCTCATTTGTTTATACTTGCTTGCAAGGTTGAAAGTCAGATTAAGGAAAAATTGAGAGTGCTTGATGATAAGAAACATGAGAATAAACCTGTGTTTATGCCTTTTTCTGTGACTAATAACTTGCAGATAGTTGAGAACTATGCCGAAGAGGAGCATAAACTGATTGAATCACTTACCCCATTGGTTGAGAATGAAGATAAGGAGATGGATGCACTTACATCATCTGAGGAGAGCCGAAAAGGTAAAGAACATAGTGCTATCATCGCTCACGGTACTGATTTGGTGCTACAACAAGACATAGAGTAACCTTGTGAGTATATACCTGCTGTAGTTCAATCTTTTGATATTCCTTGTATTGACTTAAATGAACCATGTGTTGATCTAAATTCTTATAATTTTGTACATGTCGAATTAATAACACATAAAGAAGTTTTGACTAGAATTTCTCCTGCTAATTCATTGTGTTACATCATGTTGGATCTACCTATGAAATTGTCACATGCTATGGAGAAAGTTTCAGAACTTGCATGTTTGAAATTCTTGTTTAGTGCCTACACATCTAGATATAAGTTTAATTTGATTGGAGATTATGGTGTGGAAAATCAGTTTCTTATATATCGAATATGCATAACTTGCGATCACATGGATGAATTGAAACTTACTATTTAGGATGACAATTCTTGTATGCTGAATCATGTTCAATGTGAGAGGGAAGTAAAATTTAGTACTCATCCAATGCCTATGTGTTCATCTCTTTTTGCACCATCTAGTATGGACAATCTGAATAAAGATGATGAATTATAGCAGAACATACAAATCTCTTCACCCTTGTTAGATGAATTTGCTATAGTTCTATTGAGATATGATTATATGGATGAACTTTGCTTGATTCCAAAAGTTGTAGTTTTGCCCATATGTGCCACCACTACAAGTTTACAACGTCAAAGATTTGAATTGCATAAATGCTTTACTTACATTTGCAAAACAAGTTGCAATAATTATTGTGTGAGAAATTTTGAATTGCTCATTAACATATAAGATTACTCTTGGGTTAATAATACAATGAGCTTTTATGATTGCTGCTGTTTTATAACATTAATTATGCAACAACTAAGAACTGTTAAAACGGATGACATATACATATACCATGCATACACCTTGGCTTCTTTGTTACCATATTTTCAGCTTATCAAAAGCCGAGGACGTCTTTGTTTGCAAGAAGGGGAGGATGATAAGAACATGTACCCTGTGGATACAACCATATTTGCTATACTTGTTGTTCCAATTACAAGAGCTCCTATGCATCACTTAAATTATGAGATGAGCTCGTTTCAAAGAGATTTTTACTTTATTTGATAAAAACTTATGATATTACATAATGAGAGTTTGTTACGTTTGTTATCATGTACCAATATTTATGACCAAGATCATCCAATATGTGATACTACACATACGTTAAAACCAAGGATGGTTTTCTGTCAAGAATGGGAGGATGATGTGATTACGCCACCAACACATACGACCATAGCGGCAAATATCAAGATTGAACTAAAGGTGAATTCGTTTCTTCAACTTCAACGTATTTTAAATGAGAATATGATGCTACCTAATGATGAAAAAATATATATTTGTAGCACCACATCACTTTGGAACCAATTGAAGCAAGGGTTCAAGTTGGACAGGTTTTGGAATCCAATTCGGCCTCCAGATCAATTCGGATTCAGCTTGATAGTCAAACTTCAAACAGCCATAACTTTTGATCCAGAAGGCTTCTCGGGGCCCGTGAGTACTCGTTCGAAAGCTCTTGGAGTCTACTTTCAGATGAATCTAGTCTCACCTCCAAACTCCATCCGAGCAAATCAAAAATTGCAAAACAAGTCACGTCACTTTTCCAGTCCGAGTCATTGTGGGCCGAGGGCCTTGTAACTTAGGCTATTTGGGCCAGTACTGTTCAAATGAACAGTACCATGGCCACATGAACAGTAACTATGAATAGTACCACACCCCTTTTCATTAAATAAGTGCGGCTTCCCCCTCCCTTATTTAAGGAGGTTGCACCCCTTTAGTTTTCCTGGGGTTTTTCTTAAGAGATTATTCAGCTTAGCAGTTTCAC
Source organism: Dendrocalamus sinicus (assembly GCA_036346575.1). Classification (NCBI taxonomy): domain Eukaryota; kingdom Viridiplantae; phylum Streptophyta; class Magnoliopsida; order Poales; family Poaceae; genus Dendrocalamus; species Dendrocalamus sinicus. The sequence continues at coordinate 14,997,855 of CM070644.1, forward strand.
CGCATGTTCGGTTGAGGAACCCCAACTTGTGAACTTAAACACTATTCGCAATATAATTTCAGATTGCATCTTAAACTCTCTTGCTTGTGTTCACGATTCGCTTGTAGGAGATAACCTTCTTGGCGAGATCAACCGCGTTTTTATGCTTCTTTGCTTGCACACATGATTGGCACCTTGATCCTTTGATAATTTCACATTTTATAATTAAATCAAATATGTACATTCTAGCAATACTATCAAAAACAATATAACAGAAGTGAGAATGCCAAATAGTCGCCTCACATTTATTTAAACCAATTGCAACATTAATATTATAACAAGACTATAAAGTACTTATGTGGAACAAGCTTCCGCTCTTATAATCTTTACCAACAATATCTCTAAATTTAGGTATTACAACATTGTTTGACTCAAACACATATGATAGAACCACTAATGAGGTTCTTATTTATTGTTAGAACATACTGCACATTCTTCAAATGGATAATCTTCCCTGAATTAAGCGTTAGATCCACCGTACCAACACCAATAACAAAATTATGTGATCTATTTCCCATTATGATGGAGGAAGCCACTGCTGCCTGATAAGAAGAAAATAAGAAAATATTGGGCCTCTTCTTTTCGGTTTCTAAAAGCAACAATTTAAAGTAAATACAATAAATAGATTGAAATGCACAATCTAAAAATGATTATTAAGTAATTAATTCAAACGAATTAAATAAACTACAAGTGAACTGCCCATTCACTTCCCAAACCAATCAAACCCAAGTTTTAGGAACTTCTACCCCTCGTGTGAAATCATCGAGCATTGTCCATAACCGAGGACATGACTATTCGAATAATTTTACACTTTGTAGGGGTTCTATAACTTTACCTACAAGACATACTCATTTACTTTTGCTATGCAATTAACACACTACCTTTGGTGTATGGTAGAGAGTTCATGACAAGGCCTTTACAATACTCAATATCAATCTGATCTCGCCCGCTAAGGTTTCGCTGCTGAATAGGTTGACAAGCCTATTGGTAAAAGACCCCTCTTGCACCAACTAAATATCTCAATGGCGAAATTAAGGTTGAAACATTACAACTTCATTAGCCAATCCATGCTATACTAGACATGTGGTTGTACAATAAAGCTCAGATCATTGGCGCATAAAATCAAGTCCTTAGACATTACCTAGACAAAACATCCACATCACAATATGCTATTAGCACCCACTTACTGCACAATCATTCACCAAGTAAAACCTATTTTGATTTAACCAAGACCAATGATACACCCATATAATGGTATACAGATTTTATAACTATGGCTACAACCATGATTTAATATCTCATTAAGTCAAAATTAGTTAATTGATCAACATACGATAACAAGCCCAATGTAACAGTAAGTATGGCTAAGCATACTATATGTATAACCCAAGTGGATACTGGTATTACATCACTAGATAGTTACCCATCTTATGGTGACAATGGAATTATGGTATTCAAATTATTAAAGTGGAAATTGATCAAATTGGTTGATAATTACCATGTACAAAGGTTTGTATTAAATTAGCAATATATGATCGAAGGTTATGACTTGCCTTGATTTTTACTCAGTTACCAACTCTTGAACTTCAAGTCCTGCTTCTTCTCCTTCGAAAACATTCTCTAACGAAAGAGAAATCAAACAAAATACAAATAAATTCAAATAAAATCCAAAAATTATAAAACTAGAATGAAAAGATAGAGCTCAATTTAAGATGAATTTAGAAACAAGATTCAGATCAATCAAAGAAGAACGGTCTCTCAGAAGGTTTAATTCTAAGAAAAAAGAAAAATAACACTATTCTGGATTTTCTAGATTTACTTTCCTAAAGAAACTCGATTTATGATGTCAGCAAGGGTTTTTGATTTTTAGCTGAATTATTTTCTAAAGGAAATTTGCTCGATCACTGACATGTGGGCATTGGTCTATAGACCAAGTCTATATCAAGGCTCGGGTCTACGGTAGATAGGTCTATGACACAATGATTGATATATGGGACCCACATGGCATAGGCTCGGCTCACGAAGGACTAAGTCTATGGAGCTTCCGAGTGGCAATGTTGCGAAGGGTGATGTCGGTGATGATGCAAGCCATGACATAAGCATGGCAAGGAAATCAAGGCGACACTACGAGAACCGAGGAACAGCACAGCGGACGGAGTGAAGCGAGGTGGCGTGAAGCGATGACCGGTGAGGAGATGGGATGACAGAGCAGAAGAATGGTACGAAGATCTCACCACCGGTGATGAAGATACGAAGATCTCACCACCGGTGATGAAGATAGTGGAGTGGCGAGGTTGTCTATTGGCAGCGAAGACGAATGGATGTGAAGAAGAAACAAGTTCACCAACAGCAAAGAAGATGAGCAGGCACGAAGATCGATGAGATGACAGCATGAAACTCCGGCGAGACGACAGAAGAAGCAAAAATGATGCGTGGCTCGAAGATGCAAAAAAGGAGGGGACAACATGCTATTTATTCCCGGTGGCATGGAAATCGAGATGGCCATGATAAGGAGTCCGAGGCAAACACGGCAAGCGGCAGTAAGGTTGACATGGCTCGAAGGTGAAGTCCCAATTGGAGAGGATGGATCTGATAGTAGGACCCACTATAAGCGACAACATGGGCAGGCAGTGGCGGACCCAGGATTTTATCAAAAGGTATGCCGCACCAAAATTTTCATATGCAATTCGGTAAAACTATTTGCCAATTCGGTAAATAATTGTAAAATTTGAACAGTAATTCGGTATACAGGCGCTAAATAATATGATAAGTCTTAAATTCAAGGATTAAGTTGGAAGCTTGTTACCTTCCGAGTCATATGAAAGCAAGTGTACGCAAAGAATGTAAGGACCAAGACAAGAGTCTGGTAACTTCTTAGTGCATTGACACCTCCAAATAACCGACGACCGGGAGGCTTCCAGTCGTCATCTCATGAGATTGAGCTATGAGACTTATAAAGGACAGAGTGCAGCTAGTGGCGGAGCAGAGATACAATTCTTGAAACAAGAATGATTACCACCTGAAAGCATTAAAGGAGGATGTAAGTGAGACAATGGCCAAATGGAGCACATAGATTGCATGCTGAGATAGACAATTGAAGCTATACATCTCTTAATTAGTAACATAAATAAGCAACCATGCTTTTAAAAAACTTAAAATCACCGATCCAAATTTATGCACCCAATGATCCAAAGCATCTCAACATATTTTGTTTACTAGACAAGTGCAATGATCACAAGTGCAAGACATCCAGTAGACAATTGGAAACAGAAATCTTACTTTGCTTTTGTCCCCTACAATATAAGCAAGATCATGCCATCTATGACCCAGATCATGCACAAAGTACTATCTTTTTTTTATCCCCAATGCCAAAAACCAATCAAATTTTGACCAGGTAAGTAAAAGCTCCTTTTACCCCTATAATTAGAGAAAATGCTAACCTTAGCAACCAATCGACTTAGACTTGACTCTAAGTATCATACTGTTAACCAGGGCAGGTAAAATGTTCCAAGTGGATGCTGGTGAATAGCTGATTTGACCTCGATCTCCTTAAAATCACAGGTTCCATCACAGGAACTAAACTATTCGATTCCCAACACAACAAGGCAACGATTGTTATTGAAAATGCCACATCCAAGGCTCTCAAACAGAACAATCGGCAGTACAAATCACCTAATACAACTCCCAATTGAGGAAAAGAAGAGAACATCTTCTCCCATGAAACCTTGACCAAATCCTCCCCAACTCCCTGTCCTAGGCTCCAATCAAAACCTCCCCAAGACCCATTTCGCCATGCCAAATAGGGAACCAAACGATCCCAAAGAACCAACAAAACAAGCTACGGATTGGCCTCAGAAACAGCAAGGACTAACCAACACGGAAATCAATCAAAGAACCGGGGTTCGGAGAAGCACGGACCTCCGCGGAGGGCGAGAGACTCCTCGGCGCCACGAGGCGCGCTGATCCGCGCCAGGCGAGCCGGATCGCGCGGGGTCTGATCACAAGAATTCGGGAATGCGCAGTTAGTGCGGGTCTGATTGTCGTTCTTGAGCCCCTCGTGCGGGTGCGGCGTCGACTGGATACCCTGTATCGACTGGGCCCAGGGTATGCCGTGGCCCACCCGGCATACCCTGTGGGTTCGCCCCTGTGGGCAGGTGCGCATGGCTACAATGCATGGTGATGCAGACGGGTGACGCGTGGTATAGGCATGAATCGAATGGCTGGCGAGGCATGTGGTGCAGGCGAGGCTGACCTGAGACAGACCAGGCTGAGACGGCGGGCTGGGCCAAGATGCGTGGAAAAGAGACGCGCCGGACTTTTGGGTATCGGCCCAAAAAGGCTTTAGGGATTTTCCAGGGTTTTCTAATTCCAGAAATTAGGTTAAATCAAATTGAGCATAAATAAATAGCAAACAAACTCCGACAAATCCAAGAAAATATAAACAAAATTCCTTGCAGCACAAGGAACTCAAATAAAATAGATTTTGAGTTAATTGAAGTTTATTTTAGTCACATTAACTCTTTTAAATTTCTAAAAATTCAAATTAAGCTTTAATTAATTCAAGAAAAATCCAAATGGTAGTTTTATTTTTAAAGCTTCAAAAAGCGCTAAAAACTAGGATGTTATAATAATCAAGCAGTAGACTGTAGTTTCAGCTTTAGTATAGCCTACAATACAAGTTCTTAAATTGTCACCTATAGTATTTTTTAGAAAATAATAAGTTTGGTGGAAATTAATGTGCATTTTCACCTTATATAGGTTCTCTCTATCTCTAAGTGGCCCACTGATGCGGGGTGAATGATGCGCATCTGACCACATAAACCCTTGGGGTTAGCTCGATCTTGTAGTGATAATGATCATAAGGTCGATGAAGATAACTCAACCGAGGCAATATGATTCAAGATTGTACCACAACTATCACAAGGGTAACTTGAATAAATCAACATGATTTGATAGAAGAAGCAAACTTGTTTCTTGTAGGATCGTCGATGGCAATCAGAGGGGGTGAATGATTGCAGTGCCAGCGAACACTTTTTCTCAATCTCACTATTTTCTATTCATCCAAACCTGTGACAAAAACAACAAAAAAAACACAGAAAAAGAAAAAAAAACACAGCCAAATAAGAAATAAAAGGTATTAGATTATCTCTTCGGTTATCTGTGCTTTGCTCGGCTTGGACTTGATGCTATAGCTCTCTGGACGGAAAAAAAAACTATTGAAGACCTGCTGACTTGACCAACGGAGAAACACAAAAGCTGCCACGTTTGCTTCCTGTGCTCTATGGTTGCACAAGCATGCAGACCAAACAAATCAAAGAAAGACAACCAAATGCAAAAGCCAATCACAACTCTACACCAAAAAGCCACGACAGCCACCCCATAAATACATGCATGCAAGCTAATTATTTCCTCTCCCTAAGAGCAAGTGCAATAGTATAGCCAACTAATGGCTATAACACTTGTCTATTTTATCTATAGCTTTCAAAAAAATAGTTCATACAATAAGGTAGCTATTACAATAACTATTTGGCCCCACGTGTAAGAGAGTGAAATGCATATTTTTACGTACTATAGTTAGCTGTAATTTAGTAGCCAGCTTCCTTCTCTCTCTTCCTTTCTCTCTCTGCCACGTAAGATTTTGTTGATATTATATTTGCTATAGTCTGCTGACTAAGTCTTATTGTACCTGCTCTAAGAGCATCTCCAATAGTGACTTATGAGCTAGCTCTAAGCATATTATTTCATATTTTAATAGAAGAGAGAGAAAAGCTAGCTCTTGATCAAGAGCTAGGCTCATACACACATTCCAAGATTATGTGAGAGTGACATATGAAGCTATTTATGTTATGAGCTATGTGCTAAAAGTTAGTACTATTGGAGAAGTTGTCTTAGAGTTAGTAACTAGCTCATACTGTTGGAGATGCTCTAATAAACAAAGTTATGGTTGATGATGCAAGCAAAACCAACCAAAGCGAAAACGTACGCAACAGTCAACTTTCTCCAGCACACAGCCGGAGGCAAGAGATAAAGACACCGTGCGCTTGGCCAGGAATTCCAAAAACCGAGATCCTCTCTATTTTATTAATTTCAAGTCTCGGCCAAAACTCCCCCCCCCCACAGTTAGTCCCTAATCTCCTTTTTATACAGCAGCCACGCTCCGTTATCTTTTCTGTCTCCGTCTCGGTCAGATTCTATTTTCCTAATCGGTTACGGCTCCTTTTCCGTATTCAAGTCCCGGATCAACCCAAAAATCTAAACTAATTCTAAGGCCCAATACAAAATATCAACCAGCCCATTTACCAATTCAACTAGACTTTCGGCCCACTAAATTTCAAGGGACCTGAAACCCTTCCTAACACGGGTTTTTCACACTCCTGACTTTTCAACTCATCGCGTGTTGAAGCCTCCAGGACTGCACCTCCTGTATCTTCTCCACGCAACATCCACCTTTGATCTCCATGTGCTCCAGCGTGAGCCCGACCACCTCGTGACATCCTCGACCGCCCGGACCTCATATTTCCCCCTCCTAGTCCCGGTCTTCCTCGTCACCGACCATGACCGTCTCCACGCCCAACCTGCACATGCAAAGACCAAAGAATATTTTTCCCAGCACAAGTTCTCACCAACTTGACCGATATTAGTACACGCACACACGCACACGCCTCAAATAACAATATTAAGCCATGTTGTCAATTATTCATTTTTATAAAAATCCTAAACCTAGCCACATGGTCTTACACATGGAAATCGAGATGGCCATGATAAGGAGTCCGAGGCAAACACGGCAAGCGGCAGTAAGGTTGACATGGCTCGAAGGTGAAGTCCCAATTGGAGATGATGGATCTGATAGTTGGACCCACTATAAGCGACAACGTGGGTAGGTGCGCATGGATACAATGCATGGTGATGCAGACGGGTGACGCGTGGTATAGGCGTGAATTGAATGGCTGGCGAGGCATGTGGTGCAGGCGAGGCTGACCTGAGATAGACCAGGCTGAGACGGCGGGCTGGGCCAAGATGCGTGGAAAAGAGACGCGCCGGACTTTTGGGTATCGGCCCAAAATGGCTTTAGGGATTTTCCAGGGTTTTCTAATTCCAGAAATTAGGTTAAATCAAATTGAGCATAAATAAATAGCAAACAAACTCCGAAAAATCCAAGAAAATACAAACAAAATTCCTTGCAGCACAAGGAACTCAAATAAAATAGATTTTGAGTTAATTGAAGTTTATTTTAGTCACATTAACTCTTTTAAATTTCTAAAAATTCAAATTAAGCTTTAATTAATTCAAGAAAAATCCAAATGGTAGTTTTATTTTTAAAGCTTCAAAAAGCGCTAAAAACTAGGATGTTATAATAATCAAGCAGTAGGCTATAGTTTCAGCTTTAGTATAGCCTACAATACAAGTTCTTAAATTGTCACCTATAGTATTTTTTAGAAAATAATAAGTTTGGTGGAAATTAATGTGCATTTTCACCTTATATAGGTTCTCTCTATCTCTAAGTGGCCCATCGATGCGGGGTGAATGATGCGATCGACCACATAAACCCTTGGGGTTAGCTCGATCTTGTAGTGATAATGATCATAAGGTCGATGAAGATAACTCAACCGAGGCAATATGATTCAAGATTGTACCACAACTATCACAAGGGTAACTTGAATAAATCAACATGATTTGATAGAAGAAGCAAACTTGTGTCAAGCACAAGATTACAATCACCAAAACTGCATCACAACCCTCACAAGAATCTAATCCACGCAACTTGCTATCGGCAAGAGCACGAAATGGTTGATCACGACAGATCACTCTAAGAAAACTCAAAGAACTTGCAAAGACATATAAGAGTTACTCAAACTCTCACAAGATAATAGGGAAACAAAGACATAAATTCTGCTACAGTGCACATGATTGCTATAGTACATAAGTAGAAAAAAATACTATTTGGTTTCCTTGTAAAACAAGGAAGAAAAATTAAATCCAAATTGGATTTTATTTGCTTAAGCTATAAGTAACTTCGATTTTTTTCAAATTTTTGTCAAACCAATTAAACCAACATGGAGTTAGCAGTTAAACTGGTGTCTTGTAGCTTTCCAACTACTTATCTTGGATAATTTGATGCGACTTAAGAGCTCTTTCCAATTGACAATTGCGGTGATCACGAATATTTGACTGATGCTGATTTTATCTGCATCATCCTCTCCCTTAAAAAAATTCATTCTCTGCTTTTGTTCATGGTAGAAGAACTCATTTCCAATTCTAGGACAACACACCTACAATTGTATTATGTTGTGCATTTGTTCTTCTTTCTCTTTGTATGCATCAAATAACTTCTTATGATTCTCTTGGTGCCATAGTGAATCACCACTTTTGACATATTTGCAACTTCAGTTTTAGACAACAGTGGTAGAAAAAAAATGCCGTCTTTCCTCATCTTGTTGAATCTGTATAGGATCACAAACAAAACTAGAAGGAATATGATTTAAAGTGATACTAATATCGGAATCCTTTCTATCTTGTTTTGGTGGATCTCTCCTCTCAAAGCGGATGCTTTCAATCTCACTATTGGTGAAATCACACAACTCTCTTATAATACTCTTATTGGATGGAATTGTGGGCTGTGTACTTTCATTCTTACTTGGGATTTGATGCATCTATGGCCTCCTTTTGGTGCTTGACTTTTTCTCGCTTCTTGATTTTCAGTGGCACTATGTCTCTCTATATGGCACACATTTCCTCACCCATAGGCACAAAATGGGTTAGCCTACCCTTCGAAGTGAAGTTGTAGCCCTTGGTGCACCAGTCTTGATGTGGTGCATCAAACTCCTTGCACCATGGATCTCCCAACAAAAGACGACACGAGACCATAGGGACTGGAATAACATCACACAAAATCTTGCAAGAGAATTTGCCGAATGAAAACAATACCTTAACTTGATCCGTGATGTCGAGTATGCCGGTGTACCATTTTAGCACATACGGTTGAGGATGTGGCGTTGTTGGTAGCTCTAGCTTCTCAACGAGCTCAATGCTAGTAGCATTGATTGAACTCGCGTGGTCGATGAACATGGCACAAACCTTCCCTCTCACTTTGCTGCGAGTATGGAAAGTATAATCCTTCCTGTTGTAGGGGTGGCCCCCACCTAAGCCCAGCCGACCTGCTAGAAGGTTGTAAGGCCCAAAATGGGACATGTGTAATGACATAAATGCCCTTCAAAGGGATACTTGAGTGTAAGGGCACAATTGTAAAACACTCCCCATGTGAATATATATACCATCCAGGCCATAGGGAAACCCAGAGCATTGCTCACCTAACTTTCCACTACCATACATCTCTCTCTCTCTGTTTGGTCTGTAACCACAACAGTTGGCGCCGTCTGTGGAGATGACGAGAGCAAGCTCCAAGATCTGAAGAAGGATGGCACCAAAGAAAGCTTCATCATCGGCGGCGGGGAAGAAGAAAGGGGGCGCGACGGAGCCCCGCGTCAGCACCAGAGCATCGGCGTCAGCAATCACGAGCACGGACGTCGGCGCAGGCACGGTAGCTACGAACATCGACGCTCATGGCGCGGCGATCAACACCACCGCTGGTGCGACGGTCGACCCCACCGCTGGCGTGGCGGTCGACACCGGCAGCACCGACCAGGTTGTCGGGAGCGGTAACGCTGACGCCCATGCTGGCACGGCCACCATCCCTACACCCGGTGTAGTAGCAATGGTAACGGTGGAGAGAGACGATAGCCCCAACCGTGGTAACGGTGGAGAGCGCTCTGCTGATGGCCATCGGTGCGCTCCACGGGAGCTAGTGGATCTTCACGGAGACGTGCGGGATATACAAGAGGCTCGGAGACATCAGATCCCACCGATGGTCGCGCCGAAGCCCACGCCAGAACAGGCGGACAGCCATGAGGCCCCTACGTCCAGCCGTGTCCCGCTGCAACGCGTGGATCCGGAGTCCCCCCTCTCCGCGGGCCTGCAGCAGTCGGCATGGCCGGAGGACTTCAAGTTCCCTAGTGCTATCGAGCCACACAAGGGCGACACGGATCCTCGGGAGTTTGTGCGCGTGTACAAGACCGCCATCGAAGCTACAGGTGGAGATGACACCACCAAAGTGAAGGGGCTCCCCCTCGCGCTACAGGGAGTGGCGCTCTCTTGGTTCTTTACCTTAGAGCCAAACTCCATCTATGCATGGGAGCAAAAGGACTCGTCGGGTGACAAGCCTATGTGCGGCCAACATATGTCCCGGAGAGCATGCTATGTCTTCGACATTGAGGACGGCTCCAAGACAACACCCCCATCAGCCACGGTCGGGGTCGCTGGGGCCGGGGGCAGGGGCGCGGCCGGGGTCGCGATGATAGGACCCGTACACGATGACCAGCCCTACGGTCTGTGGTGCGAGGTGCACAGCCAAGGTGACCACGACACGCGCGCATGCACCACCATCACGGCGCTGCGGCAGAGCGTCGCCAGGGATAGAACCCTCGAGGCGTGGCTGCCCATCGTAGCCCACATCCAGCAACCCCTGGAGGGCCCCATGCGAATCCAAGATCACGGGTTGCAGCCCCAGGGGGACCCTTATAGATTCAAGCCCATGTGTCGCAACTTTAGGAAGGACCCTTGCGGATCCAAGCACCAGAGGAAGCCCAGTGCTGGATTATAAACGTCATCTCTGGGAGCTCCTCATTGCAGTTTGCCTCGGCGCAGTAGGAGATGGCCTACGCGCGGAGCCTGCACCACGTGGCAGCATACCCAGCGCAGGCACTGTCGGACTGGGCGCAGCATGACATTACCTTCACGCCCGCGGACACCGAGGGCGTGGAGTTCCCCCACCAAGATCCCCTGGTCATCCAAGTCGCCATCGCGGGATGCGACTCAAGCGCGTCCTAGTCGATGGATGAAGCTCCGCAAACATCTTGTTCACAGCGGCCTTCGACCAAATGGGGATCCCTCGAGAATCCGATTACAGGGCTTCGGAGGTCAGCCGCTGAGGGCATTAGGCCAGATATGCCTGTAGTCTCCTTTGGCCGGGACGACAACGTGAGGAGCGAAGATGTCACCTTCGACGTCATCGATATCCCATACCCTTACAACGCCATATTGGGGCGGCCAACCCTCAATTCCTTCGGGGCAATCCCACATCTCAGTTTTCTATGCATGAAGCTCCCGGGCCCGCGGGGTATCATCACCACCCATGGTGACTAAGATATAGCCTGGCGCATAGAGCTTGGTACCCGAGGCCCGCATCGCGAGGTTCACCGGGATTCCTAAAGTGGACACGACAGTGCAAAGGCCCTCGGCGGCTCCAAGAAGCACCCCGCTGGGCTTCCACTTGGGTCACTCCAGCACCAGAGGCTCCCCGTATGCCCTACCTCGCTGCCCCAGCAACAGCAATCGATGTTGTCCTCATCCGACCTGTGGTCAGTATCCTGCCTTTTGTAATCGCTCACCCGCGCAAACGGGAGATCAATAAAGTCCACCGTTTGCGAAACATGTCATATTCTATGCAAAGACGCACAGAGGCTTCCCTCCGCGCACACTCTCCGTGAGCATAAACAAAGACGTGCGGTAGCCCGCGGGATGCGTGCACTCTACGGAGCATAAATAAGACACGCGGTAAACACGTGCACTCTCTGTGAGTATAAACAAAGACACGCGGTAGCCCGCGGGATGCACGCACTCTATGGAGTATAAATAAGACACGCAGTAAATGCGTGCACTCTCCGTGAGTATAAACAAAGACACGCGGTAAACGCGCACACTCTCTGTGAGTATAAACAAAGACACGCGGCAGCTCGCGGGATGCGCGCACTCTACGGAGTATAAATAAGACACGCGGTAAATGCGCGCACTCTCTGTGAGTATAAACAAAGGCGTGCGGTAGCCCGCGGGACGCGCACACTCTACGGAGTATAAATAAGACACACGGTAAACGCGCACACTCTCCGTGAGTATAAACAAAGACACACGGTAAACGCGCGCACTCTCCGTGAGTATAAACAAAGACGCGCGGTAGCCCGTGGGACGCGCGCACTCTACGGAGTATAAATAAGACACACGGTAAACACGCGCACTCTCCGTGAGTATAAACAAAGACACACGGTATACGCGTGCTCTGTCCGTGAGTATAAACAAAGATGCGCGGTAGCCCGCGGGACGCGCGCACTCTACGGAGTATAAATAAGACATGGATGTTCGTGACCTAGCCCTTGACATCTTCATCTTCTCTGCCATCATGTCCAATCGTGTTGCTGAGGCGTAGTGATCTGATTCATGATTCTGTATTTGTTGTAAAAGCGAATATGAGCACAAACCACCGTGCTCCGCGAGCCAATACACAGGATGCAATATATAGTATGCATGGCTTATCAAAGCAGAGGCTCGGGTTATTTTATTCGCCATAAATTGCTTTTAGTAACATTATTTTTATTTAATCATAGAGTTGTTATTACTGCCTAAACTCCACACAGCGATTGCCATAATTGACTTAATCCATCGAAGATACCCTTTCTTTATTGATTGCTGTCTAAAACTCCAAACAGTGAGTGTAATCATTTAGTTAATCCACCGATCAAACAATTCCTATTGCATTGACTAAACATTCTATTAATCACATCGGGGTTATTAACTTCCATATGAATCTAAATTCTTCCACCAATTCATGGATCCAATCTCGGGTTCACTATTTACCAATTTCTTTATTCTAGATCCACCAATCTCTTGAGTATTCTAAATTCCTAACAATCCAATCTCGTGGTTGTTAGTCATCAACTCTTCATTTATAAATTCTAATGATTATCCAACATAATTGCTTTTAAATCCACCGAAATCATTCGTCGGGACTTTCTAACAATTCAATTCTTTTGTTATCGATCCAGAACCATAATTTGCTCTTCCCATAATCAATCTTATTTTCCATTATCTATCTCTGACTAATTCACTTGTATACCTCCACCAAGAATATCAGTGATCAAGTCTACGTTTCACTAGTATACATCTACCAAGAATATCATTAATCAAGATTGTATCCCAATAATTCTTATCATTCCTCCAATATTACCAAAATTTCAATTCATCCATCTAATATTTGATCAAATCCTATTAATCCCATTATCGCCAACATCTTCCAAGGATTTATATTAGTTATCAGTGTTGTAATCCAGCAATTACCTTTGCATCCCCTAATTCTCTAAAAATCATTTAAATCATCTACCTAGCCTATATATTCATTTAGGCTCCACCAATTTATTTCTCCCAGAATCCACACTATCGTTTTCCCTTTTATGATCGACATGAATCCACCAACATCTTTATGCATTGCCACAAACAGTCATCTTCTTTTCTTACGACTCTATTTATTCTTCCTGACATTTTACTTTGAGAGAAATATTATCATTACTTAAAAATATAATACATAGAAATTTCCTAAGACCTAGCAGTTTTGAACAAAAACATAATGTGTAAGGAAATGCACTAATAATAGTGATCCAGATTCCATCCACCGTTACATGGCATCTGCACCATATGCTAACCTTTCAGCATTATAACCGCTTACATTATCACTGGGGCAACACCCAGGGCAATTCAAACTAGGGCTTTCCGCGGCCCTTCACTTTTCCAATCCTACCCACAAATTTTTTGAAATAGAACTATATCTGGTTAAGTTCCCATATCCGCCCTTGATCGTGGGCACGACTATTCGAATAGTTTTGACTCTGCATAGTTTGTATACTTTCACCACAAGAGACAATCTGCTTGTTGCCCCACATGATTCCTTAGTCATGTGGTTGAGTAGACTGTCACAGTGACTTTTCAAAGTATTTAATCCCTTTTGTCATCTCACCCTATAGGCCGCTCCCACTTGCGGTGGGTCCCATACGTTGCACGGGATGTTCACCACGGTTACTAGCGCTATTCGGTGTCCACTCCCCTCAACGCTAGTACAACTTCACCCTCCACTCGGTGTTCCTTTAGGCCTCCCCTTGCCCTTGCGTATCCGCTCCTATCCACTACCGGTGAGATGAGTTCGGGGGTTTTGATAAATTTACTTAGCCAAGTTGTACTTTACAGACTTGTGGTTGTACTGTTTTACACAGGAGGTTATGACAAGATTCGGTCCTTAGGATTACCTGGGCGGTTCTACCGCACTCCATAATTTGTGCTTCCTTTGCACCACATACCAGCCCCCATAACATCTGCCCAGATATTTAAGCAAGTTGGAGATTTGGGAGCATAAAATAATAATGTTAAAATATACCATCCATTACCACCATGACTTCCCAAACCAGTTTCTCATGATTAAAAATGATAATAATGCTTAAGGCATTTCAGCGCCCCTGAGTATCTATGCAGTTCTAAGCATGGCATATAATTAGGGACTTATTTTCGAAAGGTTACTATTATAATTTTGCTAAGGCGACAAGGTTCACACATTTAATTATTCCAAAGGAGATGTAATATTAATCAAGTTAAATAATGGACATATAACTAGAATATTGAATTAAACATGTATTTGCATATAAAATAGCAGCATGCAATTTGATAATTTAAACAAAAATAATTTGCAGAAAATGTAGGATCAACATGATCAAAGTATTGACTCGCCTGGCGTGGTTTACCGCGGACTTGAGCTCACACGATGCTTTCTCTTGAGCTTCTATTCTTTATCTTCACTTTGCTCTGACCACGCTTGATCCGTGGAATCTTCAGGACTCCAGTTTCTAATTACACGATAAACGACTGAATCCAAATAAAAGCAAATAACTGAAAAGATCCAAATAAATCCGAATAAATTCAATTTAGTTTTATTATGAGTTAATGGGTGATTCGAGTGATTTGAGGCAAGGCTAGTGGTAGAATACGATGACTTGATCTTTTTATTAATAATCTCTTTTATTATTTTTGTATTTATCAAGGAAGTTCCATGAGTTAGGTTAGACCTATGAATCAGTGTGCAAGATTAGCGGAGCATTATTTTGTCGAGCGCTAATATTCAGGGCATATGCTATATAGAAGTGATATATACAATTTTTAGCTTATCGAATTAATGTTAGAAGCCGGGTTGACAGCATTTTGTAGTGCAACATTTTATGTACACTTAGTTATTACTAGGCATAACTTATTTTGAATTAGGATCCATTGGTTCGGATCCTAGCTTGCTACATTTATTCATACCTAACATTATCGTTTACTAAATCTAATGTTAAGATTTAATCACTGGCACCATTATCATTTGCCTACACCTTTGTTATTGTTACGCTTAGCGTTATTTTTTTGTCAAATTTATTTATCACGGCTTGTCATACAGGTTCATATATTAATATAACTACTTAATTAAATCTTCTATGGAGATTTGTTTAACAACGGTATGTTAAATGCTAGGGCAAACATTATAATTAAGTGTAATCTTTATTAAGTTTGAGTATCTAACCATAGTCGTATTTCTTCACTATTTCTTTGAATTAATAAGTAGCCTCTTAGGTGATGGCTCAACCATATTAATTATGCACACATGAGCTAATCCAATTATAAATATTAAATAGTCTCATTTACATCCTAGTTGATTTTTTTATTAACTGAAATGGGTTAACCAAAAATTCAAATGAGCTTCACAAATCTTGGTTTTAGTTCCATTAGATAGATCTTGAATTTAGATGAATTTAGGAATTTATTTCATTCAATTTGGAGTTAAAATGAAAAGTTATGTCCATTTAAAGTTCTCAGTCTAATTAAATCCAGAAAATATTAAATCTCTGACAGGTGGATCCCACTTTCTAGTTTTAAGTTTCTGTTTTATTTTTATTCTCATTCTAAATTAATGGTGGGGTCCACATGTCAGTGAGGGGTTTTTAATTAACAGATTTTTCCTCTGATTTTTAACTCACTGGAGCGGCGGCAAAATTTTCTAAAAACCTAATATAAACATTACGGCCAGAGGAATCGAACTCGGGTCGCTCGAATGAACGCACGCACTGCTAGCCATCTCGCTCTCAGGTGTTACCTAACTGGTGAGGTGCAGACAACAAATGAAGTGTCGGTGCGGGCGTTGGAGCAGAGGAACTCGGGGGTGGTGCGGCCGGAGTCGTCGCCGGCGAGGGGTGGCCGGAGAGGGACGGGTGACGGAGAATATGGATTGTCCGCGGGCAGGTGAAGCTGGTGGAAGCATTGGCGGAGTCCGGGGAGCCTCGGAGCGAGCCGGCGGCGGCGAACCCGGGGAGGCGCTCGGTGCCAGCGAGATACGGGCGTCGGGGGGCTCGGGCGAGGCCGGGAGTGACTTTGCGACACTCTGGAGGTGACTCGGGTGCGGGGAATCGGGCTCTAGCGGCGTGGATCGACGAGGAGTGTGGTCGCCGGAGTTGGGGATGAAGGAGCTCGCCGGTGGGATTTGGTGCGCAGAAGCTCGATTGCCTGCAGTGGGAGGGATAGGAAGGCATGGCAGAGCGGACGAAGGGGCGTGCTGGATTTATAGGCGGTGGGGCAATACGGGCAACGAGCGGCGCCGTTCGGTCACTTCTGGGCGGCGATGGCAGGCGCGACAGCGGGAATCCTGGCTAGCGCGCATGACCTCTCGAACAGCCTTTTGAGCCGCGCACGCGAGGGGACGCGTTAGTGCAGCGGGGCAGCAGCGAAGCCGGGAGCATGGGCGCCATGGGGAGGCCGTGCAGGTGAGGAGCTGAGAAGGGAGTCGGGAGGAGGGAGAAGAAGCTGCGTGTGGGTGTGGGGTCTGCCGGCCAGAGAGAGAAAGCGGGGAGGGAGCGGAGCCTGCGTGGCAGCGGTAGGGAGGTGAGCTGGGCCGGCCGATAAAAAAACGGTAGGCGGGGGTTGGGCCGTTTTTGGCCGAAGCGGTGGAGGAGCCGGAGAAGTGGGAGTTGGGCCAGGCTGATGGCCGGCCTAACTCCCCCTTTCATTCTTTCTTTCTTTTCCTTTTTCTTTTTGCTTTGGTTTATGTATTTGTGTTTATATGTATATGGTATTCATGGCTTTTCATTCCCTCTTGCTCACCTAATTTTATATTTATGTATTCTTGTCACTAAATTTGTAGGTGCAAATTTTGGTATGTATGTGTGTGTGTGTGTGTCTATATATATATATATATCCATATATGTTGGTATTCCTTTTGCTTGCTTCTATTGTTATTCCTGCCATTATTTTCAAAAATGACATTTTATGCTTCAAGTCAAGTTTCTCCCTTACTTTTATGGATCATCTTTTCATATTCAAATTCTAAATTTTAATTCTCTATTATTTGAACATATTTGTTTCTTTCTTGAACCTTTTAACTTTTTAGAACCTCATCCAAATTTCAGAAGAATACCATAAACTCCAAATTCAAATAAAATATATTGCAAAAATAATTCAAAAGCTTCATATTTTTCAATTTTATACTTTTGGGATGTTACAAACCTACCCCCCTTAAATGAATCTCGACCCCGAGATTCCGGCAGAGTAGAAAGAAGCAGGTGGGGTTATATTGGCTAGCACAAGGTGAAGTATCATTTCATCTTCTGTCAGAAGGATGGACCTCGGTCGAGCGATGTTTCAGGCGCGCCACGAAGAGATCGTGTTCACGATCTTAGGAGTATTTAGGGTCAGCCCCAGACCTTGAGTGCACCTAAGACCAACACGAGGTCTAGGGTTGATTACTCTGAGGGTTTTAGGCAGTATCGAGGACTTAGCTTTTCCGATGTTTCTGATTTTTGTCCTCGGTTTGCCCATGGCGTCTTGAGGGTAGATATCCGCCGTCTTGAGGGTAGATCTCATTTCCCCCGTCGAGATAGCTACCCGCGGTGTGATCAGCATGTTGCTGGTGTCTTGACTTGCTCCTCCGTAGCAGTCAAGCTCAAAAACAGCTTCAGGTTTGCACACAGACCTTCTGGCTTGATGAGCGACAGAGAGCTTAGGGTAGCTAGAGGTCAGTCGTGTGTGGCTACTTCTTCTACTCGACGTGTTACTCAGTATTGAGTGCCAAAATCACTCTTGATTTACCCCAGTACTGAGACTTTACTCTCTCGTTGACTCAGGTTCGCCGGGCAGGGAAGAGAGAGGTTTGGCTCGTTCACTCTGGGTGTTCTCGACACATGACCGGAGACTCTCGTTCGTTCTCTTCCCTAGCTCGTGCTCGAGGTAATGAGACGATCACCTTCGGAGACGCTTTGTCTAGGTGTGTCATCGTCAAAGGTACAGTGCGCGTTAATGAGTCTTTTATTTTGAAAGATGTTGCCTTGGTTAGTAAGCTGCAGTATAATTTGTTTTCTATTTCTCAGCTTACCGATGACGGCTTTGAGGTGAGCTTTAAGAAAAACGCTTGCAAAATCCTTGATTCTTCGAGTAGTCTGTTTTGCGGGATTTCTCGTTATGGGAGGATCTTTCATGCTGATTTTTCTGAGCCTTCTGGTGATCCTCTCCGGTGTTTAGTTGCGTCTGAGTCCCGTGACCTTACCTTCTGGCATAGGAGACTTTGTCATATTGGATTTTACCATTTAACCCGAGTTAGCGGCCACGATCTCATTCGTGGTCTGTCGAAACTCAAGATGGTCAAAGATATTGTTTGTGCTCCTTGCTGGCAAGGCAAGATGGTTGCCGCTTCTCACCCTCCGGTCACAATGACTATGACTGATGCACCAAGACAGCTGCTCCACATGGACACAGTTGGACCAGCTCGAGTGCAGTCAGCAGGAGGGAAGTGGTATGTTCTTGTCGTAGTCGATGACTTCTCGATGTTCTCTTGGGTGTTTTTCTTAGCCTCAAAGGATGAGACATTTTCACATTTTTGAGGTCTTTTCAGTAGGCTTTCTGTTGAGCTTCCGGGTGCCTTACGAGCGATACGCAGTGACAATAACATGGAGTTCAAGAATTCCTACTTTGAGAGGTTCTGCGATGAGACTGGTGTAGAGCAGCAGTTCTCTTCTCCGCACGTCCCACAGGAAAATGGCGTCGTGGAGAGGAAGAACCGTACCTGGGTCGAGATGGCCAGGACGATGCTTGATGAGTATTCTACACCTAGGAGTATGCTTGATGATCTTTCGAACAGAGTTTTTCGTGTCTCTCATTTTTGTGTGTTTGGTTGCAAGTGTTTCATTTTGAAGTCCGGGAACCTAGATAAGTTCGAGTCACGATCTTGTGATGGTATCTTTCTAGGTTACTCGACTTCTTCGCGGGCGTATAGGGTTTGGAACTGCGAGTCTAGTAAGTTGGTAGAAACCTGTG
This sequence comes from Dendrocalamus sinicus, assembly GCA_036346575.1. Classification (NCBI taxonomy): domain Eukaryota; kingdom Viridiplantae; phylum Streptophyta; class Magnoliopsida; order Poales; family Poaceae; genus Dendrocalamus; species Dendrocalamus sinicus. Next base: position 15,017,094 of record CM070644.1, read on the forward strand.
AGGTGGCCTTTGACGAGGCCAGTCCGGGGACTAGGCCCGATATCTCAGGTTCTTTAGAGCAGTCCGAGCCCATCTTTATGGACGATGAGGAGGATGGAGATGAGGGTGGTCTACCCAATCCAGTTCCTCATCCTCCACTTGAGGTGCCTTCGTCCGCGGCACCTCTAGGTGATCAGCCCATGCCTTCTGCTTTCTCTGGAGCTAGTGGCTCTGTTCCTACCTCATCAGCTCATGAGGTAGAGGCCACTTCTTCATCTCATGCAGGACCTCCCCGACATATCCAAAAAGACCATCCTTCCGAGCAGATGATTGGAGACCTCTTTGAGCGAGTCACACGCTCAAAGTCTGGCATATCATATTTCTATCTCCATTCTGCCTTTGTTGCCACCTTTGAGCCCAAAGATGTTAGTCATGCTCTTTCTGATGAGTCTTGGGTCAATGCCATGCATGAGGAGTTAGAAAATTTTGAGAGAAACAAGGTCTGGTCGCTTGTTGAGCCCCCTCGAGGTCACAATGTCATTGCGACTAAGTGGGTGTTCAAGAACAAGCAGAGTGAGGATGGGGTTGTCATTTGGAACAAGGCTAGACCGGTAGCTCAGGGCTTCTCCCAGGTTGAGGGTCTAGATTTTTAGGAGACCTTTGCCCCTGTAGCTAGATTTGAGGCCATTAGAATCCTGCTTGCTTTCGCAGCTTCTAAGGGTTTCAAGCTTTACCAGATAGATGTCAAGGGTGCCTTCCTCAATGGGTTTATTGAGGAAGAGGTCTATATGAGACAGCCTCCAGGTTTCGAGAACCCCAAATACCCAAACCATGTCTACAACTTTCCAAAGCCTTGTATGGACTTAAGTAGGCCCCTAAAGCTTGGTATGAGAGGCTTAAGTCCTATCTGTTGAGTCATGGTTTTGAGATGGGTAAGGTAGATAAGATCTTGTTCATTCGTAGGCATGGCACTGACCTAGTGCTTGTTCAGATTTATGTGGATGACATCATCTTTGGCGGCTCTTCTCATACTCTTTTTTCACAGTTCTCGGATGTCATGAGCACCGAGTTTGAGATGAGTATGATGGGTGAGTTGACCTTCTTCCTTGGCTTCCAGATCAAGCAGACTCGGGAGGGTACTTTCTTGCATCAGGGCAAGTACACTCGTGACCTCCTGAGACGCTTTGACATGAGTGATGGTAAGCCCGTGTCAACTCCCATGGCTTCCACAGCTTCTCTTGACCCAGATGAGGACGACGAGCCAGTTGATCAGAAGGAGTATCGCATCATGATTGGCTCCCTCTTGTACCTCACTGTCTCTAGGCCAGACATACACTTCTCCGTGTGTCTGTGCGCTCGCTTTTAGGCTTCTCCTCGCGTATCTCACCGTCAGGCGGTGAAACGCATCCTTCGGTACCTTCGAGCTACCATTGAATATGGTATCTAGTATTCTTCCTCGTCCTGTCTCTCCTTGAGAGCCTACTCAGATGCAGACTTTGCTGGCTGTAGGATAGATAGGAAGAGCACATCTGGCACCTGCCAATTCATTGGCACTTCTCTTGTTTCCTGGTCTTCGAGGAAGCACCAAAGTGTTGCACACCCACCGCAGAGGTCGAGTACGTTGTCGCCGCGATTCTGTCGCAGCTAGGTGCTTTGGATGGTCTCGACCCTGCGGGACTTTGGGTTACTTATAGACAGTGTTTCACTCTTTTGTGATAACACTTCTGCCATTAACATTGCCAAGAACCCAGTACAGCATCCTCGGACCAAGCATATTGATATTAGATATCACTTCCTTCGAGACTATGTGGAGAAGGGTGACATAGTGCTCCAGTTTGTGGAGAGTGACCACCAGTTGGCTGATATCTTTACCAAGCCTTTGGATAACTCTAGATTTTTAGCTCTGCGGGGAGAGCTTGGGTGGTCTGTCCTTATGGACTGTTGTGAGGGGGAGTTTTGCGCTTCATGTTTTATTTTGTTTGTTATGTTCTTACTCCTTTCTATTACATTGCATATGGGTGCATTGGGGTTGGTTCTTCTAGCATAGATTAGAGTGTTTCTCTTGTCTAGTTGCTTAGACTTCTTCCTCTCATCTTGTGATTCTAGAATGTTGCTTATTAGTTGTTTCTCTTCTCACTAGGTTGAGCTCACTCACTTCTTATAGGTTCTAGCAAGGGTTGGGCCACCCTTGGGTAGACAGGGTACGTGTTTGCTCCTTAGTGTGTTAGATGATCAGCTAATAGTCCTAAAGTCATATGGGGTAGATGAGAGTCAGTCTGGGCCATAGTATCCTCTATATCTTATTTATGCTTTAAGGACTGCCTTTTCTGATTTTCTTACCAGCTTCTCGTATTTATTGCTTTGGTTCAGGGGGAGTTCATTTGGGAGCTTCTAGATCTTAATGTTGACATAACTCAACTTAAACTAAAAGCTGGATCACATGTTGAGGGGGAGCTGGATTTTCTTGCATATCGTTCTGAATTGTAATATAACTACATGGAGCCTTGATTGTTATCCTGTTATGACATGTTTACAATGAATTACATCTTGCCATGATCTGTGCTTACTTGCTAGATTGATCATGACTCTATATGTGTTGTCAAGTCTTTGCCATGATAGGTTGATTAAAATGCACAACTTGAATTAATTCATGTCATGTTAGCTCTTGAGACTAGTCTGTCTTTAGTTATCCATTTATGATTCATGCCATGTCAAATAGGCTGAGTTGAGTCTTGAATCTTTGTTGAGCTTTAGATTGAGCTATACTAGTTTCTTGATGAAGCATGAGTTAGTACAACCTTTTAAGAAAGCAAAAAGATCTCTTTTTGTGCGAAAGAACTAATATCACCAATTCTTTCTCAAGAGACGGCTTGCCATTGCACTAGGCATGAACTCAGGGGGAGTTTTGGTTGACCAAGATCATTTCCTTAAGCTTCTTGCTTGGAGTGATCGCATAAGACTTGAGGTCTAGCACAAGACTAAAAATGTTGGTTGGAAACGACCATAAGCTTTAAAAAGAAAACCCGTCAAATGTGCTCAATTTGCTTAATTACCAAAAGATCAAAGTACTTGAACAAATGATTCATTCTTGAACGGGTAGCACTCTAAATTGACTCAACACTAGCTTCTTGGTTCCACTTAGATTATTGACATGACCTGCATCATCTTTGGATACCTTTAGCTAGACTAGAATCATGGTTGACTTGACATGCTAAGAATTATGACTAATTTTCAGATTGTGACCTACTTGGCTTAACTTGATTATACATGTCTTGTCATGATCTTGATAGCACTCTTATATGTTATGGCTTGATGTAATTCTCATATGGTCATTTTGGATAATCTTCATAGCTCTAAATGCTTAAAATAAACCAACTTCAACCATTTTATCCAACATCATGTTTTATTCTCTTCCTTGCACCTTGTTGATTTTATTGCCAAAAGGGGGAGAATAGTAGAGAAAAGCCTTTTTCAAGGAAATCTTGGAGTTCTTGGAGCTTTTGAGGAAAACTTGCTCTTTTTGTTTTTGCTCCAGTTGTCGACATGGTCATAAGCTTCTTTGATTTCTTTTGGACCATGTTTGATTCTCTTTCATTTTCAAACTCAACTTTATACTTTTTCTGTGTTTGTCAATATACTCATCAAGGGGGAGATTGAGAGACCATGTGGAGGTGACCCCGTGTGTGTGATGAGTAATTGACATCTGTTTTAGGAAAGTCGAGTTTGGTTTGTGTGGTTTGGACCATGTCGTTGCGCGATGCAATCGGTTTCGGTTGGACTTGGTCAAACTTGGTTGAAGTGCTTAGGATGTCTATTCTCTTGATTCGACAGGTTGTGGCTGTTTCATGCTTAAGTTTACTCTTAATGCTATTGTTGATCACATTATGTCGAGCGGTGCTACGTGATGTGTTTCTTGTCTGTGATGGCTGCAGGATGTTGAGACGGAGTCGTGGCGAGGCACGGGATGACCGGACTAGGCGCAGGCGGTGCCGAGGTCAGAACGGTCGAGGTGTGCCGAAGACGGCGAGGACTCGAGGCGGCTGCGAGGCTTGGAAGACAAGGAATGAGGAAGCTTCCTGGAAGGTGCAGGAGGGGCGTTTTGGTGAATTCGCAAAGCTGCACTAAAGGAAGTGGATTGTGGATAAAAGCACTAGAGTTGGTGAAGGCTTAATGGGCAAAGCATGTTGCAAACCCATTTTGCAAGGCTATAAATAGGGAGAGTGTCTCCTACATGTGCATAGCTTGGGAGAAGGGTTAGAGGCTCTTTTGCTTTGTGCTTTAGTTGTTGGTGTTGGCAGGAGAGAGTTGTTGTGTTGGTGTTCATGTCTCCCTGCGTGAGTTTCTATGTGAGAGCTCCTCCCCTCTCAAGCATGTAGTGAGGTGATGACATTTCTTTGTATCAATCGCGTATGGGGACTCCTCTGTATTCATCTTGTTTCAATTTGAGAAGGATTATGTTGGGTTGATTCCATTTCTTGCCCTCCTTGTGATGGATTTCATTCTTCAGTTCTTCCTTGTTGATTTTCAGTCTTTTGGGTTTTGAAGTTGGTTCTTGCTGAGAAGGTGCAAAATGGATTGCTCTGTGATGGGATTATATTTCTAGACCATTTGGTCAGCTATTCCCAAAAGCAAACGATGGATTCATTGAGTTATTCTTCTTCTCTATTCTTCATCAAAATGCTACTCTGGCTCTCCATTTCTAGGGTTTGGTGGTGTTTTTCGTTTTCTCTTAAAAGAGGGTGCCATGGTTTAAGTTCCTGATTCCTAAGGCTATTCCTTAGCTAATCTCTTGGTTTCATGTTCAAAGAACCAAAGATTGGTTCGGAATTTGGTTTTTGGTGTAGCTCTCTGTACATTTTCAGTTCTTGGCTCAAAACTAGAATTCTTGAGTTTTTGTTGAAATCCCTCGGTTTCTCTTGCCTAAATGTTAATTAGTTTATGGCCCTATGCTTGTGATATGAAAATAATGAAAGAATTCCATCGTATTTCCTGTTTTTCCCAACATCTGAATATTTTCAGTCTTAGTTTGTTTCGGGCTTCACTCTCTGCTCCTGCTGACAGAGCAACCGGTCAGACCGGTTAATAGAGGGCGGTCAGACCGGTTAAACGCCGACGGTCAGACCGCCCCGAAGCGGTCGATCGCCTAAGCGGCGATCGGCCAGCCCCGCCAAAGCGATCGACCGCCGAGGTCTTTGGATGCTGATTTATTCTGGCGTTTGATTTACGCTTCTTGCCTTCAGTTAGTTTTTTATTGCTCTGTTCCTCTCTTAGTTAGTTTAAGGTTCTAGTGGACATTTGAGCTCCGTTTCATAGCTTTCATAGCTACTAGAGTGGTGATTCGTTCAGGGGTACTTTTGAGGGGTCATTTTTAAAAGAGGCACCATTCACCCCCCCCCCCCTCTGTTGCCGAATTCGATCCAACAGAAGTCCCAACCTGAGTCAATTTGTAGGTTGAAAGTGAGCATGGTTGGTGCCATGAGAAGTCTTACTTGAGCGAGCGTGGTTAAGCCATGTGAAGTTTCGCTCAAGCTCAAGAGGGGGTCCCGGTCTGGTGGATTCCTTACTGGGGTGAAACCTTAGAGTTGGCTTGGCCAGGTTGAAGGTTTTGCATACCTAAGGAAGTGTGTAATTTAGTGGCAGAAAGGGATGATCGTGTCTTGTGGGTAAAACTGTACAACCTCTGCAGAGTGTATAATCTATCCTAGATAGTCGTGCCCATGATCATAGGCATGCTGAGTAAAAGTTTTTCATAGATTAGACTTTGTTTTTCAAAAATGTTTTTGAAAACCTTGTGGATGGATGGAATCCACGAGAGATGAAAACCCTGTGGATGGATGGAATCCACGAGAGATGAAAACCTTGCGGATGGGCGGAATCTGTGAGATATTGAAACCTGGTGGACAGATGGAATCCATCAGAGTTGTGCAATGAAAGCGAGTGGATGGATGGAATCCATACATGACTTTTTGGAAAATATGGTCCGGGTGGGATGCCCGCGGATAGGTTGGTGTCTGGTCGGAGCCTGCACTGACGGTATTGTTTTCAATTACAAATTCTATTTTTATTTATTGTATTAAATTCAGTAATTTCAATCTATTTACTGTATTTCTTTAAATATTGTTTTGTGCAAACTAATCCTATAAGCCTTCCATTGTTGCCTTTATCATTATGATGCATTTCTCCGTGTGACTTGCGGAGTACAAGTTTGTACTCACCTTGCAATCTCCATACAGAGGAAGATGCCATCGACAACAGAGATGACCAGGACGAGTAGGCCGCGTCTTACTGTCGTTTGCCTGTGGGCAGGCTTGGGCTTCGCTTCTTATCAGTTTGCTTCTGCAGTTATTTGTTTTATTTACTTTTGCCATGAGCGTTGATGTAAGACTTGGCCATAAGGTCGTACTCTTTTATTTAATATAGTTGGTCATTTGTGCTTGATATGTATCTTTGTTGTACTGTGTGCACTAGCTGATCCTAGACTAATGCAATTTACACAGAGGATCTAGGAGTCGTTACTCCGGGTTCCGACAATATTGAAGCGGGCGGTGATCCCCACAAGCCTCTGTGCCCTTCGCCGGTCCTCGTCATCGATCGACGCGCCGGGCGAGGTATAGAACAGCACCGGCCAGCCCGTGCACTCGAGGCCACTGCTGCTTCATCCAGTTCAGCTCCCACTTCGTCCAGGTCAAGTTGGCAGGGAAAATCTTCCCGCATTGCGACCGCAGAACGAAGTTGACGCTGTCGAAGTTCGAAAATGTTCCCCCTCTCAGCCTCTTCGGCTGACACTGGGCGTCGTGGAGGAACGCGAATAGCAACGCGCTGGGCCAGCATGCCTCCATACGCAGTGCCCAATTGTAAACGGCAAGGCGGGCTATCGCGTTCGGAGTTAGCTGCGCCAACTCCAGCCTGAAGGTTCGCAGGACAACACCGACGATTATGGCCACCGGGATGCGAAGTCCGGCTTCAAAATAAGCCACGAAGACGACCGCCTCCGACTTCCCCGGATGTGGCTCTGTCTCCTCACTAGCGGGTAGCCGCGCCTCGCGGCGATCTGATAACTTCCTTTCGCGCAGCAGGGTTCGGATCGTCTCCTCCGTCACGAGCGTCGAGCCCAGCACGTGGGAGCAGGGACCCTCCAGTTTTTCTGTGGCCACCCACCATTTATCCAGCAACGATGGCTCACGCCCCTCGAGCGTGTACTTCACCTCGATCGGCAGCGGTCGCTGGGGTGAGGTGCTACTGCCAGCCCATTGAGTGCGCTCTTCGTTGTGAGCCATTGTCCTCTGAGAGCTAAACGGCGATGGGGGCAGCACGGCAACAAAGTAGACGAGAGCACAGGGCGCAGGAAAACAAGGGACCAGGAGGTGTTTGGAGGAGAGCGCCGACGCGGTGCCAGAAGGGGTATTTAAAGCCCCTTTACCTCCCACACCACCGGTAAGCGTAACCGGCGGAAGGCGAACCACTCGCCTCCCCCACAATTGGCAAGTGCAACCGACGGAAGCCCAAGTGGCACAGCCGCCCATGCGCATCGTGCCCTGTCAGAAACAGACGCACGACCGCGGTCGTGCGGCAGCCTGACAGTGCACGACGCGCCAATTGCGTCCTGCCACGCGTCTGCTCCCTCAGGAATGAATGCAGGTCGCATAACGTGGCTCACCTTCCGCTGCGCGTCGGTAGTCGACACGATTCTCGGGGTTATCAATGCAATGACAACAAGCCATTGACCAATCGCTCCGACTTCAACTTCGGCGTGGACTCTGCCTCCGCGAAGAGACTCCGGCCCTGACTTCGGCTCCGACCCCGCAAAGCGGCACCTCGCTGCGCCTTTACAAGTCTACGCGGAGAACCCGAAACCCACCTCGACTACGAGCTCGCGGGATGGCTCCGCGCCTACGCCGACCTAAGTTTGCGGGGTCCAGCCGGGCCTTCGAGTCGGTCTCGCACACGGGGGGCAAATTCGTATCCCGCCTCTAACATTCTAAATGTTTCACATTATGGCCCTGTTTGGATACGCTTATCTGAGAATCGATTTTAATTTGATCAAGATTTTCTGATAAGTCGCGATCTCAAGAATCTGCGATCTGAATAATCTGAATAATCGATGGGGCTTGCGTACAGATTTTGGATTCTCAGTGCAAATGCTGATTTTTCCCACCGCGGCGGTTGAAAGAATCGAAAAATAATCAAAGCGTTTGGGTGGGATTCTCGCTTAATTCTACCCAGAATCGGATTTTAAGCGTATCCAAACAGGGCCTATGCGATTAAAATTTCATAAATAGTATCCATAGAATAAGATCAGGTGCAGGTTCGGCCTCGTCTTGATAAGCCGCCCCAGGCGGACGGGGTCCTGAGACCCGCAAACACCGGTCTAACCCACAACGCCATCAGATCACCGTCCTCGAGCCGCGGGATGCCGTGTAGCCCTCCAACCTCCAGTTCGCGCGAAGCCTCCAGAGCCTGCTCCAATCGAACCTGCGCAGCAGTGCCGGAGGGTTGACTTCGAAGACCGTGCGACAACCCCACAACTCCAGCAGGTGGGGATCCAACCGTCTGCGCTCCCCGTAATTGGGGAGCGCAAATGCTAATCTACGGCAAGTTTTGACTTGTTCTCATAAATAGACCACCTTCAGTCCATCAACATTCTTTGATATTAGCACCAATTGACGCGATCAAAGAATGCGGATGAACCCAATCAGGCCTACTTGTGAGAACAAGTCAAACCTTGTCGTCACATGCAGGAACGCGGCCCGCCCGAGCAGAGAGCAACAAAGCATATAGCCAAGGATGCAGAAGGGCGAGGCTGCAGTAGCGGCATATATAACCACCTCCCTCCCGGCTGGGAACGGCCAAACTGGCGGAAGTTCAACAGGCGAAAGTTCAACCGGCGGAAGTTCAACCAGCGAAAATTCAACCAGTGGGAGGTGAGGCGGCGCAGTCAAGTGTGCGCACAGCGCACGTGTCCCATTGTGTCGCATCTCCCGCGCCCTCGGGAAGATGCACGAGGCACCCATCGCCTGGTCGCGTGCGCGCGCACGCCTCCCCCAAGGCGGCACCCTGACAGCGCGTGACGTCCCAATCAAGCTTTGCCACGTGCCCCGACGCCTCGAGAAACGCGGGTCGAAAAAAGCCCCGTTCATGCGGCACAATCCGCACCGCCATTACGGCACCGTCGTCGAGGCGTCGACCATTGGGCTCAACGTCGACTTCCCATCTGCAGGGTAACCTCGCACATCACCTCGGCGGGGTGTCCTCTTCGAACTCGCCCCCGTGGGGGCCAACTCGTCATCGGCTCCGACACCACAGACGTGGGGCGGACCTGCCCTGCACCTCGATGATGTGTCCGCCAAAGGAGCCTGGCTTCCCTCACTATCGACTCACTCAGGCGGCTCCACCGCATCTCCAACTCCATGGCTAAAAAGCTCCGAGGTCGGAGTCGGCTTCGGTAACCAGCTCAACTCCATATCCTCAGCGCGAAGCTGGACTGCATTGGCAAACAAGGATTCTGCCCAAGATCGTTCAACGTCACAGGTCGCAGGGACGGAGGGGGCCAAAGGGCTCGGCAACATGGCTTCGGCCTGTGAAGCCCTTCACCATGAGAGGCTCCTGTTGTAGGGGTGGTCCCCACCTAAGCCTAGCCGGCCTGCTAGAAGGTTGTAAGGCCCAAAATGGGACATGCGTAATGACATAAATGCTCCTGAGAGGGATACTTTAGTGTAAGGGCACAATTGTAAAACACTCCCTATATGAATATATATATATATATACCATCCAGGCCATGGGGAAACCCAGAGCTTTGCTCATCTAACTCTCCACTACCATACATCTCTCTCTCTCTGTTTGGTCTGTAACCACAACACTTCTCATACCATTCTTTGTAGAGTACACTAGGACTCAATCCTATGTTATGCAATAATTGTTCAAGTTGTGTTGAGGAAGGTCACCGCATAGTGTAGTTCATTTTCGTCATTATGGTGTGAACCATGATGGGGTGTACCTAACATGTTGAGTGCAACCGAGAAAATGACAATATATGTGGAGCTTGGTAGGTTTAGTCAAAGCAGTGCAATCTGAATTCTAGCCTATTGTCAACTTAAGTAGTAATCCAAGATAGAAAACAATTGCCTAGTTGCTGATCACATAATATAAGTGAAACATATAATAACTCAACAATAGATGTAGTTAACAAAAGAGTATAAGAAAAAAAGCAAGTTAACCAGTTCTGAAAAAGCACTAGCAGTCAGACCGATCTAGGTTTTCAGATGAAGAACAGAAAGTGGGTAGATCTGAAAATTGAACAATATAGTTCAAGCCAAAAGTAAATAAGATAGTTTTTGGAATAGCAAGCTAGCTAATGTTCTAATGGATTAAAATTTAACTCACCAAAATTTTCATATTGAAAACAATAGGCTAAAAGAAAAGCAAATATTTTGTGTCCTTTTGTGGTAGGATGAAAATGAACCAAGTTAAAGGATAGATGTCATCATGCAACTGAAGTTTATCACTGTTCAACCTTGAGCTCTGATACCAGATAATGCGGATCCAACTACGTAAACCCTTGAGGTTGGCCTGATCTTACGGTGACGATGATCACACGGTTGATGAAGATAACTAACGATCACAAAAGCAACTCGAAGAAAGTAACATGATTTGATAAAGAAAACAAACTTGTGTTAAGCATAAGAATACAACCACCACAACCATATCATAACTTTCACAAGAATCCAATTGACACAAGTTGCTATTAGCAAGAGTATGAAATGGTTTATCATGACAGATCTCTCTAAGTAAACTCAAAGAGCATGTAAAGATATATAAAAGTTACTCAGACTTACAAGATAATAGGGATACAAAACCCTAAAGCCAACATAATATACACTTAATTCATATTCATCAACATTACACACCATTACACGAGGGAGTACCCCTCTTTATGTAGACTTTTAAGTCGGTTGCTACAGTCACGCGATTGCTACAGTACATAAATAAAACTGCTATTTGGTTTCCTTGTAAAACAAGAAAGAATAATCAAATCCAAATTAGATTTGATTTGCTTAAGCTATAAATAACTTAGATTTTTTTTGGGAATTTTTGTCAAACCGGTTAAATCAATATGAAACTAGCAGATAAACCGGTGACTTAAAAGCTTTTCAACTCCTCTTAGATAATTTGATACTACTTAAAAGCTCTTTCCAGTTGATAATTGTGGTGATCACAATTAGCCTTTTTTTTTGCCTTATGTACGAATATTAGTCAGCAACAAAACTAACCATTTTAATTACTAGGTCCCAGCCGTCCCCTACAGGTAGTTCGTTTGCAAAGCCCAAAGGGAAGCATCATGCTTCTGTAACAGCCAGTTTAATTAGGGAAAAATGAAGTATTCATATGTAAGGAAAGGTATTAAACTGGTTTAAGCATTCATATGTACTGTACTTGCAAATGAAGTATGATGCTTAAACTGGTTGGCATAATTCATTTGCAAGAACTGTACTTCGTCACAACTCACAACTGCAGCACAAATTACAAGGGCACAGAGAAAATACGACAATCTTGCATGTGCAAACAACCGAGTATCACAGCAAATACAATAGATAATTGGTTACAGCAGCCTATTGAAAAAAGGGTGCAAAGAAAAGGAGATGTCCTACATTGCACTGCTTATGCCAACCTAGCTTCCAGAATTTCAATACAGGGATACACCAAACCATTTGAGCTCACAACTTTTCACATCTCACAATGAAAAACCAATCCTGATCACATTTTATTCAGATATCAAACCCATCATCATACATGGCAGCATCTTTTTTAGAAAATGGAAGAGACTTCCCGCTTCTGCGTTTCTGCACATAGCGTTTACATTATTACATAGTTTCATCGACATTGCTGATGAGTCAGGGAAACAAGAAATGCAAAAATTATGCATGACAGAGTCTATTATTAAATTTCCATCCATGGGAAGCAAACAGCTCCAGCGCAGTGGTCTCTAGTTCTCTGCTCGCTAATTGGAAAGACTCCTTTGTTTCATCATCACGCTGCAACAGTGCCCAAAACCGCAGCCAGTACGTTCCCCTGAAAATAGCCTGCATAAAAGATGTATATTTGCAATTTTCAAAGATTAGATCATTACGACATCTCCAAATTGCCCAACATAAAGCGGATACCCCAACCAGAATATATTTCTTCTTTTGTAAATCGAAATTTGATAGCCAACTCCCTAACATGTGAGATACAGAGCTGGGAGGTGTTAACCCAGTAGCCATATAGACAGTCCTCCAGATTGTCTTGGCATGATGACAATCAAAGAAAAGATGTTTAATGGTTTCGTTACAATTACAGAAACAGCACTTTTGACTGCCTTTCCAATTCCTCTTAATTAGGTTGTCCTTTGTTAAAATTACCCCCCGCTGGAGAAACCAAAGGAAAATCTTGATTTTTAGAGGAATTTTTAACTTCCAAATCAATTTATGAGAGAAGGGCGTATTCTGATTTATCATGTGAAGATACATAGAATGGACCGTAAATTGACCATTGTTATGTAAGCTCCAAATAAACAAATCTCTCTCGTCAGTTAAATTGATATAAGTGATCTTGGCTACTAAGTCTTCCCATTCATCGAGTTTATCCCCACGAGCTCTCAAATGAAATATTCAGTGGTGTTGATCTCATAATATTGGCCATTTGTATCATGCGGGCGATTTGTAATATTATACGATGTGGGATAAAGGTCTTTGAATGGACGTTTGCCTACCCATGTATCTTCCCAAAATCTTGTTTGTGATCCATCATTAATTTTGAAGGAACCACAAGCCAAAACCCGATCTTTTATTTTCATCGGACCCTTCCGTAAATGAGAGTCATTGGTTTTGACGTGGACTTGTGGGAGAGATTTTGAGCTTAGATACTTGTTTCTAAGCAAAGTTTGCCAAGTTCCTTCTTCATTAAGCAAATTTATAATCCACTTGCTTAATAGATATTTATTCTGGACTTGGAGGTCAATGATCCCAAGTCCTCCTTGGTCTTTAGGACGACATAATATGTCCCATTTTGCAAGGTGATACTTCTTTTTATCTTTGTCGCCTTGCCAAAAAATCTAGATCTGTAATAATCTAGTTTTTTAAGAAGACCTTTCGGTACTTCAAAAAAGGACATCATGAACATGGGTAGACTGCTAAGCACAGAATTTAGGACTAATCTACCTCCATAAGATAAATGCTTCACTTTCCAGCAAGTCAATTTTTTTTCGAACCTCTCTTCGATGCTCCTCCAGTCTACATTATGGAGTTTTTTATGATGCATAGGTATACCTAAATATCTGAAGGGATATTCACCTGCATCACATCTGAAGAGCTTAATGTATTGGTCCTCAAAATCTTTTGCTTCACCATAACAAAAGATTTCGCTCTTATGAAAGTTGATTTTGAGACCGGATAATTGTTCAAAAACACACAACAAAAGTTTCATGTTTTTTGCTTGTTCCAGGTCATGGTCCATAAAGATAATGGTATCGTCTGCATATTGCAGAATTGACAAGCCATCATCTACAAGGTGTGGGATGACCCCCCCCTTAATTGTCCATCATCCTTTGCTCTTTTAATTAAGAGTGCAAGCATATCTGCTACGATGTTGAACAAAATAGGTGACATTGGGTCACCTTGACGTAGACCTTTTTTTGTTTGGAAGTAGCGTCCAATGTCATCATTGACTTTGATACCAACACTACCTCCAGTGACAAAGCTCTCAATCCAATTGCACCATTTTGGTGAGAAGCCTTTCATTCTCAAAGTTTGTTGTAGGAAGGACCACTTAACTTTATCATAGGCCTTTTCAAAGTCAATTTTGAAAATCACCCCGTTAAGCTTTTTAGTGTGTAATTCATGAATGGTCTCATGTAATATGACCACGCCTTCCATTATGTTTCTGCCTGGCATAAAGGCCGTTTGTGATGGACTCACCACTGTCTGTGCTACTTTGTTGATTCTGTTTGTGCCAACTTTTGTGAAAATTTTAAAACTGACATTAAGTAGACAGATTGGTCTATATTGTTGGATTTGTTTTGCATCTTTAGTCTTAGGCAGAAGGGTAATTACCCCAAAATTTAGACTAAAGAGCGGTAGGCGTTCTTCATAAAATCATTGAAGAGCGCCATTAAATCCTCCTTTATCACTTCCCAGAATACTTGATAGAATTCTACAGGGAAGCCATCAGGACCTGGAGCTTTATTGTGTTCCATTTGGAACAAAGCCTCTTTGACCTCTGTTTTAGTAAATGCTGAGGTAAGCATATCATTTTCAACAGCAGTGACTTGTGGTATATCATTTATCTGACTTTCCACAAGGGAGAGGTTATTGTCCTGTGGTTGTCCGAAAAGGCCTTTGTAATAATTAGTGATGTAATTTTTCAATTCGGTGTCGCCAAAAATTATACCATCTTCTTGTTCTAATTTGAAGATGTGTTGTTTGCGATGTTTGCCATTGGCCACCAAATGAAAGAAACGGGTATTATCATCACCTTCAAGAAGGTTTTTAACCTTCGCCCTTTCATACCACTTCATCTCTTCCTCTCGTAATAAGAGAACCAATCTTTCCTTGAGATAGTGTTTCATATTTATCTCATTATCAGAAAGAGTAGTGTTTTCCGCCTTTTTATCAATGGCGTCCAACAATGAGATGAGTTTTTTCTTCTCTTTTTTATGCGCCTGCTGTATTTTTGGCCCATCCTCTCAGATACTGGCGAAGATGTCTTATTTTATTTTGCCATCTTTCCATAGCAGTATCTCCTCGATTTTCTGATTGCCATAAATTGGCCACCGTATCGAAGAACCCATCCCGAATCAACCATCCCCTTTCAAATTTAAAGCTTGGTTGCTTGTTATTATGGGTTGAAGATCCAGTATTCAAGATAAGAGGTGTGTGATCAGATTGGCTTCTATCTCTTGACTGTACTATAGAGAGAGGAACTTTATTTTCTCATTCAGTGCTGACAAGCACTCTATCTAATTTCTCATATGTAGGATTGTCTTCAGGTCCGGCCCAAGTATATTGCCGTCCTGACATAACGATTTCCTTAAGGTCAAGAGACTCAATGACCACATTGAAAATATTCGGCCATTTGGTGTCAAAATGCCCTTTGCTCTTATCATCTGGGTGTCTCATAATATTGAAATCACCCCCTACAATATATGGGAGTGTTTCCCGAGAGCAGGTATGAGCCATTTCTATAAGAAAGGCTTCTTTATTTTGTTGTTGTGCCGCCCATATACCGTATCTGATGCAAATTTGAATCCATCGATTTATTACGAAGGCGTAACTTGATATAAAAGTCACCCTCATCTATGGATCCAATATCGTAGACGCTCAAGTCAACACCTAATAACATTCCACCTGAGCGTCCATGTGGGGCCATGCTATGCCAAATGAAGTCACGCCCACCACAAAAGTTTTTAAGGGTCGCATCGGGAAAATCATCACGACCCGTTTCCGAGAGTGCAATGAAATTGATTTGCTCCTCTCTAACCATCTCCACCAAATATCTGTGTTTAGCCAAGTCAGCAAGACCCCTGCTATTCCAAAAAACTCCTTTCATTGGAGACACAGTTTGGACGGGGTTTTAGGTTTTTTAGAGGTCTGCCAGTTTTATTCCTTTTGGCAGAGTTAGACTTTTTCTTACGAGGGACAGGATTAAGATCACTTAATATGTGATCATATTCCCGGCCCTGCGTATCCTCATTTGAATTACCACAGACGTGGCCGAGGATTGCATCAAGTCTTTCCTCCTCATCATCATCGGTATGGTTAATTCCTTTATGTTTGTTCTCTGATCTCTTCTTACGGGAGACCACTAGTCTGTCTATTTCTATGTTTTTAATCGAGACAATAGAATTGTTAATTAATTTATCATCTCTACCCAAAGAAACACCTAGGTTGCTCAAATTCGAAGAAATGCGAGAATCTGTAAAAGAGAGGAATGAAGTTGAGGTACCTGTTAATTCTAGGTTGCATGCTGCCACCCTGCGATCCACCTTCTTGAGCCTGTGTTCATCACTCATCGCGGAACTCCTTTGGCTGCGCCTTAGAGGTGCCATCTTCTTGCTATCGGGCGGTAGCACCTTTTCGTCATTATTGTTCTTCTTGTCGTCCTCTTTTTCCTCTGCTGCAGTTTCAGCCGAGGGGACAGCAGCAGTAGGTGCCGCGTCCACAGCGGTTGGAGACGTGCCTGCAGCGCAAAACGTGCCAGCAGTGCCAAGAGTAGCAGTAGGAACATCTTGGACTGCTGCACCGGAATCGATTACTTCAGGCACCGTGTCGGCGGTAGCTGGGTCGACGTCCATGGAGGGTAGCGTGTCATCAGTATCAACAAAACTAAGCCCAAGCACGTCTAAGCCATCCACCGCAGCCACATCAGGCAGCATACCAACAACAGCAGTGACAACCGCGCCAGAGCCTCGCAAGTCCTCAACCCCGACGACCACATCTAAAAACTGAAGAGCACTTGCCATTGCCACATTTGTGATATTAGCCCAAATGCCATTCTTTTTGCAAAGAGCTTGCAGTGTAAAGCGTGGGAGCTCGTGAAAATTTAGTTTAGTGGAAGGATTATTTTCCTCCATCACCGTTGGAGCAACAACCCCGCCCTCAGGGCCATCCTCGATGTAAGCACTGACTGGGGACACATCTTCAAAAGTAATTGCTTGGGCCTGCTGACCTGAACAATCCTCCCGTAACTGGTTCTCCATAGTAGCCATAGTTGGCTCCTGAAAAACCATCGACCCTGCTCGAAGTCCGCCTCCGGCCACGATGCGTGTGAACATCAAGTATTCACTCCATTGCAGCCATCCAGAATGAAGTTAAAAGTGGGCTGGACTGAAATGTAGTCCTTTGTATCCAAAACTTTGTCAGAAAAGGTGTCATCCTTGCTAATTTCCTGTACCAAAATCTCTTCAGAAACAGGTCCATCGAGTTGCATAGGTGCTGCACTGTATGCTTCTGACCTTTTGTCAATTTCAGCTACTACAGAAGCACTGATCTCCTCCAATAAAATCTGAACGGCTTTGTCAATTGCCCCTTCAGCTAACTGCACTTCATATGCAGTTGGTGCTTCATCATTTGGAGCTTGGTCAGATTTAGAAAATGATTTTGAATCGGCTATCGCATTGGAAGGACCAGAGGAGCTAGATCCGTCCTTGTTTTGTTTATCAATGTCTTCCATGTCCTGATCTGTGTCCTTATTTTGGTTTTCTGGGTCTAAATCATCTTCCTCATCGAAGTCATCAGGCTCTCCACCATTACTAGGAACAATGTGGTTGACCTTGAAAAATATTTCGTATAGGCTATCATCCACAACAATGTCTGCATCATCCGGAATACAATTAGCATCAAGGACTGCAACCATAAGCCGAACCACTCCAGTTTTTTTCATAGATTTCATGTCAACTCTCTGTGTTGCACCTAGAATAGAGCCTACAGCCCAGAGAGGTAAAAAGGACCTGATCTTATATGGGACACCATAGACGTGTACCCAAACTTTCTGTAGCTTCTGCTTAGGCTTGATCTCATTGTTCCATTCCTCAAAGAGCATCACCCCCTCATTGTTGTCTGTTCTTAGACGCTTCATGCTTATCATCCTCTGAAGCTCAACCCGACACGGAAACGGCACAATATATGTATTGTTTCCATGTTCACGTACCACCCAATCCCATTTTATCGGAAGTGCTCGAGCAAGCTCTTTTTTGATAAGCTCCGCTGGTACTGATCCCTCAATAATCTTGATTAGAGCAGTGGCTGAAACTTTCTGAGGTGCCTTTGCCGCCTTGGTATAAGGAATATGGAAAAAAACCTAAACCATCACCTGCAAGACCGCTGAACGTTGCTGTTGGTTTAGGTCCATGTAACAAAGGGCATTGCGGAGTAAAATGTTCTTCCTCACAAATCTCACAACATAAGACGAAATTTCTCTTTTTCTTGGGTGCAGGTTCACCCACTTGTGAACCTTTGTGCTTCCCTGCCATGGATTTTGAGCCCTCTTCCATCTCCTTCCCCTTGCTGTTGCACTCCTTGGTAATTCCAGGATGCGAGGCATGGTCACCATCTCTTGTTGTGGCAACATGGTTGATTCTAGACCCCCCGCCTCTCGGCTCTCGGCCTCTGCCTCCCTGTTGATCCCGACCACGGCCACGACCATATGATCTGGGTGGTCATCCTCTGATGCGGGGAGCACGGAATTGGCCACCATAATTCCTGTCTCTGCTTTGATCTCCGCCACCAACACCACCTGCTCCCGTCGCCGTCGCCGAACCTCCACCATGCTCGCCAGCGTAAGATCGACCTCTACCGCAAAGGAACGAGGAGCCACCGCCGCACAGAAGTCTAAACCAGGTTACGTCTGGACCAGCTTGATTTGTGGCCCACATCGGACACGGCCCACTGATGGCCCAACAACCGTTGTTTGAAATTTGAATCGGTGTGAAAGTGGATCTTGGCCAAGAACAAGCCCCTGTGGATGAGATCGTCGAACTGCTGCCTCTGTAATCTTAGGCACAAGAAAATCTCCCAGAGTTCTTGGTGGTGATGATCTAGGTTGGGGAAGCGGACCTTTTCAGCCCTTTTTCTTGTTCCACGGCCAGCAGTGTTTATCAGAGTCTCTGAGCAATGTCCTCCGCATCTCCGATGTCTTCATCAACCTCTGAATCGGAATCACACCAGAAAGTGTGGATCCAATGGAAAGCGAGGGAGCGGGGCAAGAAACTTGTGCCGTGAGGGAGAAGCGGGAAAGGTAGCTAAGTCAGATAGAAGGGCTCCTTAATTTTCCTATGTGAAATTGTACGGAAGGAAGGCAGGCACTGTCAAGTCTGCGACTAACAGAAACAGAGGCGAAAATAGAAGAGACGAATTCACATGGCAGCATCTGTGCCCACGTCATCAAAATCATCCATATCATCAAAATCAGCATCATCATCAGTGACCACATCCAGCAGATCATCATACATATCGACCTCCGAATCAGAACCAGAGTAAGTTACGCTGCTGGCAATGTAAGCCAGCAAAAAATCAGCGAGGGAGTCACGAGAAAGCTCAAGATTTCTTAGTCTAGCACACTTCGATTTCAGAGCAACATCCATTTGAATGTTGAAGCACTGGCGTATGTCAAGTGATTCAAGGTGAGGGCAATGGTCAAGGATTGCCTTCAGTCCATCATTAGTTAGGTTGTTGCCAACCAACTGAAGGTCTTGGAGCTCAGGCATATTCGTAGCAATCCCCAATGCTTCTGTGTCATCATCCATGCCCTCATAAACTGCAAACTCACTTTGAAGAATAGTCCAGCGCTTGTTCAGCCTAAAGGATTTGAGTTGTGGGCAAGCTTTGCCAACAGACTCACACACGCTGCCATACAATGAGCAGAATGTAATATCCAGCTCCTCGAGCTGAGGAAAGCCCTTAATTGCCTCTGCCAACCCTTCATTAGAGACATTATGGCACAAGCAGAGTTGAAGGCTCTTCAATGAGAAGGCTCTGCATGGAAAGATGTTAAATCTGCGTAAGTGCCTTGTTTTTAGCCACAATCCAAACAGTTAGGCTATGCCAAATCCAAACACGCTTTCTAAGCTCATAATAAGAAATATCACTTGAACAATACAAATGGTTGAAAATAACCATGTCAAAGTAAAATATTCTGTACTGTTACATTGACCGTAATTGGGGGAAAGTCTATAAATGTAGTTGCATGCATACAGTTTTAAAACAAAGGTTTCCAGCAATTATCCTGGACCCTGCTAGTGTGCTAGTTCGCTGGAAACCAACCTATTCTTCTTCATTTTTTTTCAGATGGCTTTTCCTCCCTGTAAATTCTTAAGTTTCCATGTTAATGCTCGCCAATTCCTATATTCTATGCAAAAGAAAGCACATAAATAACCCCATTCTAACTAGCCTTAGAAACCCTGCTCTTGGCTGATATTACGAGGAATAGGGGTGAAAGTGGATACAAATTATCCGTATTATCTGGTTACCGTATTCGATAGGATGCAGATATGGTATAGATTTTTCCGTCCGATTAACAATTTCCATCCTATTTGTATTCGAATTTGAATTCACATAAAAAATATGGATGCGAATATGGTATGGACTTTTACCATCTGAAATGTTATTTTATCCGGACTATCTGTATCCGTATTCATATTCGACGAAACAATATGCATATTTTATTACAATACGACTAATTAGTTGGACAAGTTTTTTTAATTGAACGTGAATTCGTGTTTTTTAGGTAAAGTACATGAATTAAAATGATTAAGCGTGATTGTACGAGGATAAAATATCATTAATGTTGTTATACTATCTAAGTTATGAGGATATCTACATCCGACCAAATTGAGTAGATATTTGATTCAAATTCGTATCCGACATTTGTCCGATCCGTATTTGTATCCGGCGTTTGTTCGATTCGTATTCAAATCTGAGAAAAAAAATATAGATGCGAATATGGTTTGAGCATTATCCGATCCGGTTTCACTCCTAAGGAGGAACATGTCAATTCCCTCCCGGATAACAAACCTCAACTACAGATAAAGATGTGCAGGCTGTGTTATTAGAAAGTTCTAAGGGATTCAAGTGTGGTGCCATTGACAGTGATTATGTCTATGATTTCAAAATTCGTAAGGACTTGCATGCAGTTGCCTCACAATCTGTCCAAATCTACGAGCTAGACAATCTAGCTAGGTACATGCAGTCAGACAAAGATGCAGGACTAGAGATAAAAGCAACATGTTCCAAACGTTTTACCTTTAAGAATTTATTTTATTCCATCTAACCTTATTTGGTCACTAAGATTGGTTTGTTTTGTTGGTGCTAAAACGAGATTATCAGAAAAAGAACATTAAGCTCAGTAGTTTTTTCTCTTTTGGAAGTGAAAGGATTTTTAGATATCTCAAACTGATCTTGGGCCGATTCACCCACACTCAGATGTCATTTGATCCTAATGTAACTAATCCCTAATATTTTATAAGAATAAATAATTACCACTTCTACAAATTGAGGAAGGTTCAGTACAACAAGCTCATTTCTATCAGTGAATTCCTCTAGCCCTCCACTTGTTAAAATAATTCCAATTTCATCACAAATCAATGGTTCACATCAAATGTGCAATAAATTAAATATGAGGTTCAAACAGAGAAACATGACTGGAAATTCCATGTGTTGTGGTTACAGACCAAACAGAGAGAGAGTATGGTAGTGGAGAGTTAGGTGAGTAGTGGCTTAGGGCTTCTCCCCATGGCCTATATATATATATATATATATATATATATATATATATATATATATATATATATATATATATATATATATATATATATATATATCCAAATGAAGAGCGCTTTTACAATTATACCCTTACACGTGAGTATTCCCCTCAGGGGTACTCATGTCATTACACATGTCCCATTTTTGGCCTTACATCCTTCTAACAGGCCTACTGGGCTTAGGTGGGGGCCACCCCTACAACAGGAGCCTCTCATGGTGAAGGGCTTCACGGGCCGAAGCCATGCCGCTGAGCCCTTTGGCCCCCTCCGTCCCATCGGCCTGTGACCCTCGATGACCTAGATACACTTTCGTTCGTGCTTATGGTGCGAGAGCTGTGTCTTCCGCTCCCGGACCTGCGCGGCCTCGAGGTCGAAGACACCGGCAGGTGAAGGCCTCGACGGGGCCGAGGTCCGGGCGTGCCATGCTTCGCACTCCGGATGTTTGTGGACGTGAAGTAAAACTTGGTCGGCTGCCCCGGGCAGCCGAGTCTTGGGAGGTGCTCCGCGTGATGTGGTGCCAGCGCGAAGAGGTGGCTGCGTGGCCTGGGAGTGCGCTTTAATGACGCCTCGGTGCGCCGCCTTTGTCGGGCAGCTACGCGCCCGCTCGCTGACCGGTGGGGTAAGCGCGCGGCTGTGATTGGAGCGTCATGGGATGCCAGCGGTCATACGACCACGGCCGTTCACCTCTTCCACAGGGAAAGTGGCCACGCGGTAGGAATGTATCAGCGCATTACGTGCTGATCGCCCACCTACCGCCGCCTGCCGCAATTGTCAGCGGTTGCACTGCCCGATCGTGGGTAGCCGAACCGCTGTAATTCTGTCGTTCGATCTTCTGCTTGCGAGGGAGACGAGGGACTTTATAAGTCGTCACTGTGGGCATGCAAGCGCTCCCCTTGGCTGCCTGCTTGCTTATGCATGCGCGTTCCTTCCCGTTTTCTTGCGCATCCTGCTGCTACTTTCGCATCTATTCCTGCTCGTCACCGCAGTGGGGAGAGAGGAATGGCTGCGCACGACGACCTCCCAGCTGACAGGGGTGCCGCCCTTGACGATCCTGCGCGCCGTCTTAGCAAGAGCGCCTCGTCGAGCCAGCGCTGCCTGACGCCACCACCGGCGGAGTATCGCCTGGTTCCACGCGACAAAAGGCAAACTAACCATCGTTGGGATGCCATGAAGAAGTCGAAGGGCCGCTGCTCCCGTGTGCTAGGGCAGAGTCGCGTTACGAAGGAGACTCTCCAAACCCTTCTTCGGGAGAAGAAGCTGGAGGACCGTGTCGGGGTTCATTTGCCCGAACCTGACGAAACAGAGCCGAACCCGGGAGAGTCGGAGGCGATCGTCTTCGTGGCGTTCTTCGATGCTGGGCTCCAAATCCCGGCGACATTCTTTGTTCGCGAAGTGCTGCGAGCTTATGGGTTGGGGCTGGCGCAGCTGACTCCGACCGCGATCGTTCGGTTGGCCACCTTTACTTGGGCGATGCGGACGGAAGGTACCCGTCCCAGCGCCGACTTGTTTGCCATCCTGCATGACGCATGGTGCCAACCGAAGAAAATGGAAGGGGAGGCGTACTCGAACTTTGGCAGCGTGGACTTCGTGCTGAGGACGGATTGGTCGCACTTGTTCCCCGCGTTGGCTACGCGAGGAAAGTGGGAGTTTGGCTGGACACGGCGTTGGTTCTATCACCTTGTGACGAGCACGAGCGGCCTTCGAAGCCGGGGAGAGCCGATATCATTCAACCGCTATCCGGATGTGACGCCTCGGTCCGGCGACGAACAACAGGCGCAGAGACTTGCTGGCATCGCCCTCCGGTTCAACATGCGTGACCTCGTCGAGGAGTTCACCATGTACGGGATATCTCCGCTTTCTTGTAACTGGAAGTACGAGCGGCGGGGGCCCGACTGGAAGGACGGCATCCACCCGGGGGTGTCTTCGCTCCATAGGCCCACCGCACCCTGTAAGTATCCCTGCCATAGGCCGCGTACCACCTGGGTGGTCGCAAACCCTTAGGTATGATATTCCGCTTTTGCGTGCAGTGCACTAGTTAGAAGATGCAGAGCACGCAGTGGTTGCGGTCCTTGGGCCGTACACGGCGAAGGAGCACAAGGCCCGTGAATCCGCAACTTCCTTGGCAAAGCCAGGGCGGATTAACCGGGTATGCGAGGTTCTGGGAATTCCCGTTCCGGAACGCCCGATGCCTGTGGAATCGCCAAGCGGCGCGACGGCGGTGGCGCCTTCCTCTCGATGCGAGGTCCAATCGGAGACCATTGCCTTCAGCTCGCCGGACGTGCCGCCGGTCGAGAACATGGAGATGGGGGGCGAGACGGGCACTGAGCTCGGACCGACCGGTTCAGAGAGGCACACAACCCCCGACAAGGCCTTACACGGTGGCGAGGCGACGGGCCCGAGCCTCGTTGTTCTTGAAGATGATGCCTCGTCGCCTACAGCGGCAACCGCGGCGTTGTCGCTGACGACAGCTTCCGCGACTGCCAAGATAACCACAGAGGCGTCACCTGCATCTCCGAAGGTGAAACGGCCTTGGGTGCAGTCACCACCATCTTCAAGGGGCCGGTTCAGCGTGGCAGGCCCAGTGACCGAGGTCCTGACACCTAGCGGGGATGCTCCTGAAGCCGAGAGGGTTGTCGCTCCTCAGGCCAGCGAGGTGATCATGACCCAGGTAGAGGCCTAGCAAAGTACCGCGGTAGAGGGTACTGGAGGTAGGTGTGGTTCATTTTCCTCCCGCGACTTCACAAAACTCTCTCCGATTTGCTCGCTTATTCCGTCGACATCAGGCGAGACAAGGTCTCCCAGACGAGGACAAGAATCAAGCAACGGGGGTGCCCGCGATGTCGCTGGCCTAATTGAGCAGGGATCGTGTGCGCCCGATTGCCGCCGGCGGGGCGGGGCTCTAGGGCTTGGTGTCTCCGACTTCGTCCCTCAGTGGGAGACGCTTCGCGCCTTGAGCGAGGTGGCGGAGTACGCCGGCGGCCACCTAGATCGGCAGGCGCTGCAGTCCTGCAGGGGCGACCTTTTAGCGCTCGCGCTGGGTGCCTCGGAGATGAGGGTAACGGTCTCTGCTCTCGCTGCATATCCTTTGCTTATCTGATGGATAACCTTTGTTCTTGCGCCCGTGTAGACGCTTGCGATCAGCAAAGCCCTCGAGGAGACTCGCGCGCGCGAACGGTGGGCGCTGGAGGACCAGCTGCGTGTCGTTGACGACGCCCACGCCGCCAAGGACGAGTACATTCGGGTGCTGATGGCGGAACGGGACGAGGCTATCTCCGACGCGCAGTTGGTAGGCGCGAACGCGAAGAGCGCGGCACTAGCCGCACAACGCGCGATGGAGGAGGCTCAGCGCGTCTCGACGGAGGAGCGGACCACCCTTCTTCAGCGAATCTCCGCGCTAGAGGCGGAGAAGGAGCAGCTTACTGCCTCCCTTGCAAAGAAGGCCTTATCCTGGGACAACGCGTGTGCCTCCGCGTGGGGGGCGATGGAGTCTTTGGAGCAGGCCCTCCGGGGGCTTTCTGTGCACATGGAGGACGCCACTCATAGCCGTCAAGACCTGATGGAGACGCTTGGGCGAATCGAGGAGGGCTCGAGTGTCGCCCTTCGTGGCGCCAAGGCCTTCGGCACCTACTGCGGCTACATGAGTGCTGGCCTTGCCCTTGCCTTGCTGCACGCTGGTGGGTGTGAGCATATCAATGAGCTGGCGAACCCCCAGCTTGACTTGCCCGTCCAGCCCGGGATGATATCTGATGCGGTTCGCGCCGCCTAGCCTGCCATCCGAAACTTCCACAATTGGATTTGGAATTACATCGGGGAGGGTGCCGCCACGGTTGCTTTGCGGCGAACGCTGCACGACGAGGGGGATGTGCTCCGCTGGCTCGAAGAGGTTCCCCGGCGCAGCGCAGGCGGTACGGGCACTCGTCGTGGCGAAGATGGCGCGGACTCGTAGGAATAATTCCGGGTTTTGGTGCGCACCGCGCCGCGTGTATGTCTGCTACTGTAATGCAACTTCTGTCTTACACGGGCTAAGCGACAACTCTCCTGTGCTCTTTTTGTTATATAATATGCTGTGAGCTGGGGTGTCTTGTAAGGTACGGGTCCTCAGGCTTGACGTCGCCCCTCGTTCTAATAGTGACGAGCAGACTTGCGAACGCCTTGCGCCGCAGACCATAGGCTCTGAAGTGGTGGCAGCGGAGCCGGCGCCTAGTCGAAGTAGATGCACGAGCGCTCCGTCCCCTACCCTTCGAAGTGGTGGCAGCGGAGCCGGCGCCTAGTCGAGGTAGACATGCGAGCGCTCCATCCCCTACCCTTCGAAGTGGTGGCAGCGGAGCTGGCGCCTAATCGAGGTAGACGCGCGAGCGCTCCATCCCCTACCCTTCGAGGTGGTGGCGCGAGGTGGCGCCAGTCGAGGTAGACGCGCGAGCGCTCCATCCCCTACCCTTCGAGGTGGTGGCAGCGGAGCTGGCGCCTAGTCGAGGTAGACGCGCGAGCGCTCCATCCCCTACCCTTCGAAGTGGTGGCAGCGGAGCTGGTGCCTAGTCGAGGTAGACGCGCGAGCGCTCCGTCCCCTACCCTTCAAAGTGGTGGCAGCGGAGCTGGTGACTAGTCAAGGTAGACGCGCGAGTGCTCCATCCCCTACCCTTAGAAGTGGTGACAGCGGAGCTGGCGCTTAGTGGTTACATGCGTGGGAACTTCGACCACATCTTATTTATACTCCGGGGAGTACGCACAAGGACAGTGCCTGCACGTGCGTGGGGGTATCCACGTCTTGTTTATACTCGGTAGAGTGCGCAGGGACAACATCTGCGTCTTATTTATACTCCGTAGAGTGCGCGCGGAGGCGTCCCCCGCTGCGTCTTGTTTATACTCCGTAGAGTGCATGCGGAGGCGAACCTCGACGCTACGTATTATTTATACTCCGTAGAGTGCGTGCAGAGGCGGACCCCAACGCTACATCTTATTTAGAGTTCGTAGATTGCGCGCGGCGGCGAGCCTCCGCGCGTTGCGGGCGGTGAAATTGCATGCGTTGGCGAACCTCGACGCAACGTCTTATTTATACTCCATAGAGTGCGTGCAGAGGCGAACCTCGACGCTACGTCTTATTTAGAGTCCGTAGACTGCGCGCAGAGGCGAGCCTCCGCGCGTTGCGGGTGGTGAAATTGCGTGCGGAGGCGAACCTCGATGCTACGTCTTATTTATACTCCGTAGAGTGCGTGCGGAGGCGGACCTCAATGCTACGTCTTATTTAGAGTCCGTAGACTGCGTGCGGGGGCGTCCCCCACGCGTCTTTATTTATGCTCATGCATAGTGCACACGAAGGTAACCCTTTGCGCGCTTTTGGTATAAAACGAGAAAATTTGCATGAACGGTGCACTTTATTAAATTCCCGTTTGCGCGGGTGAGCGGTTACAAGAGGTAAGGCACTAACCGCTGGCCGCTTGCGCGCCGAAGCCGGGGAAGGTCCTTGCACTCGCATACTCGACTTAGGCGTAATAACGCCGCAGTCTGTCTGCATTCCACGTGTGGCGGAGCGTCTGCCCCTCCAAGGTGGCTAAGCGGTATGCTCCCTTCTGTAGAGCTTCCGCGACGATGTACGGGCCTTCCCACCTGGATTCGAGCTTGCCTACCGTCTTCGCATGGAGCGCCATCTTAAGGACAAGGTCTCCTGGTCTGAATTCGCGTGGGTACAGCGAACGATCACGACTGCGCACCATCTGTTGTGCGTACTTTATGACGTGCTGCATTACGCTTGCCCGGTCCCCGTCAAGGAGGTCCACGGACAATTGGCACTCCTCGTCTGGTGCTTGGACGAGAACCCTTCGCGAGCCAGCCTTTATTTCTTCAGGTGTGACCGCCTCGTCACCAAAAAGGAGCTTGAATGGCGTGAACCCCGTTGGGCGTGTGACTGTTGTACGAAGGGCCAGAGGACGCTGTGGAGCTCGCCCGGCCACTTCCCCTTTGGTAGCCCGACAAGGCGCTTCTTGATCGCGGCGAAGATAGCGCCATTCGCCCGCTCCACCGCCCCGTTGGACTGTGGGTGTCCAACCGAGGCGAACCGAAGGGTGATGCCCACGTTGTCGCAGAATTCTTTGAATGGGGCTGCATCGAATTGCAAACCGTTGTCGACGGTGATTTCCCTGGGCACGCCGAATCGGCATATGATGTTCTGCCAGAGGAAACGTTGCATAGCTACCAAGGTAATCTTGCCCAGGGCTACCGCCTCCGGCCACTATGAACCGCAGGTCACCTGGGGCCCTAGGAAGCGGTCCCACGACGTCGATGCCCCACCACGCCAGTGGCCATACCGGGGGTATGGGATGGAGGCTTGTTGGGGGCCTACGGATGGCCCTTCCCATCCACTGGCAACCTTGACAATGGTGCACGAGATCCTGGGCATCCACGACAGCTGTTGGCAATAAAAACCCTGCCTGAATGCCTTGCCCACCAGAGACCTTGGTTGGAGGTGCGAGCCGCAGAGCCCCGCATGAATTTCTGCGAGGAGGCGCTTTCCCTCTTCGCGCAGGAGGCATCGCAGGAGCGGTGCGCAGACCCCCTTTTTGTAGAGCACCCCGTCGAGCACCTGGAAGGACCTAGTGTGGTGTTGTAAACGCCGGAGCTCAGAGGGGTCATCCGGTTCCGCAATGCCCTGCAGAAAAGCGAGAAGGGGTTCCCGCCAGTCACCCTGCTAGGTGATCTGGTGGACGAGGGCCGCATCATGGTTATCCTGTGCGATGGCCGCCGTTGGCAGGACTTCGTAAAATGCCCCGTCGGGAGTTGGGAGCTGCTGACTGGCAGCCTTGGCGAGGACATCAGCTTGCTCGTTGTCTGCTCAAGGGATGGCCTTCACCGTGACACCCAAAAAGTGTCGTTCCTTCGCTCGTACGGCTGCTAGGTACTTAGCTAGCTCCGGGTCCTTGGCCTGGTATGACTTGTCCACATGGCCCGCCACTAATCGTGAATCAGTGCGGACGAGGACTCGCCTCGCTCCCATCGCTTTGAGCTTCCCGAGGCCGAAGAGTAACGCCTCGTACTCGGCCGTGTTGTTCGTAGCCGGAAATGCTAGGCGCGCTGAGTACAACAGGCGCTGCCCCTCAGGTGTGGTAATAACTGCGCCCACTCCTACGCCCGCAACGCCGTAAGCTCCGTTGGTGTTAAGCATCCACACCGGGTCTTCGACCTAGAGGACAGGCTGAGCTGGAGGGGTCCATTCAGCAAGGAAGTCCGCCAGAACTTGAGACTTGATCGCCGTTCGAGAGGCGTATGTTAGGGAGAATGGGGCAAGCTTGGCCGACCATTTGCCGATTCGCCCCGTGGACTCCTTGTTGTGCAGCATCTCCGCCAGAGGGAACGAGGATGGCACCGTTATCGGGTGCGCCAGGAAGTAATGCCGGAGCTTTCTTGAGGCCATGACCAGCGCGTAAGCAAGCTTCTCGAGCTCGGTATACCGCGTCTTGGCACCCTGGAGGGCTTCGGAGACAAAGTACACTGGTCGCTGGAGCGCGCCCTCTTCGAGGATGAGGACGTGCTGACCGCCGTTGCCGAGGCGGCGAGGTAGAGTAGGAGGGGAGCCTCTGGTGCTAGGGCCACCAGAGTGGGAAGGGTTGCGAGGTGTTTCTTGAGGTCGTCGAAGGCCTTTACGCAGTCGTCATCCCAATGAAACCCATCGCGCCTGCGGAGAGTCTTGAAAAATGGCAAGCTCCGCTCCGCTGCCCTGGAGAGGAAACGACTCAGGGCCGCCATGCAGCCTGCCAGCCTCTGGACCTCCCGCGTCGTCTTGGGCGGTTCCATGCCCAGGATAGCATCGACCTTGTCGGGGTTCGCTTGAATGCCTCGCCCGGATACGAGGAAGCCCAAGAGCTTGCCCGCCTGCACGCCGAAAACACATTTGTCCGGATTGAGCTTAATGCCCGCCTTCCTGAGGTTGTCAAAGGTCTCCTAAAGATCCCGACCATGGGAGACGAGCTGCCTGGTTTTTACTACCACGTCATCCACGTAGGCCTCCACGTTCCTCCCTAGCTGAACGGCTAGGGCCAGCGCGACGAGGCGAGTGAAGGTTGTGCCCGCGTTCTTCAAGCCGAAGGGCATCCTGATAGAGCATAAGGTCCCCACTGGCATAATGAAGTTGGTTTTGTCCTCGTCGTCTTTAGCCATATAGACCTGATGGTAGCTGGAGTAGGCGTCCAAGAAGCTCATGAGCTCGCATCCGGCGATGGCATCGACCAGTTGATCTATGCGCGGCAGAGGGTAATCGTCCTTCAGGCATGCCTTGTTGAGGGCGGTAAAGTCGATGCACATGCGCCAGGCGCCGCTGGCCTTTTTGACCAACACCGGATTAGCGAGCCAGTCCGGATGTTGGACCTCGCGGATAACCCCCGCTCGAAGGAGCTTCGCCACCTCCACCTTGGCCACTTGCTGCTGGTCCATGGACATACGGCGAAGTTTCTGCTTGACTGGCTTGGCGTCAGGGCGGATCGCGAGGTTATGTTCGATGAGGGCGCGGTCCACACCTTTGATATCCTCCGGGGACCATGCGAAGACATCTATGTTGGCCCGAAGAACTCGGAGCAAGTCTTGCTCTACGCCCGAGGAGGCCTCGCCTATGGATCGAATCGCCCCTCCGCTCGAGCGGCACCCTCTTCCTCCGCCCTCGGGTGGGGCTTAGTGTCCATCACGGAGCGGATGGCGTGTCCGCTTTGGTACTTGTCGGCGAGGACGTGCACCTTACGGTGCAGGCTTCCAGCTCCGGTTTCGATGCTCCTAGCCATATCCTGATCACCGAAGACGGTGATGACGCCCCGCCGGCCTGGGAGCTTCATGCACAGGAAGGCGTAGTGTGAGACCGCTTCGAAGGAGTTGATGGCAGGCCGGCCCAATATGGCATTATACGGATACAAGACGTCCACGACGTCGAAGACGACATCTCTAGTCCTGGCGTTGTCGGCCTGGCACAAGGAGACTTGGAGGCGTACCTGACCCAAAGCCTTCAGAGGCTGCCCTCCGAGCCCTGGAGGGGGGCTTCCGAAGCTTTTAGTAGGCTCCGAGGTACTCCCATACGATAAAGGGCCTCCGCGAACAAGATGTTTGCGGAGCTCCCTCTGTCAATGAGGATACGCCTGACGTCGCAACCTACGATGTCAGCTTGGATGACCAAGGGATCTTGGTGGGGGAATTCCACGCCCTGGGCATCAGCTAACGTGAAGGCGATGCTGGGATGGGACGCCCGCAGAGGTAGTTGTGCTGGGGAAGTGCTCGACGAAGAGCCTCCAGTGATGACGTTAACACCACGGCACTGGGTCTCTCCGGGGGGCCCAGCGCGTCAGGGACTACCTTGCGTACGCTGTACGTGGGCTATTGCGGGGGTCAGTGTCTCCGAGGCCTGTACGTGGGCCATCGTTTGCTGCAATGCCGCAATTTTGGTGCATGTCCGCGTGAAATGGCCCCCGTAGCCATGCACTTCACACCATCTGCCGTATTCTAGGATTTCCTGCTCCGCCCGCAGCTTCTCATCGCGGCTTCCTTCGTGTCCCCCTCTGGTGCGCGAGGTTAAGGCGGCTTCCCGGGGAACGCCTCGCGCAGCGAGGACGTGGCGGGCCTTTCGGGGTCTTCGCCGGTTACGCTGGGGCTTGCGCCTGTCGTATGGCGAGTTTTGGTGCACCCCGTCGTCGACGCGCTCACGAGTGTCACCCACGGACGCTTGCTTGTGTTTCGTCCTCGGGTTGTCTCTTGTACTTCTCCTTTGCGACAACTCCTCCGCTTGCCCGGCATCGGAGCTGTCGCCGCTGCGCCTCCGCACGTCCTCCTCGGCTCGGGCATACACTTCCATTTTGTGGAAGAGCTCTGCCTCCGACTTGAGTGGCTTCCGCGCATTATATTCAGCGAGCGGTCCCAGGCGGAGACCTTGTATCACTGCGTTGATGATGGTTGCCTCGCTAACATCCCTAACTTGGCAGTGTACCTTGGTGAAGCATTTGAAGTAAGTCCGGAGCCCCTCCTTGGGCTTCTGCTTGACTGCGAAGAGCTGGTCCGCATGGACACGCTCGACGTAGTTTCCCTGGAAGTTGTTGTAGAGCCGATCGCGGATCTGTTCCCACGCGTAGATGGACTGTGGTTCGATGGTGAAGAACCAGGACAGCGCCACCCCTTGTAACGCGAGGGGGAGTCCTTTTGCCTTCGTGGTGTCGTCTCCGCCAACGGCTTCGATAGCGGTCTCATACACGCGCACGAACTCTCGCGGGTCGGAGTCACTCTTGTACGCCTTGATGATGCTCGGGAACTTGAAGTCCTCAGGCCATGCTGCTTGCTGCAGGCCCGCGGAGAGCGGGGACTCCGGGTCTACGCGCTGTAGTGGGACGCGACTGGACGCAAGAGCGTCGCGGCTATTCGCCCTTTCCGAGGTGGGCTTAGACGCAACCACCGGCGTGGCGCGTTGGCTCCGAGCCTCTTGTATGTCTCGCACGGCCCCGCGGAGATCTGACAGCTCCTGCTGGAACGCGTTGAGGGCCGCCAGTAGGGCGGTCTCCACCGTGGGCGTGGTTGGGGCCATCGGTACGCTCGGCGGTGCGACCGGGAAGGCGGCGACCACGGCCTGCGCTCCCAATCTGCCCGCAGCGCTGGTGCAGAGGACCCTAGAGCCGGTGACGAAGCCCGCGTCGTCGCCGGGACCGCTCACCGCTCCCGCGCCGAGTGGGGAAGTGGACGTGCCTGCGTTGTCACCGTCGGGGTTGGTGGTCGGGGTGGTGGTGGCGGGGTCGGGCGTCGCGTCATGAACACCAGTGCTTACGGTCATCACACCCGCACCTGCAGCTGCTAAAGTCGAAGCCCTGGTATTGACACGAGATTTCACCGCCTCCGCCTTCTTCTTCTTCGTCACCAATGGTGAAGCTTTCTTTGGTGCCATCCTCCTTCAGATCTGGAGGCTTGCTCTTGTCCTCCCCAAGGACGGCGCCAACTGTTGTGGTTACAGACCAAACAGAGAGAGAGTATGGTAGTGAAGAGTTAGGTGAGTAGTGGCTTAGGCTTCTCCCCATGGCCTCTATTATATATATATATATATATATATATATATATATATATATATATATATATATATATATATATATATATATATCCAAATGAGGCGCTTTTACAATTATACCCTTACACGTGAGTACTCCCCTCAGGGGTACTCATGTCATTACACATGTCCCATTTTGGGTCTTACATCCTTCTAACAGGCCTACTGGGCTTAGGTGGGGGCCACCCCTACAACACCATGCAAACACAATACGATGCAAAATGGTTGTCAAACTTGACGGCAGAAAGGTCCATTTCGATTTTCCAAAGAAAAAAGAGTAACCCTATGTCGCGGATCTATTTAGAATTAAGAACATAAATACACAATGTGATTTATCAGCATATATCCATAAGAAGATCAACTTTCTCCTCTCGATCCAACCTAAGGGAAATCGTATATTTCACTAACATCACAGATTGGTTGTGATGGCACACATCGCAGCGTGAGCCGTAAATTAACAAAAACATGTGCCATCATTCATCATGCAAGAAACGGAAATGTAATAGAAAAGGGAAAAGCGGCTGAGACCTCTCGGAGATGTAGTGTAGGAGGCCGTCCGTGACGAAGGTGTCGGCCCAGAAGGCCTCCATGGTGCCGGCTGCGCGGTCGACGGCGGGGCGCGCCATGGCTTCGCCTTTCGGTCTCGTGAGGTCGCCCTGGTGGCTCATGTCCACGCGGCGCCACAGCGTGGGGTCGGTCGCCGCGACCCGGCGCCACGCGCGGCACACCAGCCCGACCCCTGTTAGAAGGTCGGCCACGTCCAGCTTCACAAACACCGCCGTGAGCGCGTCCAACGGCATCTCCGCCCAGTCGCGGCTCTCGCCCTCGGGCTCCGCCGGCGGCGGCGGCGATGACATGGGGTTAGGGTTTGCGGGACGGGGGAGATGCGGTGGCTAGCGTGGGGGGTTAGGTGGGGAAGTGTCACAGGGTCAGGGACTTCCACACTTTCATTGCTCGCATTCGCACTATACATTGTCTGTCGGGAAAATTCAATATTCGACACTTCTAGAGGTCTGGATCCCCGTGCTGCCCGCTAGTGGTGTGTCTAGCGGACTGGTCTATAGTTCGATACTGTATATACTACTTACGGCATGGTACAAGATCAGTATATAAGTATAGAATCATGGGTCATATTTAGGCCATTGCCTTAGTCTACCATGCCGATACGGCATGTACAGTGGTGTGTCCAGACATGGCACGGCACAACCTACTTAACATGTTTGGTCCATTGGCGCGGTTAGCCTGTTAGATATGTGATTGTTAGGCACGTTTGGCCTGGTCATAGCATGGTGGGCACATCCCATTTGTCTAGCGGACTGGTCTACTGTTCGATACTATATATACGACTTACGGCATGGTACAAGATCAGTATATAAGTATAGAATCTTGAGTCATATTCGGGCCATTGTCTTGGTCTACCGTATACAGTAGTGTGCCTGGGCATGACACGGCATGACCAACCAGACATGTTTGGTCCGTTGGCACAGTTAACCCATTTGGTATACATAGCCTACAAGCACGACTCATTAAATATGAAAATGTGATTGTCAGGCACATTTGGCCTGGTCATGGCATGGTGGGCACATCCTATTTGGCTCATTTAGCACGAGTAACAGTTAATTTTTTAAAATTTATAACCGTTTTGTGGCTGTTTGTGATTTTAAACATGCGAAAAAATTCAAAAAAATCTCAAATTTTTTTATAAATAGGCAGCATACCTCCCCTCATTTATCCACACTTAAACCAGCAATCTCTTCTCCTCATTCTCTTGTGAAAATTTTGAAACACTTTGTGATAATTTGGCAAAATTCGAAATAACTTTGCCACAACCCCAAAAATTTGAAATCCGGCATACAGTCAAGGAAAGAGGTAACAATACTAATTTTCATGTACTAATATTGTTCCTATTTTTCTTTATTGTGATATAAAATAGGTAATAGTTTAATTCTCTATTGCATTTTGCAAATTTTTTATATTTCTCCATGGAAAATTATATTGATTTTCCTACGAGTGAATACGGAATTGATCCAGAAGATCTTGCATCCTTTAGGACGTCTCCGCCTCCACCTCAAATGGCAAGGCCGCCGAGTAGACCGTGATTGTACCATCGTCAGACTCTATTAGTGCATCTGCATCAACAAGCATAAGAGCAAAGATATTCAGACCCAGCACGTCGGATGTGTGGGCAGATTTCGACAAGGTCATGAAGAATCGTCGTCCGAACATCAGGTACGAATTGTTGTTTTGCAAAATAT
The DNA here is from genome assembly GCA_036346575.1 of Dendrocalamus sinicus. NCBI lineage: Eukaryota > Viridiplantae > Streptophyta > Magnoliopsida > Poales > Poaceae > Dendrocalamus > Dendrocalamus sinicus. The sequence goes on from CM070644.1 coordinate 15,051,664, forward strand.
GTCATTATGAATTTTCTGCAACATATAAGACCTACTTCATATCTTCAAGCTTTTCGCGATATAATTTCTTTTCTAAATAATTCTAACCAACGAATTGCAGCATATAAGACCTACTGCATTACGATGGGTGTACATCCATGAAAGTTCACTGTGGACATGCCGGTAAGGTGGAACTCAACTTATCTCATGTTACAAAATCTTTTACCCTATAAGCCCATATTTTTTTATCCACACGCACTATCACAGCCATACCGACAATACAATACTGACTGAGCAACACTGGTATATTGCTGAGAAGTTACTAGCATTTTTGGAAGACTTTTATGACTCCACTATTACTATATCTAGAGTGTACTATCCAATATCTCCTGTAATTGTGCATCATATTCTTGTGATTGTCATTCACTTAAAAAAAATAATGAAAATAGCGTAGTGTTACGAGAGGCTATGTGTGCTATGAAAACCAAATATTTAAAATATTGGAATGAGATCTCGTACTTTCTAGAGGCATATTTTCCAAATAATGAATTACACGACCTCATCGATATGGACAATTTATATTAATTTCTATGGTTAATCCAGGGCATTTAGTCAGGCTCACTTTTCTATTGGCACGGTTTATTACCCCTTGGTATTTCACCAACCAATCAATTTCTAAAATAATATCTAATATTGCATTTAGTACCATCAAGTCTGCTAGGAATACAAAATCTTCTATGGCAATTACCACCCCAGGGCTTACTAATGTGGCCATGATAGGTCCCCTTGGTGAACTAAGTATCACAGGTTTAAATTATAGGTTGGTAGCTTAATTTTTTCAATATACTTCCTTGCTATAAAAGAATGTGAAGCTCCAAAATCTAAGAGAATATGTGCATGTACTGATTTGATAGAGAACGTTCACATCAGAATACCTACAGCTTCCTGGGCTTCTTTAGCGGTGATATGATTTGACACAACCACGATTTGCTATCGAGGCTGCCTTGGTTGCCTGAGGTGTCTAATACCCATTGCCGGGTGCTGAAGCGCAACCATGGGCCGAAGTTGTCCCAGGTTAAACTTCACAGGTTTATTTGTTTATGCAGACAATGGTTAACAAATTGCCCTTTTCCCTTGAATTGAAGTAGTTGAGGTTGGTAGCAAGATTTATTCTAGTAGACTGGCTTGCAGGGCATGGAGTTTGGAATGTACTACCGCTTGGACGTGGTGCTAGAGCTAGAATTTTTTGGAGGTTGAATTGCAGCTGGCCTCTAAATGGGAAGGTTCTTGAAAATCCTTTGAATAAAACTTCCTTGTGGTCTCTGGACAGCTAGCTTGCGTTTGCGGCTATCTTCTATATTCCTTCTTTAATTCTATAAGGTGATGGAAACTAGGAAAGTCTTGGATAATCAACTGCACTTGCAGATCCTCATACATGCCTTCCAAGAAGCGATCGATCTTTTCCTCCTCATCCGCTACATCTCTAAGTGCATAGCAGGCTAGCTGATTAAATTTCGTGAGGTACTCACTGACTGACATGTTTCCTTGCTTTAAAGCATGGAATTCATTCTTCTTCATTTGTATGATTCCTGCGAGTACAAAGTTGGTTAATGCAATCTTGGATAGCCTGATAAGCTTGTTCAGCTAATTCTTCTCCCTCTTCTTCAACATCTTCTTTACCTTCTTCTTCTTCCACTTCGGTCTCCTCTTTGTCAAAGGCTTTTGCAGCCACAGGGCTTCTTTACCTCGGGCGACTAGGTAGTTTTCCTACCAGGCAGTTGTTGTTCCTTTGAGCTAATGGGTGGTGAAAACCACCTTGTCTTCTTTGGCACACTTGGCAAGTCGTAGCTTCTTCTTAATGTCGTGAAGCCAATCTTCAGCTTCAAGTAGCTCATTGGTAGAAGAAAATGCTAAGGGCCGAGTCCTTAGAAAATCGGCTAGTTTGGAGCTACTGTTGTTGGCACTCACTTGCTGACCCATGTAAATAGCTTGCAGAATTTGGATTTATTGTGCCATGACTTGTGCCATAGTGGGATTGACCAGTGGGGGAGGAAGATTAGCTCCTCGTTCACAGCCTCTCCCACATCCTATAGGTGGCGCTTCTTGATTGGCATCTTGGTTAGCATTAGCTTGCATCCTAGTAACTCTCTTTGGGGCCATCTGTGGAGAATAATCTCATTCAGTACTAAAATCTAGATAGGTGAGTAGTTAGCCCTTGAAAACAAGCAAAAACCACTCAAATAAGGCAAACGATAAAACAATGTACAATAGAAGGCCTATTGTGGCCACATGCCATTCATAAATAGCAGTTACATGATAATTATTACATAGCACCTAAGCTATGCTTAGTCATGAAGTTTATAACACAATACCGTATATCACAACATCTACATCTAATAAAAGCACAATACCATATATCTTACAACTCACCACTACTATGAGGGTTAGTGCTTACTATCAAAACACTACCCCTAGTAAGCACTCTACTAGCCTAATCCATCCACTCTTCTATGAAACTAGCTCCGGGGCAAGTGGGACTATCGCCTGGTGAGAGGGAGCAAGAACGACTGTCACTGTACCTGGGTGAGCTAGAGAGGGAATGGGAGCGATTGTGACTACGTCCTCGGCGAGTACCCCCAAGGATGATGACCACTGGAGACTGTGGCACCACGCGCTCTTGCATGTTATAATCCTCAAACAAAAACCCCTAGTCTAGGGCCGGGATGGGGTGGGATCGACAGGGATGATGGTAGGTCCAACAGGTGCTAGAGCATGGATTGCGGCTACCACCGTGGTCCGCTGGAGCTCGGTAAGGACTGTGGCCTTCTTGCTCTCCATTACAGTTAGCGCTTTCTGGCACTTGGCGAGCTACTCACGTAGGGCCTCTACCCGACTGTTGTTAATGATCAAGAGCTGACAAAGGTCAGTGGTCTCGTGCAATGCCTTAGTGTGTGTGGCCCATAGCTCGTGTGAGCTGAACTTGATGAGTCCGCGGTGAATCATCCTCAGCTACTGGGACAAATGTCTCACAGTTGTGTGCTCCCCGCCGGCGGGATGGATGGAAGAAAAATGGATACGATAGAAGGGTAGTCTCATGGATCTCATGCAAGCAAGTAAGGCTAGACAGACGACATCGTGGAGAGCATTGGTGGTAGTACTCCTCCTGTGTAGGCTCTTGAAGGTGTAGCTGGTGCTCGCCATCCTTGGCACATATGAAGACCTCTATGATCCATGACTCCCTGATTCCTTCTAAAGTCTTTTGGCCTTGAAAGATGGGTTGGTGATTGTAGCCCAAGTACTGCATCAGCTTGCACAAGATGTCAACAAAATCGCCTTCATCTTGGCCATGAGCAAATTATTCCTATGAACCATCAGCTGCTGATTTGAACATCTATAGTTTGAAGCAAGTAGTAATACGCTATATTTTGGCAATTCCTTTTCTTAGTTTTGAAAATAAGTCCCATGTCCTTAGTTAAAAACCATTCTAGCTAAAGTTTTACCCTACAGTGATATGCTCTGATACCAGCACTGTCAGACCCAAATTTCACTAATCAAGAATCTTTTATGATTCCACCACCCTATTCCATAGATCAATAGATAGTGCTTACAGATACATTATTGAATCATTTCGTACATCACATAAACTATACCATACATTATCATTACACATCAGAGTTTAAATATCCCACATCGGGTATAGTTACATATAAGGCCCACTAGGCCAAATACTTACATTACAAGGAGCAGAAGCGGAAGCAGTAAATGAAAGGTAAGGCCATAAACTACCACAAGCAAGCGACTGGGGGTAAAATATGTACAACAGATATTATTGAAGCCAAGATAAGATATGGGCACACACCCTCAACCATACCCTGCTTAGCAGGGACTAGTGATACTAAGGGTCGACCTAATTCTCTCTATCTTCTTCACCATCATTTCCAGGTGTATCTTCATAAGCGTAGTGATCTGGCTCCCCTAGTTCTGAGTTAATAGTGAGCAAGTGTGAGCACAATCCACCGTGCTCTACAAGCCAATACACAATATGCAATAGTACATATGTAAGGCTTAATAAGGGTAGGCTCGGGTTTATTTTATTTGCTAATGGCATTGATTGAATTACCATAAATAAAGATTTCTATGACTTAGCATTGTGTTAAACTATGTTATAGTAATAGAGTAAGAGTGTCCAATATTATTAATAGTGAAGGTTCCATCCACCTGTTAAATGGTTCTATCCACCAATACTAGTTTTTACTAGTAGGGTTCTATCTACCATTTATAATCACAAGGCTCTATCCACCCAGGGGAAATCAATACTCAGGATTCTATCCACCCGACAAGTTTTCATTCCACCAACAAAGTTTTTGAAATAGAAACTATCTAGAGTAAATTCCCCTGCGTGCCCATGACCGTAGACACGATTACTTGAACAGTTTACACTATGAAGAGGTTGTACACTTTACCCTAAGAGACAATCATCTCATTATTTTCCACATGAATCCTTATACATGTAGATCGAGCAGACCACCACGAGTCCTTTACAATACCTTACCCCTTCATCATCTTGACCGATGGATTTACTCCTTCCAAAGAAGAACCCATAGTTGTGTGGAAAGTTTTACCCCTAACGATTCGCACAGCGGGACTACGACAATTCCCCAATGACTAGCGTAGCAGGCAAACATCACCCTCCACTCGGTGTCCCATTCAAGCCGGATCATAATCCTCATGCACCAACTCCACTCCCCCACCATACGATATGACTCCAAGGTCTGGTAAATTACTTAGCCAACTCATACCCATTATAGACTTATGGTTGTACTGTTTTACATTGGAAACTCATCACATGATTCAATCCTTAAAGTTATCTGGGCTGTGCTACCAAAAACCACATTCTCGTGCTCCATCCACACTAACTCCTCTTACCATCCGCCTAGATATAAAGCAAGTTTTAGGATTTTGAGAAGCATAATATCAACCATTTCCCTTCAATGGCTGCCCAAAACCAGTATTATGTTTTTAAATTGATGTCAGGGCAATTTAATGTCCCCATGTATCTACACAAGGCTAAGCATAGTGCTTTATATACAATGTTTAACTATTATGGTTACTAGTAAATCTCTAGGGAGACAAGGATTAAGTATTCAACTAATCAAAGGGGTGGGATATAATAATAACACAATGATTAGGCATGTATCTAAAATCTTAAGATGAATATAATTTGCATAATAAATAATAGCAAGCAATCTGATAATTTAAACAGAAATAACTTGCATAAAATGTAGGTTCAACATGATAAAGTATTGACTTGCCCTGCTCACAAGTTATTTGGTCTTGAGGGTTTTGGCTTGCCTCGAACGCTTGCTCTTCTTGAGCTTCGTAAACTATTAAATGATTGCGCATAAATTTGAATAAATACTAAAAAATAGAATTGAATTCAAATGAAAATTTAAATAAACTCTAAAATTCATGATTTCATTTCCATTAGAAAGATCTTGAATTTATATGAATTTAGAAATAAATTTTACTTAATTGGACTTAAGATGAATGAGAACAAACCATTTAAGGTTTGAGTTTTGAATAAATTCCAAAAAATAAAAAGGGAGAGAGAATCCCTCTCACTAACAGGTGGGGCACAAGGCTTTTATTTTGTTTTCTATTTGTTTTCCCATTGAAAAAGGCAACAGTGTATGACAGGTGGGTCCAATGATTTTAATTTCCTTTCGAAATTATTTCTTAATTGGAAAAAATTACTGTGACTAACTAGTGGGGCCATGTATTATTTAGTACAGTGAACCGGACCCACATGTCAGCTGGATTAATGCTTGGCCAAGCATGGCCATTAGATTTAACTAATCATAGTTTAAACTTAATGACACGTTACAATTCCTTCTTTTTCCCACCGAAGAGAGTGGCACTTGTCGCCAGCAAGGGAAGGGACGGCGGCTGGAAGGAATGCTAAAAATGGGATTCGAGCCTCAGCGCACACCTTTGGGCTAAGGGTTCTTTTTTGCTGCGGCTTTTGGCTTTTGGCTGAAATTTTTAAATTTTGACTGTTTACGGTACAGACTACGGAGAGATCGATACTCACTTGCGATTTTGGCAGATACAGATGTTGGGCTTTTAACGTGTACTACGTTTAACTTGTAGACCCCGTCTTGAGAAAATACTCCGTTTAAAAGTTAAGTAGCGAAAACCCGGCCGACTTCCTCACTGCTGAACAGGCACTAAGTCTCACGGCTCAATTCTGCTTGCACAGTGGTCGGTGATGAATCCGAGTGACGGCGGATGGGCGGAGCATGTGTTACAGCAAATGGTGAGGAATTGGGCTAAGCCCTTGAATAGATATCATCTATAGGCTATGAGAAGACTACTTGAGGTCGGTGAGTCCCAAGGAAGTTCGAGGAAGCACGGTGATGTGGACCAGTGGCAGCGTAAGGGGTGGACGATGATTGGAATAGATGATGGGGATCGACAGGGGTGTCCATGGCAACACTCCCGACGGGAAGTTTGTTGGCAAAGCCCAAAGGGAAGCACCATGCTTCGGTAACAGCCAGTCTAATTAGGGAAAAAATGAAGTATTCGTATGTAAGGAAAGGTATTAAACTGGTTTAAGCATTCATATGTACTTGCAAATGAAGTATGATGCTTAAACTGCTTGGCATAATTCATTTGCAAGAACTGGACTTCGTCACAACTCACAACTGCAGCACAAATTACAAGGGCACAGAGAAAATACGATAATCTTGCATGTGCAAACAACCGAGTATCACAGCAAATACAATAGATAATTGGTTACAGCAGCCTATTGAAAAAGGGGTGCAAAGAAAAGGAGATGTCCTATGACAAATACTCCACATTGCACTGCTTATGCCAACCTAGCTTCCAGAATTTCAATACAGGGATACACCAAACCATTTGAGCTCACAACTTTTCACATCTCACAATGAAAAACCAATCCTGATTACATTTTATTCAGATATCAAACTCATCATCATACATGGCAGCATCTGAGCCCACGTCATCAAAATCATCCATATCATCAAAATCAGCATCATCATCAGTGACCACATCCAGCAGATCATCATACATATCGACCTCAAAATCAGAACCAGAGTAAGCTACGCTGCTGATGTAAGCCCGGTACTTGAAATCAGAGATGGAGTCATGAGGAAGCTTAAGATTTCTTAGTCTAGCACACTTCGATTTCAGCGCATCATCCATTTGAATGTTGTAGCACTGGCGTATGTCAAGTGATTCAAGGTGAGGACAATGGTCAAGGATTGCCATCAGTCCATCATTAGTTAGGTTGTTGCCAATCAACTGAAGGTCTTGGAGCTCAGGCATATTCGTAGCAATCCCCAATGCTTCTGTGTCATCATCCATGCCCTCATAGACTGCAAACTCACTTTGAAGAATAGTCCAGCGCTCGTTCAGCCTAAAGGATTTGAGTTGTGGGCAAGCTTTGCCAACAGACTCACACACGCTGCCATACAATGAGCAGAATGTAATATCCAGCTCCTCGAGCTGAGGAAAGCCCTTAATTGCCTCTGCCAACCCTTCATTAGAGGCATTATCGCACAAGCTGAGTTGAAGGCTCTTCAATGAGAAGGCTCTGTATGGAAAGATGTTAAATCTGCGTAAGTGTCTTGTTTTTAGCCAATCCAAACAGTTACGCTATGCCAAATCCAAACACGCTTTCTAAGCTCATAATAAGAAATATCACTTGAACAATACAAATGGTTGAAAATAACCATGTCAAAATAAAATATTTTGTACTGTTACATTGACCATAATTGGGGGAAAATCTATAAATGTAGTTGCATGCATACAGTTTTAAAAATACACACTACATATCACATCTTATCAAACCATAGGAACAAGAACAATGAACCATGCCTCTACTAGAAATAAGCATCATCTCAGCATAACTAACAATTGAATGTTGCTGAAGCTAGTAACCAGTGTAATCAAACTTGATACCGGGTCCAGCCAGAAAATTCAAATAATACGCGTAGGTTCAGTTTGTTTAACTTGAAGCAAACAGTTAACGTACAACAAAAAAGGATCAACACACAACCAAAAGTATCAATTCTGACTTGGAACTTCATTTACTAAACATAACGGATGATTACAGGAATATGAACAGCAGACAGGTTTTACTTTAGAGAGGAAAATTAACAGTAGGTAATACCATAATACAAATTAGTTACTGAGCAATTACATGTTTGTCTTTTCACTGCATAATTGTTAACTGATTTTAGTAATTGGTGATACAGGCTAAAACCAGAGGGCATGATGTAACGCATTTAGACAAGCCATACATTTGAAGTCAGTCTCTTGTTACGAACAGTCTTTAAACATTATGTAAATTGTAGATAACTTTCTGAAATGGGCAGGCGCACTCTCAACATTCTTCCTTAAACACATACAGTTAGTTTGGAAAGAATCTGATGGATTCTGAAGAAACTAGATAACAATGTAAAAGTTCCGGAGGTTGCCAAGTTTCTAGATACTCTGACTATAGCGGAGAAATAAGGAACAAGAGAGAGGTGATGATGCATGAAACAGAAATAGTTACCGGAAGATCAACATAAAAGTCTACAATATGAACTACAGAGAAATTCACCAGCTACCAAAGTCAGGGTGCCTGAAGTGCCAATTCATAATGCATCAATCAAAAAGCAGTATATGTCAGTGGTGTGGTCAAACTGCCTACCTTTCGGAGAACACCAACAGGGTTACAGGAAACAGCAAAAGGAGTCAATCAATTACACTACAGCCAACACAGTTCTACATCTTACTCAATTTTAAGTGTTCCTTTTACACTCCAGTTAAGACGAAAGGAAGGATGTAAACCAATTCCTATATTCTATGCAAAAGAAAGCACATAAATACCCCCATTCTGACTAGCCTTAGAAACCCTGCTCTTGGCTGATATTACGAGAATAGGGGTGAAAAGTGGAAACGAATTATCTGGTTACCTTATTCGATAGGATGCGAATATGGTATAGATTTTTCCGTCCGATTATCAATTTCCATCCTATTTGAATTCACATAAAAAAAATATAGATACGAATATGGTATGGATTTTTACCATCTAAAATGTTATTTTATCCGGACTATCCGTACCCGTATTTATATTCGACGAAACAATATGCATGTTTTATTACAATACGACTAATTAGTTGGACAAGTTTTTTTAATAGAACGTGAATTCATGTTTCGTTAGATGAAGTAAATGAATTAAAATGATTAAGCGTGATTATACGAGGATAAAATGTCATTAATGTCTTTATACTACCTAAGTTATGAGGATATCTGGATCCGACCGAATTGAGTAGATATTCGATTCAATTCGTATCAGACATTTGTCCGGTCCGTATTCGTATCCGGCGTTTGTTCGATTCGTATTCAAATCCGAGAAAAAAATATAGATACGAATATGGTTTGAGCACTATCGATCCGGTTTCACCCCTAAGGAGGAACATGTCAATTCCCTCCCAGATAACAAACCTCAACTACAGACAACTATGTGCAGGCTGTGTTATTAGAAAGTTCTAAGGGATCAAGTGTGGTGCCATTGACAGTGATTGTCTATGATTTCAAAATTCGTAAGGACTTGCATGCAGTTGCCTCACAATCTGCCCAAATCTACGAGCTAGACAATCTAGCTAGGTCCATGGAGTCAGACAAAGATGCAGGACTAGAGATCCAAGCAACATGTTCCAAGCATTTTACCTTTAAGAATTTATTTTATTCCATCTAACCTTATTTGGTCACTAAGATTGGTTTGTTTTGTTGGTGCTAAAACAGGAATATCAGGAAAAGAACATTAACCTCAGTAGTTTTTTTTTTCTTTTGGAAGTGAAAGGATTTTTAGATATCTCAAAATGATCTTGGGTCGATTCACCCACACTCAGATGTCATTTGATCCTAAGATAACTAATCCCTAATCTTTTATAAGAATAAATAATTACCACTTCTACAAATTGAGGAAGGTTCAGTACAACAAGCTCATATCTATCAGTGAATTCCTCTAGCCCTCCACTTGTTAAAATAACTCCAATTTCATCACAAATCAATGGTTCGCATGCAATGTGCAATAAATTAAATATGAGGTTCAAACAGAGAAACATGACTGGAAATTCCATGCAAACACAATACGATGCAAAATGGTTGTCAAACTTGACGGCAGAACGGTCCATTTCCATTTACCAAAGAAAAAAGAGTAACCCTATGTCGCGGATCTATTTAAAATTAAGAACATAAATACGCAATGTGATTTATCAGCATATATCCATAAGAAGATCAACTTTCTCCTCTCGATCCAACCTAAGGGAAATCGTATATTTCACTAACATCACAGATTGGTTGTAATGGCACACATCGCAGCGTGAGCCGTAAATTAACGAAAGCATGTGCCATCATTCATCATGCAAGAAACGGAAATGTAATAGAAAAGGGAAAAGCAGCTGGGACCTCTCGGAGATGTAGCGTAGGAGGCCGTCCGTGACGAAGGTGTCGGCCCAGAAGGCCTCCATGGTGCCGGCTGCGCGGTCGACGGCGGCGCGCGCCATGGCTTCGGCCTCCTCGGTCTCCAGGAGGTCGCCCTGGTGGCTCATGTCCACGCGGCGCCACAGCGTGGGGTCGGTCGCCGCGAGCCGGCGCCACGCGCGGCACACCAGCCCGGCCCCTGTCAGAAGGTCTGCCACGTCCAGCTTCGCGAACACCGCCGCGAGCGCGTCCGACGGCATCTCCGCCCAGTCGCAGCTCTCGCCCTCGGCCTTCGGCGGAGATGACATGGGGACCATGGGGTTAGGGTTTGCGGGACGGGGGAGAGGCGGTGGCTAGCGTGGCGCGGGGGTACGTGTGGAAGTGTCACTGTCACAGGGTCAGGGACTTCCACGCTTAGAGCAAGTATTATAAGAGGTGTAAGTGTTGTATCTTTGAGGTGGAGAGAGAGAGAGAGGTGGTGTGTAAGCTTACACCACCAAGCACAAGAACCAAGAAACTTTGTGAGAGGAAGGGGGTAGATCATCTGACCTTGGTGGTGTAACTATTATATGAGTAGACTGATAAGTGGGATGTAAGTATCCATACAGTCAGCTGAAGGCTGTATTATAAGACTTGCTCTTCGCACTATACACTGTCTGGCCACCTTGTCCAGTTGTCCTTTACCGAGTGGGAAAATTCAATATTCGACACTTCTGGAGGTCTGATCCCCGTGCTGCCCGCTAGTGGTGTGTCTAGCGGACTGGTCTACAGTTCGATACTGTATAGAATCATGGATCGTATTTAGGCCATTACCTTGGTCTATCGTGCCGACACAGCACGACACGTACAGTGGTGTGTCTAGGCATGATCTACCAGACATGTTTGGTCCGTTGATATGGTTAGCCCGTTTGGTATGTATAGCCTGTAGGCACGGTTCATTAAATACAAAAATGTGACTGTTAGGCATATTTGGCCGGGCCATGGTACGGTGGGTACATCCCATTTGGCTCGTTTAGCACGAGTAATAATTAATTTTTAAAATTTATAACCGTTTTGTGACCTTTTGCGATTTTAAAAATACGACAATATTCAAAAGAATCTCAAATTTTTCTATAAATAGGCAGCATACCTCCCCTCATTTATGTTAAACCAGCAATCTCTTCTCCTCATTCTCTTGTGAAAATTTTGAAACACTTTGTGATAATTTGGCAAAATTCGAAATAATTTTGCTAAAAACCCAAAATTTTGAAATCCGGCATGCAGTCAAGGAAAGAGGTAACAATACTAATTTTCATGTACTAGTATTGTTCTTATTTTTCTTTATTGTGATATAAAATAGGTAATAGTTTAATTCTCTATTGCGTTTTGCAGATTTTTCGCATTTCTCCATGGAAAATTATATTGATTTTCCTACAAATGAATACAGAATTGATCGAGAAGATCTTGCATCCTCTAGGACGTCTCCGCCTCCACCTCAAATGGCAAGGCCGCCGAGCAGACCGTGATTGTACCATCGCTAGACTCTATTAGTGCATCTGCATCAACAAGCATAAGAGCAAAGAGATTCAGACCCAGCACGTCGAACGTGTGGGCAAATTTCAACAAGGTCATGAAGAATTGCCATCCGAATATTAGGTAAGAATTGCTGTTTTGCAAAATATATCATCATGAATTTTCTACAACATATAAGACCTACTGCATATCTTCAAGCTTTTCACGATATAATTTCTTTTGTAAATACTTCTAACCAACGAATTGCAGCATATAAGACCTACTGCATTGCGATGGGTGTACATCCATGAAAGTTCACTGTGGACATGCCGGTAAGGTGGAACTCAACTTATCTCATGTTACAAAATCTTTTACCTTATAAGCCCATATTTTTTATCCGCACGCACTATCACAGCCATATCGGCAATACACTACTGACTGAGCAACACTGGTATATTGCTGAGAAGTTACTAGCATTTTTGGAAGACTTTTATGACTCAACTATTGCTATATCCAAAGTGTACTATCCAATATCTCCTGTAATTGTGCATCATATTCTTGCGATTGTCATTCACTTAAAAAATAATGAAAATAACGTAGTGTTATGAGAGGCTATGTGTGCTATGAAAACCAAATATTTAAAATATTGGAATGAGATCTCGTACTTTCTAGAGGCATATCCTCCAAATAATGAATTACACAACCCCATCGATATGGACGGTTTATATTAATTTTTATGGTTAATCCAGGGCATTTGGTCAGGCTCACTTTTCTATTGGCACAGTTTATTGCCCCTTGGTATTTCACCAACCAATCAATTCCTAAAATAATATCCAATATTGAATTTAGTACCATCAAGTCTACTAGGAATACAAAATTTTCTATGGCAATTACCACCCCAAGGCTTACTAATGTGGCCATGATAGGTCCCCTTGGTGAACTAAGTATCATAGGTTTAATTATAGGTTGGTAGCTTAATTTTTTTCAATATACTTCTTTGCTATAAAAGAATGTGAAGCTCCATAATCAAAGAGAATATGTGCAGGTACTGATTTGATAGAGAATGTTCACATCAGAAGACCTACAGCTTCCTAGGCTTCTTTAGCGGTGATATGATTAACACAACCATGATTTGCTATCAAGGCTACCTTGGTTGCCTGAGGGGTCTAATACTCCTTGCCGGGTGCTGAAGCTTCACCATGGGCTGGAGTTGTCCCAGGTTAAACTTCACATGTGTTATTTGTTTATGCAGACAATGGTTAGCGAAGTGCCCTTTTCCCTTGAATTGAAGTAGTTGAGGTTGGTAGCAAGATTTATTCTAGTAGACTTAGCTTGCAGGGCATGGAGTTTGGAATGTACTACTGCTTGGACGTGGTGCTAGAGCAAGAATTTTTTGGAGGCTGAATTGCAGATGGCCTCTAAATGGGAGGGTTCTTGAAAATCCTTTGAATAAAACTTCCTTATGGTCTCTGGACAGCTAGCTTGCGTTTGCGGCCAGCTTCTATATTCCTTCTTTAATTCTTAAGAATGAGGGTTTTGTTGATAAGGTGATGGAAACTAGGAAAGTCTTAGAGAATAAACTGCACTCGCAGATCCTCATACATGCCTTCTGGTATCAGTGCCGGTTAGCTCTTCCTCATAGATCTTAACCGGTCTCTAGAGCCATGGCGACAGATAAGTACTCGACCAAGCCCCCGATCTTCGATGGGATCGACTATCCCTTCTGAAAGAGTCGGATGGAGACCTACATACAAGCTCAGGGCTACGCCATCTGGCGGAAGGTCAAGGTCCGGTATGCTATTCCTGCCGATGAGAACATCAATACCGGAAACATGGCTGATGTTGAGGCGAATGCTAAGGTAAGGAACATCATAATTCAGGATCTGAGCAGAAGCAAGTTCGATCGCATCTCTCATCTGACGGCGGCCTTCGACATCGGGGTGACCCTCGATGCATACCATGAGGGCACCACCCAGATCAAGACGGTTCGACAGGACCAGTTCAAGCGAGATTACAACAAGTTTGAAATGCTCGCTGGTGAGTCCCTCGATAAGTACTTTACGCGTTTCCATGAGATTTTGAGCAAACTCCGAGCAGTCGGTCTCACATACCTTGACTCGGACAATGCTCGACAGATGCTCGCAGCTCTGGATTTGCGTGTTTGGAAGATGAAAGTGACTACCATCAAGGACACCACCGATCTTTCGACCTTGACTCTTGACACGTTGTACTCACGCCTCAAGACTCACGAGATTAACATAGTCTCTCGTAGGTCGAAGTCGCAGTCGATGGCCTTGTCACCGATCCCAGTCTGGTTTATGGACCTCCTTCCGAGTCAATTTGTGGATTCTCTTTAGCTGCTCTCTATGACGTAACTGATGATCAATTAGAGCAGCTACCAGAGGATCAGTTAGCCCTTCTAGCCAGAAAGTTTTTCCACGCGTACAAGAGGGTAAGGGATCGGAAAAGGAGTGGTCCGATAATTTGCTTCGAGTGTGGTGGCCCCAACCACATTCGGGCAAATTGCCCCAAGCTGGGGAAGGGAAACGGCGACTACGGCGGTGTGAGCAAGAAGGACTACATCGACAAGAACCGCAACAAGAAGCCCCCAGCTTATGCTCAAGGCAAGAAGAAGTTCCGCGACTTTGGCAAAGCCAAGCAGCTCTTCCACCGCGTCCTCACCGCCTTCGATGACCTCGACCTCAGCGAGGTGGAGGCGTGGAGCGACGACGATGGGAAGGACGATCAAGAACCCAAGATGGCGATGACTTCTCCGGCATGTGCTTCATGGCCCTTGAGGGCGAGATCAGCGACAGCAAGCTCTATTCCGACTCCGATGAGGTATACCCCTCCTATGACCAGCTTAATAATGCTTTTCTTAAGCTAGGAAAATTCCATGCTAGGTCTAGAGCTAGGTGTAGCGAGTTGGAGAAGGAAGTAAATAGATTGTCATGGGAGCTTACTTCACTTATATCTGCTCCCTCCCGTGACGAATGTGATACATGCTCTGTCTTGCTTGATGACATGGAGAAATTAAGGACCTCTCATGATAGTCTATCTTCTGAGCTTGACATGCTTAAGGTGGAGAATGTTAGTCTTTTGGCTGAACTAGAGATGCGTAGGATTGTTACTCCTTCATCTACTGTCGTTGAGACTACATCTTGCACCTCATGTGAGGATAAGGACAATGTGTTTAGAGGCCTTTATACTATGCTCATTGATCTGCCAGAATCTTGTGAAAATTGCAATAACTTGAAATTGAACAAAAAAAGGGCAGATCATAAAATTGCCGAATTGCATGCTTCCCTGTTAGAGCCTATTGTTTCTTGCACCAACTGTCCCAAATTAACTGCTGAACTTGAATCTGTCTCAAAACAGTTTCAAGACATGGTTGATCATAACAAGAAAATGGCTCAATATGCTTCTAAGGATCCTGTTAGCTCACCATGTAATAATTGTGAAAAACTAAAATCTGAGTTGATTACTTTGGATGAAAAATATGTGAAGCTAACTAAGAACCTTCTAGTAAAGCCACCAACTGATTGTGATGTGATTGCTGGTGTAGGGGAGAAGCCCAAAGGAGTAGAGATGCTTAGGCACGATGACCAAACAGCTAGAGGTAGGATTGTCCCTCCTAGTCCTTGTGAAGACCTCAATGTTGAGGCGGCTGTGCGTGCACATGCCATTCCCTCTTCTGCTATTGATTCTTCCTCTTCTCATGCTGCTGTCTCTTCTTCCCCTGCTCTTCTTGCACCTCTCTCTTTCGGGAGTGTCAGTATCTTATGAACACTCTCGAGAGTTTTGTAGGAGGCAAGAAGAAGCTCTTATTCTAGACCAGTCCAAATTTGCAAATTCAATCAAGGTCTAGGATATGATTTTCTTGAGGATGTTAGGAAGCATTCACCTGCCGTGCTCAGACCCATAGCCGCAGGTGTGATCGAGGTCAAGCCCAGAACTGATAAAGTTCAATTCAAGTCAGCGGACTTTGTCCAAGGGATTTCTGACAGCAAGGTGATTCCACCTGTTGCTTCGGCCTCTCAGAAGGTGAAGCCTCATCGTGCTACTTCTACCTCTCAGAAGGTGAAGTATCATTACACCTTCTGTCAGAAGGATGGACACTTGGTCGAGCGATGCTTCAGGCGCGCCAAGATCGCGCGTAGAGACCGTGTTAAGGATCTTAGGAGTATTTAGGGTCAGCCCCAGACCTTGAGTGCACCTAACACCAACACGAGGTCTAGGGTTGAACACTCTGAGGGTTTTAGGCAGTATCGAGGACTTGGCTTTTCCGGTGTTTCTGATTTTCGTCCTCGATTTGCCTCTGCTCGTGATATCCGCCGTCCTGAGGGTAGATCTCGTTTCCCCCATCGAGATAGCTACCCACGGCGTGATCAGCAAGTTGCTGGTGTCTTGACTCGCTCCTCCGTAGCAGTCAACCCAACAACAACTTCAGGTCTGCACACAAACCTTCTGGCTTGTTGAGTGATAGAGAGCGTAGGGTAGCTAGAGGTCAGTCGTGTGTGGCTACTTCTTCTACTCGACGTGTTACTCGGTATTGGGTGCCAAAATCACTCTTGATTTACCCCAGTACTGAGACTTTACTCTCTCGTTGACTCAGGTTCGCTGGGCAAGGAAGGGAGAGGTTTGGCTCGTTGACTCCGGGTGTTCTCGACACATGACCGGAGACTCTTGTTGGTTCTCTTCCCTAGCCCGTGCTACAGGTGATGAGACAATCACCTTCAGAGACGCTTCGTCTGGGCGCGTCATCGCGCAAAGGTACAATGCGCGTTAATGAGTCTTTTATTTTGAAAGATGTTGCCTTGGTTAGTAAGCTGCAGTATAATTTGCTTTCTGTTTCTCAGCTTACCGATGACGGTTTGAGGTGAGCTTTAAGAAAAACGCTTGCAAAATTCTTGATTCTTCAGATAGTCTGGTTTGCGGGATTTCTCGTTATGGGAGGATCTTTTGTGCTGATTTTTTAGAGTCTTCTGGTGATTCTCTTAGGTGTTTATTTGCTTCTGAGTCCCGTGACTTTACTTTCTGGCATAGGAGACTTGGTCATATTGGATTTGACCATTTGACCCGAGTTAGCAGCTATGATCTCATTCGTGGTCTGCCTAAAGTCAAAATGGTAAAAGATCTTGTTTGCGCTCCATGCTGGCACGGCAAGATGGTTGTCGCTTCTCACCCTCCGGTCACAGTGACTATGACCGATGCACCAGGACAGCTACTCCGTATGGACACAGTTGGACCAGCCCGAGTGCAGTCAACAGGAGGGAAGTGGTATGTTCTTGTCGTGGTCGATGACTTCTCGAGGTTCTCTTGGGTGTTTTTCTTAGCCTCGAAGGATGAGACGTTTACACATTTTCGAGGTCTTTTCAGTAGGCTTTCTGTTGAGCTCCCGGGTGCCTTATGAGCGATCCGCAGTGACAATGGCACGGAGTTCAAGAATTCCTACTTTGAGAGGTTCTGCGATGAGACAGGTCTAGAGCACCAGTTCTCTTCTCCGCACATCCCACAGCAGAATGGCGTCGTGGAGAGGAAGAATCGTAACTTGGTCGAGAAGGCCAGGACGATGCTTGATGAGTACTCTACACCGTAGAAGTTTTGGGCTGAGGCTATAGCGACCGCATGCTATGTTTCGAATAGAGTTTTTCTTCGGGCACACTTGCATCGCACTTCCTATGAGCTGAGATATGGGCGAAAGCCCAGTGTCTCTCATTTTCGTGTGTTTGGTTGCAAGTGTTTCATTTTGAAGTCCGGGAACCTAGACACGTTCGAGTCACGATCTTGTGATGGTATCTTTCTTGGTTACTTGACTTCTTCGCGGGCGTATAGGGCCTAGAACAGCGAATCTAGTAAGTTGGTAGAGACCTGTGAGGTGACCTTCGACGAGGCCAGTCTGGGGACTAGGCCCGATATCTCAGGTTCTTTAGAGCAGTCCGAGCCCATCTTTGTGGACGATGAGGAGGATGGAGATGAGGGTTGTCTACCCGATCCGGTTCCTCATCCTCCCCTTGAGGTGACTTCCTCCACTGCACCTCCAGGTGATCAGCCTATGCCTTCTGCTTCCTCTGGAGCTAGTGGCTCTGTTCCTACCTCTTCAACTCGTGAGGTAGAGGCCACTTCTTCTTCTCATCCAGGACCTCCCCGACATATCCAGAAAGACCATCCTTCCGAGCAGATGATTGGAGACCTCTTTGAGCGAGTTACACGCTCAAAGTCTGGCATGTCACATTTTTACCTCCATTCTGCCTTTGTTGCCTCATTGAGCCCAAGGACGTTTGTCATGCTCTTTCTGATGAGTCTTGAGTCAATGCCATGCATGAGAAGTTAAAAAATTTCGAGAGAGGTCACAATATCATTGGGACTAAGTGGGTGTTCAAGAACAAGCAGAGTGAGGATGGGGTAGTCATTCGAAACAAGGCTAGACTGGTAGCTCAGGGCTTCTCCTAGGTTGAGGGTCTTGATTTTGAGGAGACTTTTGCCCCTGTAGCTAGACTTGAGGTCATTAGAATCCTGCTTACTTTTACAGCTTCTAAGGGTTTCAAGCTTACCAGATGGATGTTAAGAGTGCCTTCCTCAATAGGTTTATTGAGGAAGAAGTTTATGTGAGACAGCCTCCAGGTTTCGAGAACTCCAAATACCCAACCATGTCTACAAGCTTTCCAAAGCATTGTATGGACTTAAGCAAGCCCCTAGAGCTTAGTATGAGAGGCTTAAGTCCTATTTGTTGAGCCATGGTTTTGAGATGGGTAAGGTAGATAAGACCTTGCTCATTCGTAGGCATGGCACTAATCTTTTGTTCGTCCAGATTTTTGTGGATGACATCATCTTTGGCGGCTCTTCTCAAGCTCTTGTTTCACAGTTCTCGGATGTCATGAGCACCGAGTTTGAGATGAGCATGATGGGTGAGTTAACCTTCTTTCTCGCTTCTGGATCAAGCAGACTCGGGAGGGTACCTTCTTGCATCAAGGCAAGTACACTCGAGACCTCCTGAGACGCTTTGATATGAGTGATGGTAAGCCGGTGTCCACTCCTATGGCTTCATCAGCTTCACTCGACCCAGATGAGGATGGCGAGCCAGTTGATCAGAAGGAGTGTCGCAACATGATTGGCTCCCTCTTGTACCTCACTGCCTCGAGACCGGACATACACTTCTCTGTGTGTCTTTACGCTCGGTTTCAGGCTTCTCCTCGCGCATCTCACTGCCAGGCAGTGAAGCGCATCCTTTGGTACCTTCGAGCTACTATTGACTATGGTATCTGGTACTCTTTCTCGTCCTGTCTTTCCTTGAGAGCCTACTCGAGCGCAGACTTTGCTGGCTGTAGGATAGATAGGAAGAGCACTTCTGGCACCTGTCAATTCATTGACACTTCTCTTGTTTCTTGGTCTTCTAGGAAGCAGTTCGGTATTGCTCAGTCCACCGCAGAGGCCGAGTACGTTGCTGCCGCCAGTTGCTACAGCCAGGTACTTTGGATGGTCTCGACCCTGCAGGACTTTGGGTTAGTTATAGACAGTGTTCCACTCTTTTGTGATAACACGTCTGCTATTAACATTACCAAGAACCTAGTACAACATTATCAGACCAAGTACATTGAAATTAGATATCACTTCCTCCGAGACCATGTGGAGAAGGGTGACATAGTGCTCCAGTTTGTTGAGAGTGACCACCAGTTGGCTGATATCTTTACCAAGCCTTTGGATAGCTCTAGGTTTTCAGCCTTGCGGGGAGAGTTTGGGGTGGTTTATCCTTATGGACTGTTGTGAGGGGGAGTTTTGTGTTTCACGCTTTATCTTGTTTATTATGCTCTTACTCTTTTCTGTTGCATTGCATAAGGGTTAGTCCTTCTAGCATAAGAGTGTTTCTCTTGTCTAGTTGTTTAGACTTCTTCCTCTCATCTTGTAATTCTAGGATGCTGCTTATTAGTTGTTTCACTTCTCACTAGGTTGAGCTCACTCACTTCTTATAGGTTCTAACAAGGGTTGGGTCACCCTCGGGTAGACAGGGTACGTGTTTGCTCCTTAGTGTATTAGATGATCAGTTAATAGTTCTAGAGTCATATGGGGTAGATGAGAGTCAGTCTAAACCATAGTATCCTCTATATCTTATCTATGCTTTAAGGACTGCCTTTTCTGATTTTCTTGCCAGCTTCTCATTTTATTGCTTTGGTTCAGGGGGAGTTCATTGGGAGCTTCTAGATCTTAATATTGTCATAACTCAACTTGAACTAAAGTTGCATCACATGTTGAGGGGGAGCTGGATTTTCTTACATGTCATTCTGCATTGTAATATAACTACATGGAGCCTTGTTGTTATCCTTTATGACATGTTTACAATACATTACATCTTGCCATGATATGTGCTTACTTGCTAGATTTATCATGACTTTATATGTGTAGTCTAGTCCTTGCGATGATAGGTTGATTAAAATGCTCAACTTGAATTAAATCATGTCATGTTAATTCTTGACACTAGTCTGTCTTTAGTTATCCTTTTATGATTCATGCCATGTCAAATAGGCTGAGTTGAGTCTTGAATCTTTGTTGAGCTTTAGATTGAGCTATACTAGTTTCTTGATGAAGCATGAGTTAGTACAACCTTTTAAGAAAGCAAAAAGATCTCTTTTGTGCGAAAGAACTGATCTCACCAATTCTTTCTCAAGAGAAGGCTTGCCATTGCACTAGGCATGAACTCAGGGGGAGTTTTGGTTGACCAAGATCATTTCCTTAAGCTTCTCGCTTGGAGTGGTCGCATAAGGCTTGAGATCTAACACATGACTAAAAAGTTTGGTTGGAAACGACCATGAACTTTAAAGAAAAATCATATCAAGTATGCTAAATTTGCTTCATTACACAAAAAGACCAAGTACTTGAACAATTGATTCATTTTTGAACTTGTAGCACTCTAATTTGACTCAATACTAGCTTCTTGGTTCCACTTAGACTATTGACATGGCCTGCATCATCTTTGGATACCTTTAGCTAGACTAATATCATGGTTGACTTGACATGCTAAGAAATTCGACTAAATTTTCAGATTATAACTTATTTGGCTTAGCTTGTCTATACATGTATTGTCATGATCTTGGTAGCATTCTTATATGTTATGACTTGGTGTAATACTCCAATGATCATTTTGGATAATCTTCATGGCTCTAAATGCTTAGATTGAATAAAAGTCAGCCATTCCATTCATTCTCATTATTGTTTCTCTTCCTTGCATCTTGATGATTTTATTGCCAAAAGGGGGATAATAGCGGAGAAAAAAGCCATTTGGGAACCTTCTGGAGCTTTGGAGAACAATTTGCTCTTTTTGTTGTTGCTCTAGTGTTTCTTTTGTCGACATGGTCATAAGTTTCTTTGATTTCTTTTGGACCATGTTTGACTCTCTTTCATTTTCAAACTCAACTTTGTGTTTTTTCTGGGTTTATCAATATACTTATCAAGGGGGACATTGATAGACCATGTGGAAGTGACCCCGTATGTGTGATGAGTAATTGACATCTGTTTTAGGAAAGTCGAGTTTGGTTTGTGTGGTTTGAACCATGTCATTGCACGGTGCAATTGGTTTCGGTCGGACTTGGTCAAACTTGGTCGAAGTGCTTAGGATGTCTATTCTCTTGATTCGACAGGCTTTGGCTTTTTCATGCTTAAGATTTCTCGTAATGCTATTGTTGATTACATTATGTCGAGCGGTGCTATGTGATGTGTTTCTTGTCTGTGATGGCTCCAGGACGTCGAGGCGGAGTCGTGGCGAGGCACGGATGACCGGACTAGGCGCAGGTGGTGCCGAGGTCAAAGCGGTCAAGGTGTGCCGAAGACGGCGTGGACTCGAGGTGGTTGCGAGGCTTGGATGGTAAGGAATGAGGAAGCTTCCCGGAAGGTGCAGGAGGGGCGTTTTGGTGAATATGCAAAGCTGCACTAAAGGAAGTGGGTTTTGGATAAAGCATTGGAGTTATTGGAAGCTTAATGGGCAAAGCATGTTGCAAACCCATTAGTAGGAGACTATAAATGGAGGAGTGTCTCCTGCATGTGGTATGGCTTGGGAGAGGAGTAAGAGTTGTTTTGGCTTTGTGCTTTCTCTTTTGCTTTCTGTTGAGAGTGGTTGGAGAGAGCAGGAGCTCGTTGTTCTTTGTCTCCCTGTGTGTGTTTGAGAGATGTGAGGAGTTCTTGAGTTCTTATTGTGAGAAGATGGTTGTAATCCCTGTATAATCATTCATCCCTCTTCCTCAATATCAATGGAAAAAGGATTGTGATTGGATTTCTCCATTTCTTGCTCTCTGTGATGAATTCCATTTTCAGCTTCTCTCCCTGTTCTTCACTACTGGGATTGATCTTTTGGTGATTTAGTGATTTGCTTGTTTGATTCTTCATAGCTCTGAGATGGGAAGTAACTCTAGATCTCTTGGGCATTCCATTTTCAAGACCAATTGGAAGAATCATTGCTTTCCCTTTTCTCCCTGAGCTTCGTCAAAATTTCTCTGTTCTTGTTTTTCTAGGGTTTGGGTACAGAGGAACTTGTCTTCTCTTGAATCCCCTTTATGAGATGGCTCAAGATTCATGTTTTCAGTCTACTTGTTGTTGCTAAACTGATTTCAAAGTCTCTTGAGCAAAGGATCCAAGAATCATGAGTAATTTGGGTTTTAGCTCATACTTTGCAAAAGTTTCTGATTTTTGTCAAAAATTTTGATTCATCTCTCTCAGGTTGAAATCTTTGGTTTCTAGAGAACCCAATGGTATTTAGTTTATATTCTTGACCTTTTGGCTAGTGGAGAACAGAAGAAAATCACAAAAACTCTTGGTTGCAAAAGATTTCGGTATTTTCAGTTTGGACTCGGCCTGTTCGCTGCTCTATTTCAGCTTAACCAGTCAGACCGGTCTTCCATTGGTGGTCCGACCGCCAGACAAAGCGATCGACCGGCCCCAGCGGCTTCGGCCGGCGGTGTTAAGCGATCGCCGGCCAAATGCTGTGGTCGACCGCCCAACCACTCTGATCGAGACCGCCGTTGTTTTTGCTCTTGTCTTTTAATTTGGTTTTGCTCCTTGATTCCTTTATTTGCCTTGCTTATCTCTTCTGTGTGTTCAAGGTTCCAGAGAGTATGAATAGTCTTCTTCATAGCTTTTCATAGCTACCGGAGAGGAGATTCATTTGTGGATACTTTGGGGATTAATTTTTTAAATTAGCAACATTCACCCCCCCTCTGTTGCTGATTTTGATCCAACACCTTCCAAGAAGCGATCGATCGTTTCCTCCTCATCTGCTACATCTCTAGTGCATAACGGGCTAGCTGATTAAATTTTGTGAGGTACTCACTAACTGACATGTTTCCTTGCTTTAAAGCATGGAATTCATTCTTCTTCATTTGTATGATTCCTGTTAGTACAAGTTGGTTCTGAATGCAATCTTGGATAACCTGATAAGCTTTTTCAGTAACCTGATAAGCTTGTTCAGGCAATTCTTCTCCCTCTTCTTCTACATCTTCTTCAGCTTCTTCTTCCACTTCGGTCTCCTTTTTGCCAAAGACTTTTGCGGCCACAGGGCTTTCTTTACCTCAGGCGGCTAGGTAGTTTTCCTACCAGGCAGTTGTTGTTCCTTTGAGCTAATGGTTGGTGAAAACCACCTTGTCTTCTTCGGCACACTGGCAAGTCATAGCTTCTTCTCAATGTCGTGAAGCCAATCTTCAGCTTCAAGTAGCTCATTGGTAGAAGAAAATGCTAAGGGTCAAGTCCTTAGGAAATCGGTTAGCTTGGAGCTACTGTTGCTGGCACTCACTTGCTGACCCGTGTAAATAGCTTGTAGAATTTGGGTTTGTTGTGCCATGACTTGTGCCATAGTGGGATTGACCAGTGGGGGAGGAAGATTAGCTCCTCGTTCATAGCCTCTCCCACATCCTACAAGTGGCGCTTTTTGATTGGCATCTTGGTTAGTGTTAGCTTGTGCCCTGGTAACTCTCTTTGGGGCCATCTTTGGAGAATAATCTCATTCAGTACTAAAATCTAGATAGGTGAGTAGTTAGCCCTTGAAAACAAGCAAAAACCACTCAAATAAGGCAAACGATAAAACAATGTACAATAGAAGGCCTATTGTGGCCACATGCCATTCATAAATAGCAGTTACATGATAATTATTACATAGCACCTAAGCTATGCTTAGTCATGAAGTTTATAACTCAATACCGTATATCACAACATCTACATCTAATAAAAGCACAATACCATATATCTTACAACTCACCACTACTATGAGGGTTAGTGCTTACTATCAAAACACTACCCCTAGTAAGCACTCTACTAGCCTAATCCATCCACTCTTCTATGAAACTAGCTCCGGGGCAAGTGGGACTATCGCCTAGTGAGAGGGAGCAAGAACGATTGTCACTGTACCTGGGTGAGCTAGAGAGGGAATGGGAGCGATTGTGACTACGTCCTCGGCGAGTACCCAGTACCCCCAAGGATGATGACCACGGGCAGACTGGGGCACCACACGCTCTTGCATGTGGTAATCCTCAAACAAAAACCCCTAGTCTAGGGCCGGGATGGGGTGGGATCGACAGGGATGATGGTAGGTCCAGCAGGTGCTAGAGCATGGATTGCGGCTACCACCGTGGTCCGCTGGAGCTCGGTAAGGACTGTGGCCTTCTTTCTCTCCATTATAGTGAGCGCTTTCTGGCACTTGGTGAGCTACTCACGTAGGGCCTCTACCTGACTGTTGTTAATGATCAGGAGCTAACGAAGGTCGGTGGTCTCGTGCAATGCCTCAGTGTGTGTGGCCCATAGCTCGTGTGAGCTGAACTTGATGAGTCCGCGGTGAATCATCCTCAGCTACTGGGACAAATGTCTCACAGTGGTGTACTCCCCGCCAGCGGGATGGATAGAAGAAAAATGGAGACGATAGAAGGGTAGCCTCATGGATCTCACGCAAGCAAGCAAAGGCTAGACGGGCGACATCCTGGAGAGCATTGGTGGTAGTACTCCTCCTATGTAGGCTCTTGAAGGTGCGGGGCTGGTGCTTGCCATCCCTGGCATGTATGAAGACTTCTATGATCCATGACTCCCCGATTCCTTCTAAAGTCTTTTGGCCTTGAAAGATGGGTTGGTGATTGTAGCCCAAGTACTGCATCAACTTGCACAAGATGTCAACAAAAATGGCCTTCATCTTGGCTGTGAGCAAATTATTCCTATGAATCATCAGTTGCTGATTTGAACATCTATAGTTTGAAGCAAGCAGTAATACGCTATATTTTGGTAATTCCTTTTCTTAGTTTTGAAAATAAGTCCCATGTCCTTAGTTAACAACCATTCTAGCTAAAGTTTCACCCTACAGTCATATGCTCTGATACCAGCACTGTCAAACCCAGATTTCACTAATCTAGAATCTTTTATGATTCCACCGCAATATTCCCTAAATCAATAGATAGTGGTTACAGATACATTATTGAATCATTTCATACATCGCATAAACTATACCATACATTATTATTACACATCAGAGTTTAAATATCCCACGTCGGGTATAGTTACATATAAGGCCCACCAGGCCAATTGCTTACATTACAAGGAGCAGAAGCGGAAGCAATAAATGAAAGGTAAGGCCATAAACTACCACAAGCAAGCGACTAGGGGTAAAATATGTACAATAGATATTATTGAAGCCAAGATAAGATATGGGTACACACCCTCAACCATACCCTGCTTAGCAGGGACTAGTGATACTAAGGGTCAACCTAATTCCCTCTATCTTCTTCACCATCATTTTCAGGTGTATCATCATAAGCGTAGTGATCTGGCTCCCCTAGTTTGGCTATATGAAGAAGGGGGAGGAGAGCTAGGGTTGGTAAGAAAATAGCAAAGAATTTTAGGCTTAGGCTAGTTCCTCCTCTTCTTCATGGTATAAGAATGGGGCTTGTGGGGGGCCCTTTGTAACCAGCAAGTTGTAATAAATCATTCCTCTTCATGCTACTCATAAGTTATTGCAATCTATGTGCTCTTATCTCTATTTGCTTGTGTTCTTGATCTTGCTTGTGGTGATTTGGTTCTTTTCCTGCTCCTCGTGATTTTGTTGTGATCTATGATATGTAAGAGACATTAGTAGATCATTGGGGTCAATCTTTGTCATTTAGATCACTCATATAGTAGGAATCAAAATCTTGCCCTGTTCTTGTATTTTTTGACCAAGATTTGTGATTATGTGGTTGTGATCTTTCTAGCTCAAATCTGTGCATAGATCGTGACCATTCTAGCCCAAAGCTATAAGAGATGATCTAGAAGTTTTGATGACTTAGATCCTTATGAATAAGAAATAATTTGAATTTTAGAGTTTAGTGTATTCTTGTGACCTAAACTGATATTTCTTTAATTGGATGAAATCAAATCTAAAACCTTGTATTTCTTAATTTGATTTGGTTCCTAACATCGTTACAAAAAAACCATACCAATTTTAATAGCATTTGGAGAAAGTTTGATCAAGAACCATAAATTTGGGTTTTTGTCTTGAAGGATTTGTGTCTGGAAATAGGAAAATACTAATAAAAATATTAAAAGAAACTCAAGCTAAGGAGAGAGGTGTCCTACGTCCGGGCAAAATTTGAAGAATATAGTCAATCTAGAGACTGAGAAAGGAAGATGGCAAATTAGAAGATAAATAGTAATATTATAGGAATGGCTATCATCATCATATGTCTTTTCTTGTTCTACCTGTGTAGGCTTGGTTTGAGTATCCAATTTTGGTAATTTTGTTGATTGATGTCTTATCTTCTGGCTCCATTCAGAAATATACACCGTTTTAGACAGTACACAAGCAAACTTATCTAACTTTGACCATTAATGTATAAAAGGCTATTTAGATTGGTAAGCCGACAATAATACTATTAGATTTCTTGTGAAAAATATTTTCATGACGTATTTTATTTTATTTACTTACATATTCATATAACAAGTGACGGCCAAAAGTGACGTACGTGAAGTTGCATTGGATGTGCAGCTTAGCAACTAAGTTGGCACCAGTTGCCCAACTGGACGGTGCCGGTGGTGAGCATAGATTCAGGCAAGGCCGCAAGTCATATAACAGTCATAAATAATGCGTAATCCAATAATACCAGAAAAGAATGTAGAAACTTTATTATATACTGCAAGTAGGTGATATAAGGTGCGCAAGAGAATGGTCCGTTCCTATCACGGCATCTAAACTCCCTGATTTAATTGAAGATCCTAATGGTCACGCTTCATGTGTTCAACGGAAAACAGACCCATGTAACTGAGGATATCATCACAATTCTATACGCAAATACCAGACACATACCACACGTCCGTTGCAACAGACACTCGCATAATCTGGATGAGGTACTACTTCTCGGGTCATTAGGCCGACCACAATTAGATACAGATCAGGTTGAAGCTCACCTTCAATATGTAATAGGCTACATACGATTTACAAAAGAAAACAACGCCGCCAGTGAAATCCTGAAAGACATAAACATCTGCACCGCAAGAAGAACCTCCAGATGATCACTGTGATTTTCTTGAATTCGTCGTCATGGAAATCGTAATCACCGATCATAAAGCCATACTTCGTCACACTGACACCAAGAGGGGCGTCCAAGTCATCATCGTCACTGTCCTCATCACTGCCTCCATGGATGGGGCACTGAGGATGCGCGGCGGCAAGTGGAAGTTAGAAGGAATCTAACGAGGGCGCCTCGATAAATGTCTCGTACTCATAGTCCTTGGTTAAGTCCTTTGGTAACCTCACGTCCTTCAGCCTTGCACTATCGGAATCCGGAGCAACAACTTCTAAATCCTCTGTGTAAATCACACTAATCTAAGATCAGCTAGTGCACATAGTAGAACAAAGATATATATATCAAGCACAAATGACCGACTATATTAAATAAAAGAGTACGGCCTTATGGCCAAGTCTTACATCAATGCTCATTGACAACAATAATAAGACAAATAACTATGGAAACAAACTGATAAGAAGCAAAGCACAAGCCTGCCCACAGGCAAACGACAATAAAACGCGGCCTACTTGTCCAGGTCTTCACCGTGGTCGAAGTCGTCTTCCTCTGTGTGGAGATAGCAATGTGAGTACAAACTTGTACTCCGCAAATCACACGGAGAAATGCAACATAATGATAAAGGCATCAATGGAAGGCTTTTAGGGTTAGTTTGCATAAAACAGCATTTAATGAAATACAGTAGATAGATTGAAATTGCTAGATTTAATATAGTAAGTAAAACAATACTTGTAATGGAAAATAATACCGTCAGTGCAGGCTCCGACTAAACACCAACCTATCCACGGGCATCCCACCCGGACCATCCTTTCCAAAAAGGTCTCGTATGAATTCCATCCATCCACACGCTTTCACTACGTAACTTTGATGGATTCCATCCACCCACCAGGTTTCAATCTCTCATGGATTCCATCCATCCGCAAGGTTTTCAGTCTCTCGTGGATTCCATTTATCCACAAGGTTTTCAAAACCATTTTGAAAAACAAAGTCTAATCTATGAAAAACTTTTACTCAACATACCCATGACATGGGCACGGCTATCCAGGATAGATTATACACTCTGCAGAGGCTATACAGCTTTACCCACAAGACATGATCATCCCGGTGTGCGGCGAGGAGATCATGACAAGGCCTTTACAATCCAAAGCCTTCAACCTAGCCAAGCAACTCTAAGGTTTCACCTAAGTAAGGAATCCACCAGACCGGGACCCCCACTTGAACCGAGTGAGACTTCACATGGCACTGACCATACTCACTTCAAACTATGAGACTTCACATGGCACTGACTACGCTCACTTCAACCTACAACTTAGCCCAGGTTGAGACTCTGCAAATTATTCAGCCAGGGCTGTCCCATACCAGTCTTGTTGTAGTATGATAGGGCTTTGCAACAGTAGCTCACAGACCGATCCTTAATTGACTTAGACCTACCACTTACCCCTGTGCCCGACAATCAACCATATGTCTCCGAACAACAGGGCATGCTTGCACCCACTACCTAACCATTAGCCTAAGTCTAAACCAGGTTTTATATTTTATTTCAAAATATTTCATAAACCTTCTTAATTCACCGAAGTCAAGAATACATTCAGGAAACTTATCATTTCATGTGAAAAGCTCGTCGTTTTATGTAAAAGGTATCCCAACCCATAATTATTCCTAATCAAGACTAAGCATTTACTAACCACCAAGTCTCTAGTCATACTAGTGTACCAACTAGAGTTTTAATCTAGGGTGATAAGGTCTTGCAAAGTCAAAGGAGGTATTAACGAACGGGTATTAATTAAATTTAAAGCTGAATTGAAATACATTGAATAATAAGCATGCAGAATAGTTTAAAACAACATAAATTTTATTTTGAAATTTGGTATCAACATGATCAAGGAGTGTGACTTGCCTTGCTCTTCAATTGGGTGCAAATCTTCATCGAGGAATTCTCCTGAATCGTCGAAGTCTACACGTGAAAATAACCCACCAAATTCAAATAAATTCAAAACAAATTCAAATATTTGAATTGAGGGCAGAAATAGATGGAGTGGAATTTTTGGTGAATTTATAAATTTGAATGGGCTCAATCGGAGTTAGGATGAAGAAGATCAGGCTCTCGAAAGTTTGAAATCTGGGAAAAAGGGTAAAAGGAATTTTCTGAAATTGTTTTTCTAAAGGAAAATGGGAATTATGACATCTGCAAGTATTTTCTTTTCGGCCGAATTATTTTCCAATTGGAAAATCAGATTAATGGCATCATGCTGGCGTCAGCCATGAGGTAGGTCGACTGACAAGTGGGTCCTGGGTCTATGGACCGGGCCCATGGACCAAATGGAGCGCTGAGGTGGCACGGGTGGTGGGGTGGCGCTGACAGGGCAAAGGGGAGCCGAGATGGCGCACATGCGGCGCATGGTGGCGGCCACATCGGCAGCTACCTCACCGTCAGCGTTGACGTGGCATGGCGCCGGCGGGGAGGAGCTCGGGCCACAGGCTTGCCGGCGATCAACGGCACGGCGGCGGCCAGCGAGGGTCAGAACGGGGAGAGGAGGTCGAGGGGAACTCGGGGGTACCTGGTGCGAGGCCCGATAGGCTCGGGAGGCGGCCGGCGACGAGGAGGAGCAACGGCGGCGCTCGGGTGGTGGCAGAGACGGCGCTCCGGCGGCAACGGAGCTCGGCCAACGAGTGGCCGAGGTGCGCACGGGCGCGGTGAAGCTCTTGGAGGCGGTGGCGGGGCCTGGGGAGGTCCGAGGCAGCGGCGATTCCTCGCCGAAGGACCTACGGTGGCCAAGGCGGGGATGTGAGCGGCGAGGGGGCTCCGGGAGCTCGGAAGAGGGGAGAGGAGGAGTGGGGGAGGCGGTGCAGAGAAGAACGGTGCCGAAGGGGGGTTTTATAGGGGACGGAGGGCTAACGGTCGGGAACGACCTCACCGGAGAGGGCGGAGGTGGGCGGCGATTGCGGGGGAAGGCGTGGGGAGGTGGGCGATGGGCGCGAGGAGAGGGGAAAGGTGGGCGCGGAGTTGGCGGGAGTGGGGGCGTGGCCGGGAGAGAGGGGAGAGGCCGGGAAGGGCGGGAGGGGGTGGCGCAACGGCTCGACAGCGGCGCGAGAGGAAGGAGGAGGCGCGGAGGAAGACGAAGCCGACAAGTGGGTCCGGGGCGCAGAGAGAGGGAGGCGCAGGCGGCGGGGATGATGCCGCGTGGCGAGAGAGGGGATCGGGCGGCTGAGAGAAAGGGGGAAGCGGACGGGCAGATGGGCCGGGGCGTGCGGGGCAGCCAATCTGGGCCGACCACGTGTCGGCCCAAGGAGTGAGGGAGGCGGGATCCAGGCAGTGACGTGGGCGGATCCTAGCCGTCCACGCGTCGGCCGGATGATGGGGCGGGGTTTTGAATTTTTATTTTTGATTTTAGATTTTCAGAAAACCCGAGAAAATTCAATAAATCTCAGAAAAATATGAAACAACTTCCAAAAAATTCCAGAAAAATTCACAGAAGTTCCTGGTAATATTTTGGACTTAGATAAAATATTTCCAACATAATGTTGTATCTTATTTTTATACTTAAAATACTTTTAATTTCAAAATAGATTTTAAAATCCAGAAAAACTCAGAAAAACAAATAAGAGCAAATAAATCCAAATAATTAATTTGACATAGGATTTTTATAGAAAACCAAAATATCATTTTATTTAATAATATTTTTAGGTTTTACTTAAAATACTTTTCAAATCCATCCTTTTCAAAAACAGAAATATAGGGGAAAAACCAAAATTTACATTTAGGCACCATAACACATGTTTTTATTTTAAACCAAATTAATTTAATTTAATAATATTTTTCTCCAAAAAATTGAAATTAAACAGCTGGGCTATTACATGCACACTTCACTTGCAGTTCTGCATCCATTTCAATGTTGAAGCACTGACGCAAGTCAAGGGAAAGGTTAAGGCAGTTATCAAGGATGGCAGCAAGTGCACTGTTGCAGAGCTGATTGGCAAAGAGCTGAAGGTGACGTAGCTCAGGCATGCTGCAGGCTATACCAAGGGCTTGGTAGATATCTTTAAACTCATCGAACTGAATGTCAAGCCACTGATGGTTCAGCCGCAGACGCTTCAGGTGTGGAAATGCTCGACCAACCGCCTTCATATCGAAGATGTAGTAGGTGGTGAGCACAAGTTCTTCGAGATTGGGGTTTCACTTGCCGACAGCAACCAAGCCTCACTACTACAGAAAGCCTAATAGCCTAATAGTAAACATCAAATCACAGATGGTTTTGTGAAACCGTCTGTGATTTACATTATTACAGACAGTTTTAATTTGGAGGCCGTATGTGGTATTTGTGGCGGGAAAAAGGAGTATCACAGACGGTTCTTACCGCTGAACCGTCTGTGATACTAGAATATCACAGACGGTTTTATAATAAAAACCGTCTGTGATATGTTTCCCACCTTGCAATCCCTCAAAATTTCATATTTTCCCGCTTAAGTCCGAGTATGGTTCAGTTTTGAGACACCTTCAGTAAACCGGGCATAACTTTTGTATACGGTGTCCGTTTTCGACGTTCTCGTACTCGTTGGAAAGCTAACGATGAGCCCGATCCAAAAAACGACCCGCTTGCGCCAGTCGCCCTCCAAGACCCCAAAAATCGGCCATCTTTGGACCTAAACCTGCGTCGCAAGTTTTTGGTTTCTGTTTTTTCCCTTTTTCTTGGTTTTATTTTCGGAATTTGGATTTTTCTTCAACTGCAAAGTTGTAGATCTCGTCGAAACCTTTCAAATGAGTATATATAAACTATATAAACCTTTGCTATTTTATCTTTTCAGACTAGTTGTTTATATTGCATCGGTATATAAAATTTGTGCTCCAATTCACAGACGGTTCTATATATAGAACCGTCTGTGATAATCTGACCGCTGGGCCCGTTGATCCTCAGCCTCACGAATCGTAGCTCCGTCTTTCTGTTCCCGCGCCAAAAATTTCGAATTCCCGCTTCTCCCTCCCTCTCCCTCCCCTATAAATATAACCAAAATCCAGCCTCTTTGCTGGTCTCCTCTTCCTTGCTGTCCTCCTCCTTGCTGTCCTCTTCCTTGTTGTTCTCCTCCTCCTTGTTGTCCTTCTCCTTGCTGTCCTCTTCCTTGTTGTTCTCCTCCTCCTTGCTGTCCTCCTCCTTGCAGACGACGCAGAAGCATCTAGCTCGTGCCAACCGAGCAGACGCTTAATCAACGCCGACGATGGTGGTCATCAAAAACATTCAGCTCATGCATTGCATCAGGGGCGAGAAGGCATAGAGGATCTTTGCTTGTTGTGTAACCTACTCGTTATTCTTGTTGTGTAACCTGCTCGTTGTTCTTGTTGTATAACTTGCTCGTTGTTCTTGTTGTGTAACTTGCTCGTTGTTCTTGTTGTGTAACCTGGTCGTTGTTTTGAGATATTGTAATGGTATACTCTAATCTTAATAAAAATTGATGTTTTATGTTTGTGAAATGAATTGAGACGTGAATTGGATGTATACATGTACATGTTGATCTGCTTGTTTCAGAGGGCATGGCTAGCATTTCCTGAGGCTAGCCAATAAACAGAAATAGGTTTAGGAATAGAAGGGAATATCACAGACGGTTTTTAACTAAAAACCGTCTGTGATATTTATAAATCACAGACGGTTTTAGTTAAAAACCGTCTGTGATATTTACATATCACAGACGGTTTTTAACTAAAAATCGTCTGTGATAACTATATATCACAGACGGTTTTTAACTAAAAATCGTCTATGATATTTGCATCACAGACGGTTCGAAAACCGTCTGTGATGACCTCGTATTATCACTGACCCATAAATTCAGACGGTTCACAAAACCGTCTGTGATGACGTTTTTGAACCGTCTGTGATAACCTTTTTTGTAGTAGTGTGGCCTCTGTGCGAGACTTCCATGCAGGTAAGTAGCCGAAGGCTTTTCAAGCTGTTAGTTCTGCACATTTTAATACTTCAGTTAGACAAAACATCATTAATCAAGAACCTGATAGCAAGCAACCATGCACACTCAGAACGTACACTATGAAGGAAAATAAATTGATGGGGTCAGAGACACTCATTTTATGCAGGCGTGGAATATAATTCCAAAGCAAAACGATCACTTGTCAAGCAAGGAAATAGAAACATTAAATAATGCTATATTGCTTAATGAACTCATCAACTTCGAGTATATTATTAGTTCAACAACATGTCATGTCCCTGTGTAGATTATAAGATGGATGATGTCCTACATATGAGCTACACAATTAGCCAGGTTACCTCCAATCAAGACTAGTAAAGTCAGTGTTGAAAAAAAACTCTGTATCACATCTGAAACAAAACCCACAAGTTATGACAGAATACAAGTTCCAGACTTATTCATGTATAGGATACAAGATGGCTAGTCTCATCTTATGCATATGCTTCCCCAGATATATGTACTGCAGTACTAACAAGCAAAACATTATGGATGTGCTGTCCATCTAACCGATGCAAGTACATAAACCCACGTTGCATGTTAAACTTCCCTTCGGCCTTACAATCTATAACAGCCTAGTGGAGTCTTATCATGGCACAGCAGGAGAAATAAGTTCCGTTGATAACCTTTGATGCACTGAAAGTTCGAAACATTATCATGACTAGTGAGAAATGCATAAAAGACCACTTTTTTAGACAATAGCATAAAACAACAATAAAAAACAATTTTTATTTCGAAAATGGCACCAACTTCATTCACTTATTGTAAAAAGCAAACACTGCTCCAAAAAAATTCAGCCATAATCTATAACAATTTATACACAAAACGAACTGGTGATATCAAAGCACCTTCTTTGAGGGAATTCTTAAATCAGGGAAAAGATAAATTCCTAGAAATTATCTCATTAACTGAAAGAAAAAGAAATATCTCAAATGTTCACAAGGTGGGCCACATATAATTATACTTCATCAATCGGAGTCCAACTAAAATAAGTAATCACTATACAATTTCATTTAAAATCCTATATCAGGATAGATTAAATGTATAAAATGGGAAAAAATATTGTTCTGTACAATTTCATTTAAAATCCTATATCAGGATAGATTAAATGTATAACATGGAAAAAATATTGTTCTGTCCAATTTCATTTAAAATCCTATATCAGGATAGATTAAATGTATAACATGGAAAAAAATATATTAGTCTGTTCAGTGGTACACAATTATAATGGCTAGATCAATCTGGAGCTCCAGATTACACATAATATGCATCATAGGTGTAGTGCCTTTTGTCCTCTATTAGGCGTTAGACATGGAATCATAGTACTGACTGGCAGAAAGATAATGGGGGTCAGTCTTGATACTCTCCACGTCTGCACTTTGTTCTCACCAAGTAGGCAAGTACGGAGCCTACCATGAGATGCGGCGGTTGCGTCAAACGAGATTGCAAGCATCTATACATCTCAACAAATGTTAATATCATATTTAACTCTGATCTGACCCTGTAATCAATTTTTTAATAATAATTTTGCTGCGTATGTTCTTATCTAGCCTTGTTGATGTACTACATGAAGAGACAATGATGTTACGATCAAAAGACTTGTTTTCTTCTCTGTGATCCTTTTTTCAGTTTAAGGATTGTGTACGTTCTTTATTAGTCCTTTCCATCTTTACAGGTTCTATTCGATGGCAGTATGCATGGAAACCATTCTATGGCAGAATTTAAATTTAGTGGTAGCTTTTACATGAGACTAGAACATGCAATTGCACAATTACTGTAAGTCTAGGCATACCAATAACAGAGTCCAGACATTTTCATCAGACGAAAAACACAGTTACTAGAAGTCTAGGGGTACCAGTCACATACTCTTAACACTCTCATCTTGCCTAGAAACACAAGCAATTACCGCGAGTCTACGAGTACCAACCACTGACTCATGCACATTCTCATCTTACCAAGAACACATCTCGAAGCTTACTTTATTGCCTTCTCTCCTCGGCAACACTGCTCAAAGCAAAACAACCATTGTTTCAATCAAGCAATGGACAAATGTAACAAACCTTCCCAACATGTATACTGACATGACACTCAACTTTGGCAAGATAAGGATGAATTTTACATATGCAAATAAAAATACCATTTTTCATTACAAATGTGTGCAAATAAACAAATTTCATATTATATACATGATCTGATATGGAGATTTGGAACATTGGGGTAAAAAATGCCAGCCAGGGCATGCATGCATTCTGTTTTCTTATGCCTTCAGAGAATGATTAAAGCACATCTAAGTTAAAGTTACGTTGATCTAATCATCTAAGACCACTAGTATAGAGTGCATCGAGTTTTATTTAATTTTTGTTTGATGAAGTACAATGCAGTGCTTAATTCTGGCATTTAAATATTTCATAGAGAGGCATATAATATGCAATATAATTCTGGCATACTTAAAAAATAAAAGGTTATCTGGTGGTATTTATAAAAAAAATTATCGAACAACAAATACATATTTCTTAGGAAAAGAAAAGCTTGGTACCCACTTAAGCCAAACAAAAAGAGAGAACAAGGACTTTTAGACTTACCATCTAACGCTTCGCATAAAGCGGTATCTTTTTGATGCATTCTGTTTTTTTTTTACTATTACCATCAATTGGTAGCCAATTTAAAAAAATTCTTTACAACAACAACAAAACCTTTTATCCCAAACAAGTTGGAGTAGACTAGAAATGAGTCATTCTCAAGATCAAAGAGATGAGATCCTTGAAATAAAAATCTACCATGCTAAAACCCTAAGCCATGCATCCTGCTATCTGAGCCGAGAGCTTAAAACACTGCCTTAACTTTCTTATAGTTCCGGTATGTGGATCGCTAACTTCCATGCGCTCCTATCCAAAGCTAATTATTTAAATACATTCCAATCTCTCAAGTCTCTTTTAACTGGTTCCTCCCATGTCAGTCTTCGTCGACCTCTGTTTCTTCTTACGTTTTCAGTACGCCTTAAAATTCCACTACGTACCGGTGCCTCGGGATGCCTTTGTTGGAAATGTCCAAACCATCTTAAGCGATATTGGATAACCTTCTCTTCAATTGGTGCTACCCCCACCTTATCACGTATATCATTAAAGCGGATGCATTCCGCCTTGTGTGACTACAGATCCATCGTAGCATCCTTATCTCCGCTATACTCATTTTCTGTATATATTTATCTTTTAGTCGTCCAACATTCTGCTCCAGATAGCATCGCGGGTCTAATCGTCGTCCTATAGAACTTACCCTTTAACTTTTGAGGAACTTTTTTGTCACACATGACACTAGATGCTTAGTGCCATTTCACCCACCCCACTCTTATCCAATGGCTCACGTCTACATCAATCTCACCGTCCCATTGTAACATCGATCTCAAATAACGAAACGTGTCCTTCTTAGGCACCACTTGTCCGTCCAATCTAACATCTCCATTATCTACCCTAGTACCACTGAAATCACACCTCATATACTCAGTTTTAATCCTAATAAGTCTAAAATCCTTCAATTCCAAGGTCTTCCTCCACAACTCAAGTTTCCTATCAACTCCTATCCTACTCTCATCAACCAGCACCACATTATCAGCGAAAAGCATACATCAAGAGATATCTCCTTATATGTCCCGTGTGACCTCGAGAATTATATGAAGCATCAATTCAAACCAGAGAAAAGCTTGGTTTCTTAATACGAAAGACACAAATTGAAGATGAAGAATGCCCGAGATAACAGTAGGAAAAACCAAAAAGAATAGAAAATGAGAGCATTTTCCTATTTTTATTTTAGTAAAGCTAAACCGTGCAATTGTGCAGGCGATTTAGCTAGTTATAGAAATAGATTCATACGAGAAAGTAACTTAGAAAGTTTGTGAAATTAACTAGTAAGTAGTAAGCTTTCATTAACCATTAACAGACATAAAATGCAAACAAGGATACAAACAACTAGAAGACTAATCCTACGTTGGGTCAAAAGTGATGGAAGCTCTTAGAGTCCTACGGATGTGTACAAATAAACACTATCCAGCTACAGATTGTAATCACCCAACTAGTATCATTAAACCAAGACCAAACCAGCACAACCCTGTACATCAAAAGCGATGGAGAGACTATCTCCATATAACGTGTATCACCTAAGTCACCGCAAAAACACTAGAATTCAAACAAAGGAGACCCAACATATGCAAACCCTAACCTGCGATGTTCCTTATTCTTTTTAAATCATCACACTGTAGTATACCAACAAAATATGGACAACTAATCCCGCTAATCCTTACAAGACCACGATCAGAGCACATGTGTAACACCCCAAACCCCAAAATTTTCCACTCCGCCGGCACAAGTCATGGAACAACAGCGACTAATCTCTCCCAAACCCCAAACCCGAGGACGAAGCAAAAAGGACCACAACCTCTTGCGATGTAGAAGAGGAGCGCGTCGCTGGCGAAGTGCTCGAGGATGCTGTCGGCGCGCGCCATGGCCTCCATGTCGACGGTGGGGTCGAAGCAGTCGGACTCGGAGAGGTCCACGCGGCGACAGAGCTGGGGCTCGCCGGTGGCGAGGCGGAGCCAGTTGCGGCACACGACGTCGGCGCCCATGAGCACCTCCGCCACGCCGAGCCGCTCGAAAATCGTCAGAAGCGCGGCCCTCGGGAACTCGGCCCAGTCCGGCGACGGCCCGATAAAACCCATCACGAATTCACACGTAAAGAAAACCCGGCTAAAAAACTCACCGGAGAAGAATAACTAGAACAACTTACCTAGAAAAAAAGAGACTAAAGAAAATAACAAATTCACCGGAGAAGAATAAACTAGAAGACTAGAACAATTTATCTAGGAAAAAAGAGACTAAAAAAATAACTTTTGAAAATCAACGGATCCCACTCACTCTACACCGGCGAGAACGCTAAAGAGAGAAGGATCGGCAGCAGATCGACTCGGTCGACTTGATTAGGTTGGCATAGCATCCAGTTGTTGTCATACACACTCCGTATGTGCAAGGATTTCATTTGTCAACAAACCTAGCTTATCGGGCTAGGCCTGATTGCTCGCCCCATCTTTACACAAATACATTTCCACTCTTCGCACGAAGTGATTCGAACTGACGAATTACAGTTCAAAAACATATATCGATTCATGATAATGAAGCATGTAGTATGTTTTTCCTTCAAACGACTGACGATCAGCAAGAGATCTAGATGACGATTATAATCACACAGGTCGTACAGTATATTCTTATTCACAACTTACACCCTCTTTATTTATACCAAGACCAGGCATGAGGTCATATCCATTCTATATATTCCTTGTTTTCCTCCCGACCGAACAAACGCAACAGGCCGTTTAGCTACAGTACAGTGGAGCGTTGGCAGGCTTGTAAAGGAATGTCTTGACGGTGTGGGAGTTCCCTGACGGTTTGTTGTATGTGAACTTGACCCCAGAGTGTGCGTCACCCCTCTTAATGCAGTGCTGGTGGAAGCTGTTGATGGGCCTTGCTAAGCATGACTCCCACCGGTCACTCTGTGGCATCGTCTCTGCAACGGTGTAGATGCCCTTGGAGTTTGTGAAGGCCTGGTAGTTGATAACCTCACCAGATTTCGTGATGCAGAGGACAGCAACCTCGGCACCTATATGAGACACAAAAGACATAAATGAGGAAGGGGAGCATAAGAAAGATTATCTTATCGCAAATTCAATTGCACACAACACATTGTACAGTCCAAAACTACAAAAACAAAATGAACAAAAATGGAAAAGTACTGAAATATAGTACATCTGTACGTGTGCGCTTGTGCAGTGCAATCGTATGGTAAGGGTTGAAAATACCAAAAGCAGTCTGGTTATGGCCTGTGGCTTCTATAGTACTGGTTTTTTGCCTGGTTAATAGTGGAAACTGGACATTTTCAGCCAGTTGGCTTGTTCCAAAGCGTACTGAAAATTTTTAACTCAACCTACTAAGTTGGATTATACATGACCAGGATTCCATCCGCTTTCCAGCAACAGCCACCCATGGTCATGTCACTCCATAAGAGATATTCTTTAAAAAAAAGAAAGGAAAAAGAGTGAAAGGCATAAGCCCAAGCTTTTACTGAAAACTGGAACTACTGTTATGGAGCATGAAGGAACTTGAAACCCAGCTTTCATTTAAAACAGAAATGCATAAGCCCCTCCAGCCCTACAAAGTCGAACTCCATTTGCTTCCATGCTTTTTGTGAGTGCTTTGCTAGTAGGCAAAACTGATCCTCCTAAATTCCAGTAGTTAGTAGAGTGAAAGTTTTGGAATATCTTTTGGAAGGCTAAATTTGAAGCAATCATTCACCCCAATCTAATTGCCACATCAGGTCCAACATTCACCCCCCCTGTTGCCGATATCAGTCCTACACAACGGAAGTAATCCCAACTTCTCCCAGCACCGGCAGTAACTGTCTACTACCTGACTTCCATAAGACAATCAAAATCCTGCTGATACCTGCCAATAGCCACCTGGATTATACTACCTTTATGGGCCTAATCCAGAACACTTCTCCACTGCTAACTTCATAACGATAATCGGAGGATCTCCTGTTGGATCACACAACCACTTAATAGGTTTGGACCGCAGCACCGTTTGGGCTTTCATTGCAAGCAGATCTACTGCTTAGATGATCTACCGAGCAGGCATACAGGCTACAGGGGGTATTATTAATTGCAACTTAACTAGGCAACTTTTCGTGTTAGTCAACTTAACTAGGCAACTTTTCGTGTTAGTTCAACTTTTTTACCAACAAGGGAAATAATCAAATAGATAATAGATCACCAGTGGTCTCCAGATTTTAAATGGAAAAATTAATATTCAAAATTAAAATTTAAAGATTTTCGAAAATATGTTTTGGTCAGGGAAACCAGTAAATAGTGCCAATGAGGCCTACTATGGGGGTTTTGAACCATGCACAATTGCACATACTACTACAGTCAACAGAAGCTACAGAGTTGAGATGAAAACAATCCACTACAGAATCAACAAAGGCGTCTCAAGATGTGCAGCAACAACAACAATAATAACAAAACATTTTATCCCAAACAAGTTAATGTAGACTAGGAATGAAACATACTCAAAGTCAAAGAAACAAGAGCGTTATAATAAAACCTACAAGACTAAAACCATAAGCACTACATCCTACCATCTGAATCGAAGCCTAAAATACCACCCCTAAATCTTCTTCTTATATCATAGTTCCAGTCCGTGAATTGCTAACTTCCATACGCTTCTATCCAAATCCAATTCTTTGGATACATTCTAATCTCTCAAGTCACTTTAACTGTTTCATCCCACGTTAATCTTAATCATCTGCCTCTTATGTTTTTGGTACATCTTAAAATTCCACTATGTACCGGTGCCTCACAAGGCCTCCGTTTCGAGATGTCCAAACCATCTCAAACGATGTTGAACAAGTTTCTCTTTAATTGATGCTACCTTCACCCTATCACATATATCATCATTCCATATTCGATCCCATCTTATGTAACCACAGATCCACTGCAACATCACTATCTCTGCTGCACATCTTCTGCGCATGTTATCTTTTAGTCACCCAGCAATCCGCTCTATATAGCATTGTAAGTCTGATCACCGTCCTATAGAACTTACCTTTTAACTTTTGAGAGAATTTTTTATCACACAAGACACCTGATACTTGGCACCATTTCACTCACCCCGCTCTTATCCTGTGGCTCACATTTTCATCAATCTCGTTGTCCCACTGCAGCATCGATCCCAAATATCGAAAAGTATCCTTTCTAGGCACCACATGTCCATTCAGACTAACATCTCTATCATCTGCTCTGGCACCACTGAAATCACATTTCATATACTCAGCTTTAGTTCTATTAAGTCTAAATCCCTTCGATTCTAAAATCTTCCTCCACAACTCTAGTTTCCTATCGACACATATGCTACTCTCATTAACTAACACTACATCATTAGGGAAAAGCATACACCGAGAGATATCTTCTTGTCTGTCCCGTGTGGCCTTGTCCATCACTAAGGCAAAAATGTATGGGTTCAGCGCTGACTTTTGGTGTAGTTCTATCTTAATAGAAAAGTCATTAGTATTGCTACCACATGCTCTGACAATGGTCACAAGTCACAACATGTTCATACATATACTTGATTAGCGTAACACATTTTGTTGGGATTTTTTTCCTTTGGAGCGCCACCACATGACCTTTTTTGACATTTTGTCATAAGCTTTTTTCAAGTCGATAACCATGTTAAGATCCTTCTTTTACTCCCTATACCTTTTCATCAACTGTCGTATCAAGAAAATAGCCTCTATCCTAAGATGTGCATGTTGAACTTTTTTGGTTCATATACTTTTGTTTTCACGCATTCTCTGGTTCATCACTCAATAGGACCAGAACGAGCAGATCTTTCTAGATTTCTTACTAATTTATGAATTTTCTGTTTGAAACGTGAAGAATCAAGGTTGTCTTTAGTATGTTGTGAACATATTACACAGATAGTGCATCTGGATGGATCCTTCTTGTTTAAACTACATCAATTGACTGAGTGCACATTGAACTAAACGCCATACTAGCACAAATAACATGAACACCTTAAGTGAAAAAATGGTTCTGCAAGTCGGGCCTGTTTGGTTCAGAAAATGTGGCAAGCCATGATTGTGGGAATGAACCAGACAACTACCTAAGAAACTATGCACACCTAAGGTTAGGTGCGGCAACCTTGGCTGCAAACCAAACAGGCATTAAATGTCCTAGTACTGCTTGAGGAATTCAAAATATAGATGAGACAATTACAAAAGGTTTTAATAATCAAATAATTTTGGTGTAAATGTGCAATTTCTTTATCACAACTCCACAACTTATCTTCATGAATCTCAAATATGACTATGTAAGATAATGTATTGCAGAGCTACATAAAGTTATGCCATAAGAGTTGCCAGGGGTGATATGCCATAAGAGTTGCCAAGGGTGGCAGTAAGCAAGAGAAAATAATACTGCCTATTGAGTAGTACACAAGAAAATGCTATGTCTAACAGAGAGCAACACAACCGCATGAAAGATATTGACCAGTAGGCCATCATGAATCTGAACATAGACTGGTTAATCATCATTATGAAATACGAAGTCATGATTGTGGTTTTAGAAGTCAAAACCAAAGTACCCAACATCCAGGTCAAGGATCTATGACATGAGTGGCTTCATTACATTCAAATTGATAGTAAATGTGCTGCTGGAAGACAGGAATTCAAGCTGTAAAAAAGGTCCTAAAAGCATCTCAAATTTTTAATAGGTATCTCCATTCCCCCTCCATCATAACTAATAACAAGTAGATATGATGGGGCGAATTAGGTTTCAATTCTTTACTCATTCATCCAAAAATATAAGCAAGACATGCTCAGGAGAAATTACTTAATCAAGGTGCTATTGCAGGTATTGCCACATGACATTTTCATAGTTGGCCATCCCTAATAGCTTAACTGAGAAAATCTAATTTGTAGTTGATAAAGAAGGTACAAGTGTCAAAACAGTAGACACTGACACAGACTGAAATGGAAGACTCATAAAACTTCCACAGTAACTTATTTTTTATGGGAATTCCACAGAGAGTTCATTTCACCTCAAATTCAGAATTTAATTTGACTTAACCAGGTCCCAGCAAGTGATTTGCCGGGGTATAAATATGAAGCTGTTTAATCCCAAGACACTTAGATTCAATCTCAAAACTTGTATGGGACGGCAGAGTAATAATAGGAGTCAACCTATGTAGGGAAAACCAAAAAAATTCCCAAAGGAAAAGCCCCAATTTTTCCCCCAAATCCACCGTCCGTGGGCAAAATATTGAGTGGGTTTCAGCAGCAGGCTGAAAATTTTTGAGGATCTGCTAAAAAGGGCACAATTAGTTTGCACTACTGATGGTGGCTGCTTCACCACACCAAAGCTTGGCTAAGCTGTACGATGTGCGTCTATTATGCTCCTCAAGACACTGGAGAGCCCTGGACTGTCGACCAGAAACAGACACCTCTTTGAGCATAGATAAAATTTGCTGCAATTCACCAATGACTCATTTTCATTTTGAGAACAAACAGGTCCGTTCGACCGAGATCACATGACCAGTAAACCTAGTACCACCTCCCCGTTCGATTCCCGTTCCCTATACTCCTACCATAGACTAAAAATTCCATCAGAATTTCCCACAAAAAATTCCCACGGAATGACACCAAATGCACTCTACGTACACCAACTTCTCCAGTAGAAGAAGCACAATTCGCCACTCTGCAAACCATCTCAACTCCTGGACCAGGTAAAACCCAGAGCAGAATTTCGAGATACGAAACAGCTAACCCGAGATCCGCGGAGGCAATCGCACGAAGATCTAGCTCGGGAAACCACAAGCGCGCAGAGGGGGCGGCGACGGCCGCTCAACGAATCCGAACGAGGGGAAGGTTTAT
This sequence comes from Dendrocalamus sinicus, assembly GCA_036346575.1. Classification (NCBI taxonomy): domain Eukaryota; kingdom Viridiplantae; phylum Streptophyta; class Magnoliopsida; order Poales; family Poaceae; genus Dendrocalamus; species Dendrocalamus sinicus. Next base: position 15,095,580 of record CM070644.1, read on the forward strand.
GGGACTGACCTTCGAGGACGTGGTCCTCGGGGCCGATGGCGGCGTCGCCGCAGACGTCGCAGACGACGCGGCCGCGGATCTCCCCCGTCCACGCCTCGGCCGCCGGGGGCGCCGCCAACAGTAAGGCGAGGAAGCCCAGCTGGAGGAGGAGTGGACACCGGCGAGGGAGAGGACACGCCACCGTCGCCATGGATTGGTTGCCCGGTCGAGCTTCCCTCGTGGTGGTGGCCTGGTGGAGAGGGTCGGGCAGGTTGGTTAGCGGAATGGAACCGTGAAGGCGTGTGGACTGCGCTGCCGGTCGGTGGCTTGTAGCTTCTTCACACCAGGCAAAACTTTCGGTTTGGGAAAAAATTGTCTGGCAGCGAAAGCAACAACTGAACGAAATTTCGCTATTTTATTCAAAAACTCGGACGAAACATTCAAATGCTGTTTGAATCCTCTATCGGAAACTAGATGAAATTCGGCCGAAATTTTGGTAGAATTTCGCCTAAAAATTTAGAGACAACAGAACAAAAACAGAAACACAGCTCCGGATGAAATGTAACAAGAAGTTCACGACACACACATGAAGTTCAACGATTACAAATCACATTCAGATAACATCACAAAAGGCCATGATGATTGTGCCTTGCAAAACAGCTCCACATGACCAGACATTCAGATAGCATTGCATAACCCAAAAGACCAAATCATCCATCACAACTCCACATAACATTATTCCTTCTCTACCACAGTGCCATTACCGCCTGTCATTATGAAGAATGTAAAAAAAATCTGAAAAAATATGATAAGGTAAAAGTTTATTCTAGTTTACTGTAACAAAGAAGAATAAAAAGTAAAAGTAATTAAAAATAGAAATGTGAGAATGTATATGTTAATGAGGCTAAGATGGAATTAATTCACAAGGAGAAATTTTGTTGACAACTGCAAAATCAGCAAGTGTAGAAAGCCTCGGTTTGATGGTCAGAGCTTGGGGCAATTAGACCAGTGAAATGCATCAATCAGCAAGTGTAGAAAGCCTCAGTTTGATGGTCAGAGCTTGGAGCAATTAGACCAGCAAGTGTAGAAAGCCTCGGTTTGATGGTCAGAGCTTGGGGCAATTAGACCAGTGAAATGCATCAATCAGCAAGTGTAGAAAGCCTCGGTTTGATGGTCAGAGCTTGGAGCAATTAGACCAGTGAAATGCATCTTTCTGTCTAGCTATATGACAAATAAGTGACTTTTCTAATTAATTCAATGACAATACTATACAATTCTAACTTCTAGTGAAAAATAATGTGATTTAACTTGAGAAAGAATGCATGCACTGTGAATTGCTTCGACTTAAGATCAACTTGAAAAATGCCGAGTGTATGCCCTTTTCTAGTTTGGATAGAACTAGAAACACTCCCGAGTTGTTAGTGCTTCGACATATTCGGCAGTGTTGCTAAGGTACAACTTGTAGTGACCTTCATGATCAAAGGACAGTAGTTACATGATAAATGAACGAAATCATTTATTAAAATGCATAAGAATTAGCTAATTCACAATTTCATATTATTACGTTATCATTACTTGCAACCATTATTGTGACTTCGTATAAATAGCTAACTCTGTTGGACACCTTACTCATATATCTCTCCAATTCCAGCATCCCCGCACCAAGATGGGCTTCTATTGCATGCATAGCATTCATCATCTTTGGCATAAAACTAGATATTGTTCCAACCTTTTGTTGGTCAGCATATCATAATATAGAAAATAGGGGCCCTATTGCATCTAGGACCCACTTGAGTCTGCACCAACAAGTATTACTTGTCAATTTTTTCTACATAAGCGTATAGTTAGGATGACTTCTCATATCATTGTCCTTCCATTCTTCCGGCACCATCCACTGTCAAAACTTGTATTTCCTATCCTAGAAACTCTGAACGAAAATGAATACAGTTCCAAAGCAGGTGGCATTGGGTCGAATCAACTCCCCGCCGATCCTCTTCTTCATCTCATCATGCAATCTATTATGGTTGTAGAAGAATTTGCAAATTTTATTTGGCACTTGTCACCACTTTTGCAACCTCTGGGAATGTTTACCAATATCCTTCAACATAAGATTGATAGTGTGAGCTGCACATGGTTGTGAAAAAAAATATGAGAGTACTCACTAATGAGTGGGCACATGCTTTCTTGTAGCCCAATCTTATCGACAACCTCTCGCTTAATCTATGTGAACAAAAATTTTGCATGGGAAAAGAAGACAATATAAATCAAAGTGCATGAGAATGAATGAGAAATAGAATTACTAATAGCTTTCTCATCACCTACATTTTGGATTTGACTGGTTGCGTTGATGACTTATGGAAGAACATATTCTCATTGCAATACACCATGAAATTGATGATGCACATTGTGGTAGGTTCTGTCCATGAGTTGCATATGACAATCACACCAAATTGATCCTAGTCGTTTTTGAATTTCTCGACATGCGCATCCATTTCTTGCAAGTATGTCCCATCAATTTTATACCCTTTAGGAAGGTGCTCCATCGGACCTAGATCTTGAGTTGCCCTCAATGCTGCTCAAAAGTAAGGGCAGTTAGCCTTTTCGCCCCAGGAATGTCATTGGCATGAAACCATTTTGTCCAAACTTGGCCAAGTTTTTCTTTGAATCCCTTGTTCATCACAATGTCAATCCTAGGATGGTTGGGCCCTCTACCACGTGCCAAGTCTGAATCAAATGAACTGCCACCATTGCCACTATGACCAGCCCTAGCCTTATTAAACATGGTGCCAATCCTTCCACTAGGTCTACTACCAGCATCACTGCCACTGCCACTACCAGAGCCATGTTTGAATGTACCACCCCTCATCTCCACTGCATGCCAAAACTAAAGATCTCTCATGATCTCGACAATGTCAACTGTATTCGGCCCTCTTCATCAGTAGGTATGTCAATTACTCCAATTTGCTTTATGTTCACCATAAGCTCGGGTCCTCCTCATTGCATTACGCACTTCTCGCAGCACACTTTGACAAGCTCGCACTTTATCTATTACCCTAACCAGATGCTCCCTTAGCTGGGTTGCACCTCCATCATGCTTCTTCCATGTGCAATACTTACACGTGAAGCTTTGGGTGCCAACTCTGCTGCCATGATTTCACACATAGTTAATATATCTTGTTAGGGGAGGGTCTCCACGCTACCTCGGGCCCATGACTACTTTGGAGCAATGGCACCTGTGGAAGGTCTACCTTGAGCCAAATCCCCAAGTCAACCCCAAGCGAGGCACACAAGACCAACCCTAGAAGGGTCCTGGGCCAACCCCAGATAGAGCACGCAAGGCCGGCCCTAGAGGGGTCCGGGGCCAACCCCAGGTGGAGCACACAAGACCAACCCTGGGCCAACCTTAGAGTCCCAAACGTGGTAGGGCCCGTATGGAGCAAATGACATAAATGTCCCTAGGAGTAAGCTAGGATCCAGGGGCAAACTTGTAACTTCGCTCGCCCCCCTCTCCTTTTATAAATAGTACCCCTTGTAATGCGAGGGAAGAGAGGCCATTCTTGTAACCCTAAACACTCCAATTGGGTACACTTGGTGGCTGTGTGCTTCTCCTTGAGTCCCTTCGCATTCTCGACGGTCTCTGTATCCGACCGGGGGTGCTTCTACATTTACTGTCCGGACTCGTACTAACGACATCTCTGATGTTCACATGTCCTACATTTCCATGATAACAAAATTGAATTAGCATAGGAGACAGCTTACTATGGTGACAAACAGAGCAAGTGGCTCGCTAGCTTATAGCTAATATCCAGTACATTGACATTACACAATATACTATGGTGATAAACAGAGCAAAATTCACACAAGAAACAGAGAATGATTACATGGTTAATCTAATGTATATCTGCAATTCTGCATGGCTACTAATCAGAAAGTCAGAAGAAACTCAGCCAATTTTTAGACAATGTTAGAATATTTTTTGACAACAAGAATCATTCCGGCATTGATATGCTAGCTTCACTAATCAAGCTTCAAAGCACCAATCAATCCAAAAAAGAGCATATTTCATAATCATCCTACCTTCCCTAGTAGTCAGTGGAGTAGGCTCATCCACATCTGCAGTAGCTCCCTGTCCAACGCTGGTGGTGTCGGTGAAGCAACCCCTTCCACTCCCGACTTCTACATCCCTACCGCAAACATTCCTGCCACTCCCCATGCCATCGCTTGAGCCATCCATGGTGCTCCCCCTGCCGCAAGCCGTGTGAGGAGGATTCGATATCGGAAGAGCATGAGAAGAGCAGAACGGGTGAAGAGATGCACCTACTGACTGCACTGCCGTCACCTGCTGATGGAGAATCGGGGGAGAATGGTGAGGAGGTAGAGCTGCACCACCGTCGAATCGATCAGGGTTCGGGGAAGACTAGTGGCTGCTACTGCTCTGTTCAGACGGGGAAGGGGAATTAGGGATTGGTGAGAAGCCAAGGTAGGGCAAGGGCACAAGGCAACCAGGTGTGGCCGATGGAATTTTTGTATGAATATTCAATTTTTTATTCGAAATTACAGAAATATACCCATAGTAACAATTTTTTACACAAATAGGCTCGAGTTGCCCAACGAGGGGCGACACGCGGGCAATATAGTAACCGTTGGGCAAATAATTGCTATCGTGCAATGGACAGGCGGGCAACAGAGGGGTTAAAAGACCCGTGAGCATGGCCGCCGCCACCCCCCACACGCCACTATTTTCATTTGTATTGCGCTCGGCTGAGAGGAGAAGAAGAAAAGAGAGGAGAAGAGGAGAGGAGAGGAGAGGGAGAAGAGGAGAGGAGAGGAGAGGAAAGAGAGATGATACGGATCAACTAAGGATTAGTTGATGCGTAGGGATGGCCCAATCTTTCCCGGTATGTTCAGCGTGGTTCCTTCTCCTTGTCTTGACTCAACCAACAATCTTGATAAGGGCAATTTGCACTAGTATGCAAGGTGCACACTAGAAGCAATCCACCGAACTCCCCAAACCGTGAATTCAGCAAGAAGACATGAATTAGAAGAGATGAACCTTGTAGATTCAATGGGCAATATCAAGAATCTTCTATTCTTGCCTTGCACCAACTCAACAAACTCCAAACGAGAAAACCTTGTAATCACGCAATCTGGCCGCCAACAACCATCATGGCGATTTTCTCCTTTATTTCACAAGCATAAAAACTTATCATATCATAGCCTAAGTTACTGTCAGGGCCCAGATTTTACAATCCGGATTCCTCTGTGATTCCACCGCACTATTCCCTGGATCAGTAGATAGTGCTCACAGATTACAGTTCTGATTACCAAAGTACATATCATACGGAAGCGTAAATATAATAGTAGACTTACTCATGAGCCGATTAGGCCGAAACCATTAAATTGCAGCAGCGGAAGAACGAAGCACACAGGTGGGACCTTCAGGACATGCCCACAGGCAGCCAACTGGAGGTTCGCGACCTAGCCCTTGACGTCTTCTTCTTCTTCTTTGCCATCATGTCCAGTCGTGTTGCTGAAGTATAGTGATCTGATTCCTGATTCTGGATTTGTTGTGAAAGCGAGTGTGAGCACAAACCACCGTGCTCCGCGAGCCAATACACAGGATGCAAATAAATAGCATGCATGGCTTATCAAAGGAGAGGCTCGGGTTATTTTATTTGCCAAAAATCACTTTTAATAGCATTATTATTACTTAAACATAGTGTAATTGTTGCTACCTAAACTCCATACAGTGATTACCATAATTGACTTATCCACCGAAGATACACTTTCTTTATTGGTTGCTGTCTAGACTCCAAACAGCGAGTATCATCATCTACTTGATCCACCAAACACATACTTTCTATATTGAGTGCTGTCTAAAACTCCAAACAGCGATTGACATCATTTAATTAATCCACCGATCATACTCTTGCTATATTGATTGTTGTCTAAGACTTCAAGCAGCGAGTGACATCATCTAAGTAATCCACCGATCATACATTTTCAATGTTGATTGCTGTCTAAAATTCCAAACAGTGAGTGACATCATTTAATTTTGAATCCACCAATATCTTACATTCTCAGCAGTGTTTTGGTGAGGCAAACCTAACATCCGCCTTTATAGCTAATTTGATGTACGGAGAGATAGTGGAGAAGAAAGACATGGATGCCACACATATCATGGTAGCTATTGAGAAGAAATTCAAGTACAAGATTAGCTACTGAAGGCGTGGTGTGCCAAGCAAAAGGCGTTGGAAAAAATATTTTGGGTCTTTCGAGACGACGTACGACAATCTTCCTTGTATGCTTAAGGTGTTACAAGACAAAAACCCGGGCACGTATATCACTGTGCAGGACAAGCCATCCACAAGTCCACCAGGATATGCGGTGTTGCAGAGAGCCTTGTTAGCATTTGGTGCTTGCATCGAGGCATTCAGGCACATGCTGCCGGTGATCTCAGTTGACGGGACCTTTCTGACAGGCAAATATAAGAGGCAAATCTTGACGACCATAGGCATTGACGGCAACAACCAAATATTGCTGTTGGACATCGCATTCATGTAAAGTGAGAATTATGAAAGCTGGTTGTGGTTTCTCAAACATGTCAGGGTTGGAGTTGTCAGCACTCGTCCTGGTGTATGCGTAATTCATGATCGCCACACCGGGATTGTAAATGGTATAAAAAAACTTCAGAAAGACCCCGAGGAGCCCTTTTCTTAGTCAGGCATGAGGAATAGGTGGTGCATTCATCACCTAGGGGTGAACTTTTTCAAGCAGTTCCCGAAACAACCGTTGATGAAGCTATTCAAGAGCCTAGCTATGCAGAACTAACGGAGAAAATTTGATGCTTTGTGGGCGTTGTTGGATGAGCACAGCAGGAAGCCCGTCGACAAGAGGAGCAAGGGGCCGGTCATGTCTGGGGCGGCACAACCGGAATGCTTGCCAGCACTCGATAAGCCTAACCCAACTAGTCCAAGAAGGATGAGCTCACGAAATATCAAGTGCTTCTCACAGTAGATCGAGGGAGAACCATTGGAGAAGTAGTCGCTGTTTCACGACACGGACGGCGCAAGGTACGGCATAATGACAACTAAACATGTCTAAGTGTACAATTTGGTTCTTAGGGGCCTCCGTTCTCAGCCCCTTGTCGCCATCGTTGAATGTGTTCTTTATAGTACAATCGACTACTTCAAGGAGAGGCACACGAATGCCGCACTTCATGCGGCCAATCCCCGACCATTGTATTTATCGAAAATTATAGCATACATGGAGACGAAGGCACAGAAGGGTCAATTGCACACAGTGCACATCATGGGCAACAGGGAGCATCATTTCGATGTTGTACTCCATGATAAAGCTGGATTTAGGATGGCCCGTTCCCTTGTTACCCATAAGGTATGCCTTGAAGATCATGCAAATGAATCTAACTGCACGTGCAACAAGCTGAAGTTGTTACACAAGCCATGCTTTCATGTCCTCGCTGCATGCGGGACTGTGGGCATGGATCCTTCGAACTTTATGTCGGAGTACTTCTTCAAGGAGAGGGTACTGCATGCGTGGTGTGGGGAGCTCTGAGGGTTCAGAGTTGTGGAAAACTTCGCCACCTTGGACATTGCAGGGAGGATCTGGATTCCAGATGTTAACATGCTGAAGGGTGGGAAGGGTCAGCGACAGAGCCAGCGTATTAGAAATGATATGGACGAATCGCAAGCCAGAGCATCTGGTGCACGTTGCTGGCGATGCGGTCAGGAGGGGCACACAGCTAGATGATGCAACGCATGTGCTGATTAGTAGGCATAGCGGCATAGTGTGTACTACTGGTTGTTGGAGACTAGAAATAAATTTGCATTGTAAACTGTGTTTGGTTAGTACGCACTTATGACGTGTGGAATGTCGTACTAAATGTATCGTATATTTCATGTACCATTTGTACAACTGCTATGTTACATCCCCCTTTTCAGTAATGTAGTTGGTGTTGTGCTGGTAGCGTAGTATTCCTCTGTTTATTTACTTGCAAGTTCTATTTACTGTTAGTTTACATGCAATATTTTTTGGTTCCTTATAAGTGCTAACTTTAACTCTTTTTGAATGTATGGCTCATGATCTTCGTGAGTCGGATCGGCGTACTCGTTGGATGAGCACGTTGATCGCCCATTGCGCGTCCCATCGTGTCCTGCCTACGGGGAGCGCAGACGAGCCAGCTGAGCTGGGAGTGGTCTGTACACGCACACCTCACGTGGCCTAGAGACTCAACCCCCGTTGGACAGTCAGGTTTGCACTCCGCCAGTATTTTAGTGTTGCCGTAAGTACGTTCTGTGTTGACCTTCACTTTGTTTGCAGGTTGTGGGATGCCGGGCTACTCTCTCTCGCCAGAATGGTGCAAGCCACTAACAACGACGAACCCGGTGTGGCTGCGGGTGGGGACGACATCATGGAGCGATCACGATGCTTCCCGTTCGACCGTTCCCTATTGACGACTTTGGTTGACCGTTGGCAGCCCGAGACGCACACTTTCCACCTCCCATTTGGGGAGATGACACCTACCCTACAGGATGTGTCCTTGCTGCTTGGCCTTCCGATCGCGAGAGCCGCTGCCTTCCTACCGGAGGCCCTGGTCGAGTGGCACACTGTAGGATCAAGGATACCGACTAGAGGGGGGTGAATAGGAGGTTTTTAAATTTTTCTCGTTAACTTGATTAAATCTTAACAATTTAATATGGCAAGAATGTTAAGCAATTAATCCTAAACAATTTTATTCAACAGCAATTACTTCTAGCTCTACGCAAGCAAATGATCACAATAAAGTAAGTGAATAAGAGCTAGAAACGAAATGAACACAATCGATGTTTTACCGTGGTGATCGGAAACTTGCCTGTTTCCACTAGTCCACGTTGAGGTTAGCCCGAACAAATCGGACCGACTCCACGAATTGAGCCGAAATACCTCGGTCACTAATGTAGCTCTTCCCCGCTCCGGGTAGGTGAGCTCCAACCTTCACAATCCGTCGGGCCTTCTCACAACCTTCTTGAGAAGATCACCGATTTCCTTTCCGCCCAACCGTCCAAGTGCAGGCAAGCACTTAGAGTAACAAATCTCGGGCTTTGCTTGAATGCAAACTAGTGCCAATTGGATTTGCAAATGAAAACTCTAGCACTAAATGCTCAACCACCTCACTTTGATGTGCAAAGGAAGAATTGAGATGAAATGAATGCTCTAGGGCTTAAGAATTGTGCAATGAGTCTCTGAAAAATGCCCTTGTGCAGTGGTGGGGGTATTTATAGCCTCCACCAACCAAACTAGCCGTTTGGCACAATTTCCCGCAAAAATCAGGATGAGCGGTACTACCGCCCTGCTGGGGCCGGTACTACCGCCCTGCTGGGGCCGGTACTACCGCTCCCAAATCTTGCGTTAGAACGGCTCTGTCAGACGAGCACAGTGACCGTTGGATTTGGCGGCGCGGTACTACCGCCGTTGACATTTGCGGTACTACCGCTCTCCGGTAGTTCCCCAAAGTCGGCACGGTACTACCGCTCTGGCCGACATCCGAAAGGTCTAGATTCTAGCGCTCTCTGGAAAAATTGATCCGCTCTGAGGTCGGATCTTCCGGAGGCCGGAAGTACCGCTGAAGAGTGCGGTACTATCGCTCTCTGCGGTAGTACCGACGTTTAAACGGCCGGTACTTCCGTTTCCACACGACTTCAATTCGGTGCTCTCTGGAAAAATTGATCCGCTCTGAGGTCGGATCTTCCGGAGGCCGGAAGTACCGCTGAAGAGTGCGGTACTACCGCTCTCTGCGGTAGTACCGACGTTTAAACGGCCGGTACTTCCGTTTCCACACGACTTCAATTCGGTGCTCTCTGGAAAAAAGGGTCCGCTCCCGGGCCGGAGCTTCCGCTCGCCGGTAGTACCGGCGTATTAAACAGCGGTACTACCGCTCTTCCAGACAGAGCACAGAAAAGGGTATTTAAAGCAATTTAAATGAGTGCATGCTTCTAAACATGATCCAATTGGCACAAGAAATCTGTTTTCAAACTACTTGCCAAGATCCCTCTTTATGGTACGGTTATCTACCCTATAATCCGGTCTTCCACCATTCTCCTAAGACCGGTAAAATAAAAAAGGGTCCTATTCTAAATGTACCTTTGTCTTGAACCAACTTGGGTCGTCTTTTATGTTCTTTGGTTTGCATCTTGTCACCATCACATGGATTTGACCTTCGCATGCTCATACAAAACATTAGTCCCATATTCATGTAAGTTGATTAATTACCAAAACCATTTTTTTTAGGGGCCTAGATGCTTTCAATCTCCCCTTTTTGGTAATTGATGACAACCCAATTTGTGTGAAGATAAGGATTTTGAGTATACCACCTTTTTAAAAAAAAAGGTTGTATATTCTTTTGTGGCCTTTGAAAGAAAGGAGTTCTTTTGCAATATGTTTTGTATGGGCATGAATTGAACTATTTCATTTAAAAGACCAAGAAGGGAATGAGCTCCCCCTAAACATGTGCATGGATAAAAATGACATTCATACACAATACACAAGGCAAATATATCATAAAAGCTAAGTGATAAGCATAATGAATATATCATAACATCCAATTCATTACATCCCAAAAAGATAATAGAGACAATAATAGAGGCAAGGACACACTCCATCCACACACACTTTCTTCTCCCCCTTTGGCATCAAGAACAAAAAGGAATCACTCCCGAGGAGGAGAAGGATCACGACGAGAGCGGGTGCGACGAGTGAAGTGAAGGGGCGGCTGAGAGAGAGACTGCTCCAAAGTTGCAACACGACCATCTATTGAAGCCAGTCGATCGTCAACAGAGTCCAATCTGGAGGTAATGGCGGAAAGTCCCTCTAGTATGGTGGAGAAGGCCTGGGAGATCGAGGGCTGACCAGGCTCCTGTGGTTGAGCTGCTGGGTCTGCTGCTGGTGCCTGTGCTGCTCCTGCTGCCGCGGAAGAAGATCCTGCTCCCGGATCTGCATGTCGTGCTCTGACATTTGTAGGAATGGGAGCCTCTGGTCGTGGCTTGTATGGCTTGTGAACTCCACCACAACTACCCTGGAACTCCATCTTGGACTTGATTAGGGCCATGATGTAAGGCGCATACTTAATGTGCTTGATCCGATCATTCTTAGAAGATGCTATCTCTCGAATGATCACATCCACGACATCAAACTTCTGACCTCTCATGATGTAGTCAATCATGTTCCATGTATGGCCTCTTATGGCGTCGAAGTTACCGCTCTTAGGAAAGAAGGAGTGGTTGATTATGCGGCTTACTAGACCAGGGAGAGGGAGAAGGGCAATGTTCTTGCCTAGAACATATCTCTCAGCAGGGTTGTAGTAGATAGACATGGCACGTATGTCAAGAGGTGACTTGTCATATACCTTTTCAAAAGAGCTCAGCTCTGCCCTTAGTACTAGCTCAAAATCATGCTTGGTTGCCTCAAGCTTCTGGCAAACTGACATCCATGTCATATGCTGAAAATCGGGAGACACGTAAACCGTGGCATAGAACTGTCTTATCATCTCCTCATTGTAGTTACATCCTTTAGCCACGAGCTGGGACAATCCGACTCTCTGAAATAGCCTGAAAGCTCCATCAAATTTGTCCACAGAGTCAATATAATCCCAAACCACCCACTTATGGTCGGCAAACTGGCGGTCCGGACCATATAGCTGATCAAAGATTAGCTCCTGAAAGCGAGTGTGGAACTTGGGATTAATTGAGTTGGATGGTAGCTCGAACTGGTTCCGGTGCCTCAACCTTGCATACTCATCAGCGGAGATCTTCTTGAGATCAATATCAAGGTTCTCCCTCTCTGTTAGATCCTCCTCGGAAGACTCCATGGGAGAACTGATCCGCCGTTCAGCCTCTGACTCAGACTCCGATGGATCTACAGGACCTTTCCCTCTGTCCTGAGCTGCCTCGGAGGTGGAAGGAATGGTCGGGATGCCTGACGAGTCCCCGGAGGCGGAGGAGTACCTTCTCCTGCCGGCTTTTCGAGTTCTAGCCATCTAGAAACAGGAATGGATTGATAAGAAGCAAGAAGTAAAGGATCAAACTGGATTAAGCAAAAGCTGAAGTGAAATTTGCTTCGCTGTCAGGAAGGCCGGTAGTACCGCCATTCAGGGCCGGTAGTACCGTTGAGCAGTAGTACCGCGCCTGTCGAGCGGTAGTACCGCTTCCTGGCAGATTCTAGGGTTTCAACAATGTATATAGATTTTTGGAGTTTTTCTTGGATGAAATCCATGAATAAAGTGTGTATATACTTTAAAACTCCAAATCCAGGCATTTTACCCAAGAATCAACTAGCAAAAACATCAACATTTTGAATTAATCTACAAGTTTGATCTAGGGTTTAACAAATGGATCAAAACAGGAAATAGATCTGAAATACCTCAAGGACTGGAGGAGGTGGATCCTTTGGATATGAGATGACTCAAAAATCCGAAGAGATCCCCTCTCGATTTGAAGATCCAAGAAGCGGTTTTGAGGGTGTATTATGGAGAGAGAGAGGGAAAGAAGAGAAGAGCGGGCGGAAGGAGAGAAATAGACGATCCGCTAGAATGAGAGGGGGCCACTAAGGGAACCCTTGGGCGCGAGCATTTTATGCGCTTAAGTTATAAGCGGTAGTACCGCTGAGAAGGCCGGTAGAACCGCTCACCGGAAGTACCGCGGGAGACAGCGGTAGTTCCGATTTTTCTGGAACTTTGCTGAATTGGACTTTTAAGAGAATAGATGCAAATGATCCCTAGTTTTTGCATTCAACTAAAGTCATTAAGGATCATTATGCATTAGATAGAACAAAATATTATATTTGAAATAATTTTACATTTATCTTGTATAAAAAAAACTTTTGCATAAAAGCATAATTTCACTCAACCTTCCAAGCTTCTTCAAAAGGGCATTCATTTAATTTTGCCATAACTTTATGCAACATTTGAGTAATCCAAGACATTCAATTCACTCCTAAGCTTGCAAAAGCGGTTTTCATCTAATGGCTTGGTGAATATATCCGCTAATTGATCTTCGGTTCGGATGTGACTAATGCAAATATCTCCTTTGCTAACATGATCCCTCAAGAAATGGTGGCGTATATCTATATGCTTGGTTCTTGAGTGTTGGACCGGGTTGTTGGAAATTTTAACGGCGCTCTCATTATCACATAATAGAGGCACTTTATCAAAATTTATTCCATAATCCAACAATGTTTGCCTCATCCACAATAGTTGAGCACAACAACTCCCGGCGGAAACATATTCGGCTTCGGCGGTTGAGAGTGCTACGGAGTTTTGTTTCTTTGAGGACCAAGATACTAAAGATCTACCTAGGAATTGACAACTTCCCGAGGTGCTTTTTCTATCCACTTTACAACCCGCATGATCGGAATCCGAATATCCAATTAGATCGAATTTAGCACCTTTAGGATACCAAAGCCCTATATTTGGGAAATGTTTCAAATATCTCAAGATTCTCTTTACGGCTTTTAAATGACATTCTTTTGGTGAAGCTTAAAAGCGAGCACACATGCATACACTAAACATGATATCGGGCCTAGATGCGGTAAGATAGAGCAAACTACCAATCATGGATCTATAAAGCTTTAAATCTACCGCCTTACCTCCTTCGTCGAGGTCTAGATGCCCGTTGGTTGCCTTGGTGTCTTGATGGATTTTGCATCATCCATGCCAAACTTCTTGAAAAGGTCTTTAGTATACTTCGTTTGGCTTATAAATGTTCCATCTTTGTTTTGCTTGATTTGTAGTCCAAGAAAATAGCTTAATTCTCCTATCATGGACATCTCAAATTCCCTAGACATCATATCATCAAATTCTTCGCAAAAATCTTGGTTATTAGAACCAAATATAATGTCATCAACATAAATTTGGCATACAAAGAAATCATCACCAATGATTTTTGTGAATAAGGTTGTATCTACTTTACCAATTTTAAAACCCTTTGAAACAAGAAAATTTCTAAGGCGTTCATACCAAGCTCTAGGAGTTTGTTTTAAACCATACAAAGCCTTCGAAAGTTTATAAACATGATTAGGGTATTTAGAATCTTCGAACCCCGGAGATTGTTCAACAAATACAAGTTCGGAGATTGTTCCATTTAAGAATGCACTTTTAACATCCATTTGAAATAATTTAATATCAAAGCTAGATGCAAAAGCAAGCAAGATTCTAATTGACTCAAGTCTAGCAACGGGTGCAAATGTCTCATCATAATCTAACCTTTCGACTTGAGTATAACCTTGAGCTACTAACCTTGCTTTGTTTCTTACCACAATGCCGTTCTCATCTTGTTTGTTTCGAAAGACCCATTTAGTGCCAATCACATTATGCTCTTCGGGTCTTTCTACCAAGGTCCATATTTCATTTTGCGCGAAATTATTCAATTCTTCGTGCATGGCATTTACCCAGTCCGGATCATCTAGTGCCTCATCTACAAGTTTAGGCTCAAGAGAAGAAACAAACGAGTAATGTTCACAAAATGAAGCTACTCTAGAACGAGTTTGAACACCCTTACTCACGTCACCCAATATTTGATCTATTGGATGATCCTTGGCTATTGCATTGTGAATCTTGATGTTGTTTTGTTGTTGATCCTTTTGTTCATCTTCAATAACTTGAATATTACTTGGAGTAGACGATGTGGGTGGCTCTACTTGCCTTGATGAGCTTGGTGAAGATGGATCTTCCTTTGGCTTAATGTCTCCAATTTGCATGTTTTTCATAGCTTTGCGCAAACCTTCATTACCTACATCATCCAAGTTTTCTTGCTCTTCTTGAGAGCCATTAGTTTCATCAAATTGTACATCACATGATTCTTCAACTAAACCCGAGTTTTTGTTATAAACTCTATATGCTTTACTATTTGAAGAATAACCTAATAGGAAACCTTCATCACAACGACTTTGAAATTTAGAGAGCCGAACACCCTTTCTTAGAATATAGCATTTGCAACCAAATACTCTAAAGTAAGAGATGTTCGGTTTTCTTCCAACAAGAAGCTCATAGGAAGTCTTTTTCAAAAGTCGATGTAAATAAAGGCGATTTATGGCATGACAAGCGGTGTTGATTGCTTCCGCCCAAAACTTGTCGGAAGTATTATATTCATCAAGCATTGTCCTAGCCATTTCAATTAATGTGCGATTTTTCCTTTCTACAACTCCATTTTGCTCCGGAGTGTAGGTTGTGGAAAGTTCGTGTTTTATTCCAAGTTCATCACAAAAATCTTCAACTTTTGTATTCTTGAACTCGGAACCATTATCACTCCTAATTTTCTTTATTTTAAAATCAAATTCATTTTGGCCCTTTTTTAAAAACTTTTGAAAATCCCGGAGGTTTCACTCTTGTCATTTAGGAAGAAGACCTATGTATATCTAGAGTGATCATCCACAATGACTAAACAATAGCTATTTCCCCCGATGCTCTTATAGGTTGTTGGCCCAAACAAATCCATGTGTAAGAGCTCCAATGGCCTAGAGGTTGACATGATACTTTTGGAAGGGTGAGAACTAGCGACTTGCTTTCCGGCTTGACAAGCACTACAAAGTCGATATTTCTCAAACTTCACATCTTTCAAACCAATCACTAGATCATGTTTGAAAAGCTTTTTAAGTTGTACCATACCCACATGGCCTAGTCTCCTATGTCATAACCAACCCAAAGAAGTTTTTGCAATTAAACAAGTTTTTAAGCATGCATCATTTGAAGTGAAATCTACTAAATAAAGATTTCCAAATCTAAAACCTTTGAAAACAAGTTCATTATTATTTTCTTTTGAGATGATTACATTTTCTTTAGAGAATGAACATATTAATCCTAAATCACATAATTGAGCAACGGATAGCAAGTTAAAATTTAAAGTTTCAACTACGGATACGTTAGAAATAGAAAGGTCATTGGATATAGCAATTTTACCCAAACCAAGTACCTTCCCTTTGCTATTGTCTCCAAAGGTGATTTTTTCATTGCTTCCATTCTCAAAGGTTATAAACATTTTCCGGTCTCCAGTCATGTGTTGAGTACATCCACTATCCAACACCCAATGCCTTCCACCGGTTTTGTAATTTACCTACAAAAGAAATTTAAGCCTTTTTAGGTACCCAAATTTGTTTGGATCTTGGAGGTTAGTAATCAAGGTTTTGGGCACCCAAATGGATTTCTTTTTAGCACCCAAAATCGAGGTGCCAATAAAATGGGCAATTATATTTCCATCCTTAGATTTTTTTAAGCATGTAGCAAGAATCATATAATCCAAAGGAATGCATGTTATTTTTAGAACATTCATTTTGCATATGTCCTACATTTCGGCATTTAGTACAATACTTACCATTCTCTTTCACAAACCTTGGAGGTTTGGATACCGGTTTCTTACCTTTCTTAGGAATGTACCCAAGTCCTTCCTTGTTAAAGGAACATTTTTGCCCGCTTAGTAACTTATCAAGGGTATCCTTTCCCTTGTAAGCTCTCTCTAAGCTTTTGTTCAATTTTAGCACTTGTTCCTTTAGATTCTTGTTTTCATTTATTAGCATATTATTATGAGCATGCGATGAAACATTGTATGTATCAACATTAGATGAGCATGGCATAGAAAGTAAATCATCACAAGAGGTTGACATGCTAGATGTTGATTTTTCTATACTAGGCATCTTATTTAAAATATTGCAAGATATACCAATGCTAGTACTAGACTTCCTTTGATTTTCTTGGAAAGGCAAGTCATGAGCATCCTTTAGCTCCTCATAGGATTTTTGAAGAGATAAATGCTCTCTCTTCAAAACCTTAAATTTTGACTTCTTTTTTCCAAGAAATTCATTTAATTCTACTAACATGTCCATCAAATCATCATAAGAAGGCTCATCGTCATCTAGAGTTTTTACATTCTCCCCTTTTGCCACAAGATATGTGGGAGTGGAGAATAGTGATGGAGCTTCCTTGATGGCGATGCCGACAAGTCCCTTCTTCTTGGGTGACTCATCCTCGCTCGAGTCGGAGTTGGAATACTCCTCGTCAGAATCTCATTCATCAATGTGGGCTTCGTTCTTGCTATCCTTGTGAAGCTTCTTGAAAAGCTTCTTCTTGCCTTGATAGATCTTCTTTTTGGATGACTTTTCCTTGTCATCCTTCTTTGTGGGGCATTGTGATGCGATGTGCCCCTTTTCATCACTTTCATAGCAACGAATGTTGCTATACTTCTTGTTGGAGGAGGATTGCCACTTTTTGCCTTTGTCATAGCTTCCTCCTCAGTTTGACCCCGAGGAGCCCTTTTCTTAGTCAGGCATGAGGAATAGGTGGTGCATTCATCACCTAGGGGTGAACTTTTTCAAGCAGTTCCCGAAACAACTGTTGATGAAGCTATTCAAGAGCCTAGCTATGCAGAACTAACAGAGAAAATTTGATGCTTTGTGGGCGTTGTTGGATGAGCACAGCAGGAAGCCCGTCGACAAGAGGAGCAAGGGGCTGGTCATGTCTGGGGCGGCACAACCGGAATGCTTGCCAGCACTCGATAAGCCTAACCCAACTAGTCCAAGAAGGATGAGCTCACGAAATATCAAGTGCTTCTCACAGTAGATCGAGGGAGAATCATTGGAGAAGTAGTCGCAGTTTCACGACACGGACGGCGCAAGGTACGGCATAATGACAACTAAACTTGTCTAGGTGTACAATTGGGTTCTTAGGGGCCTCCGTTCTCAGCCCCTTGTCGCCATCGTTGAATGTGTTCTTTATAATACAATCGACTACTTCAGGGAGAGGCACACGAATGGCGCACTTCATGCGGCCAATCCCCGACCATTGTATTTATCAAAAATTATGGCATACATGGAGACGAAGGCACAGAAGGGTCAATTGCACACAGTGCACATCATGGGCAACAGGGAGCATCATTTCGATGTTGTACTCCATGATAAAGCTGGATTTAGGATGGCCCGTTCCCTTGTTACCCATAAGGTATGCCTTGAAGATCATGCAAATGAATCTAACTGCACGTGCAACAAGCTGAAGTTGTTACACAAGCCATGCTTTCATGTCCTCGCTGCATGCGGGACTGTGGGCATGGATCCTTCGAACTTTATGTCGGAGTACTTCTTCAAGGAGAGGGTACTGCATGCGTGGTGTGGGGAGCTCCGAGGGTTCAGAGTTGTGGAAAACTTCGCCACCGTGGACATTGCAGGGAGGATCTGGATTCCAGATGTTAACATGCTGAAGGGTGGGAAGGGTCAGCGACAGAGCCAGCGTATTAGAAATGATATGGACGAATCGCAAGCCAGAGCATCTGGTGCACGTTGCGGGCGATGCGGTCAGGAGGGGCACACAGCTAGATGATGCAACGCATGTGCTGATTAGTAGGCATAGCGGCATAGTGTGTACTACTGGTTGTTGGAGACTAGAAATAAATTTGCATTGTAAACTGTGTTTGGTTAGTACGCACTTATGACGTGCGGAATGTCGTACTAAATGTATCGTATATTTCATGTACCATTTGTACAACTGCTATGTTACATCCCCCTTTTCAGTAATGTAGTTGGTGTTGTGCTGGTAACGTAGTATTCCTCTGTTTATTTACTTGCAAGTTCTATTTACTGTTAGTTTACATGCGATATTTTTTTGGTTCCTTATAAGTGCTAACTTCAACTCTTTTTGAATGTATGGCTCATGATCTTCGTGAGTCGACTGGCGGTACCCCCTGTTGGATGAGCACGTTGACTGCTTACATTGCGCTTCCCATCGTGTCCTGCCTACGGGGAGCGCAAATGAGCCAACTGAGCTGGGAGTGGTCCGTACACGCACACCTCACGTGGCCTGGAGACTCGACCCCCGTTGGATAGTCAGGTTTGCACTCCGCCAGCATTTTAGTGTTGCCGTAAGTACGTTCTGTGTTGACCTTCACTTTGTTTGCAGGCTGTGGGATGCCGGGCTACTCTCTCTCGCCAGAATGGTGCAGGCCACTAACAAGGACGAACCCGGTGTGGCTGCGGGTGGGGACGACATCATGGAGCGATCACGATGCTTCCCGTTCGACCGTTCCCTATTGACGACTTTGGTGGACCGTTGGCGGCCCGAGACGCACACTTTCCACCTCCCATTTGGGGAGATGACACCTACCCTACAGGATGTGTCCTTGCTGCTTGGCCTTCCGATCGCGAGAGCCGCTGCCTTCCTACCGGAGGCCCTGGCGAGTGGCACGCTGTAGGATCAAGGATACCGACTAGAGGGGGGTGAATAGGAGGTTTTTAAATTTTTCTCGTTAACTTGATTAAATCTTAACAATTTAATATGGCAAGAATGTTAAGCAATTAATCCTAAACAATTTTATTCAACAGCAATTACTTCTAGCTCTACGCAAGCAAATGATCACAATAAAGTAAGTGAATAAGAGCTAGAAACGAAATGAACACAATCGATGTTTTACCGTGGTGATCGGAAACTTTCCTGTTTCCACTAGTCCACGTTGAGGTTAGCCCGAACAAATCGGACCGACTCCACGAATTGAGCCGAAACACCTCGGTCACTAATGTAGCTCTTCCCCGCTCCGGGTAGGTGAGCTCCAACCTTCACAATCCGTCGGGCCTTCTCACAACCTTTTGAGAAGATCACCGATTTCCCTTCCGCCCAACCGTCCAAGTGCAGGCAAGCACTAAGAGTAACAAATCTTGGGCTTTGCTTGAATGCAAACTTGTGCCAATTGGATTTGCAAATGAAAACTCTAGCACTAAATGCTCAACCACCTCACTTTGATGTGCAAAGGAAGAATTGAGGTGAAATGAATGATTTAGGGCTTAAGAATTGTGCAATGAGTCTCTGAAAAATGCCCTTGTGCAGTGGTGGGGGTATTTATAGCCTCCACCAACCAAACTAGCCGTTTGGCATAATTTCCCGCAAAAATCAGGATGAGCGGTACTACCACCCTGCTGGGGCCGGTACTACCGCTCCCAAATCTTGCGTCAGAACGGCTCTGTCAGACAAGCACAGTGACCGTTGGATTTGGCGGCGCGGTACTACCGCCGTTGACATTTGCGGTACTACCGCTCTCCGGTAGTTCCGCAAAGTCGGCGCGGTACTACCGCTCTGGCCGACATCCGAAAGGTCCAGATTCTGGCGCTCTCTGGAAAAATTGATCCGCTCTGAGGTCGGATCTTCCGGAGGCCGGAAGTACCGCTGAAGAGTGCGGTACTACCGCTCTCTGCGGTAGTACCGACGTTTAAACGGCCGGTACTTCCGTTTCCACACGACTTCAATTCGGTGCTCTCTGGAAAAATTGATCCGCTCTGAGGTTGGATCTTCTGGAGGCCGGAAGTACCGCTGAAGAGTGCGGTACTACCGCTCTCTGCGGTAGTACCGACGTTTAAACGGCCGGTACTTCCGTTTCCACACGACTTCAATTCGGTGCTCTTTGGAAAAAAGGGTCCGCTCCCGGGCCGGAGCTTCCGCTCGCCGGTAGTACCGGCGTATTAAACAGCGGTACTACCGCTCTTCTAGACAGAGCACAGAAAAGGGTATTTAAAGCAATTTAAATGAGTGCATACTTCTAAACATGATCCAATTGGCACAAGAAATATGTTTTCAAACTACTTGCCAAGATCCCTCTTTATGGTACGGTTATCTACCCTATAATCCGGTCTTCCACCATTCTCCTAAAACTGGTAAAATAAAAAAGGGTCCTATTCTAAATGTACCTTTGTCTTGAACCAACTTGGGTCTTCTTTTATGTTCTTTGGTTTGCATCTTGTCACCATCACATGGATTTGACCTTCGCATGCTCGTACAAAACATTAGTCTCATATTCATATAAGTTGATTAATTACCAAAACCATATTTTTTAGGGGCCTAGATGCTTTCACACGCTGACCTACTTGGCAGATTCGAGGGGTCCTTCTGCCAGGTGCCGCGGATCACTACTACATCTTCCAGGCGAGTCAGACACACGGGCCATCGCTGAGGTGGCTTGCACAGTTCCAAGTACCTGCTCTTTATAATCGGTCGTGTCGTGGAAGCACTTATTTGTGCTATTACGTGCTAATAACTTCTTGTTTGCATTTAGGTGGAGCGAATGGATCCAGAGGTGGATGATTACCAGGTCTCGCGCCACTTGGAGGCGTACTTGTTGTGGCTGTTTGGTTGGGTGCTCTTCACCACCAACCACGGCAACATTGTCGACGTGCGCCTCATCGCTCATGCTAAAGCGATCGCGGACGATGAGGCCCCCAGGTCAGTTGGGGATCGGCCACACTTGCCGCGATCTACCGTGGCCTGTGCGATGCGTGCTCGAGGACCAAGGCGAACTCGGTCCTCACGGGTTGTCCGCTGCTACTGCAGCTGTGGTCTTCGGAAACCCTATGTGGCTACCGCAAATGGATCGATCTTGAGATCCACCCAGAGGACCAGTGGGCCCTCGACATCGAGGAGTGGAATGTCGCAAGGTCATCGGAGATCTGAGAGGAGGAGCACCACAAGAACGAGCAAACCCTGCATATACAACGCGAGACGAAAACTCATCTCAAGGCGTGCACGCGTAGGAAGCGGGAGGCTCGCGAGAGGGAGTGCGAGAGAAAGAGGGAAATGGCGACCAAGGCAAAAGAGGCCGTCGAGGAGTTCAACGCCGAGCTGGCAAGGAAGGGAAAATGACCCCGGTCCACACAGTAGGTCGTACGAGCAGTTGGGTGGGTTAGTCGCACATGATGCTATATGTTATGCATGTAATCAAAAAGTACGCAA
Source organism: Dendrocalamus sinicus (assembly GCA_036346575.1). Lineage (NCBI taxonomy): Eukaryota > Viridiplantae > Streptophyta > Magnoliopsida > Poales > Poaceae > Dendrocalamus > Dendrocalamus sinicus. The sequence goes on from CM070644.1 coordinate 15,117,301, forward strand.
TATATTACTCCCAACTGTATTATGAAGTCTATTTAAATTCAGACAAGCTTATTATCTTATCTTTTCATATTCAATTATTCACATAGCAAGTCATCTAACAATATTAACATACCGGTTTTCTCCATATACGAATTCCCAGTAACATCACAATATCACTTACCATCGTATTTACCGATTGTTCTAAGGTCAATCGTTCTTAAAAAAATATCAAATTTTATTACGCATCTACAACATACAATGACCATAAAATTTTATTACAAATCTAATAAATTATTTTCCAGTTATAATCTACAAAATATACAAAATTCACAGGGGACTGAAACCAGTCGCCCTCTGGGTGGACGGCTGCACATCAAGTCGCCCTTTGGCTGTGTGACTGGTTCCAGTCGCCCAAAGGTCGGGCAACTGGAGCTCTGTCGCCTGGCCATTGGGCTATTAGCTCCAGTCGCCTCCCATTGGGCGACTGGAGCCTATTTATGTGAAAAATGTTGCTGCGGGTATATTTTTGTAATTTCAAATAAAAAATAGATTATTCGTAAAAAAAATTCTGACCGGTGCAGGGGCTGTCGGCTTGCGTTGTGGGAAGTGCTTGGGCTGTTGACGACGAATTTATTTGACCGAACAGTTTTTATTTTGTACGGTAACGAAATGGGAAAAAAGAAATTTCGCCGAAATTAGCAACCCTTGTTGCAAATAATGGATGATATGGGTGCTTATATATCTGTCTGCAAAATGGATTGCAGCTTTGCATTGGATAATATTGTGCATTTGGTGGTATGGTGCTTGTATATCTGCACGCAAGACCAATATATGAGCATATTACTTCTCTAACATAGTAGTTTGACTGAGGACTGACTGTTTCCCTAACACATCTCCGGGCTGTGTTTGCTTTGTTCTGCGAAGTAGGATTCTTCTCCCTAAACATCAAAAAATAATTCCTCTTTGATACTACAGTACTTGTGTTCTTCAAAAGAAACCATTCCTCTTTTGTTCTTTTGTATATATGAATGGTCTATCTTCTACAACATTGGTACGGTTCTGTATTGTACTGCTGCCCAACTTTCTCCACTGATATTTAGCCTTTAATGAAAGATCAATGTTTCATCATTAACTTCAAGAGGCAGACATTAGCATCATTATTTTTGGTTCCTTTCTATGACTCAAGAGCCCACTTCATCTGCTTAAGTACTAAAGAAAAGGAGGTTTTTGGCACACCACAGTCGATCCTGTCAACTGGCAAATGCATCTTGCACTCATTTCCAATGAACGAGCTCACATATTAGGTACTGCGAGACTCGACACAGTGAGATCCAGAGAGCATTCCAGCATCGCAAGGTGCTTGATCACTGTAGCTCATCTGGCAGAAGTGTGTACTGGTATTGCTCAGGGTGAAAGGTTCTCCCTGCCGATACCCGGTCAGGTATATAGAGCTCTGTTCTGATAAGACACCAGACACTCATACTACAATACTAGTACTCAGCAGTCTCGCGAGAGAGGTGTTATCTTTCTTCTGTTGCATAAATAAAGGAAGAGAGTGACTTAAGAGGTCAGGAATGACAGGGAATTCCTATTATTAGAATACACTGAGCAAAAACACATGAAACATACCCAAAAGTGCAGACGGGTCATCCAAAATCAGTCTTCAACATAGGATCAGTACACCTCAACACACATCAAATATTTCAGAAGCAGATAATTTACCATGCTAATTCTTGTCTACAGTCATAGAAAACATCGAAATCACCTCTGCTGCGTAGTGCTACAGTCATACAATCAGCAGTTCTTCAGTACTGAAATTCTTTCTGTCTCAGCTCTGTAAATTAATCTCTTAATCTCAAACAGATTGCGGCATAAATTCTTAAGCATAGTTGAAAGAATATGAGGGGGAAATGATAAGCATAATCAACTAGCATGCACGTTAGCAATCTCACGGATGACATTGGGAAACTGTTAGTCCGCAAACACGATTTGCCTAGCCTCACAAGAGGGGCATCGATCAAGGGCAGAGCACGAGTTAATGTGTCAGGAAAACTCTAAAACTTCAGTGAGAGATATCAGCATCAGTACTAGATAAGTAGAAACCAACTTCTTCATGACTCAACGGCCATTCATGTCCCAAATTCCACATTTCCAACCATGATGCGGATACGCACATGCTTAGCACTTTTAAGTCAAATACATTATTTTACTGGAAAGAAGTATTGAGCCGCATTAAATATTGTCAGGTGAATTTGTTTCTTAATGAATTTCCTTCTATTCGTGGAAACGATATACTATTTTATGTCAAATTCTTGTTTATTATTAGATTTGAATATTGTGATGATTCTGGAGCCAAAGCAATGGAGAAACCCATGCAGCTGATCAAGGAGGAAAGAAACCCATGCAGTGGAAGAGCAAAAAGGGAGGAACCCAAGGACTTAAACTACAAATTTTGGATAAGATTTTCAAGCCAAATTCGGACTTCCCACGTGCTCAATCCAATTCAAACTCGGATTCAACTCAGAGTTCAATTCGGATTCGGTTCGGGACAGCCTGACAAACAGTTACTAAAAAGGCCATAACTTTCACAAACGGAGTCCGATTCAGATGTTCTTGTACTCGTTGGAAAGATAATTTCAAGGGCTACGTAATGGATCTAGTCCCACCTTCAATTCATCACGGATAAAAGTGCTAACACCCTGCTTCCCGCAGTGGTACTGCTTCCTGCCCTGGAGAACGGTCCGCAAGTCACGGAATTCCTCGGCGTCATCTAGGAAGTAGATGTAGCCCGGGTCATACAACAACCCCGTCATGTAGGCCCTAGAGCAGCCTCGTTTGATGAAGAGCACCTCACCGGGCAGGGCGGTGCACCTGCGCCAGGATGGCTCCGCCTGGAGCCTGAAGACCTGGAACGACACCGTGCCTTTGTTGGCCCAGGACAGAACCAGATGCCCAGACGCACACACGATGATAGAAGGAACATCTCTGTTTAACTCAAGACATACTAGAGATTTATGCTACATCAATCCGTTACTGCTTTTCTATTTTCTTATCGTATTTAAAGACATAGGTTATAGGTACACAGGCTAACAAAGTGTCTGGCTCTTCCAACATGATCTCTACGACTCGCACTACCCAAACAACTCGTTCCACCAACCATCACACAACTTAGTGGATACGAACGGTTCGTACAGACATACTAATATCGGACCAAGTCTACAACCACACACAGATTTAACCTCTTTTGGGTTCTACTTCAAGTCCCATATCGAGTCCTTCGATCATGTCTTGTCGACCACGGTGCCTCGACCATGTCTCACGACCATGGCTGCTTCAACCACAGTGCCTTCGACCATGGTGCCTTCGAGTGCTTCACTGACCACGGCTTGTCAATCACATCTTCGACCACGGCTTCATCGACCGCTTCACCGACCACGGCTTGTTGACTAGCATCTCCGTTAGTACCGCTCACATAGACGGTACTACCGGTCTTTGAGCCCAACTAGAATACTGTAGCATACGAGTACCAACCATCGACCACAATGCAGCTCGATTTACGACTGCGAATTCTATGACTACTGTGCTATGACCACTGTAGAACGACTACTGCTACAGTACTCCTCCTAGTATGGACTGCATCGACTTATGACTACGACTACTGCACAGTTCGACTTACGACTATGACCACTGTGCAGTTTGACTTACAACTATAATCACTACGTAGTTCGACTTGTGACTACAACCACTGCGCAATTTGACTTACAACTATGACCACTGCGCAATTCGACTTACGACTACGACCATGTAGTACTCAACACAAGAGTACGACCACATAGTACTCAACATACGAGTACTCGACACGACTACACAGTACTCAACATACGAGTGCTTGACACGACTACAGTACTCGAACACACCGAGTACTTTACATACAGCACACCGTATTCGAGCACACCGAGTACTCTACACACAATACATAGTACTCGAACACACGAGTACGACCAACAACAAGATTAGTTCCAATAATCAACCCCCTAATCTTGTTGTCATCATCTGACATGTCGACTCAACGTTGATGACACATCGTCTTCTTCTTCTTGCCGCACGTAACAGCCTTCTTGCTCTTGCCGCACGCAGTAGCATTCTTGCGCGACTCACACACCTTCTAGTGATGATGGCTACGACCATCATCAGTGGCCTCATGCCAACTCTCCTTATGGCTTGTCTGCACTAGCGTTGTTTATTGCTTTTCGCCGCTAGCATCGCCACTATGCACATCACGTGTGACAACGGTACACAACCGGTCTTGCTGTGACTACATAGACCTCGATTGTTGTGTTCTTGGGTGCTCGGTGTGATGAGGCAATGGGGTCCTAATCTTCCGATAGAATAATAATTTCGATTTGGAGGAGAACGACTTTGACGATGCAGGCTTCTAACCGGGCACGACCAGAACACCAAGCAATTGCTAAACCATACTCCAAGTTATTATCAACCGTACCAAGAACGCGGTTGACCTGACCACAAAGGTCTATTTCGGCATGCAACCAAAGAACACGCAAGAACAAGATAACAAGCAATCTGAATTGCAAATGTATAAATTGAGTTCAAAAAGGTGGGATTTCATAGAGATTCTTTACGATTGGTCTAGTTGACACAAGCAAACAACAAGAGTTTTCACAATGGAAAACTAAGCAAATGAAATCCAAGAAAACTAGAAGAGTGCAGCCTCCTTAAATAGGGGAGCAAAAGCTATGCAAAACTAATAAATAAGGGATGGTACTATTTACGATATTGTTCATATGAATAGTACTACCGTGAATAGTACGGGCTAAGAGAGGGGAGCGCCTTCCCCTTGGGCCCAATCATTACAAGGCCTAATTTGGCCCAAACAGGTGACACAACACCTTCTTTTGATGATTACAGTGTGCACAAAAGGAATTTGGAGGTGGGGTTAGATCTATTGGAAAGAGGATGAGAAAAACTTTCCAACAAGTACCCTGGACCTCAAACGGGCTTTGTATGTGAAAGTTATGCACATCTGAAGTTGGGCCTGTCAGGCTGAATCCAAATTGATTTGGAGGTCGAATTGGATTCTAAAACGTGTCCAACTTGAACTCTTACTTAAATTAGTGCAAAAGTGATGTTGTGCTACAAAATATATATTTTCATCATTAGGTAGCATCATATTCTCATTTAAAATATGTTGAAGCTGAAGAAATGAATTCACCTTTAGTTCAATCTTGATATTGGGCGCTACGGTCATATGTGTTTGTGGCATGTTTATATCATCCTCCCCTTCTTGACCGAAAATCGTCCTCGGTTTTAACAGATGTTTAGCCTCACATATTGCATGATCTTGACCATAAATCTTGGTACGTGACAACAAACGCAATAGACTCTCATTATGTAATATCATAAGTTCTTTATCAAACAAAATGAAACCTGTTTGAAATGAACTCACCTGATAATTTAAGTAATGCATAAGAGCTCTTGTAATTGGAACAACAAGCATAGTAAATATGGTTATATCCATAGGGTACATGTTCTCATCACGGTGTTGCAGCCGGCTCGTCGCCAGCGCCCTGTGCACCTCCGCTCGACGCATGCCGCTGCATGCGCCATCACGCTGACTGGAACGCACGTCGCCATCTGACCGCCACATAGTTAGCTGTAGCTACCTCTTGCCTCAGCCCCTCGCATCCGACTAACACACGGTCAACTGTGAAAGCCTTTCGCCGTGGCCTCTCGCATCCGACCAACGCACGGTCAGCTACGGAAGACTTTTGTCTCAGCTTCTTTTCTGACTCACGGGGAGAACACCAATCTCTGATACCAATTGTTGGCCCAGGGACGGAACCAGACGCGCACATACAGTGGTCAAAACTCACATAAACACCTCTGCTCAACTCAAGACACACTAGAGATTTGTGCTGCATCAACCCACCACTGCTTTTCCATTTTCTCATCACATTTATAGACACAGGTTACAGGTATATAGGCTAACAAAGTGCCTGGCTCTTCCGGCACAATCTCCATGACTAACACTATCCAACAACTTGTTCCACAAAACACCTCACACATCTTAGTGGATACAACCGGTTTGTGCAGATATACTGCTACCAGACCAAGTCTACGACCGCACACAGACCTGAACTTCTTCGAGTTCTCCTTTGATTCCTTCCACCATATCTTGTCAACCATGGTGCCTCGACCATGCCTCATGACCTCGGCTACTTCAACCACAATGCCTTCAACCACGGTGCCTTCAACCGATTCGCCAACCATGCCTTGTGGACCACATCTTCAACCACGGCTTCATCGACCGATTCACTGACCACGACTTGTCGACTAGCATCTTCGGTAAACTGCTCACACAGATGGTACTACCGGTCTTCGAGCACGACCGGAATACTGTATCATACGAGTATCGACCATCGACCACAATGCAGCTCGACTTATGACTGTGACTTCTACGACTATTGTGCTATGACCATTGTAACACAACTACTGCTATAGTACTCCTCTGAGTACCGACTACATCGACTTACGACTACGACCACTACGTAGTTCGACTTGCAACTACGACCACTGCGTAGTTCGACTTACGACTACGACCACTGCGCAGTTCGATTTACGACTACGACCACTGTGCAGTTCGACTTGCGACTACGACCACACAGTACTTAACACACGAGTACGATCACATAGTACTCAACACATGAGTACTCGATATGACTATACAGTACTTAACACATGAATACTCGACATGACTATATTACTCGAACACACCGAGTACTTTACATACAATACATCGTACTCGAACATACCGAGCACTCTATACACAATAACAGTACTCGAGCACATGAGTATGACTAACAACAAGATTAGTTCAAACAGTCTTGCCCCGGTGAGACGAATCTCTTGACCATGAACAGGCTCCCGTCAAACTCCACGAGGTAGCAGGCGACAACCTTCTCGGCCCCGACAAGGTCACACGGTGACAGGGAAATTGTAGGTCACTAAGCGCGTGGCGAGCGCGCCGTCTTCCCTGCTGTGTGGCTTGTACACTGGGAGGTGCTCCGTAGCAGTGAGGATGTAGAAACCCTCGTGATGAACTCCCCTGTAGTATATCACGTCCTCGATGGCGTCCTCGGGAATCATCCCGCGAAGAGACGGGCGATGGTCTACCCAGGGTTAAATATTTCAGATTTAAAAAAATTCGCCACCTAGCGAAACAACCGAATTAAACGAAATTTCAGAAATTTGTTTGTAATTTCGGACGAAAATTTTGAACTTCATTTGAAATTTTGGTGAAATTTAATCAAATTTGGACAAATTTTGAACAAATTTTGAACGAAGAAAATTTTGGCCAAAATTTAACCGAATAATCTTCCTTTCGCTGGGCAACGAAATAACCGAAATTTCGTTCAAATTCGTCCGAAATCTTTAACCCCGGGTCTACCTCCATTGACACCGGCGGCGACCAGCGGTCCATCCCCGGGCGCCAGAACGCGATGTTGGACTTGCCGGGCGTTATGGCGGTGACGAGGCACGCGCCGCCGGTGATCGGCGCGGCGGACCGGGTGGCAGCGTGGATTACCATGGGGTACTCTCCGTAGACCTGGACGTTCCTCGGGGCGATAACGAACAGGCGCGGTCGGTCCGGGAGGGGGACGACGTCGCCGGAGTGGAGGTTGAGCAGCGCGTGTCCGACAGTCCGAGTGACTGGTGGAGCGCAACGACGAACCAGCCGCCCGGGAAGGACCGCAGCAGCGCGAGCCGTTGGCGTCGCCGTGGAAGCAGAGGCGGTGGGATTCCTTGCACAGCATGCAGAAGAAGAAGGACGCGTTCGTGTACGGGAGGAGCCACGGGAGCTGCGGCCGGGGCGGGTACAGCTGCGGGCGGGGCGGAGCGCCAGCCGGAGCAGACGGTGGGGAAGTTGACGCGGTTGGCGAGGCAAGGGATGTGGGCGAGGACGACGCCGAGGAGGTCGGCATTGAGCTCCGCCCAGGTGCTCACGGTGGCCATTGGAGGAGGCCAGGAGCAGTTGGGTTTGGGTTGTGGAGTTGCTTGGAGAAGACGACGGGATCCAGGATGCCAGAAAAAGCAGACAACGAGACAGCATGTGGTTTTCACGTTTTTACCCTTGTGCCTTTTTATATTTCGAAAATAAAATTCGATACTTTTTTATCAAATCAACTGAAATAAAAATAAGGAATAGTGCGCTCATCGGAAATAAAAATAGATATGGCCACTTTTGCACCTGAATTAGATGCACCAATAATCCTTTGCATTGCATTGTTTCATACACTTCATACAAATTACAATAATTAATTCATGTCAAGATCCAAGGGAACTCAACTAGGACGTGATGAAAGGTAACATCTGATGAATAGCAGATACAGTACTAAAAAAAATAAGAGTGAACGATTTGAGACCAACAACCATTAGAAAATTATTGATACATAGCCTGCTTCTCACACAAACCATTCAGAGCACCTTAATTACCACCCAGCAATCAAGGAACTATGAGGTGGTAATTAATCAAGGAACTGATTGTTGATCCCAAGTCCCAAGCAGGGAAAACTATTTTGTTTTCAAAATTTCATCGGTGGGCATCAAAACAAATGAAATTTGTGAATTTTGGTATTTTCAGACCTAAGTTTCGTTCAAACACGACTTTGAATTTTTGTGAGGTGAAACAACTTTGAATTTTTTGGATGAATTTCAGCCAAATTGTGAAGAAATTTGAAGGAAAGCACAAAGGGGCGTAGCGGTGACTGCCAAAATGGAATCCTAAGACCTTGTGAGGTTAATTTAGATTTGTTTTTGTAACGTGAGGCACGCTAGTGCGGGCTGGCAACGAGGCCATGGTGGGTGGCGGTGACGATGGCTAACTTGTGATGCTCCGGAGAAATTGAGTTGGAGTTTTGGTGGAGGGTGTGGTGGAGATAGTATAGGTGCAAGGAATCGGTCTGGGAGCTCACTGTTGTGAAGAGGAAATGATCAAGGGAATGGGAGGAAGCCATGGCTCAAATAAATTTGGGTTTGGTTTACTCTCGACGATGATTGGTACAAACAAGCTTGGGAGCTCTTCAATGAGGACAAAAAAATTGAACGAGATGGACATTTCATGGTGAGTAGCGGTAGGAATGAAGGCAGAATTTGTGAACCATGGTCCTAACTCCAAAACAGTTCACTATAGTCTTAGACTTTAGTTCTACTATTTGTTGAAACTAAAGACAAGAACTCTACCATTCATTTCAAAAGGAAGAGAAATACATCGGTCTTGAAGGTAAACACCAAAAACACCAAGGCACTAAAGAGAGGACACCAACACCAGTTAGTTCTACTATTCATCAGACGTTAGTTTCATCAAATCCAACTTGAATTTCCTTAAAACTTGACATGAACGATGGTAAGTGTTATGAAATGTATGAAACAAAAGCAATGCAAAAGATTATTTGGTCTATTTAAGGTGCAAAAATGGCCATATCTATTATTATTTCGGATGCGCACTATTCATCATACAAAAAGTGTCCGGGGGCAAATAGTGTGTAAATCGAGCAGTGTGAGAGCTTGGAAGCACCCTTTTTTTATTTCAGTTAAGTTGATGGAAATGTATCAAATTTTATTTTTGAAATACAAAAAGGCACAGGGGTGAAAATGTGAAAAACCCCGTAACGTCTTTTGTCTTGTCCCCCTCTGCTTTTTCTGGCCTCCTGGATCCCATCGTCTTCTCCAAGCAACTCCACCGCCCCAACCCCCAACCCAACTGCTCCTCGCCTTCTCCCATGGCCGCCGTGAGCACCTGGGCGGAGCTCAATGCCGACCTCCTCGGCGTAGTCCTCGCCCATATCCCTTGCCTTGCCAACCGCGTCTACTTCCCCACAGTCTGCTCCGACTGGCTCTCCGCCGCGCAGCGGTACCCTCACCTGCCGCAGCTGCCATGGCTCCTCCTCCCGTACAGGAACGCGTCCTCCTTCTTCTGCGTCCTGTGCGAGAAATACCACCGCCTCTTCCTCCATGGCGACGCCAACGGCGCACGCTTCTGCGGCTCCTTCCCCGGCGGCTGGGTCGTCCTCGCGCTCCAGCAGTTGGGTGGCTACGCGCTGGTCAACCTCCACAACGGCCAGAGCGTCGCCATGCCGAACAACCTCAGAACACCCGACGACGGCGGCGAGCACAGCGTCTTCTTCCGGGCTGCCGCGCTCTCCGCCTCGCCGAACGAGGAGGACGACAGGTACGTCGCGGCCGCCTTGGTGTGGAGCGCGTGCACCATCGCGTTCTGGCGCCCTGGAATGACACACTGGTCGCCGCCGACCCCGGTGGAGGGGCACGAGAGCCAGTCGTGGCGCAGCTTGGCTCCGGGGACGTTCGAGATTCTGGAGGACGTGATATACTACAGGGGCCACGACATTGCAGGCTTCCATGTGCTCACCATGAATGAGGAGATCCTGGTCTACGTCCCTGAGAACGGCCCGGACGGCGCGCTCACGACACGCTTGGTGACGTACCGCTTCACTGACCACCATGTCACACCGCCAGAGGAAAATGTCGTCAGCCGCTATCTCGCCGAGTCCCGCGGTGAGCTCCTGATGGTGGTGAGGCTCGCCTCTCCCGAAGACGACACGGTGTCGTTCAGGGTCTTCGCGTTGGCAGTAGCTCAAGATCAATATCACCATGGCAACCGTCGAGCTTCTTGGAACGAGGTTCAGTACGGCCGTGGTCGGATGTTATTCGTGGCGCGGGCCAGCTCGAGATCCTTTGAGTCGTCCCAGTTCTACGGCATTGACTTGCCGGACTATATCTACTTCCTGGACGACGAGACAACTTTCGTCGACGAGGTGATCGCACTGGAGGATGAGCCGCAGTACCCCTGCAGCGACACAGGCAGATGCGGATCGTTCTACCGGGTGGTCGAGCCGATTGTTCCCCAAGGACCCCTGCCCCCGTCGGACTGCTCTCGTCCAGTTTGGTTCTTCCCTTGAGATGCATGCAATGCAACAGCCACGGCGCAGGGATGACCAGTGTCATATCTGAGATACTTGCGGTTAACATTTGCACATCAGTATCTTTCTTTTCTTGGCAAATGTTTCAGTGCATCTCTAGTATTCTGTGTGTCGCTGATCATTCAGGTATCAGTTCTGATCGTGCAAAATGCGGATTTGATCTGTACTTAGTTGCTCTGCAACTAACTTTTGCATGTTGATATCCGTATCACCACAAAGAAAAAGGTACTCTTTACTCTGTACTTTGTTAATCCACTCAAAGTTTGTCAGATTTCAATTTTCATCAGATTGAACTTAAACTTAGTTGGAATTCAGATATATGAATGGTCATTACATGAAAGGCATGGAAGTTTGAGTTGCAGTTGTTGACATGGCCAATACATGCGCACCAAATGGGCACACTACTGCTTAGCTTACCTGTGAATGCGACAACCAGTGCCACAAAATGGGCACACTAGTGCTTAGCTTATCTGTGATTGCGACAACCAGTGCACTGGATGAATGAATTTCCTACCAAACTGAGTTTCCTCTTCTTCTTTTTCAACATACTATTTTCCTAGCACATGTGGTATTGCTATTCCCTTGAAAATGCAACTGAAAGTAAAGTATACTCTACAGTGAGGCTAGCCAAATTCTAGTCTGAGTCTCCACTAACTTGATATACCATATCGTCAGGGAAAAACTAACTGCGACCACCAAATTCGTGCTGTCGGCTGGCAGAAAAACAGGGGGGCATGGAAGTTGCCCTCTTACCTCTTTGCCGGATTTGCAACAGGAACAACACAACTGATCTTCCATGGCATTTCAGTGGCGCAACTAAGGGTGTACTTGCCAAGCATGCTAGACACGTATTTGCATAGGGCTATCCACATGATGGGATATCCACATTGCAAAGCGCCTTTTGGCTTTCGCCTTCACCGTGAAGCAACATAGCCTGCTATTAGACGAGCTACAGTAACTGGCATGGGAAGCTTGCCAAACTGTGGCAATACACACTGTAGCTCAATGCAGGGATACGTGTTAAATGACAAGCCTTTAATGGAATGATTAGGAAATGGGAAAGAGTAACTCAACAATCTTTTTTCGAGAATGCGCAGAAGCTTTGCGTGCCTTTGCATTAAGAAGAGCGAAAAGTCAGGTTACAACACAGATTCCAATGCGACAATCTGCTTGGAGCAAGTGAAAGAACGAACCCGAAAAAATAAAGAAAATTAGACCAGACTGATGGGAGCTCCTGACCACGACGGTAGGTGGTAGTTAACCAGCCTGTACAGCGCGCAAACCTTTAGGAACAGTAAATCAACCGTGAACATGAAGAAAATCAATGGATGTGCAGATGAATTTGACAGATGTGTATTCCATTTGTGCTGAGCATAGCATAGTTGGTGTTCCTTTTTTGCATTTAAAGAAGAACACATATGTCCAGTGTCAACGCACCCCAGAAAAGATGGAGCAGAAACAAACCCTAAGTGCAGACAGATGAACTAAGGTCAGTCTTCAGATATAGGATCAATGTGCCGAAGCACACATCAAATAGAAGCAGGTATATCAGTACATGTAGCGGCTAGCAGTTCTGAAATCTCAACCAGCTTTCATTGCAAATTCATAAGCAGATCTGAAATAATGGCGGAAAAGGGGGGGAAATGATCAATTAGCATGTAGCAGTCTGAAATTTTCCGTGGGCTGTAAGCCTGTAACAGATGAACTAGGAAAGTTTTTTTTAGTTTCATCAATCAGCCATTAAATGCAGAGATAACAGCTTCTTTATATATAATTTCATTTGGTTATCATCACAAGAGAGGCATCGGTCAAGGGAATAGAATTGTTAATGGATGAGGCAAATTTACTACCAGAGATCAAAACTTCAGTACTGAAAATCCAGTTCTTCAAGTGCTCACCACCCATTATCTGCAACTATATTTTTCATCCATCTCTTGATATAACAATGATTAGAGATGGCAATGGGTACCCGAAACCCGATACCCGGTGGGTTTTTACTCTATTAGGGCATGGGTCTGAGTCAATTTCCTAACCCATGGGTCTCTTAATGGGCAAAAAGCCCAACCCATTGGGTCTGCCGGGTTTGGGTACGTTTCTATAGTACCCAAACCCGTAAACCCATGGGTAATATAAACCCGATCCATATTATAAACCCAGGCTCCCAGCCTCCCAGGCAAACCAGCCCAGCCTATAGCCCATTAGCCATTTAGCCCCAAGCCCCTAAATCCAATGCGGCAATGCCCCATTACCCATACGGCTAACCCTAGCTAGCACTCCGTCACAGTCACTACTCACTCCTCCCTAGTCCCCACCCCGATTCAACAGCCGTCACAGTGGCGGCGCATCTGGCGCTCCGCGCTCAGTCTCCGGCAATCTCCACGCTCGCCCTCCCGTCCCACAGCTCCCGCTCCTGCTCCTGCCACTCTCGCTGCACGCTCGTCCTCCCGCACACCCTCGCTGTCGCCTCGCCTTCCAGTTCAGCCCGCCGCCCCCACGCCGCAGCCAACGCGCATCGCAGCAGTAAGCCCTTGTCATGGCGCTACCCTCTGGCTCCAACGAAGATGGCCGGTGAGCTTCTTCCTCCTCTCCATTAACCATTGTTGCAGCTCGCATTACTGACCCCACGGGCGACCTGTGGGTACCCGTTAACCCAGTGGGCATGGGTCTGAGTAAAAATTTGCACCCATCATGGGCATGGGTTTTTTAACGAGCACGTCCAACCTTCATGGGCACGGGTTTAGGATAGCAAAACCCAGCGGATTTGTGCCCGTTGCCATCTCTAACAATGATGCATGCCGCATTTTCCCAAGGGGTTTGCTTCAGTACACCTCTTTTAGAAAACTTTATAAATCTTAAAGCAAAGAATATTAGGTGGCGGCAAATCGGTACCAACCTAAAAAAGTAAATCAATTTGAATATTATATATTGATATAGTATTGAAAATTATACAGGAGGAAATCATCTATTTGATTTATTATTTTAGATTATGCATATTTGCCCCTATCTAATATTAAATAATTTGCTTTGAGATCCGTAAACCTTTTTAAAAAGAGGTCTACTTAAGCATATACCGTTCCATGCCTTACGATGGGATAGGTTTGAGCCATTGGACTGGCACGCATCCTAGAGCCGCTTCCAACTGAACTGTATCTTATTCCTCACCATTCCGACGATGCTTATGTTCATGGTGATTTCCCCATTACTCCACTCCTCTGACTCTCCACTTAGGGTTTAGATCCAGAACAGTTGCAACCAACATGCGATTGCCGCGGCCGGCGGTGGGCGACGTTCCACGGAGAGGGCGCCGCGAGCCATGTGCGGACACGGTGAGGGGCACCATGAGCCACGAGCAGTGGTCAGCGTGTGCGCGCGGCGACTGCTGACTGGCCCGCCAATGCTATGCTTGCAATCCTGCCACCTCCTACTTGTATCAATCTCCTGTGAGCTCCAACCCTTGTATTTTTCTCTCTTTTTTTCCTGGAACTTGTGAAATATTAGCCCTGTTCTTTTCAGCTTCTAAAAGCTACTTTTCAGTTTTTCCACGGTAACTAGTTTTTAAACAGGGTATAGATCTACTAGTTAATTGTAGTAATACTGTACCGACTTCATTTATATCAGCAAAAACCACATGTGAGTTTCTGTTACTCTGTAATCTCTCACACGAACAACCTAAAAGCTACAAGCCGCAGCCAAAAAGAATAGGCCCATTCTTGAAGCTCCCCCCTATGTAACTATAGTGAGCGAAGCTATGGATGTTACCATTAGCTTGGATGGAAATCAAGTACATTTGCCGGAGGAATGGAGTTGTGTCGTCTTTTTTTCCTTGCCATGTATCTTGTTTTATCTCTAGAGAGTTGAAGCTCTGCAATATGATAAAAGATAGTGCAAAATTGCATCTCATGGTCTCTAACCAGAATTTTGACTATGCTCACGTAAGAAGATAAGCTGAAACTTGATTAACATGTTTAGAAATATTGGTACTTGTACTTCTACTGCTAAGGAAGGCATCTAGGTTTGATCTTTGATTGGCTTCAGTCCAGTGGCGGACGCAGGAATTTTGGAATGGGTGTTCGAAGTTGTAAAAATATTTTTAGTACAAAACATAAAGATCTACAGTAGCAATAGTTAACATACAATTATTCGTACTAGGGATAACATGTTAAATAATATAAAGAAATTACAAAACAATTGTAAAAGTTCACAAATTACTACCGTTTTAAATATATATACAAAATCTATCAACCACAGGAAAAAATTACAATATAAAAGAATAAACCGAAAGTTTTCAATCTATCCGACACCCACCCACGCCCCCAAGAAACAGCAGCTATCAAGGGTCCTTGCAGGGCCAGCAACCAACATCTCCAGCAGCGAGCAGTGGCGGATCCAGAATTTTTAGGATAGATGTTCAGAGTTAAAGTAGAGGTCTATAGTAGCAAAATCAAAGTATAAATTATTTGTAGTAGAAATAACATCTCAAATAATTTAGAAAAATTTGTTGAATTGAGAATATGGGATTTGGAACTTGAAAATAGAGATGCACTTGTGTTGTTGTCAACGTGCACGACTTGCCTTGTTGGCCCCGATGGCACAACCGCCGCCACACACTCTCTCCTAGGACCCCGGCTGTAGGCGATCAGGCTAAGCCACGCTTGGCGCTCGCCGCAGCTTGCTTGCCACCTTAAATTTAAATTCTACATAAAACTTAGTTTTAGCCAAAAGAATTTTAAACTGTCTATTCACCCGTCCCCTCTAGTTAACCTTCTTAAACCTTCAACTGGGTTGTAGTTTTTGAGATGAATTGAGCGAGGGAGGTGTCTAAGTGGGCTGAAATCTACTAGAGATATAAATATGAAATATATAGACCAATTACCAATATATATACTAAATATATCTACTAAATAGAGAATATTTCGTCTAAAAATTTGGGTGTTCGACTGAACACCCATGAACTACATTGCATCCGCCAGTGCTTCAGTCCTACTGTAGGCATCTCACATATATTTATGTGTAACAAATTAATTGTAGTATTGGTTCACGAAGTTACCGAACTTTTTGTACTTGGATGCCAGCAAACATCACCGATAACACAAATTATTTTAATTATGAGTTATTAGGGCTTCCACGCCTATATATGTCCATCTATTTTCTTGCATTGTTGTGAAAACTATTTGAGCGACCTACATGAATATTGAAATGTTCCACTGCTCTCCTCCAATTTCTAAACCCCGTCCTCATGAAGCATCACCCCAAACTTTTCAGAAATTGCCAGCTGCTTGAAAAGAAAATAGTAGAAACAATATGCGGCATCTTTGGTTACATTGTTCTCTAACTAGTCAAATTGATCATACCTCACTTCTGCAAGGCCCTGTTTGTTTGGGCTTAATCTTCAACTTAAAGGAAAAAAGCTGAAGCCCAAACAAACATTTGGATTTTCGACCGGACTTTTGGAAAAGCCTAAACCACTCATATAACTATAAGTCAAAAGCCCTATTAGAGGTACTTTTTTCAACTTTTGTGGTATAGAAATAGCCTTTGTAACTACACTTCCAAGAAATTACCCACACACATCCGGGTATAAATGCTTCCATTTGAAGCCTCCCCACCCACATTCCTCTCCCCTCCCAGCTCCCAGACCCGAGTTGTCTCTAGGGTCGATTAGGGTTCCTGCAAGGACCAGTTGCGGCCCACTTGTCCGCAACCTCCTCCGGCCGCTAGAGACCTTCACCGGCCTCCATCGACCTCCGCCCGATGTCCGCGACCTCCGCCGTCCTGTCTGCCCCGATGCCACCGTTCTCCTCCTCCGCCTCTGTAACGCCCCTGTTTCCAGGGGCGCCTGGGACACGGCATTCCGCAACTACCCAAGCCTGGCCAGTTACGGAGCATCGCGCAAAAGAGTACCATCACAACACATGCTTACAATAAAAGACCAGCTTATATTACAACATATGGTTTATCAATCGAGTTTTACTACAGCAGGCGCGCAAGCCCAAAATATATTACATTACAAAAACCACCAAGAAGCTCGAGCGCGACTGAAACCTAGAACCAAGGATCCTCGTCGTAGAAAGGCTCTTTTGGAGCTTCTTCAATGGGGAGACCTTCTCCAGTGTCTTGATCTTCTAAAGGGTTTAGCAAGCCGTGAGCTAACCAGCTCAGCAATCACCCAATAGACACAGCTCCATTAACCGGGAGCCCGGCGTATTCAAATACCTTTTGATTGACTCTGCAGAGTTACCCAACTTTACCCACACACATCCTTAACCCTCATGACTGAGTTAAGGAACTGGGTCTTTTCGCTGCTCAACCCTTGGTATACACTCCACCCGATAGGTTAGAAACCCGCACACCCTCGGGTATCCGTTGGCCACCACAGAACACCAGGCCCGAGTTGTGGGGACCTATCGTTGTCTTAGTCTGGATCTGCGATCCACACCGACTCCCAATGCAGGGCTTCACTTAGGTTGAGCAGTTACTAAACCAGGGTTGACGAGTCAACACCTGTGGTTGAGTGGCCATTATGTCACTTGCTTGGCGTAAGGGTCTAGTCCTTACATTTTCTCGAGGTCCACGACCTCCACCCCAGGGCAAAGCAGTAGGCGAAGACCGTCTCGCGGTGTCCCACAACACTTTCAACTCCAACTTAACATTTTCGAATCTACCGGCCCACGGCCACAACCTTAGTAGTGTAAAGATTTTGCATGAAAAGTAAATAGCCTACGGGTAGTTATGTCTTACTTAAGGTAATTCTAGGGTTGACAAAGGTGGGGCTACAATTTGACAGGGCAATTTTCCGTGGCAGGTTTTATCTACATATCAAGTCATTCTAAATATTTTATTTTACTCAAATTGACATTTCACAATTAATAATAATGCAAGTAGCATAATAACATAATTAAATGACATGGGATACAACATGATCAAGGTTTTGCGACTTGCATTGGATCTGGACGATCTCGGCAATCTTGTAAGCAGCAACTCCCTGATCTTGGCCCTGCACCGAAGCCTCCGGAATCTCCGAAACTAGCGCAAACACACAAAAATAGCATAAGTCCGGCTTGAGCCTAATCAAGCGAGAAAAAATAATCTATGAAAAAGGAGTAAAATGCATAAATAGTCAAATGGGAGATTTTCAATTTTTTCTGGGATGAATTTGGTGGATTGGATGCCAAAATGGATCCAGGGCATCAAAATGAGCAAGGTGGTAAAATTTGGGAATTTTTGGAATTTTCTGTGATTTTCTAGGATTTTTTTATTTTCTGGATTTTTGGAAATTGATAAATCTCTAGAAAATCGGATGAACAGTGCTGGGCCGGCTCCATGGCTATAGTGCGGCCCGGCACTGTGAGCCTGCATGGCCGAGTGGGCCGCGCGACCGAAGGGCCAGCGTGCGCGCGCCTTGGCCTGGTGGATGGCCGACACGCGGCTCGGGTGGACGGCGGAGATGAGGGAAAGGCGAGCGGACGGGATGCGCGGCGGGAAAAAGATCGGACGGCAGTGGAGAGGGCTGGATCGGGCGGTTGCGGAGGGGAGTGTTTAGTGGCATTGGATGGCTGCGGAGAGGGCGCCATCCAACGGCTGATATTGTATGGCAATGAGAGGGAGAGGACGGCGGGGATGGGGCCACGTCAGTCGTCTTCAACCTCTCGCCACGCGCGCGCAACAAAGAGGCAGAGACATGAGTGTCTCCGCTCTCCGGCGACGGCGATGTCCTTGGTGGCCAGGGAAGGCACCACCGAGTAGGTCTCAGCGAGGGGAACCCATTTTGGGGACTTGGGAAGCAAGAAGGTCAAAGGAGGAGGTAGGAGGCAAAAGGGGGAGATTCGGCCTCCCGGCGGCGAAGGGGTTCACCGGAGGCGATCAAGCCAAATTGGCGGTGTTTTCACGATCTGCGGGGTTCGAGGCTCACTTTGGCAGAGGTGGATCTAGCTGGGGAGCTTCCGAGCGGGCTGGCCACGGGAGAGCTTCTACGGTCAATGGCGAGCTACGGCGCTGGAGCTCCACGGACGTTCACCTGGCCAAAGAAGGGCACCACTAAAGTTAGGAAGCAGCAGGGAAGCTCTGGGCGTAAAGAATCGAGAAATGAGGGAGAGGAGGAGAAGAGAGGCTCACGGGGGTCGGCGGCACAGGGGAGGGTGGCGACGGCGTTGGAAGCGATGGGACTTCGATCGGGAGCTCCTGGGGACGATTGGAGGTGGCAGAAAGCGAATGGAGGCGGTGGGGGAGGCTTGAGGAGCACGGGAGTGCGAGGAAGCAGAGGGGGGCCTTAAAGCCTCGGCGGAGGGGGATGAAAAAGAGGGAGAGGGGGATGGGCGTGGCACCGGCGGTCAACAGGAAGGACGGGGGAGCTGCTAGGGTGTCTCTTCCGAGCAATGGAGTTGTGACCGGGGCTGAGCGGGAGTAATGGCGAGGGGATGAGAGGGAGCAGGTGAGCAAATGGCACGGGCGGGGCGCGCTCTCGCACGGGGGAGGGAGGGGTGGCGGCGACTGCCAAGTGGGCCAAGGGAGGGAGGCGGCGACACGTGCTGAGGGGGAAGTGCTGCTGGTTTCCGACCAGATGGCGTTGGGGTAATGTGGGCGGGGCGAACCGGGGGCGCGGGCGCGCTCTCAGGCGCGAGCGCAGGTGAAGGGAAGAAGCGGAAAAGGAGAAGGGTGCCAACAAAAAGAGAAGGTGCAATGCCGAAAAGGGAAAGCGGCTTTGGGGAAACTTTCCAAAAAAGGAAAGTTGCCAAAAAAAATCACTCAAAAATCCAGCAAAAATCATAAAAATTTTCGGGTTTGAATTTTTGGGGTATTTCAGCCTCCACCAGCCTCAATGACCTCTGCTAGCTGCCTTCTTCCTCTAATGTTCTGCTCATTCGTCCCTCCGTCACTGCCAGACTAAGCCCCCTCATCAAGCTCAACTATGCCCCAACATCAAGGTACAACTATAGATCCCCAATTTCTATGATCGTAGATATCTTGTGATTGTTGAGCACAACTTGGTGTAGTTATCGTGTGACTGTACGTTGAGTTTACATGTAATGATCACTCCATTGTTGGCTCGGTTCCTTTGATTGCACAAGTTTGTGTAGATCCCAACTTTTATGACTCCATTTTTGCCTCTATAAGTAATTGTTTCGATGGAATTTTTATCATGTACATCTCCTACAAAGTTTGTTACTTATTTCAGTTTAGATGCCATGGTCAGATGTAAGAGAAAGATTCCAAATGGATGTCAGAAATTCATATTTTTATCCTATGAAAGGTTGTGGCATGTTTCGATTTAGATGAGGAAATTTTTTTAATTTTGTCGGTGTATAAATGTAGATGCTTGTGTACTGATGCATGGATGGATGTGCATGGACACTAACTTCTTTGATCTGTGATGGAGATTTGATTTATTGGATGAGTATCAGTAGCAATACAAGCTATAGATAAATTTATACATAAATGGCTAATTTTTTGTTCAGATTTAATTATGGTTTGAAATCAACTAGGGATATGAATTTTGTAGAATCTTTGGTTATGTTCTTGTGGACAATTGATGGCCCTCAGTTAGTTTACCCAAGTTCAAAACCATTTCAAGAGGTCAACTGAAACAATCAATAGAAAGTTTGGTGAAGTCTTGGAACGTGT
Source organism: Dendrocalamus sinicus (assembly GCA_036346575.1). Classification (NCBI taxonomy): domain Eukaryota; kingdom Viridiplantae; phylum Streptophyta; class Magnoliopsida; order Poales; family Poaceae; genus Dendrocalamus; species Dendrocalamus sinicus. Next base: position 15,137,913 of record CM070644.1, read on the forward strand.
ATATCGTTTATCTAAACATAATATTAAACCAACAGATCTAGATTTCACAACAGTGCATCCAATACTTCAAAATAATCACTTCTCACCTTATTTTAACAATTGCATAGGTGCAATTGATGGTTCGCATGTACCTACTGTTGTGCCATCGGATGAGCAGGTCGACCACACTAGTCGCCATAGATATACGTCTCAAAATGTGATGGTGGTGTGTGACTTCAACATGAGGTTTACCTTCATTGTTGCTGGGTGGCTGGATTCAACACATGACACAAGGATTTCAATAATGCTTTGGACAAGCATTCAAATTGGTTTCCATATCCTCCTTAAGGTACTTTGCTTGATTGAATCTATAACTAATTATTATGATATCATTCCTGATTTGCATTGTAAATACTATCTATTTGTGATATGTACGAAAATATTAACTTATTGATGCGAGATATCCTAATTGAAAGGGCTATCTAGTTCCTTACAAAGGACAAAAGTATCATCTACCAGAATTTTGACAGGGTCGACAACCGAGTGGCAAATACAAGGTGTTCAAATGTACTCACTCCTCCCTTGAAAATGTGATTGAGTGTTCTTTGGCATGTTTAAGATGAAATGGCAAATCTTGTTGGATTTGCCAAGTTACTAAAAGAAGAAGCAAATGAGAATTATTACTATATGTATGGCACTTCACAACTTCACCCGGGATAGTGGTTTACGTGATGAACTTTTTGAGACATGCGATCTTGACGAAGAATATGATCCAAATGATACACAAGCTGGATCATCTGGAGGGGCTGGCGGCAATGGATCAGCATTGGACGATGGAGACATAAGTGCCTTTTATGATAGTATTGCTCCTTCTTTGATGGTTGCAAGAGGATAAATAGATAGATTAATCCATATTAATATGATAGGTACATGTTACAGTGACATTTAGGGTTGTCATTCTAATTGCAACATTTGATCGGATAATATGTCCTATTTTTTGGTATTTTCTTTGATCAGCTAATGTTTGCCTTTTCATAATATTTTCTTTCATTAAGCAATGTCCAAAAAAAATTGATCATGCATGCACAACCCTCATGCATGGATGCACAAGCGATATCTATGTTGTGTCACATGTACACGTGCAGCGTATGCACCGTATTTTCGGTTCTGTGAAAAAAGTTAAATACATTTGTACTAAACATAAATCAATGCATAAACATGTCTTCAAAACCCTCGGGGGTAATTCAAACTTCTTATGCTTCGCCCACATCTCAAAAAGCCAACCAACTCATCAAAAAACTGAATTGACAACCACATTGGGTTGGTTTAAAAGCTAAGGTGCTTACAAGTTGCTTTTTTTTTAAAAAAACAAGCTAGCAATACATAGGGATAGCAATGGGCCCTGTGGGGATAATCCCCATGCGGACCGCAGGGGTCACGGGGCCGGGAGTCTATTAGTTGACGAGGCAGGAGCCGAAGGCCCTATAGGCCCGTCGGAACCGATAAAAATAAAAAAAAATATACTATTTTATTTGTATAATATAGATTTTTAATATGGAATGTGTATTATTTTGCATATATTTGGACAAAATGTGCACTTATACATTATGGTTTATAGTTTAAAGCTATATTTTTATGAAAATGTATATATAAAATACTTATAAAGTAATTAATAAGGGCAATTTAACATTTTAAATATGCATAAACACTATTTTCCAATCCCCCAGGATCTCCATGGGGTGGGGCCCTAGGGACGGGGGTGTGTTGTCCCTCGTCAACTTTCGTTGGGTGAGGGAGCTTGGCAGGGACACAGGTTTGTCCCTGTGATCCCCCACTCTGTTACCATCCCTAGCGATAAGCCGCTTTTTCATAAGTCTAAGCCCAAATAAAAATGGTCTAAATACCCTACTTGTTTCCCTTGATTTTTGTGAGGGAAATCATAACCAGTCAGCTGGTATGGACTTTCATCAAATATGTCTTTCACACTTCGTTTCTAATTTCCAGAGTGGCGTACTCTTCAATTTGTTTCCGGAGGGACAATGTCATCTGGATTAAACACGTCACTAGCACGAGGTCTCTTTGCAGTGTTATTTGCATTAGATGTTTCAACGGCTTGGAACTCGCGATCTACTGTCGCAGTTCTAAAATAAGCCTGTATTGATTTCTTCTTATGAGGTTCCTACAACCTCGAAATCAAAATTGACTAAGATTTTTACTCAAAGACCAACAGGACATTGAGATTTGAGGGCTTAAGTTGAGATGGTGGGGCAGACCTGGGCTCCTGGCCGCTCTATGCACTGCGCCGCCGCGCCTCGTAGCTCCCGCCGTCCCACGCGCCCGTGCCGCGCCTCCTTGCTCTCTTGCTGTGCGTTGGTTGCGCCGCACCGCCGCCTACCAGTCGCCCCCCGGCAGGTGTGGATTATTCGGTCATGCTCTGTGGTTGGAACCCTGGCCTGAGTCCTGGTCCGTGTTGCACCCAGGGCCGGCTCAATGTTTTTAAGGGCCCTAAGGCGAATTTGGCTCTATGGGTCCTTTACTATAAATTTTTTCTACTTATAAAATATGCAGTTTAAACTTTATATTGTCTAAAGTGACACAAATCAATAGTTCTAACATGATAAACTAATTAGGTACTAGCTAGTTTATAAACCAAATGTAACTAGTAAGAATTAATTTACCTGACCTCGGCGATGCGACGGATGCAGATGGCAACTGGCAAGGTGAATCACCTGATCGGGTCTCTCGGGTTGCGACGGCCTCACGGCCACAATGTCGGCGCAGCGCGCTGCGCGTAGCCGCGCAGGCGCAGGAGACGATCAGATTTCAGATCACCGGATCACGTTCACGTCGAAGAACTGTCAAAGCCGCGGACGGAGTTCACGAATCACGACTTCAGTACTTCACGTTCGGGCGGCACGCCGGCACTTCGGTCTTCGGCGAATCGGCGCGACGGCGCGGCGTTGATCTTCTGGGCTCTGGCGTTAGTCGAAGCGTCGAGGCGTTCCGCGAAGAATCCGCGTTACGGCGTTAGTTGTATGCATGCAGTTGTATACAAAAGTACAAAATGTTGAGCCAGCCCAATACTCCGGCCGCAATCACAAAACACGTCGCAATGCATGCAGGCTTCTGGGCTCCTCTGGCCGTAGTGCGCGGGGGGTGGGGGTGGGCCCCCTGGCCTGGGGCCCTAGGCCGTCGCCCCTCCGGCCTACCCCAGAGCCGGCCCTGGTTGCACCTAGGGTGTATTTGATTGCTTGCATCCTCCTAGCCTGGCTCGTATGCCTCATCTAGGTTGGTCAATTCTTTTTTAGTTTTAGTTTATGACTTCATCTAGATTAGATCTGTTCTTTTTAATTTTAATTTATGACTTCTAGTTATGATTTTATAATTTTTGGACTATTCGTGAGAGAGAGAGTATAGAGTAATAGAAATTTACGTGTAATTTTAGTGGATATAAATAAAGTCACGACAGAGTGTACTACAATCTATTTGTAGACCCTATCATAAAATCCTTCATTTGAAAGTTAATTACTGTAGATAATTCAAAGAACAGTTTTAGAAGTTGAAGTCGCGATAGTACGTATTATAATCTACTTATAGATCTCATTAAAAAAATCTTTGTTTAAAAGATAATTACTATAAAATAACTAAAAACAGTTTTGAGAAGCTGAAAAGAATAGGTCTAATTTGGCGAAACCAAGAAGATCAAGTGAGTTTGTTTGGTTCGCTATTTTTGTTGGGACTTGCACCTCCTTGGCCAGGCCAAACATTGTTTGGTCGATTGCCGTGATGCATGCAATTTTACTCACGATTAGTTAGGCATTAGAATCAAAATACAGAAAGCTGACTATTCTTCAGAAATAAAGTCCAAATGAAAACGCAATAACAATGACAGTCTCTGGTCGCCAAGCAAGACTGGAAAATTTCCACACTTGCATGGAAGATTACATACTATGAATCGGTCCAAACCAAACCAAATCAACGAGGATTCAGTTGACATGAAATAAGCAACTCAGCTAGTAAAGCTGAAGCCTCCGTCTCTTCTTCGAGTCGACCACCTCGCAGTTTCCTCTGCCTCTTCGTCCTCCTCTGTATTTTCAATTACCAATCAAGTAGAGCTCGTAAGGAGCTTCGCGACCACACCGAGCAAGACTACAAGTGTCACGCACCTACCTGTCCGACCTGTGTGCTTTCCTGCGAGCGTTCTTGGTTTGGGTTGAAACACGGGCGCCCGAGCGGAACCGGATCACGAAAGGAGTTTCTTGCTCGATCGGGATCAAGAAAGGGAGCGAGATGGTGGAGCCCGGGCCTCTCACCGCTGGCCAGGTATGGAGTTGCTTGTCTTTCTCTCTTCTTCTTGGACGGCCTGTTCTGCACTGCTTGCTGCTTTGGTTTAGTTCTTCCCTACAATAATCAGTATATCACCTGAGATGAGCAATCTCACCTCACGAATGAGTCTCATAGGCGCAATAATTAGGTTTAACCCAAACGGATTAGGGAAATACATTTTGCAGGCACGCACGCTACGTGTTTGTATAAATGCCAATGAGAGAGCACATGGAGGTAAGGGCCGCGGGCACCATGGTTTTCCTTGCCTTGCCATGGTGAAGGTCGAGAGGCCAAGTCAGAGTACGAGAGCATGGCGTCCATGGTGGTGTTGTGATCAATGCGGCCCTACCCGTCATTAGTAGGGATGGCAATTTCTCCTGTAGGGGTGGACCCCTGGGGAATTTCCCCGTAGCGGGGCCGATCACCCCCCACAGGGAATGGGCTGGGCTGGGGTCGCCCTCCCCCGTCCTATTATAGTTGTATTATTTTTATATATATTTGGAGTAAATCTTGAATCTATATGTTAGAATATATATTTTAAAGAAATATGCTTAAATAATTATAAAATAATAAATAAAGTCGCATTATTATTTTAAAAAAATAATTTGGCATTTTTAATCCCCGTGGGGTCAGGTCCCCACAGGGACAGAGGGCGATCTTCCTTGTTTAGCCTAACAGGGTAGGAGTGGGGACGAGGACCTGCTACGCTAGCGGGGCGGGGACAGGGTCGCCCTCTCCTGCATCCGCAAAGACCTGGTAAAAAATATATAATAGATTATAGTTTTTAACATAGAAGATTGTATTCTTTTCTTATATATTTGGACTAAAACTTGAATCTATGTGTTAGAATATATATTTTGAAAAAAGTATGCCTAAATAATTATAAAGTAATAAATAAAGCCACATTATTTTTAAAATAATTTAGCATTTTTTAATCCCCGCGGGGATCCCCCTGGGGTTCGGGTCCTAGCACGTACGGATTTGGGTGGTTCGCCAGTGTATTGAGAATTAGGAATATAATAATTAGTTTCCTTATTATTTAGGCTTATTTTCTTCTAGATTATTTCTATGTATTAGAAATAAGTTTTCTATTATTAGGTATTAGTTTATTTAATATAGAGATATGTTTCTTAGGGGCCAAGTTTAACCATCCCTATAAAGGGGACAACATTGTACCTATTACCATTAATCAACAAAGTAGTCAAGTTCTAAACCGGTTGGTCTCCAGATCAGAGTCTTCGCAAGGAGGTGATCCTAAGCCTTCCTGGCCTATCCCTTGCCATATCATTTGGTATCAGAGCCACTCTACATGACTTCCGGTGCCGTACTATCTATCCTGGAATCATTGAAGACTAGTAACAAGGACCTAATGGCCTTACTCGAGAAGGCTATAGAGATGGTGGACAAGCTAAAGGAGCAGAAAGAGGCGTCACGTGCCATTGCAATGGTTACGCTATCACCACCTTCCCCGACGCCGGTGTTGGCACTGGTCACGTCACCAATGACGACTCATCTTCAAACTTCACATTTGGTACCTTTGCCAAGGAGGAAGATTGTCGATGTCCAACGGCGATCATCTCCACGTGGCCAACTAACACTGTGCCTCCGCAAGTGTGGAGCACAACGGTTGCCATGTGGGGGTCAGCGACGTCGTTGCATCTCTTCCACGACCATTGCATCCCGAGGCAAGAAGGATGGTATTTCTGCCCCACGCTGGGTGCCCATGCCCTCAACGTCTCCTTCGTCATCAAACCACGTCTAGGGATTACTGTCCATTGGAGCTTCGCTGATTTTCTTCCATACGACACAACATCGTCATCGTGTCCTCTCGTCAGTATGGGGTTATGAAGGATTTCAGCCATGACCGCCACCTGATAGCTCGAGGACGAACTGTTTCGCCACAAGGGGTGTAATGTTATGGCATAGGATCTCGGTATACACGTAGCAAGCGAGCGAACAATACCGCGGCACTGTAGCAAATGTGAACAGTACCGCGTGGGTACTGTAGCAACGCGTGAACAGTACTCGTGGGTACTATAGCATGCACGGATTTGGGTGTTTCACCAGTATATTGCGGATTAGGTATATAATAATTAGTTTTCTTGTTATTTAGGCTTATTTCCTTCTAGATTATTTCTATGTATTAGAGATAAATTTTCTATTATTAGGAATTAGTTTATTTAATATAGAGATATGTTTCTTAGGGGTCAAGTTTAACAATCCCTATAAAAGAGAAAACAGTGTACCTATTATTATAAAGCAATAAAGCAGTTAAATTATAAACCAGTTGGTCTCCAGATCAAAGCCTCCGCAAGGAGGGCGATCCTAAGCCATCCTGGCCTATCCCCTACCATATCACAGAAGTCAGGTAGAGTTTGATAATGATGCTACTGTGACTTGCCTTTGTTTTCTTTGTTTAAATAATAAAATTTAAAACTTCAAGAGAGAATACATAAGAAAATAACCAAAATGCCACTCTCCTACCATGCCAGCACCTACCTTTGTATGTCAGGACAATTGAAGCTGAAAATTAATTGTGTCATATTCATTTTATTCACGATACTAATAGCAGATAAAATGGATTTTGCGGCCTCCATTTCAATGATATCTAGTTTTGTCCAAGAAATATTAGGCTGTGGAAGTTTTAACAGCATTGTCGAGCTACTAGCTGGTTGAATTCATCTTGAATGATATAATATTATAAGAACATGTCATCACACAGATGTTATGATCTAAGTTGCTCATTTGGCATGGGTCCTTGCATTCGTTCATTTCTAAATCGTTGTTAATAATGGAACAGTTTTTTTTTTCAATTCTGATAGGGTAACAATCTGAAATCATGGATCAGGAACTAGTACCACATGGTTTAATACTTCATCGTTTTGCTTCCTCATCAATATGGCTTTTCACTTTTTTTGGGAAATTTAGCATGTCACTTACTACTTTCTTATTCCTGCAGGTTTCAGTTTTTATTAGTTGTATTGTGATATTCATTTCATGGGCATATGCAGAACTTCTGGCATACAAGAGATCATTTTCACGGTCCAAAGTGTAAGATATTACTTAATGCCATCACGACCGGCATTTGTTTCCACCCTATTCCTGTTGATAAGTTAATATATATTCCTCGCGATCATTACAAATTTCCACTTTTTGTTCCTCTTCTCTAAAGCAGAAGCATGTGAGTTGTTTGGAGTTTAGGGACTCAATGTATGTCAATTGTAGAGCAAGAGGCCAATATATAGAGTACATGAAAATTTTGAGGCTAGACCAAGCAATATGGTACTAATTACTAAACCTAAACTAATACACTTATATCCTTAACAAGAATGATCTTCTAGCTCTAGTGACCAATGTTTGCAGGTTTGTAAGTGTAGTTCTGCAGAAATTCTTTCCCTATCGATGAAAGATACACCGCTCTCTTGCATATGTTCTCGAAAAAGAGTTCTAATATTGAAATAAAAAAATTACTTTTGGTGCCACTGTCACCTGTAAGGCTGTAACCATAGGTATTGAATAGCTTGGTAATGCTCTGATGGTCAAGTGTTTTATTTGTAGTCCTCATAAGACTTAAATCTGATATAGACTTTCAGTTGACCACATTATCATTTGGAGTCTATGTTCCAGCAAGCCCAATTCACCTAACACAACCTTGGACAGAACATCAGTTTGTCAAACTTTATTTTTACTTGTGATAAAGTAAGCCTATCAATTCTGCTTGATTTTCTACATGCCAAATGGCTTAACAATGATAGGATTCTTAGTTCTTACTGTTTACATATATATTGTTGTCTTTCTTTTGTTGCGGACCACTGCATATGCTGTAATATTTTGCACATAATTATATTGGTTTGTGTTCGCTATGACTTAGCCATGTTGAAATTTTGTCTCAGGCACAAACAGCTTATAGAACACTACTAGTACCAAAGCTTGTTATACAAATGAGTTCCTTTTGTATCTATGAGATTTCTAAATTACACAGCCTTACTTAGTTAGGTGCCATAACATTTTCTTTTTTCCCTTTTCTAACTTTCTTTTCTATGTGGTCTCTGTTAATCATGTGTAGTGTTTCTTGTACAAAACTTATTCTGCAGACATTCTGACTCAAATCTTGCGGAACTTGGAAATCAAGTACAGAAGGAAGATGAACGCATTGTTTTACTTGAAGGAGGTACCGCAAAATCTATAAGCCCAAAGTTTCAAAATGCATCTGTTCGAGCAAATTTAGTAAGGTCATATCGCAGCACAGATAATTATGGAATTTCCTAATCCTCTCTGCAGTGCTCATAATTATGTATTCTATAGGTTTCTAAGAAGAGATGAAAGGTTCTTTCTTGAAAACCATCAGTTGTTGAGGACCATGTATGACTGTTCATGCTTTTTTTGTATACGATATTGTTCCGTCAATCAAATTTCCAAATATGCTGACTTATAGTTAATTCTGAATTCATCACAGGGCAGAATTTGGAGCAGTCCTTATTTACTTTTATGTTTGTGATCGCACGGACCTATTTGCACAATCTAACAAGGTGATTGTTCCTGGATGTACTTTTTTAATAAGTTCCTGGAATTTTTTCTCTTTGAAATCACCTGTAATTTTCTTTCTGGCTAGAATTGACATACAAAACTTCTATCATCAAAAGTAAGGCCAAAGCTAAATATTAAGTTTATGCATTATCCTGTACTCTGTCCCATTTGGTTTAGTGTCCATTTGCATTGTATTTCGTTGGGTACTTAAGCTTAATTTACTAAAGAGACAGCTTTGCCACACAAGTATTTGGTGTTTCTTCATGCCCCTTTCTTCAGTTATGTTCCTAATCATGATGAACTTATCGAGATTTATTCTCCTTAACAAAGTTCTAGTAGTTTTACCACTTTGGTAACTAACAGTTTGAAGTTTTGCACATAAATTATATCATATTGCGTTTTTCTGATGTTGATTTACGAACAACTTATAATTTTTTGTACAAACTAACTATATGGTCATTGCAACATGCATATTAAATTACACGTTAGGAGCTAACCATGGAAATAGAAGTTTCCATAAACGTTGTATAAAATTAGCTTTTTTTAGGGCACATTTCATCCTGTTTCTCATTCTGAAAAAACGTCTTCAGAAAACTTCTTCTAACAGCTTGAAGTTTTTCACATAAATCATATCATATTGCGTTTGGCTGATGTTGATTTACTAACAACTTATAATTTTCTGTACAAACTAACTATATGGTCATTGCAACATGCATATTGTGAGAGATATATATGATGCGGAATAGTAGATTGATTATAAGACCAGCAGTACAAGGCATATATATATAGCCAAGGATGTCTAGGGTTATGGCTAATAGAATCATGGGCCAAACAGAGAGATCCTTGCCTATAATAGTTGTCTAACCAACCATACTAAACACACATAGGCCCAAGGCCAAAAGCCCATAGGGCCGGCCATGATGCCTGTCTAACACCCCCCTCCCCCCGCAGTCGGAGCGTCCGCACCTCGGACGTTTAGACTGGACCTGAATTCACTGAAGACTGATGATGGAAGACCTTTGGTGAAGATGTCGGCATACTGTGAAGTGGTGGGAACATGTAGTACACGAATATCGCCAAGAGCCACTTTCTCATGAACAAAGTGAAGGTCAATCACAATGTGCTCGGTGTGCTGATGCTGGACTGGGTTTGAGGACATATAAACTAAACTGATGTTGTCGTAATACACCAAGGTAGCCTGCTGAAGCAGTGTATGTAGTTCCAACAAGAGGTGACGTAACCAGGAAGCCTCGGCAACAGTATTGGCTACACCACGATACTCAGCCTCTGCACTGGAGCGTGACACCGTGTTCTGATGCTTGGAGGACCAGGAAACCAGGTTATCTCCGAGAAACACGGCATAGCCCGAGGTGGACTTGCGCGTGTCCGGGCAACCGGCCCAGTCAGCATCAGAGTAAACAACGAGATCAGACTGCGAGGACGGCTGAAGAAAGAGGCCCAGATGGAGAGTGCCACGAATATACCGAAGAATCCGCTTGAGGGCAGCAAGGTGGGGCTCGCGAGGGTCGTGCATATGAAGGCACACCTGCTGAACTGCATAGGAGATGTCTGGCCTGGTGAAGGTGAGATACTGTAGGGCCCCGGCTAAGCTGCAGAAGTCGCTGGGATCACTAACAGGGACACCGGCTGAGGTGGACACCTTCGGGTTGGTGTTAACAGGGGTGGTGCATGGCTTGCAATCTGCCATGCCTGCCTGCTCCAAAATGTCCATCATGTACTGACGCTGTGAGAGGAGAAGACCACCTTGATACTTCTGCACATGCATCCCCAAAAAATGATGAAGCTCACCAAGATCCTTCATAGAGAACTCTCGCTGTAATGCAGTGATGATGCGTCGGAGGAGCTCAGCAGATGAGGTGGTGAGAACGATGTCATCAACATAAAGAAGCAGGTAGATAATCTCAGAGCCGCGGTGGTACACAAACAGTGATGTCTCAGACTTGGCCTCAATGAACCCAAGTGATAGCAGATATGAAGCAAACCTGCTGTACCATGCTCGTGGAGCCTGCTTGAGACCATAAAGTGATTTGTTCAGGCGGCAGACAAATTCCGGATGAGCAGAATCCTCGAATTCAGATGGCTGGGAACAATAAACTGTCTCAGACAAAGTCCCGTGAAGAAAGGCGTTCTTCACATCAAGTTGATGAATCGGCCACTTCCTGGACAGAGCAAGAGACAACACTGTGCACACGGTCGCTGGCTTCACAACGGGACTAACGTCTCGGCAAAATCCGCTCCCGGGCGTTGTGTAAAACCACGCAGCACCCAATGTGCTTTATAGCGCTCGAGAGAACCATCTGCCTTGAGTTTGTGCTTGAAGATCCATTTACCAGAGACGACATTCGCCTTGGGCGGTCGAGGAACCAAATCCCAGGAATGGTTCTGCAGAAGAGCACGGTACTCCTCTTCCATAGCGGCCCGCCAATGAGGTTCGGCAAGGGCGCTACGGTAGGACTTCGGGAGCGGAGAGAGTGGAGCGGCGACGAAGAGTGCAGGCACTCGGAAGCCACTCTTGGCCTGAGTGATCATGGCGTGGCGGTTCACAACTGGTGGGACGGGGACCGCGCCGTGCGATACTGATGACGGCTCAACAGACGCAGGGGCACCGGCGGGCAAGCCGGGGGGCGGCGGGTGCGCCGGTGCAGAAGCGTGGGGCCTGGAGTAGACGAAGAGGAAATCCCTGCCCCCAGCAGGGAGAACAGCTGCTGGAGTGGGCAACGCAGGGGCCTCCGTTCCCGCGCAGGGCAGAGGTGTCGGTGCAGCGTCGGCAGCGCCCGGAGCCACGGACGTCGGTGCAGCGTCGGCGGCGCCGAGCCACGGACATCGGGTGCGGCTCGGCGGCGGCGCTGGGCCGCGCGTGGCATGCGCGCAGGGAGGCAGGCGCCCGGACGACGGCACTCGCAAGAGAGATGGCTGACGTGTCGAGTGGCGTGAAGGGGCCGGTGCTGGGGTTGAAACCCGAGCCAGCAGAGGTGGAACCTGCAGGCAAAAGAGTGCGCGACGGGCCAATAGGTGTCGGCACAGGATTAAAACAGTCATCCAAAAACTCAAAATCCGCCGTGGACGGGGTGGAAGGAAGATCCGCAAAGGGAAAGGATGTTTCATCGAAGATGACATGACGGGAGAGGTAGACCCGATTGGAGGCCATGTCGAGACACCGGTATCCCTTATGGTGGGCGGAGTAGCTAAGGAAGGTGCACAAAGCGGAGCGAGGGGCGAGTTTGTGGGAAGCTGTGGAGGCAAGGTTCGGGTAGCATTTGCACCCAAAGACGCGGAGATGAGCATACGACGACGGAGACCCAAAGAGGGCGTGGTGCGGCGTGGAGAAGTGCAGTGTCTTGGTGGGTAAGATGTTGAGGAGGTACGTGGCCGTGGCCAACCCCTCGACCCAATAGGACGGTGGCATGGACGCCTTAAACAAGAGCGAGCGGATGACATTGTTGATGGAACGAATGATGCGCTCAGCTTTACCGTTTTGTTGGGAGGTGTAGGGACATGACATGCGGAGGTGGACGCTACGAGTGAGGAAGAACGTGCGGGCGCTAGAGTTGTCAAACTCGTGGCCGTTGTCGCACTGAACTGCTTTGATGGTGGCGCCGAACTGAGTGGAAACATGAGAGAAAAAGTTGGCAAGTGTCGAAAAAGTGTCAGACTTAAGCTGAAGAGGAAACGTCCAAAGATAGTGCGAACAATCATCAAGAATGATCAGATAATATTTGTAACTAGAAATACTTGTGACAGGGGATGTCCAGAGGTCACAGTGTATAAGATCAAACTTATTTGAAGCTCATGTCGACCTAGTTGACAGGCATGACAGATGGAAAAGCCTGTGGTTTTATTACAGGAAGGAATAATGGAGGAATTCGCTAGCTTAGACAAAACTTCATGACCCGAATGACCTAGGCGGCGATGCCAAAGTGGAGCGGAGGACTCGGCGAGGAAGGACTCGGCGACGGGAAGACACAGAGGGTAGAGCGGTCCGGAGCTATTGCACCTGACGATCACGTTCCGAGACCGAAGATCCTTCACAGAACAGCCAGCGGGATCAAACTCAATAGAACAGTTATTGTCAGAAGTAAACTGGCGAACCGAAATAAGGTTCTTAATAAGGTTGGGAGAAACAAGGACATTATTAAGACGGAAGGGGCCAGTCAAATCGCCGTGCCAGTGGAGGTAACAGGGAGTAAGGAACCGTTACCGACAACAATAGATGAAGGAGTGGGATACTGAGGAACTGAGGAGTGAGAGAGGATACCAGGGTCGGAAGCCATATGAGAAGTAGCTCCCGAGTCGAAGTACCACTCGGGTTGCTGTAGTGGAGTCAGGGTCATGGTGGAGAAGGAACTCGCAAGAGAGTTCTGGTCCCAGGAAGGCAATCCAGCAGGGGTGCCATATTGCCCAGCAACCGAACCAGCAGGAGCGCCGTTCAATCCAGCAGCCTGGCCGGGAGAGAGCATCCACTGGTTTTGGGCGGCCAGCAAAGCCTGAGGCTGCGACCACTGATTCTGATCGGCAGTCAGCAACGCCTGGGGCTGCGGCATAGCCTGAGGAAGCTGAGCGGGCCCGGAGAAGCGGCCCTGCGGAAGGGGTGCAAGGGGAGGCCGGGGACCGGGCCACATCTGGATGGTACCAGTCCGCGGGTTGAAGAAGCTGGGCCAGCCGCCGGATTTGGGCACGTTGGGAGTGCCGGTGCCGCCTGCGCTGTGAGTTGGTGATGGCGCGCCGTTCTGGCCAGAGCGTCCGGAGTGCTTGCCGCGCCGGCCATGGGAGTGGGAGAAGCCGCCGCCCCTGCCCCCGCCTCCGTTACCGCCCCTGAAGCCGTTGGAAGCCGATGAAGATGGGGAACGGTTGACGGGTGTTGAGGTGGGCTGGCCGCCGGAGGTGAGCAAGGTGGTAGCGGGAGACGACTTCCGGTTGGCCATGTTGAGTTCCTCCAAGAGTAGATTGGCGCGCGCCTCAAGGAAGGAGGGGAAGGGCCGACTCCGTTGGAGATGGAGGCCGATGGTGGTGAATTTCTCGTTGAGGCCGCGGATGACGTTGAGGACTAGGGTCCGGTCGGCGACGAACTCCCCGAGGTCGGAAAGAGCATCTGCCATGCTTTTGAAGCGCCGACAGTAGTCAGCAATCGAGAGATTGCCCTGGACGAAGTTGCGGAACTCGGCGTCGAGGTAGAGGGCGCGCGACTCCTGGTTGCCGAGAAACTGAGTCTCGATTGCGAGCCAGGTGACGCGCGCGGTGGCCCGGCGTTCCAGAACAATTTCGACAAGCTCGGTGGAGAGGGTGCCGAGGATCCAAGACTTGACGACGTAGTCCATGCGTGCCCAGTCAGGAAGAGACGGATTGGGCTTGTCGTCGAGCACATGGTCTTCGAGGGAGTACTTCCCGAGGGCGAGGAGGAAGCGGAGGTCAAGTCGAGGACGAGAGGAACCAGCGCACGGATGTTCTGCACGCCGACGGCCTGGGCATGGAGATTGGCGAGGGCAACAGCCTCATGAAGGAGGAGGGCGTCATGGAGGGGAGGAGGAACCTTGTGGATCGACTCGGCGTCAGCATCGGCGTCCACGGAGGCGGCGGCGCGCTCGAGGGCAGCACGCTCGCGTTCAGCAGCAGCCGCGCGTTCCTGGGCGGCGATGGCAGCTTCGCGCTCGGCAGCCTCGGCGCGCGCGAGAGCGTCGGCGCAGGCCTTGGCGATGGTGGTGATTTTGACGGCGCGTGCGTCCTCTGCAGCCTGGGTGATGCACGTATCCTCTGCAGCCTGGGCGGCGGCCGCTGCAGGGACAGCGGCAGGAGACAAAGAGGAGGCCGGCGGTAGATCGCCAGACATGGCGGCGAAGAGATAGAGGTAGGGTTAGGGCGGAAGCGTCTGTTCACGGAAGGACCAGCTTGATACCATGTGAGATATATATATATATATATGATGCGGAATAGCGGCGAAGAGATAGAGGTAGGGTTAGGGCGGAAGCGTCTGTTCACGGAAGGACCAGCTTGATACCATGTGAGATATATATATATATATATATGATGCGGAATAGTAGATTGATTATAAGACCAGCAGTACAAGGCATATATATATATATATATATATATATATATATATATATATATATATAGGCAAGGATGTCTAGGGTTATGGCTAATAGAATCATGGGCCAAATAGAGAGATCCTTGCCTATAATAGTTGTCTAACCAACCATACTAAACACACATGGGCCCAAGGCTAAAAGCCCATAGGGCCGGCCATGATGCCTGTCTAACACATATTAAATTACACCGTAGGAGCTAACTCTGGATATTCCATAAATTTTGTGTAAAATTAGCTTTTCTTAGGGCACATTTCATCCTGTTTTTCATTCTGAAAAAATTTCTTCTTCAGAAATGAGGATTACTAATAGCATATAGTTGTTTGGATATCGCAATGGTGATTGTGCTTTTATTTCTAGACCAAGTTTGGCAAAGGTTGGAAACTTTTCACAAAAATTAAAATAGAGCTATCTCTACATGTTTTTTTTCAACCCCTTTAGTTTAGTTCAAAATCAAGATCTTAGAAATTAGAATTGCAATCCTATACTGTCCATAAAGTAGCCTGAACACAAATGGTCCAGCCTAGCTTGGCCTGGTCACGCTAGTGTTTCAAACCCGAGCTGGGTTTGGTGTTATTACGACAAGGAGCTTGGTCCAACCTGATTACTACTGTTGTGTGGGCCTAGGTTAGCTTGGAAGGCCTGAAGAGAACAAGCTATTTGGCAGCCAAACTAGCCCACATTTTGCTCAGGTTTGCCACAAATCCATGTGGGATTTGATTTCTCACTCCTGGGCTATATTTTCCAGCGGGATTGGGTTAGGAATTTTGACGTTGGAGCGTACTTTATTTTTTCAGGATTTGTGGATTTGTGCTGCTCCAAAAAATATTAGTAAAATGCCACTCTAAAACATGTTTGTTGATATGTTTGCCACTCCTGTTTTTCTTTGGATGTTTCTGTCCTATGCTAGCCATTCCGCTGTCATCTCCAGCTATCTGGCAGACTCTTCACAAGTGCTGAGCAGCTCCCTTGTAGTCACTGGCCTTCTCTACTTCAGATGACGTCAGATGACGCCTTTTTTCTCTGATATCACCGAGGTTCCATCTCTTCTCCAGAGAGCTGCTGAAATCTGCTCCTTCACGAGTGGGGCTGCCGGAATCTGCTACTCTTCAAAGAACGCTCCACCTCTACTTCGTGGAGTTCCTCGGTCACCATTGCCATCCAATGAGACAGCAACATTCACCGAATTAGTCACTAGTACGTTACATCTAACTAATTTGATTTAGGGCATTTGTTGAACAGTTCTCGGGCGGGATCAATATGCATCATGAAACCAAGACTAGCCGTATGCTCTTTCCCCAAAGACAGGATTTCAGTTCTATCATGTCATTATGAAATACAGCATAGAGTTTTAACATGTAAACATCAAACAAAAATATACTCAAAGTTCTTGCTTCTGATAAGTAAGCAACACATACTGGTCTCGTGGTTCACTGTCAATATTGCCCTGGTTGTTGTACTGTCCAATGGATGGCCACCAACCATTGCTGAATTCTTTGTTCTGCACGTACAAGAACGATCGGGATGGAGGGCAGTAATCTAGGCCATCGGGTCGCTTACCGGGGATCACTGGAAAAGTTGCCGGCGATGGGAAAGGAGATAGGAGTATAGGGAGAGACATGCGAAGGAGAGGAGGGCATAATTGTCCAAAGAAAAAAAGGAATGACAAAAATCAGGATAATTACGTTTTGGGGTGACATTTTACTGGCATTTTTCAAAACACCAATTTTTGGATTGGCATATATCCAAAAATCTCTTCTTTTTTTATTACTTTTGATGAAGGTGTTTGCATGATAAAGGCTTGGAAAAGGAACATTTGATGAAAGTAACAAGAATCCCTGTGGCCTGTGGGCATCGTGTGTACTAGACAAACCCAAACACTGCACTGATGGATGAAGGGCAAGACGTTGAGGGCATGAGGGTTTGATTAAAAGCATTAGAATTCCCAGTAGATAAGGAAGAACTGTTTGAGTTCGCGCCTCTCCATGGTTTAATGAATAAATTTATTTGTTCAACTTTTGCAGAGTTACAACAGGGATCTTTTTCTTTTTCTTTATGCTCTTTTTATAATGGTGTCAGCAATAAGTTCTTTGAAGAAGCACAATGATAAATCTCCTCTCTTGGGGAAATCCATTCTTTATATGAATCGGCATCAAACAGACGAATGGAGAGGCTGGATGCAGGTCAGTAACCTATCTATTTGAATACCTAGATATTTCATAAAGTACTTGTGGTGCACAATTACACTAATCCTAGCAGAAAATTTCATCAGTTCTTTTGAAGTGGAGCATGATTATTCCTTGGTCCCTTGTAAATAAACAATTCTAAGTAAACCTGCACAACATAGAAATAGATGGAATTCTATTTTGTCAAAGAATTGTTTGTCAACTTCCATTTGTACTAAAATGGTACATAACTTCAAACAAAAGTCGTGTTTACGCAGGCAGCAGATTGACAGAATTTTTTTCTTAAGGTTTCACATTCAACTGTCACAATGGTGGCATGGTTGGTAATGTGGTTTCATCTGGGAGTTTATATAAACTTGTGCTCCCTATATTAGTATATATGTAGCAGTTATCTGTGGTGGGTTATTAAAAGAAGACAAATATGTTTATATATCTTATAGAACTCTTCCGTGTTCTCCATTTATTATGTAGATTTCACACCAATTAAGCGGTTAATGGTGAGACTTGCTCTTGCATCATTGCTGTTTAATCTTCTCGGTGCTTGTATCTTTTCTCTACTAGTTTAGTGTTTCCTTAGCTTCTTTTCCTTTTTTTTCCTTTCTTGTTTCTATTGAAAAAATTGTATTGATTCAAACCAGTAGGGCTCTTTTATGTTCTTTTTTAATTCCAAAATTTGTCTGCACCACAGATCAGATATCTGGAAAAGTGGAAATTAGTAATGGTTCAGTTTCTTCTGGGCATCTAATATCATTTGTATGAGGGGGGGTGGGGGCATCCGGGGGATTCTCTAGGAATTTTGGGGATTTAGTTAAAAAACCCCCTGTCCAAACAGGATAAATGTAAACATTTTTTTTTCTCGAACACGCAGGAGAACTGCGCATCATTATATTAAGAAGAAAAGTAACCCAAACAAGACACACCTACTCACACCAAAGGGAACAAAATAAACAGACGCGCCCTAAATACACAAAACAGACGACCTCGACCCAAAATTAACTCCCATTCGGCCCCAGGGCAAGGAGGTAATTGATTCCTCGTGCCCCTGCCAAACTCCAAAAAATAAGCTCCTCACTAGCGAACAACAAAGCTCTAGCTAGGTTTGGAGAATCAGCATCAAACACACACCGATTACGAATATTCCACAAAGTCCAAGCTCCCAAAATGATGATGGAGTTGAGACCCTTTCTTAAGTGAACAACCACTGCATTTGAACTTCTTTCCCACCAAGCATCAAAGGAAGTCTCATCAGATTGGGGGGGTAAGCATTTGCAAGCCCACTCTACGTAGGAGAAAGAACCAGAATTCACGGGCAAAGACGCAAGTTGAAAGCAGGTGATTGATATCTTCTTCCTCTTGATCGCAAAGGGGGCAACCGGTCGGGTGTGGGAGGCCTCTTCGTGCTAGCCGATCGGCTGTCCAGCACCTGTCTCGGACAACTAACCACATGAAAAATCGGCATTTACCGGGAGCCCAAGATTTCCAAATCCTCTCATAGGGACTGAAAGTCACCATACCCCGAAATAGATTTTCATAAGCCGATTTTGCTGAATATTGCCCATCACTTGAAAATCTCCACACATGGGAGTCTTCTACCACTGGCTGTAGCACAACTTCAGAGATGTTGTCCCGAGCGCTAGGAACTCAAAAGAAAGCGGCCGACAAGGCACCTGGATGTCTCTAACCCAAGAGTGATCGATAGAGCCTCTAAAACAGTCCTCATCTTCCTTTTCCTGCTGGGAACCAAAGCCAAAACAAGGGGAGCCAAATCAGCAATGCTCGCCATGAATCCATCTGTCTGTCCCGAAAAGCGTCGCTGCCCATTGCCCACTCTGAAACCACAGCAGCAGAGAAGAAAGATTGGACACAATTATGGACGGAGATGTGAAACATATTCCACGGACGGTTAGGGTCTGTTTTTTTCAACCACAGCCATCTCATGCGAAGAGCCCAACCAAGATTTCGGAGATTAAATATTCCCAGACCACCAAGCTCTTTGGGGAGGCATACTATGGGCCACGCCACCAGGCAATGACCACCATTGGCCTCTTTCCTTCCTCTCCAAAGGAATCCCCTTCTTATTTTATCAATAGACTTGATGGCCCAAGGAGGAAGATCAATGGCCATAGCTAGATAGATCAACATTGAGGTGAGAACATGCTGCACCAGAATTCGCCGCCCTTCCTTGGTCAACAGATCAGCCTTCCAACTGGGCAAACGTGCAGCAATTCGGTCAATATAAGGCTGCAGCTGAACTTTTGATCCTCAAAGACAGAGGGGCTCCGAGGTATTTGCAAGGGAAATCCTTCAGCTCACAGGGTAGAAGATTTTGAATAGCTGTTATGTCATCCTCTGAACATTGGATAGGAAACACATTACTTTTTTGCACATTCGTTTTCAAACCAGAGGCTTCACCAAAAAGGCCGAGCAAGTCAAGAGAAATCTCCATATCACTAGCAAGAGGCCGGAGGAAAAGGACCACATCATCAGCATAAATGGAGATTCGGTGATGCAAAGTTGTAGAGGATAAAGGCTGGAGTAAACCTGCTTCTGAAGCCATAGTGACCAGATGACTCAAAACATCCATCACTAAAATAAAAAGCATAGGTGACAACGGGTCTCCTTGCCTCAGCCCTCTCTGATGATAGATGATCTCACCAGGGACGCCATTTAGGAGGACAAGCGTTGAAGAGGAGGCAAGAAGACCACTGAGGATGTCACGCCAAAGAATACCAAATCCCAACTTTTGTAGCACCTCCAATAAAAAACTCCAAGAAACTGAATCAAAAGCTTTAGAGATGTCTAGCTTGAGGAGCATACATGGTTGTCTTTGCTGGTGTAAAAATTTTGCAGTTTGCTGCACTAACATGAAGTTGTCTTGAATGAACCTTCCTTTGATAAAAGCACTTTGATTATGTGACACTAACCCATGAAGCTGGCCTGCCAATCTGTTTGCAAGAATTTTTGTGATGAGTTTAGCAAAACTGTGAACCAAACTGATTGGCCTAAAATCCTTGACGCACATTGCATCATCTCTTTTGGGCAAGAGTGTGATATAGGCTGAATTGAGGAGCTCAAAATTTCTAAATCTTCGCCCCCAAACAGCAGAGATCGCAGCCATGATGTCATATTTAATAATTGGCCAGCACACTTGATAAAAGCGACCTGTAAAACCATCGGGGCCTGGGGCTTTGTTAGAGGGCAAATCGGAGATAGTTCTCCAAACCTCTTCTTCTGAAATAGGGATTTCCAAGCAAGACAGATAATGAGAGGCAATGTTCAGCTCCTCAAGATTAATTGAGTGCTCTCGATGCAAGCTGGTGCCAAGTAAACCCTTGTAAAAATTAAAGATGACCCTCTCCTTGTCCTCATGTGTCGTGAGCACTTGATCTCCATCCAAAAATTTTCCAATGAAATTCTTCCTCCTCCGATGACGAGCATGGAGATGGAAGAGCTTTGTGTTAGCATCTCCTTCCTTGAGCCACAAAATGCGAGAGCGACATCTAGCAATTATTCTCTTCAAAGAGGAAAGGGCCAGAGCATGTTTTTTCAGTTGTTGCAGGAGCCAGATCTCAGAACTGGACAACATTCGACTATCTTGAGCAATTTCCAACTGGTGAAGAACCTCCCGGGCAAGGGCCAGTTGGTTGTTGACGTGACCAACTCTTTTCTCACTCCAACTCTGCAGACTTCTACTGGTTGCTTGCAGCTTTTTTGCCAATGAATCAAAAGGACAGGAGGTAGACTGAATCGAAAGCCAAGCTGTCTCTACTGTTTCCTGAAAGCCCTCTAACCGCGGCCAAAAAGACTCGAAATGGAATCTCCTTCTGCTGGTTTTAACGTCATTTAAACCCAAAATAAGCGGGCAATGATCCGAATCCTCAGTTGCCCCACTTTGCAATAGGCAGTTTGGATAAAGCTCTTCCCATTCAACTGAACAAAAAACGCGATCCAGCTTGACCAGAGTAGGCGAATCTTGGCGGTTGGACCAGGTAAATTTGCGTCCATGCAGCGGCAACTCTTTCAGGGCTAAGTCATTGATCAATCTCCTGAATCTTCCCATCATAGCACGGTCTAAAATGTTATTGTTTTTATCCTCCTCCCTAAAAATGAGATTAAAATCTCCAACCAGAACCCAAGGCCCTTGACAAGCGGCCCGAATGTCTCTTAGTTCCTGGAGAAAATGTATCTTATTATCATTGCCCTGCGGTCCATAAACACAAGTTAACCACCATCCTTGACTCTGCTCGGGATCAAGGAAGATAGAGATACTGTGGGAATCAACCCTTGTACAGCGGGCCGGGCCAAAGCAGTGACGCCAAGCCACCAGAATGCCTCCGCTTGCACCGACCGATGGAAGTTCCACAAAGTTGTCAAAATCAGACCCAAGAGACGAGAGCAGAGTTCTCCGAGAGGTCGTAACCAGCTTTGTCTCTTGGAGACAGACAATATCAGCTCGAGACGAATCCACAAAAGCACGAACAGAATCCTGGCGGGCCTTGGAGTTCAACCCTCTCACGTTCCAAGAAACTATTTGTTTAGGAATCATGATAACAAAAAACAAGACGACCAGACCAAGAAAAAGAAAAACGAATCAAGGCACAGGGGCCTCAACCTCTGGAGGCGGCCAGCCGAACAGAACCGCAAGTGCATTAACATGTCCTATTGAGAGTGGCAGCGCAAAGGTCTTCATATCTCTAATTAATCTGATATTGTTCTTAGTTGCAAAAAACTCTTAGATCAGTAAGGATTGTGGGAAATCTCTGATAAATTGTTGTAGCAACAAGGTCTATCAGCTACGTTGCCCGGATACCCCGATACGGATACGGATACGCGATACCGCGATTCGCCATTTTCCCAAAAACACCGATACGGCGATACGTTTATATATATGTAATAATATAAAATAAATAATGAATTAATGAATTCTTGTAAAGAATTTGAGAAATCGAGAATACCTTAATATTGAAGTAGCAATTATGTAACCTCTATGATACCTGTGCTAACTTGTTATTTGAGTATCCCAACCAACTTGTATATTTCCGTTCCGATTTCCAAATGTCATGTTCATATCGTCATCACTCATCAGTATCACTTACCTTGATAGAACATGCTATTGATTTGTAATTTGTTGTTTCCTGAGTCTCCTGACTTCCTCACTTCCTGTATAAGTGTATATCATATCATATTACATGTACAGATATTGGTAAGACAGGGAAAACTTGTGTAATGTGAGTACCTGAGGACGAGATCTTTTGAGTCTGTGACTGTGAATCAATATATTGCAATATTTCATATAACCTTGTCTGACTATAGTTTGCATCCTGCTGGAAGTAAAGAACTGCCATGTCACCAGCTCTAGTCCTCAACTCAAGCAGATTGTGATCAATCTCAGTTTCATGTTTTGCAATATATGGCTTAAAGAATGATTCGTACACAGACGGTCCCCTGAAATCACCCTTTGTTACAAACAAACCATAAAGAAAAACATAATTTAATAATTCCAAATGACAGAATATCATACCTTGGTAAATACACGATAAATGCAAGCTTTGCTTCACTATACATTGGTAACCTGTATGAGAATAAAATTATCATCATCAAGTGGGTAAATTTGCCCCCAACAGTAACCATCTAAAAACCCCAATTCCAAAAGGTCACATTACCGGAGTGGAGAAGGCGTGGAGGCGGCGGCCGGCGTGGAGAAGTAGCGTGGAGGCGGCGACCGGCGTGGACAAGCAGCGTGGAGGCGGCGAGCACGTCGAGCAGAGGCTGTGTCGATGCGGCGGGCCAAGGCGACGTGGAGGCGACGAGCCGAGCGGGGGAACGGCGGGCCAAGGCGACGGGGAACGGCGGGTCGAGGCGGCGAGGAACGGCGGATTGAGGCAGCGAGCCGAGGCGGCGTCGATGCGGCGGGCCGAGACGGCGTGGAGGCGACGAGCCGAGGCAGGGGAACGACGGGCCGAGGCGACGGGGAACGGCGGGCCGAGGCGGCGAGGAACGGCGGGTTGAGGCGGCGGGAACGCGCGCGCGGCGGCAGGTCGAGGACTGCAGGCCGAGGAGGCGGGAGTGGCGGTCGACGCGGCATGGAGCGGCGGGCGAGGCCGTGTCGACGCGCGGCGTCGAGGTGGCGAGAGCGGCGTGCGGGAGGCGGCAACGAGCGCGGGTCGGCGATGGGGGAGCCGGCGCCTCGAGGCGGCTGGCGTGGAGCCGCCGGGGAGGCGGCGTGTGTGGGAGCGGGAGTGGAGGCGGCCCGGCGTGAGCGGCGAGGGAGTGGAGTCAGCGGCTGGAGTGGGAGGTGGAGTGGAGAGTGGAGGCGGCGTGCGGGAGTGGGAGGTGGGAGGGGAGGGAAGTTTATTAGGTTTACCGTATCGGGGAAGTATCGACTAGGTATCGGAGAAGTATCGGGAATAATTTTCTTTTTTTGAATAATCATAAATAAACGGATACGTGCAGGATACGTATCGGAGCGTATCGGGGCAGTATCCGTATCCGGTACAGTATCCGATACGGGTACGTGACTTTTGTGAAGTATCCGCGCAACCTAGTCTATCAGCACCTTGTCTTGGCCTAGTTGCCCAGTCACCAGCGGTGCCTGAACCCCTAGTGCAGATTACCTTAAGCATTCTGGTTGCAACATTACATACGGTGACAATAGAACATTTCTTGTGCCATTATTTCAGCAACAGAGGAACAAAAGATGATGCCAGTGCAACCAGCGTATGAAAGTGCACCAAATTATTTCAATTAAATATTTGTGATGCAGCTGGCAAAGCACTGGCATTTTTTATCAATCCTTTTAATCAATGGAAAGGAAGAAAGCTTTCCTTACAATTTCAATGGTCTCCTTACATGTCATGTTTTTACTGTATCACTACTTTGCCGCAACAGAGATATACAATGCTATTCGTGTGTTCATTGCTTGTTATGTGTTTCTTACTGGATTCGGAAACTTCTCTTACTACTACGTACGGAAGGATTTTAGCATTGCTCGTTTTGTACAGGTATGCATTTACTTTTTACCAAGCCGATGGTGCTCTAGATATTTCTTCTTGCATTGAAGTTTTCTTTGCTATACTGCAGATGATGTGGCGGCTTAATTTCTTTGTGGTCTTCTGCTGTGTTGTCTTGAACAATGACTATACGCTTTACTATATCTGTCCCATGCACACAGTATTCACTCTTATGCTATATGGAACACTTGCTGTTTTTAATCAGTATAATGAGATCAGAAGTGTGATAGCAGTCAAAATCATTTGTTGCTTTCTGATGGTGATTATCATTTATGAGTTGCCTGGGGTTTTTGATACTTTGTGGAGCCCATTGACTTTTCTTCTAGGTAAAGAGTGATTTTTTTATTTGCTTTCTACAGAAGTAAGCTCATATGTTTAAAGTTTGACCGATACACATTGAATGCAGGATATAGAGATCCTGACCCGAGGAAACCAAATCGTCCGCTGTTGCACGAGTGGCATTTTAGATTTGGCCTTGACAGATATATCTGGATTGCTGGAATGATATACGCATACTTCCATCCAAATGTATTTTCCTTGATCCTTTTCCATTGCATTTCGATGTATCCTTGTACAGTAAAGTCCTGTACAAGGATTATAAGAATGTACTCTCTCCATATCATAGTATAAGCCTATCGTCTCTCAAGATTTAAAAGCATGGTTAAGAATGGGATAACCGCAATAACTCTTGACATATACTGTGACACAACAATTCACTAGAAAGTTGACATATATTGTGAAATGGAGAGAGAAAATGATTACCACAAATCTCATGTTCCAGGGGATTAGAACGTAACGCATAGGTGTGAGTAGACCTGTTCATGGGTAGTCCAAGCCCGACCCAAATTTTCCAAGCTCGGGCCTAGGTTTTGGGTCTGCAGGCTTGGCCAAAGCCCAAAAAACACAAGGAAAATAATAAAAAAATTATTCAATAAAATTATAAGTAAATAATTTAATTCATGAAAAAAAGGGATTTTTGGGCCTTTTCGGGCGTCCTATTTCGGGTTGGGCTCATGCTTGTCCATACCAGGCCAAACTTTTTCAAGCCCAACCCAACCGGACGTTTGAACATGTCTAGGCGTGAGTGGTGGGTGGCCTTTGCCCCGGACCTTGGGGAGAGACCGTGCTGTGTTGGTGGAGGCATTGGACAGGAGAGAAGCAATGCGCACAGGAGTAGTACAAAGGGTCTGTTTGGTTGCCTGTATCTGCATGGGGGTGGCTCGCATCAGCGCATGCAGGGAGATGGTGTTTGGTTACCTGCATGGAGGAGAGAGCCTGCATGAGTGGATGCAAAAAATCAACTGGAGCCAGGCTGAGGAGAAACGTGGCTGAGGAGCTTCCCTCCTCAGCCTGACCACGCTTATGCAGCTGCATGAACACATACAGGCAACCAAACAACCCCAAAGAGACTGGGAAGGGACAAAGAAAACTGGGAGTTTAGAGACAACTATTGGCCCACCCTTAATGAATCATGCAGCAGCTTTTATATATATATATATATATATATATATATATATATATATATATATATATATATATATATATATATATATATATATATATATATTAACCGAGGATATCTTGAACTCCCTGAATTAATTTGATCTTTAAGCAACAAACCAACGGCTGGACTTATCTCTCCCTTGCTTCAGCCCTTTACTGTGGCATGTTCGGTTCGCCTGTTATTGCCTTGTCGGGCTGTGCCTGGCGGCCCTTACGGCGATATGGGATGCCGAACATGACAACTGACAACTTTTTTCCTTTTAACCTTGTCTTTCTGATCCACTGAAGGTTGAAAGATTGATGGAGAAGCTAGAAGAATCTGAAACAAGGCAGCGGAGGACAATCAAGACATTCATTGTGTTCATTTCCTTGTTGGTGGGTTTGATAATAATCTATTATCTCGACTGCATTATCCAAATTCCATAAACAGTTCTCTTGTTTATATTTCTTGGGTTGATTTTTCGTTCAGGTTGGTTATTTGTGGTTCCAATATATCTACAAGTTGGACAAGCTTACTTACAACAAATATCATCCTTATACTTCGTGGATCCCCATTACGTGAGCACTTAACACATTTTGATTAACCCTTTATATAAATATACTATGTTCCCTGCATGGGAAACCTGCTAGCCATGTAATGTTTTAGTTTGATATCCCAGTGTGTATATTTGTCTGCGGAATTTCACCCAACTTTTTCGAAGCCACTCACTAGCACTCCTTACGTAAGTCCATTTATTCATCCAAGGATCTTTTCCTCCTCTACATTGTTATCTGAGTTATTGTACAGACTGCTATTTATTGTCTTTTATTTTGTAGCTGGCTCGGTAAAATCACATTGGAGACATACATATCTCAGATCCATATATGGCTGAGGTACTGACATCTTCTGTCGTTACTTATATTAATTGTTCTTTCCATGTTAATGATGCTGTATGAATTAACACTTCATGTTGAAAAACAAAAAAAATATAAAATAGATCAAGCAAATTGAGCTAAGCAATTAAACCATTTAAGCCTGCTCGTTGCCACCAGTTGAGTATGACTACTTGATACCCGTCCAATTTGAACTGCAAACAACGCATAAGAACAAGAAAATAAAAAAGCTAACATCTTCTGTCGGGACCCCGGAGTTACAAACCCGGACCCTCTGTGTATTACAGCACTAGTCACAGATCAAAGCTAGTGCACACAGTGTAACAGAAATGATTCATAACCAACAACGCATTATTACAATTATAAAGAGTACTGACTATCAGGTCTCATTATTACATTTGAGGTTTCAAAACCTCGCACAATCAAAACACAGCGGAAGCAAGATAAATTCAGCGGAGACCCATCAATACGCCACAGGCAATTGACTGGGGAAGCACGACCTAGAACTCCTGGAATCCTTCGTCGAATCCTCCCGCAAAGTAGTCGTAGTCTCCGTTTTGGGCTTCGTATTCCTCTGAATATTTTTGTTGAGTGTAACATGTGAGTACATAAAGTACTCCGCAAGTCTTGGAAAAATGCAATAGATACAAGGCTTGCCAAAGGAAGGCTATATGGTTCTTTTGCACAAAGCAATGTTTTAATTTCAATTTCAATTAATCATTTTTGAAGGCATCAATTTAATAAAGTAAATGTTTTAACAGAACTATCATTAACTTTATAGTGAAGGTTCCATCTACCAACACTAGCTAACCAATTACAATTGGTCAAGTTTAAAACTGCGGGTTCCATCCACCCTCTCTGGCTCCAACCGCCAGGATACCCTTCCGAGAGTTCCCTCCACTCTTGGAATACAAAAACTTTGATTTTAAAACCATAACCAAAAATCTACCATGTGAATGCATTCCTTACCCGCCCTTGACCATGGGCACGGCTATTCGAATAGTTTTACACTCTGCAGAGGTTGTACAACTTTACCCCTAAGAGACAAATTTTCTTAACAGTCACCACGCTTCCTTTGGCATGCGACACAGATAAATTATCACAAAGCCTTTACCTCACTCTAGACTAACTAGACACCACCCGCCGAGGTTTCACCGCAGAAGGGTTAAATCTGCCCAATCCGAAGCCCCCTCTTGCGCCATATGAGTACAGTAAATCCCTGTCCCTCACTGTGAATAATCAGTAACTCCCTGGCACCCACATTCCACTGGTGGCACCTAAACTAGACTATCATGAGTTAATCAGCTAGGTCATACCCATATAGACTTAGGGTTGTACGGTAGTGCTCAGTCTGGACAAACACAAGCGTCGGTCCTTAGTTGACTAGGGTGGAACATACTCTTTACAAGATCTCGTGCTTGCCGCACCAACCCAAACCAACCATCCACCCTAATCTAAACCAACTTTCACGTTTTATTTTATTTTAAAAGAATAGTGGTAACTCCAATTACCACTAAATTTATAACCACAAGGGTATTACAATAAATCATAATTTTCCATTTTCAATATTTCAAAGGTATTAATTAGCATGACTAAGCATTATACTACCAATCTATTATTCACAACTGAATATAATAATCTCATTAAAGAGCCAAAGGAAATCCTAAGGAGACAAGGGTACATGGCATTCAATTTCAACTGAGGGCATAACAAAGTTGGGGTAACTAATACCTTAGGATTTGAACTAATGTTGTATGTAAATAGCAATGCACATAATTTAAAATAATTAAAACATTTCAAAATCATAGGTTCAAGATGATCAAAGGAGACTTGCATTCTTGCACGCTCTCTGGGTCTTCTTGCTGCGGAGCGAAGAGATCTTCGACAACGTTGGAATCTACGCGAGAAAAGACGAAGCAAACAAACAAATAAATACAAATAAAATTCAAATAAACTCAAAATTTCAAATAGAGGCTATATTTGGATAGATTATGATTTTAGAAGAATTTAGAAATTTGAATGGCTGAAGTTGGAGTTAAAATGAGAAAGTTATGCTCATTTGAAAATCTCAGATTGAATAAATCTAGAAATTCTCAAATTTCTGACAGGTGGGGCCCACTGGCAGGAATTAATTTTTTAATCCTTTATTTTATTCTTTTTATTCTGAGTCTATGACAGGTGGGACCCACTGGTAGTGAGCCCTCTGGCCCTGCCTCTGACATGTGGGACCCCTCTGGGCTCTGGGCCCAGATGTCAGCGGGAGTGCAGACGGGTGGGGCCCAGGCGGCAGTGGCCAGCGCAGACTAGCGGCCGCTGACGTGTGGGGCCCATCTGTCAGCGCGGAAATTAAAAGAATGGCTAAACCTCAGCGTGCGGAGCCGGGGGCTCGAACGCGCTCCGAGGGAGCCAAGGGGAAGAAGAGAGTAGCGCTGATAACCAGTTGGGCGGGGAGGCGTTGCCTACCCATAAAGGGTAGGTAACCCTTTTGAGGTACCGCCGGAGGGGCCGCAGAGGTGGTCGGCGGGGTTTGCGCAGGGAAGGCCGGAGGGGGGTGAAGCCCAAAATGGGGTCTGGTGCGGCGGTCGGCGCGGTGGGTCGTGGTCCGGCGACGAGTGGGGACGGCCGGTGACGAGGAGCGGTGGCGCAGTACGGGTCCTCCGGTGCGACGGTGCTCCGGCGGCGGGGAGGGGCGGCCGAAGTGTCGGGGGAGTTCGCATGGGCACGGGGGTGCTCGGAGTGGCGGTGGCGGGCTCCGGGGAGGTCCGAGGCGGCGAGGATTGCTCGTCGGAGTGCGGCGGAGCTCGGGTCAGGGAGAGAGGTGGCTCAGTGGCAAGGCGCTACGGGGCTCGGGAAGGGAGGTAGAGCGCGTCGGGGTGCTGGGCGGAGGGAGGCGAGGCCGAGGGGGGGCTTTTATAGGGCGGAGGAGGGGACACGGGCGCGCGATTGCTCGCCGGAGATGGCGGCCGGGAAAAGGAAGGGAAGGGGAGAGACGGGAAAGGGAAGGCGAGAAAGGAAGGGGGGGGGCGGTGTTAGGGGGATTCGGTCGTGCAGGTTTCCAAATCGGAGGGAGCCGGGAAAGGAAGGAGGGGATCCGCGGGGAAAACGGTCGCCGGCGCAAGAAAGGAAAGGGGAGGAGAGAAAGGAAGGCGTCGCTCCGCGGGGAAGACGACGGCCTGACAGGCGGGGCTCGGGTGGCAGCGGGAGCGGGGGCGCGGCTGACGGGCGGGGCCCGCAGGGTAGAGAGAGAAGGGAGAGAGAGAGAGAGCAATTCACGGGCGGCTAGGATGGAGACGTGTGGCAGGGGAAGAAGATCGGGCGGTGGACGCGGTTAAGTGAGAAGGGATGGTTAGATGGGCCGGGCGCGGGGATGCGGCTCATCCAGGCTGTCCACGCGTCGGGCAAGGAGGAGGGGAAGGCTTGGCGGAGGGAGAGGGAAGTGCGGCCTGGATTGCGCCGGACGGCGACGTGGGCGGATCTGGGCCGTCCACGCGTCGGCCGGAGGGAGGGAAGTTGGATTTTAAATTTTAGAATTTGGTTTTTATTTTCAGAAAAGGTTAGGAAATTATTTAGGCCTCAGAAAAATATGAAAATACCTCCAAAAATTCCAGAAAAATTCACAGAAGCTCCTGGACATATTTTGGACTTAATAAAATTATTTTCAACTACTGTTGGTATTTAATTTTCATATTTTAAATTACTTTTTAACTTTTAAAAATAGGTTTTAAACTCCAGAAAATCCAAGAAATCAAATAAAAGCCAAATAACTCCAAATAAAACTCAAATACTTTAAAATAATTAATTTGAATTTAAATTTTTCAGAAAGCAAAATTTTGGGATGTTACATCTTCTAAGTAAGACCATGGAAGCTTCTCAATTCATTAACGAGAAAGCTACCCCACTTGATATAGTTATTGTGTTTTCTTGATTAACAAAAAGGAAAGCTTCTTATTCACCAGGACATGTGTAAACTCTGCTTTGTACCAGGTTGGGCAAACTCTGTTTTGTCTTAGGCATGCACGCATTACGTTGCCTGTAGAAGGCTGTTCTTGCTTTTGTTTTTCCTTTGTGTTCTGCTATGCTTGTTGGTAAAATGTGATTCTCTGAGTAAAGAATGCCTAATGGTCAGGACTATTTCAGCATGCGTGCCATGCTGCGTTGATGATTAGATGATTATATGTTTCACTAATATTGCTCGAACTTTATGATTTATGGGAAGTTATCAGCGCATGAAATTCAACATTGGTAGGACTTATACTTGAAGTGTATAAGACAAATGCACAAACTAAATATGCATCAAGCCAAACCTGGTTTATGATCCCATGCACAAAATGAGATTTGAGAGACTCCTGCAATCATGGTAGATTATGAAACAAAACCAACAGGCTTGAAAATCTTTTTCTAAAGATCCACCAAAATCTTAATGAACTCCGTCTCTTCATGTTGTCTTCAGAATCATTAGATGTCAGCAAACATTTCTCCCTTGCCACATCAAGCAGATAGTGCGTGATAAATTGGAATTTTTAAACAATTAGTTTTCCTAAACTATGTTTCGTGCTAATTTTGCAGGTCAGGCATGCCTAATGGCCAGCCAAGGTGGCTGCTTAGTATAATTCCGAATTACCCACTTATGAATTTTCTTCTAACCAGTATAATATTTCTTTTTGTAAGTTCTCGTTATTTTTTATGCCGTGGTAACCCATTTTGTTCTTAATATTTTTCTACTCTAACCTCTACATTTTTCTCTTTGTAGATCTCTTTACGGATCTTTCAACTCACAAACACACTGAAGATTGCATTTGTTCCATCCAAGGACAACAAGCGATTACTGCATAATTTCATTGCTGGAGTAGCAATAGTCTTGAGTTTGCACTTTATATCCTCGATGATTCTGTTCATCCTAAAATTGCAGGTGAGATTATATAACTAAGAGTTTGAATAGATGGTACTTTAATTTGCATTAATTATCTTATCGTCGTCTTCTTGACGTGTTAGCAGGTATAAATGCAAGGTAATGGAGTCATACTCATTCCTCCCTGACTCCCTCACACTACTCAATTCTTGTTAGGTCGAGTTCTCTTTGGTATCCTGTAAAAAAAAAGGAGATTAAAGTGAATACAGAAAAGAAAAGGTCATCGCGTATACAATTATACTCAAAGACAAACTATTGTAGCTAAGTATTGATTAAATTGGGACTGTAATTATACTCAAAAGACAAACTATTGTAGCTAAGTATTGATTAAATTGAGACTGTAATTTTGATTCCCATTTTATGTGGGACAATTATACTCAAACACAAATCAATGTTGAGCTGATATTTGGTGCGGCGTCATCCCCTTCCCTTCAAGCGAAACCATCCTTAGTTTTGGGGTATTCTTTGCAACCTCCTTTTTGTTCACGATAATATCAGACTTGATCTCCTCATCCTGTTTCGGCAGCAATGCATGGAAAACACCTTTATGCATAAAAGTAAATCGATTGACTCTTCCTTGAAGTGTAACATTGTGGTAGAATTACCATGGACGTTCTAACAATAAGTAATACACATGAATTGGCACGACATCACATTCCATCCTATCTTCATAACTATCAATAGAGAAAGACATGGTTACCTTGTGTGTAGCTTTTAGCTTGCGAATATTATGAAGCCATTGCATGTAGTATGGCTTAGTCAATGAAAGTGCATCAACCACATCCTTTGATTACATTGTTGTAGCTTCCTCCATTGATCACCAATTTGAACGTTTTTCTTTGATCATGTATTCAGTTTGGAACACTCCACGACATTGTCCTTTTTCCACAATCGGTGTGTTATCACGATCCACCTTTTCAACCATCAAACTAGGACCATCCATATCAGTATCACAAACAACTTGTTCAATAGGGGCTTCTTCATACTCCTTTTTGTTAGTGATGTGCCCAAGAGGCAATCATAAACAATTCAGTTTTATAGGCCAAAAGGGATATTGATCCATATGGGATTAGGGTTTTCTAATGGGCCTACAACGTGGAAGTCCATTAGCATGCTCTATAAATATGTGGAGGTGGGGCTGCAGGTTTGTGAGACCATTGTGTTGAAAACCCTGGCCGCCACCTCCCCTCGGCCGTATCCCGAAACCCTAGCCGGGCGCACGGTGCTAGCACACCAGCGCACAGCGTTCCATCCCGGACGTGTGGACTTCGGTAGAGGCGCTGCTGTGACTCTGGCGCTAAGCGGGACGATCACGAGGAGGAGACGGTTGGACGGAGAACGTTCGACTACTACTGCTACATCGACGCGCGCTTCGTTGAATCGGTTGCATCAACGATACTTCCGCTGCACTGCGTGTCTAGTGGTAACAATCTGCGATCTCTTACTTGCATGGCTTCCTGGTTTACGCGATAGAAAATTTTATTTTGCGCTAGCGTAGCGTACGCGTGTTCCTACACTTTTCTGATTTCTCACATTTCTTGCTCTTTGACATATAATGGCCTTCATTAGTAAGAAGCACCTCCTGCATATTTGGACAATCCCTCATCATGTGTCCCTTACTCTTGCACTTGATGCACTCAATATCCTGTGTTCTAGTGGTAGAGAAAGCACAAGAATTAGCTTTGGATTCCTCCTTGCTCGTTGTACTCACCGCTTTCATGCTTCTTTGAACACTATTCCAAATGGTTTAGTGGATGCAACCAGTTTATAACTTGAGCCACCTTTGCCCTCTTGTGAATGTGGAAGCCTCTAACTAGTAGTATTAGTGTGGCCACCTCTGTTGTGTGTATCTTTTACCTATTATTCAGCACACTCCGCTTAGTGTAGTAACTCCTGTACGATGTTGTATTGTACCAAATTGACATGATTCCCCACATCCTCATCCAGCTCTTCAAAGAAACATGTCATGGATGCTTTCACAAACTTATGTACACTAGTAGATATCATGAGCACTTGCATCTATTAATAGCATTCATCCACAAAGTTGGAATCTTAATATAGCCATTGTAGTTTTATATGTAGCGCCCTTGTGTACTATGCTGGTACAAACCTTGATCGCATAACCCGCTTCATCTCCTTCCAAGTGTGTGGACATTCCCCTACATGATTCAATTGATCCCATGAAATAATAGTATATTCAGTAAACTCAATCGAAGCAACACGGTACCTTCTTTTCTTCGGAGTAGTTGTGGTTGTCAAAGATTTGATAGACACGTATCTTCTACTCCAAATAAGCTTTCAGATCAGCTCTCTCTTTGAACTCTGGTATGGTTATTTTGATTCTACCAAGATCGTCATCCTCGCATTCGGAACCTCCTCCACAATGCCCACCATGTCTAGTACTTCAACGATCAAACAATTCTCGCCTCATCGTGGAAAGCCTCCATGATCGTCGGACATGTTGTTGTCAAAATCAGCACCATAGTAGTGGGCGCCATCATGCGAAAAGGCATGTCTCCTCAAGATGGGTGCTTGCTGCCCCCATGCGCCAACTCCTCCTGGTGGTGGTAGTCTCTCCTCCAAATTGACAAGTTTAGATTGATGAGACCCTCGGTGAGATGAGCATTCGACATTTCTTGCACCTTCATGATTCGCACGTTCAATCTGTCGATGCCCTAGTCAAGATCAGCACATAGTATGTTATCTCGATGACGGAAGTAGCTGGTAGTAGCATTGAATTGGGCACATACAGCGATGGTAAAGCATCTTCATAGGCTGGCCCCACGAATTCCTTGCTGTGATCATCATTCAATCCTCTTTTGCTTGCACCCAACAACATGTCAATGCCCTAAAATCAGCAAAGAAAAACCTTGTGTATCATGATCAACCATGCTTTGATACCAAGATGATACGGATCAGCTAGTAGGTGAGCTAATGTGCAACATGGTCCGATCTTCACGGTACAAATTGCAGTGAACTCCCTTCTCCTCCTTGCGGCCGGCAATAGAATTTGGGTTTTGGCTTGATTTGCACAACCCTAGCTCTTCTTTTAGCCAAAAGAAGACCAGCAACACCAATAGATAACTTGACGACCTTGAATCAATCTAGCAGGAAGACTCAATCCCATGCAGCAAGCCGCCAAACTGAGCACCAAAAGAGGAGCTCGAATTGGAGGATTGAATCATATAGATTATGTGGGCAATTTCAAGAATGGCATGTTCTTGACTTGCTCCTCCTTGCACAAACCCTAATCGGGGGAAAAAAATGGAAACTCATACAATATGGTGGCCAACAGCCACCATGACAATTTTCTAGCTTATTTCTGAATTCAAAGCTAACATGTTTGATTTGCCTTCAATGGTTCGGCCCTTGGCCTTATATCACACACGCACGCACGCAACATGGCCGAAGCCAACTCCTATCATGACACAAAACATATACAACTTGACCCAACTCCTATTTAGACTCAACAACACAAGAAATAATCTCTAAAATTCAAAATAGAAACTAATTTAAAAGGAAATTGAGAACAATTTGGACTCCTAAACTAATTTTAGAATGAAACCGAGATAGGAATTGACCCATTTCAGATTTGGAACGGATGTGGACCTCCTGGCTTTAAGTTTGGCTCATCCTTGGCTTCTAATGCATAGTAGAAGAACTCCTGGCTCCTTGTCCAACTCTTTTCCTAGATTGGCATGTCCTCCTGGCTCGTAGACTCTCCTAGCTCCACATGGATTCGTCTTTCTTTCTTTCCAAGGCAACATCACACCTCCCTTTCTTTCCTTCACTCAGCTCACAGAGGCACTCTGCATGTGCCGCATACATGGAATCCATACACCCTCCCCGTGTGCTCCACGTGGCCAACCTTCATGTGCTCTGCTTGACCCAGATGTACGCCCAAGCATGCACCCACATGTCCCACTCATGCATCCGCTTGCATGCGCCCATGCGCAACTCTGAACCCATGCACCAACTCTTTATGCGGCTACGTTAGGGTTTCTCTCCCTTTCCTTGGCCGTCCCCTCCTTGCGCTGACATCGAAGTTAGTTTTCTCTCTTCGTCGTCCACACCTCTCTCCTCGTGGGCTCTTGTTTTCTCCTCTTCTTCACTCCAAAATAGCTCCAATATAAGATGTACCTTCAATTTGCACCTTAAAAACACAAATCATTATTGAGCTGATATTTGGTTCCACATCAAATTAACTGATGGCTACTTAGGACTCGTTAATCACAATGTTTTGGTAAACTCGATCTGGAGATAAGCTAGTCTACGGGTATTCCTCTAAAAAAGGTCACCTACGAGTAGCATCCACGTGTCGCTTCTTTCTCACGTGCACGCACAGAAGATTGTTTCGAATTTTCATGCCAAACCAATTATTAGTCGACACTATTCATCGATTCGTGCACCTACACCGGCTTGCATATAAGAGATTAATTATTATACATTTATAGAAGGGATAGCGTATGTGGGGTACTTTTGGCACATTTTAAAACCGTATTTATAAAAACAGACGTAGTCACGTGAAAATAGCAAAAATAGCTATTCGGTCACCTGGCCACCGGACGATAGTGGCGTAGAGCTAACACGTGGGCCTGCTGCCCGGCCACTGTGTGGCTCCCTGCCTACCGTCCTACCACCAGATGGAAGGTAATTAGCTGGCTTAATTACCTACCTTAATTAGTAGTTCCGGTCACAGTCGATTTCCTAACCTTCAACCACTGACCACATTATCCTGGCCACTGCTGTATTCGACCACGGTCATTCACGACCACAGTCACTCTGGCCGTTCCCGATCACTCTCGAGTCTCAACCACTCTTTGCACTCTGTAGCTTTCGACCACCTAAAACCTATCAACCAGCTATTGTATCTCCAACTACCGTAGATTTGACCATCTCGTCCATTCGACCACTTTAGCCATTCCACTATGGCCATTCGACCACTTTAGCTGTCCCACCATGGCCATTCGACTACCTCGACCATTCGACCACTTCAGCTATCCGACCACGGCCATTCAACCACCTTGACCATTCGACCACTCCAGCCGTCTGACCACGGCTATTCGACCGTTTCAGCCATCAACCACGTCCGACCATGGCTACTCGACTACTTCAGCCATCGACTAATTAAGGCAGGTAATTAACCTGGCTTAATTACCTGCCGTTTGGTGGCAGGGTGGCAGGCAGGGAACTGCACGGTGGCTGGGCGGCAGGCCCACGTGTCAGCTCTACACTGCTGTTGCCTGGTGATCGGGCGACAAAAGTAGCATATTTGCCATTTTCGCGCGACTACAGCTATTTTTGCAAATACGGGTTCAAAACGTACCAAAAGTGCCGAAAACTCAGGGATGGCTATGCATTATACATACAAATTTTAGTAAAAAAAAAGTTATAAAACTTTTGCTCCCTCACTATTTTTCCATTCTCCACCATTCTCATTTATTGGATGATTAGTGGATGATGAGAATAGTGTATGTAAAATACATCATTTACATACACAAACTGTAGCCACCCACTTTTTATTTTTAACCTTATAATTCTATTAATTACGACCTTTCTTTCACAATATTAGTCTATGCCCACCCTGCGCATAGACCAAGGAGGCAACAAATTTAAGAAATGGTTATTGATATTGGCTCTCTAAAAAAAAGTTAATCATATTGACCAAACATACCCCTATTAAATTATATTACAACCACTTAACCTCTTTTACAACATTAATACAATAATTATGCTTTTGATTTTCTCAATGGACCTAATTGTGAAACAACATTTCAGAAAAAATGACTAATATTGCAAAATGGAGGGACTAAAATAATATTACTTTTTTATACACTATAGGAGTTGAAAATATTGGCAATTTGTATCAACTTTTTATTAGTATAGATAAATATTCCAAATTTAAGGTTATTACAAATTTACTTACTCCAAATTTCACTTTATTTCTAATTAAATTTTATTATGAGCAAAATTCAAAAATTGAATTTATATACTAAAAATAAGTTTATTACACATATCATTTTTGTTAGTTTTGAATTTTGTTTATTTCATGTTCAATCCTAATATAAATTTTATTTGGTATATACTTCCAATTTAAATTTGTCTTCCTTGCCAATTCGATTATGATTCAAAATTAATTTTTGTTCTTGATTTGAATATTTTTGTAGGATCGATTCACACTAAGATAGGTAATCAGAGGGGGGTGAATGATTGCGGAAGCTAAAAATAAATTTTAATACTCCCCTTTTAAAACAAAACCTATTTAAGCCTCATTTAAAGTTCTGGACAGAACACTGTCTCCTTACTAAAACAGATCTCGATAAAAAATCGAAACTCTGATTAACCTCAAACTTTGTCAGAATAAACTAGAGAAAGTTATTGAACTAACCCAACTGGAATTACGTCAATCAGAGATCTAGAACTTGAGATATAAAATAAACAAGATCGCTGATGCAGATAGTGACGAAAATAAATTAAGCCCTAATTATGCAACTAAGCAAAATCCGTAAGGAATTAATCAACCAAACTTTCTAGATCACAAACTTGATGCTCTAACTATATTAGATGGATTAAATCAACCCTAAATTAGTAAACAAGAATTTAATTCAAAATCAAAAACTGCGCATGCAAATAATAGGCAAAGGAAGATGAACGAAATTAGCACACACTAAAAAAAACCGGCCGAGAATCAAGACGACATCGCGCGAGAGAAAAACGTGATTGCTAACACGTCCGACCCCCAAAATCATCCACACAAGTCGGCCGCCGATCGCTTTTTCTCGATACGACACAACGTGGCCGACGTTCGCTACTTCCAATCAATACAAGTCGGCAGTGCTCAATTATCTATCAAAACCATGCATGCACGCAACGTAAACTTCAAATCTGCATGCAAGCTCCAGGGCCGGTCCTAAAATTTTAGGGATCTGGGGCGAAATTAGAAATAGGGACCTAGTATAAATATCTAAATATAAATCTACATACACATATATATGTATCTAATTATCAGAATTCTTGCAATTATCAGAATTGAAAAGCTTGCAACAAAAGCAAAGCACCTTATCAACGTGTTTTGAATAAACTAATCATTTTCTATCATGTACCTCTCCATTGCTCATTTTTCTAGAGTAATGACTATACGAAAAATGTCTTGAGTTGTCATCCAAAGGAAATTCAATATTTTCTTCTCTTATAGGCCCCTTCTCCACTAATACGTCTCTTGCTTTGTTATCAAGATTACCCTAATTTATCGGATCATAAATATTTGTAGTAAATACTGGTTCATCAAAACTAGCAGATTCAGAGCGATGAATTAAATATGTGCTCATGATCACTCACATTGTTATCATCTCGTGTTGATGTTGACATGGTCTTCCGTAAGGCCCTCATCTTCTAGATTCACATTAGCATCTTCCTCCACAGCAACTATCGCCAATTCATCAGGATTTCTTGAACTGCTCGTATTACTTTTAAAAAATTTGTCAATGGATCCTCTTTGTGATTCTATCAACTCATCTATTCGTTTCCTCTTTTTTTTCTTTTTTCATTGCCGGATGCATATTTTCTAGATGACATGGTACTGAAAATTTAAAGAACAATAGTATAATTAGTAACTACAAAGCACTAATTATTGATTAAAAAATTCCTAATATGCAAACTATAAGAAGCAATGACAAAGTGATGTAGATGTGGACCTGCTGGTTTGGGAATTCCGCGGCTGATCGCTCGCTCCGCTCGTCTCGCCTGTCGCGGTGTCGCCTCGCAGACAAGACCATTCACCGTCGAGACGGCACTAGCGCGGCGGACGGGCGGAGAGAGAGACGGCCACCCTCCGCGGCTCGGCGCGGCGTGCCCTAGACGGCTAGATGGAATCACGGAAGAACTAAGAGGTCGGAAAGTCAGATTTCAAAAAGAAGACCGAAGATGAGAAGTCGGCCCGGCCGGGAATTCGGAAGACGGATAGACTCATAGATAGATAGTACACATAGTATATATATTATGTATATGGGGGATTGGGGGCCCCTAAATTTTGAGGGTCCGGTGCGGCCGCCCCGCTCGCCCCCCTCAGGGCTGGGCCTGGCAAGCTCCTTTATGTCTTATTGGCTCACTTAATCACAAGATAATATGGCAAATCTAAACACTGCTCTCGGCTAGATCATGTGCTCACTTTTCAATTTATTTCACGTACGGCCATGCAAAAACAACAAGAAAAAC
The DNA here is from genome assembly GCA_036346575.1 of Dendrocalamus sinicus. Lineage (NCBI taxonomy): Eukaryota > Viridiplantae > Streptophyta > Magnoliopsida > Poales > Poaceae > Dendrocalamus > Dendrocalamus sinicus. The sequence goes on from CM070644.1 coordinate 15,177,541, forward strand.
AATTAGCAATCTACTTACCTTGTCCTCTAATCAAAGCTAATCACGAGCAAAATATGGCAAACTGAATAAAAAAACTTTCGGCTAGACCACATGCATGTGACTCACGGACTTCTACTCACATGTATTGAGCTCATGGATGAAATCAATAGGAACACACTCTTACTCCCGGATCCCGCCTCCTCGCCGTCGCCGCAGCGCGCCACCGGGCACCGGTGATCGCAAGGAGGGCGGCGGCGGGGCTTTTTCCCCCTTCCCCAGCCATGCTCGGTGGGGAGCAGTTCTTTGGCCGCGAGCTCCCCGGTAGCGGCTCCCCTCGCTGGCGGCGGATCCGACGCCCTGATGGCCGGATCGGGCGTCCCTCGGCCCGGATCTACGAGGGTTCGGTAGCGGCACCCCTCGCCGGCGGCGGATCCGATGGCACAGTCGGATGGGGATAGAGACTTGATTGAAAGCAAGGATGGAGGAGAAGTTCTAAAGCTTAGTCTTTCTAGCTTTTTTCATAATCCTTAAGCTCTCTTCCTTGTTGTTTTTTGCTCCTCAGTTTTGAGGCTTTGAGCCTAAGAGTTTGTGTAACCTTTGGTTGCATATATCCCACGTGGATATAGAGGTCGGATTTTATATCCTTTATCTAAAAAAATAGATGAAATCAACACGACGAGGACGTGCTGCTGCTTCTCCACACAGAACGAGATCCCGCCAGACACGCGAAGACCTACGCGCTTCCGGAGGATGTGCTGCTAATCGATCACGGACGTGTGGCCGTCATTAGCATGAGATCCAAAGGTGTCACCGAGAATTAGAAGTGAGACTCGCCGCCGATCTCAACTTCCGAACACCAAAAAACAAACACTGCTGTCCGCTCAATCACGGCGCCGCCGCACACGCGTATTTTTTTTTTTCTGGAATAGATCTATTATTTCTGAATCATAGTGGCTACAAAGTGCCCTCTCTTGGCACCCCTAATTCTAGCACAAAATTAGTCTCTCCAAAAGCCACACCCATAAACAAAACCAGCTGCCTCTATTTATCTAGTGCTCTCCTCAACCGACTCCAATACGACATCAACCCTAATACAACTCATCCTAGGCCTTTTTGCCTCAACCAGACTTTTTGGCCCACTACTTTTCAAGGAACTCAAAACCCTTCATAACATGGGTTTTTAATTCTTTTTACGCTTCCGATTTTTTCAGCCTTCCACGTGTGGAAGCCTCCAGAACCAGCACCTCCTGTATCTTCTCCACGCATCATCTCCATGCGCATTGTTCTCTAGCTTGAACATCCCGCATGACATCCTTGACCGATAGGACCTCAGTTCCTCCCTGAACTTAGTCCTGAAACTCAGTTCCACCCGAACCTAGTTTCAGTCCCGTCATTGACAATGTTTCGCCTCAAGCAACACTTGCACATGAATAAACATGCAACCGCGTATGAGCACAAGTCCACGACTTGACTCAAGTCAATCCGCACAATACCTCACACGAGCGTATCATGCAATATTATCATATCACCATGCTATCACAAACATATAAAGAAGCAACACACCATAAGTAATACCATAACCAACATTGTCAATTATTCATCATCTAAAATAACTTAGACCTGGCCACATGGTCTAACAATTTTTTATTTTCTTACTTATTTGAGGTCCTTTCAATTTTAATATAGGATTTGCAGTTTAATTTTAATTTTATTATGTAGGATATAATGTATTTGTTAGCCACAACAAAGATGGATGGAGAAAGTGATTTTTTTGCAGAGAGGAGGAAAGTAAATTAGATTAGAATCCATTAATTATTTATTGGGTTAATTGGCCTTGTCCATTACTACTTGAATTGACTTTAAGACATTAATTAATCTGGCTGGCCATTATTTCTGAAACAAAACTAATTTTTCAAAAGAATTTGATTTCCTTTGATCCCTAGCCTAATTCATCTCAAATCTCAGCCATCCACATCAACAATCCTCACCGACAATGCCTCAACAGAGGAGAATTGTGCCGGCACTGTTCATGATTAGAAAACTACATCATCGCCACCCTTGTTTTGCTGCCGCCCGATTCACTCTGCCCTCTCTCGCGCCTTCTCGTGCTCCCTCATTGCTGCCACCCCTGCGCTGCCTGTCAGAGATCATACATCCCCTCTTAAATGCCCAGATCACGTGTGAAAGCCGCCGGTCATGCCCACCATCGCTGTGTCGATCGCCTTGCTCTCTCTACTTTCTTTGCTCTCACAGCTGTCCTGACCTCCTCTGACAACTTTTGACCGCCACAATACTTTGCCCGAGGTAGCCAGTCATCCCCTTTGCCAGCTTGTCGGAACCCGGAGTAACGACTCCTGGATCCTCTGTGTAAATCGCACTAGTCCAGAATCAGCTAGTGCACACAGTACAACAAAGATAAATACCAAGCACAAATGACTGAATATATTAAATAAAAGGGTACGGCCTTATGGCCAAGTCTTACATCAACGCCCATTGGCAAAATAAATAAAACAAAGAACTGCGGAAACAAACCGATAAATAGCGAAGCCCAAGCCTGCCCACAGGCAGACAGTAAGACGCGGCCTACTCGTCCAGATCTTCACCGTAGTTGACGTCTTCCTTCTCTGTGTGGAAAAAGCAAGGTGAGTACAAACTTGTACTCCGCAAGTTACACGGAAAATGCACCATAATGATAAAGGCTTCAATGGAAGGCTTATAGGGTTAGTTTGCATAAAACAACATTTAAGAAATACAATAAGTAGATTGAAATTGCTGAATTTAATACAGTAAGTAAAAACAATACTGGTAGTAGAAAGTAATACCGTCAGTGCCGGCTCCGACCAAACACCAACCTATCCACGGGCATCCCACCCGGACCATCTTTTCCAAAAGATCTTGTATGGATTCCATCCATCCACACGCTTTCAAACACTCGCGGATTCCATCCATCCACAAGCTACCATTCTCTCATGGGTTCCGTCCACCCACACGGTTTTCATCCTCTCATGGATTCCATCCATCCATAAGGTTTTCGAAAATCATTTTTGAAAAGCAAACTCTAATCCATGAAAAACTCTTACTTAGCATGCCCATGACCGTGGGCACGGCTATCCAGGATAGATTATACCCTCTACAGAGGTTGCACAGCTTTACCCTCAAGACACGATCATCCTTTTGTGCCACGCGAGTTACACACTTCCTTAGGTGTGCAGCAAGGAGTCATGACAAGGCCTTTACAAAGCACATACCCCTGTGTGCACGACAATCAACCACTGCGGCTCCAACCAACAGGGTATGCCTGCACCCACCACTCTAACCATTTGCCTAAGTCTAAACCAGGTTTATATTTGTTTTCAAAATAATTCATAAACTTCCTTGACTCACCAAAGTCAAGAGTACATTTAGGAAACTTATCATTTCATGTGAAAAGCTCACCATTTTATGTGAAAAGCTCACCATTTTATGTGAAAAGGTATCCCCAAAACAAATATTACAACTATGCGGGTCTAAGCATTTGATAAAACGTTCTCTAGTCAATACTAATGTACTAACTAGGGTTTGATCTAGGGTGACAAGGTATAAGGATTTCAATAACAATGGAGGAATTAACAAGTAGGCAATAACTAAATTTAAAACTGAATTGAAATACGCTGAATAAAAATATGCATGCAATATAATTTAAATCAACATAATTTTATTTTGAAAACTGGGATCAACATGATCAAGGAGTGTGACTTGCCTTGCTCTTCAACTTGGTTTGAATCTTTGTCGAAGAAATTTCCCGAATCGTCGAAGTCTACACGTGAAAATAACCCACCAAATTCAAATAAATTCAAATTGACTTCAAATATTTTAATTGAGGCTAGAAATGGATTGAGGGGAATTTTTGATGAATTTAGAAATTTGAATGGGCTAAATCGGAGTTAGGACGAAGAAGAACGGGCTCCGGGAAGATTAATTGCAGAGAAAATGGAAAAAGGGATTTTTGGGAATTATTTTTCTACTGAAAAAGGGGTTTATGGCGTCAGCATTGCGTCAGCCAGGGATTTTATTTTTGGCCGAATGATTTTCCTACTGGAAAATCGGATTACTACGCCATGCTGGCGTCAGCACTGGGCGGGCCGACATTGACATGCGGGCCCGGTCCACGTGGACCGAGTCCACGGGCGAGGGGTGCCGAGGTGGCGGGGTGCGCTGACGGGGACTGAGGGAGCCGAGGTGGCGCCGGCGTGGTGCCATGTCCGCAGCCACGCACCCAAGGGCGCTGACGTGGCCGGCCGGTTGGGGGGAAGTGCTCGACCCCGGGGGCTCGCCGGCGTTCCGGCGGGAGGCGGCCGGCGGCGAAAGGCAGAGGAGGGAGAGGAGGGGCTTGGCCTTACCGGCGGCGAGCGCAAGGCGGCGGAGGCACACGGGCTTCGGCGCGACGGCGGTGGAGACAGCGGGGCAGAGGGAGGAGTGGCGGAGGATGAAGTACGGGGAGAGGGGGGACGGTGGAGGCATTTATAGGGGCGGACGGGGGCAGAGTCGGCGCGAATTTCTCGTCGGCGTGGGGGAGTGGGCGGTGACGGTTGCGGCGAATCGAGGGGAACGGGCGACGGTTAGGGGCGGGGTTAGAGGGAGGTGGGTGCGGGGAGAGGGCGTGCGACTCGCGGGGGTGGAGGCGTGGCCGGGGGAAGAGGGGAGGTAGGGCCGAGAATGGCGGAGGCGGTTGCGGGCGGCGCGAGAGGAGGAAGAAGAGGCGCGGGGGAGGTGAACCTGACAAGCGGGCCCTGGGCGGCAGTGGAAGAGAGGAGGGGGAGGCGGCAGACAGATGGGGCCGGGGTGAGGAGAGAGAGGAGCGGGGCTCGGGTGGCTGGGATGTGGCCGCATGGCCGAGGGCGGGGATCGGGCAGCCAGGGGGTTAGGCGGGGTGGAGGGGCCAGATGGGCCGAGGGGGAGGACGCGGCGCAATCCGGGCCGGCCAGGTGTCGGCCCGGGAGGAGGGGGAGGCGGGATCCGGGCGGCGGAGATGGGGCGACGTGGAGGAATCCGTGTCGTCCACGTGGTGGCCGAAGGAGAGGGCAAGGGGATTGATTTTTATTTTTGATTTCCAGATTTTCAGAAAAGCACAGAAAATACATTAAGCCTCAGAAAAATACAAAATAAACTCCAAAAATTCCAGAAAAATTCAGAGAATCTCCTGGGGACATTTTGGACTTAATAAAAATATTTCCAACTAATGTTGGTATTTAATTTTCATACTTTAAAATACTTTTTAATTTCAAACATACATTTTAAACTCCAGAAAATCCAGGAAACCAAATAAGAGCCAAATAAATCCAAATATCTAATTTGAAGTAGGATTTTTTAATAGAAAATCCAAAATATTATTTTATTTAGTAATAATTTTAGGTTTTACTTAAAATAATTTTCAAACACAGCTTTTTCAAAAGCAGAAATTCAAGGTAAATCCAAATTTAAAATTTAGGCACAAAAAATACTTATTTTAATTTTAATTTTATTTTAATTAATTTTAATTTTATTTATTTTTTATTTTATTAAAAATCTGGGCTGTTACACAGCCGCACCGCGCCTCCCCAAAGCCATCGCAAAACACCCTAGCCCCTATTGCCCCATCGCCCAACATCTCCAGTCGCTCTCCTGCTTCAGCTCTGACCACTGCTTGAAGTCTTCGACCATCTTGTCGTAGAATACTTAGACCCGCAAGGCAAGTCACATGTGTTTTGATCATATTGAACCTACATTCGTTTAATTATTTATTTATCAGTATTTTCGTTATGTACAAGTTCTTATTTATTGTACAATAAATGTTTAGAATGACATGATATTAGCTAATATCCTACCACCCGAAAAAGCCCTGTTTAATTTGATGGTAGTATTTACCTTGACAAGACTTAGTAATATTAAATGTATTATTAATGTAATCATGGTAGTTTAGGAACTCAACAAAATTTTCACTACTAAGAGTCTTGACATTTTGTTGATAGAATTTTAAAAGTGGTTCTAAGACAAGGAAGGATCGCAGGAAACCATGAGATGGCCGGATCCCATGACCTTATCCTAGGGTGGAGGCTTGGAATGGAATGGTGGCAATGTAGTGGGTACTGAAATATGGGTTTGTGGGGGAGAGTTGCTTCAGTGAAAATATAAGGACTAGACCGTTATGCTGAGTAAAGAACATATTGATCGTCCAACCACAAGTGTTGATTCATCAAACCTAGTCTAGTAACTGCTCAAGTTTGATTGAATCTCTACAATTGGTAGGGGAGACCGAGGGTGAGCCTATATGGGAGGTGGTTAACCATACAACGGTAGGCTTCGACAAATCGGGCAAGGCCGTGTGGGCCACCCGAGTTTGTTGAGATCAAAAACCTAATGGGTGGAGGCTATATAAAGAATTGAGCAGTGAAAAGCCTTGTTTTCTTAATTTTGTCATGAGAGTTAAGAGATCTTGTGGGTAAAGCTAGACAGATTTGCAGAGTCACAAATGAAGAGTATTCGAATACACCGTGCTTCCTAAAAATGAAGTTGTGTTTAATGGGTGAATCCAAGAACAAAGCATAAGTAGATTGGAGTTTGATTAAGATTGTATTCAAGTTGTAAAATCCCGTTCTCCTTAAGAAGGTTGTGATTTTATGTTTAAAACTTGTTTACAACTAAAATTGTATCCACATAAAATAATAAACTACACTACCCCACTCCTTGGTAAATCCTTGCATGTAGTTAAATAGTATTTCCCATGTGACTTGTTGAGTACTGTGGTTTGTACTCATACTTGCTAAAAACAATAACAGAAAATGCCTGGCAAGAGAATGATGAAGTCTACGAGGACAACATGGTGGAATTCTATGAAATAGATGACACTTGGGATTAGGGTTGTTCTCCACTCAAGCTTGCCTGTGGTATTCTTTTGTATTGTATTGTATCTAAGGGTTGCTCGCCCCATTGTAATACTTGGTTGTTAAGCCTTTATATTGTAATAAAGTTGGCTTTTATTCTTAAGCATGTGTTAGCAATATTGTACACTTGGTTGATGTAACTCGCAGTTGAACAGTCCTAAGCAGTTGTGAGTGATTCACGGCACCCCTAGAAATGTGGGCGTTATAGAGTGGTATCAGAGCCTGCTTGCTTGACCGTAGGATTACCCTAAGTGTATTAGGTATATTTGCAAAAACTATTTTAACCATAAAAATGAATTGCATAAAATATAAGTAATATTCTTGTATTACTCCTTTCCTTGTCTACCTTATCTATATTTGTCCCGTATAGCTAAGTTTTGTTTTCTAAAAATATTTAAATCTATTCTTGTCTAAACTCAAATTTGGCAATGTGAACAGATGGTATGTTATGCCCATTCCGATCCAAAAGCATTGCATGGGTGGGCAGCACTCTTATGGAGGATGCAAAAGAATCTTTACATGTCAGAATGGCACCGACCAATATTTTGTGCTAGAGGACAGTTCATTAAAGGATAATTATATCAATGGAAAGCATGGGTATCTCTGGAACCCTTGCCTGTGAGGCCAGACGTTCCCCAAAAGTTCATTGCATATCGACTTAAGGAACAGGATGCCATTCAGGATGTGGCAAGGAAGGCAGTACTGTATCTTTGCCGATATTATGATGTTGAGTATGATGAATCGCCATTCCACTTCATACCCCAAGACGATGAAGAGGGATATAGTTTTATAGTATCTTACTCAAAGATGGAGGAAGACCCATGAGTTAGAGAAGCCGCACAACATATCACATACCAAGAAGCTTTATACTCCCGAATGATGGAAGAATATCAGGATTTGCATCTTCAGTTGTACTTGTCTCAGCAAAAGGTGGGAATCCTAAAGAGAAATCTGCAGCGTTATAAGCGACTAGAGGAAGGTGAAGCCTCAGGACGTGATGAGACTCCTGACGTCTCTGCCAGGATATCTAAGAAGCCAAAGAGAATGTGCAAATCCCAAGAAGCCCAACGCCAATGATGATGAAGAAAAAGGGAAAGAACCAATGATCGATGATGAAGAAGAAGACCCTGAAGAACAAGTGTGGTATACAACGAGCAACCCTCCATTTGACCAAGGAAATTAGAAGAAGTAGGGTTGTGCCTACGTTAGTATAGAATTAGACCCATTTGTAATAGTATCTTTTTGGTTGTGTAAAACAAGTTATGATGCATACCTTGTACGAATGGTATATACCCAGCTTGTATAATGAATAAAAATTATCTTTGCCTATCTGATAATTTGGTTGTTATAAGTATCCTTAATCTACCTCTTCAAATCCCAATCTTCCTTATTCACTCTAAGTTCTTATCTACATTCTAATTTTACCTTAAATCTGAATTTTTACTTATCTATCTGACTTTTTAAAAACCCACTGAAGATCTAACTCCAGATCCCAGTAAGAATAGGATAGAATGGTAGGAAATGGAAACGAATCACAAGAACAGGGTAGCCCTCACCATGGAGAAGTATGACAGCCTAGCATAGCAGATATTTTGGCAAGAATGGAAGAAAATTGACACCAGGCAGAATTAAATCAAGCACAAATGATGGAATAGCACGCCAAGTTATTGGAACAGATAGCAATGAGGAACGGAGGAGCAAACCAACTAGGAGTGTCCCTTTCGTCTAAATGGGTGGATTTTCAGAAAACTAGACCCCCGGTTTTCTCATCATCACCAGATCCCATGGTTGTTGAGGATTGGATAAGGGACGTGGAGCGAAAACTAAATACTATACAATGCAATGACAAGGAAAAGGTTCTATATGCTTCTCATCAACTGCAAGGCCAAGCTACCATGTGGTGGATGAATTACCAAGCCATGAGTGAAGATAGAGAAGTTTTGTGGAAGGAATTTGAAGAATCATTTCGCCAAGCACATGTTCCAATGGGAGTAATCGAAGCAAAGCACCGCGAATTTCTTGCCCCGAAGTAAGGAGGATGCACTATCACTGAGTATGTTCACCAATACAATAGTCTTGCTTATTATGCCCCGGACGACGTGAAGACCGAGGCAAAGAAGATGGAACATTTTAAAGAAGGACCGAATAAGACCCTAAAGTATCACATCTCTGCCATGGATTTCAAGGACTTATCTGCAATGGTAAATAATTTTATCATGCCTAAAGAGGCCAGAAATGACTTGGAGGATACTCGCAAGAGAAAAGCCATTCAAAGGGCATCATCGTCGGTGCACCTCGTAAATGGGTGGTCATAAGCTAGTGGTGTTTACACCAAGACCTCAATTCTGAACTGGTCAAAACCCCATGGCACCTCAACAAAATGCAATGCAAACCCCTAAGTTGAGATGTTATACATGTGAAGGGAATCATCTCCAGAGGCAATGTCCACAATGGTATTCCGTTTGTTATCATTCTGGCCAATCCAGTCACTATAAGAACCAATGCCCAAGGGGAGGTTTGCCTTCTGAAGTGGCAAAAGCTAAAGTAAAGCCCAAACACTAGCTCCCCATCAGTTTATTTCTATGCCAAAGCAGGAAGGAGGTAATCAGACACGACAATTTGTAGTGAAACTAGCAAGAATGCAAACCAAGACAGCAGCAACGACACCAGTGGCGGAGAAAGGCAAAGGAATATTAAGACCTGTCTAAGGAAGAGTGAACCATATTTCAGCTGAAGAAGCAACAGGAGCCAACAACGTCACCATTGAGAATGTAGGACCCCGTTGAATTGGACAGAGACTAGAGAACGACAATATTTAGGTCCACAAATCGTCCAAGATGCGTAAGCACATGTTACAATAATTCGAGACAAAATGAAAATAGCTCAAAACCGACAAAAGAGCAGACAACCGATGAAAGGACTTAAGTTTTGAAGTTGGAGATTTCGTGTACCTTAAGGTCACACCATTCAAATCCATAAAGAGATTTCAAGTAAAAGGGAAACTAGCCCCAAGGTATATTGGTCTGTACGAGATCATTGAAAGAGTAGGACAAGTGGCTTATAAATTGCAACTGACACCAAACTTAGCCAGAGTACATAATGTATTTTATATGTCACAACAATAGAAATGTCTTCGCCAGCCTACAGAACAAGTGCCAGTTGAAGATATAGACCTACAAGATGATTTGACTTACTATGAAGAGCCAATACAAGTTTTGGAAACTACAAAGAGACAGTTAAGGAATATAAACATTAGATTTCATAAACTTCAGTGGCAGAACCACACAGAGGATGAGGCAACATAGGAGAAAGAGTCAGATTTGCAGCGAGAATTTCCTAATGTACTCCTTGGCCCGAGTTAATCTCGAGGACGAGATTCTTTTTAAGGAGGGTAGGTTGAAATAAAACCAATTTTTCAAAAGAATTTGATTTCCATTTTGGATTTGATTTCCTTTGATCCCTAGCCTAATTCAGCTCAAATCTCAGGCATCCACACCACCAATCCTCATCGGCAATGCCTCAACGGAGGAGAATTGCGCCAGCATTGTTCATCATCTGAAAAACCGCATCGCTACGCCCGATTCACTCCACCCTCTCTCGCGCCTTCTCGTGCTCTCTCACCGCTGCCACCCCTACGTCACCTGTTAGAGATCGTACACACCCTCTTAAATGCCCTAACCGCGTGTCAGAGCCGCTGGTCGCGCCTGCCATCACCGCGCCAACCACCTTGCTCTCTCTGCCCTCTTTGCTCTCACAGCCGACCTGACCTCCTCTGACAACTTTTGACCATAGCAATCCTTCGCCCAAGTTAGCCAGTGCATCCCCTCTGCCAGCTGCACTGTGCCTCCCCGACCCTTCCTGACCATGCCACGCGTCGACCACCACCATTGTCGAGCTACTGTGCCGAACTGCCTGTACCGCTCTATAAAAGCCCCCGAGCCCCTCCATTCGAAGGCATCAATGCCTAAGGTCAGCCAAACACCCCTAAAGCTCCGATAGGCTTCCCCATTGTTAGCAATCGTCGGAATTCCCCAACGTAAGCCCTAACTCAATTCTACCCCTCTGATCAATCACTTTCCAATTAACTTTGTCTATAGCATCCTCATGCCCCCAAAAATACCCCTGAGCCATCTCCATAGCTTCCCAATCTCCCTTCTTCCCTACCACTGAGAACCACTGCACGACCAAAGCACCTCACCGTGGACAGCCCAACTCCGACCACCACTGCCCAAACCACCACTTCCCCGAGCTTACCCTAACCCCAAAGATGCTCAAACGCAAACGCTACCGCCCATATAACCCTCCATTTGCTTTGGTCCTTTTTAAACGTCTTGTGGGAGGAAGACCTTGCCGCTGGTGAATGCCGACTCCCCTACGACCATCGACCCCAAAAATGGACTCCCCACATCACCAGGAACCTGATTGTATTCCTAGAAGCAGCTGCAAAACACCCTAGCCCCGATCACCCCATCGCCTGACATCTCAAGTCGCTCCCCTACTTTAGATCTGACCATCGCTTGAAGTCTTCGACCATCTTGTAGTCGGAAGAGACTTCGACCACGCCATTGCAAGTCCTGCGCAACCCCGCTCGGATGCCGTCCAATGCTTCCTAAGCCACTTGTACGCTGTTTGATGCCCTTAAGCCACTCAGACCCCATCCAACCCTGCAACTACCCAAACACCGTCCGATCTAAGTAGCAACTCGTACACCGTTTGATCTTGTCGACTTCGCACTCAGCTACTCGGTAGTCATTATGACCATGTTGTGGTTTACGACCACGGTGTGGCTTTCGACCACGATATGGTTTATGACCACGTTGTTGTTATGACCATGGTGTGGCTTTCGACCACGCTATGGTTTACGACCACACTGAGTGCTCGGTTTTTGTAGTCGTAACTCGGCTACGACCACCCCTTTCAGCCTCACCGATACCGTCGACCACCTAAGTACTCATAGAACTCTACAAGTATGAATAGTAGACCCGCAATGAATAGCACCCAAACCCGAAAATACAAATGTATACCATTTCGACCATTTCGAGCCCACCGATCCATTCCCCAGCTCTGTTTCAGCTATTCGGACCACTATAAACCCAAAACCTTTTTTATTTGGATTTCTTGGATTTTCTTTCTTTGTTTAATTTCTTTATTCCTAGCTCAGCCCTTCGAGCATGGAACTGAATTATTTTCTATTGCTTTACGTTAGCCCCCGACGTTGAAGTTCAGCCAGACCAGGAAGGAGAAGCTCAAGCTCAAGATCAAGAAATAGAAGAATTCGAAATCATATAATACTTAGAGCCGTAAGGCTAGTCACATGTTTTTTATCATATTGAACCTGCATTTGTTTAATTCTTTATTTATCAGTACTTTCGTTATGTTATTTACAAGTTGTTATTTCTTGTACAATAAATGTTTAGAATGACATGATATTAGCTAATGTCCTACCACCCAAAAAACCCTGTTTAATTTGATGGCCATATTTACCTTGACAAGACTTAGTAATATTAAATGTATTATTAATGTAATCATGGTAGTTTAGGAACTCAACAAATTTTGTACTACTGAGAGTCTTGGTATTTTGTTGATAGAATTTTAAAAGTGGTTCTATGATAAGGAAGGATCATGAGAGACCACGAGATTGTGATTTTATGTTTACATCTTGTTTACAACTAAAATTGCATCCACATAAAATAATAAACTACACTACCCCACTCCTTGGTAAATCCTTGCATGTAGTTAAATAGTATTTCCCATGTGACTTGTTGAGTACTGTGGTTTGTACTTATACTTGCTAAAGAAAATAACAGAAAATGCCTGGCAAGAGAATGATGAAGTCTGTGAGGACGACATGGTGGAATTCTATGAAATAGATGACGCTTGGGATTAGAGTTGTTCTTTGCTCAAGCTTGCCTGTGGTGTTCTTTTGTATTGTATTGTATCTAAGGGCTGCTCGCCCCGCTATAATACTTGGCTGTTAAGCCTTTATATTATAATAAAGTTGACTTTTGTTCTTAAACATGTGTTGGCAATATTGTACACTCAGTTGATGTAACTTGCAGCTAAACAATCTTAGCCAGTTACGAGTGATTCACGACGCCTCTAAAAATAGGGCGTTACAATTTCATCCGAATCCTAGCATGCATGGGCTGCATGTATTGGCATATATATCCGATTAGACCTCCACGTATCCAGCCGGCTGTCATTATTTTTTCTTGGAGTTTGTTTTAATTTTAGCATGCACTATAGCTTAAGAATAAGACAGAGATACTTGTATATTTCACGAGTACAACGTTTCTACAATCTGTACGTGCTCAAGTAGCCATCAGCTTTAGTGAATCGGAAGTGCATGCATGAATCATGATTGCATTCGGCTGGGAGGCTATAACATGTTTTGTCCGGGTGTCCGGTTTGGTCACAAGTGCACGGATAGATATTCCACTCAAAACTCTTGTACCCATATGCTTCTAGTTCAATGTTTGTACTTTGCTATAGGCTAAAAAATTCGTATTAAATCAAAACATCGAGCCGCTATCATCAGGTTTGGTCTACGCCACCCACTCAGCTGCCCAGTGGCACTCAGCGGAGCTCCGTCCTAGCACATGTTTACGCCTTCACTGTCGTATTCAATGCGCTCAGCTCCGCCACCGCAGTCCATGTCCCCACCTCCACTCCAGGATCAGAGCCTAACACACTACTGCCAGATTCATCCTATTATGAGAGCTAGTCTCCGCATAACCCAACATGTTGAACCAACATCGTTGTGCTTGGATTATGGCACACCTCTGTATTACTGTTACTCGATCTACAATCTGTTGCTAACACCATACATCTGAGCAAAAGAGATGTGAAGATGTTCTTTTGTATAAGAGATGTATAAAATCAAGCCTTTACTTGTTCGCATCAAAGTTGAGCTGTATGAGTACACTTAGTGCATGCATGCACTCACATTAATTAACATAGTTTTGAAGAATTTAAAAGTGCACGTGTATGTAGCCATGAGTCAAGCGCATGTCGCAATTAGTGAATTAGGTGACTTGGATGGTGGGGAGAGCACCTAAATGGCATGGACCTTCAATGCTATGGCTAATTACAAGGTCCAGGTACCCCTTAGCCTTGACATGGACTCATAGAGTGTACCAAACAATTTTGCGAAGCACATAACGTGGAGGTGATGGAGTTCAACTTCAATCTTTGAAATAGCTAACTAATAACTATATTTTGTTGAGAGATTAGTTCCTAAAAATACTTGTCTATCACAGGAGGCCCACATGTTGGCGCGTGAGAGAGGATGGGAGGGGAGAATGAACCACTACCAACTGCTTCTTTTAACTAGTAGAAAAGAGGAAGCATGGCACCACGCCGCGCTAGGCAAATATGGCTTGGTAGTATTAACAATGAATATAAGAAGCTATATGCTAGGTTAACTTGGTTGATTGAATGCTTCTTAGTAGTTTCATATAACATCTTAAGAAAAGAGGCACATATGTCAATATGTCATGCCAATCTATATAGCTGATAGACTAAAAGTAGTATCATACATATAAATACCATGACAACAAATAGTATTAGCACTTTGTATTGAGACAAATAGGTTTCGTCGCCTATATCTATAAGCATTCATCGTTCTCTAAAAGAAGACACACTGCCCATCTTTAGTCAGGACCATGAGAACAAGGTGAACAACAATAAACCAAGTTTTTCCTATTGAACAATTAGTTTGAAACAAGGGTTTCTTCTCAACCATGCACAAATTAGTTGAAATTTTTCTTAGCAATAAGCCTGAATAGATATATAAGTAGCACCTAGAGGAACTGCACCATTCTTTCTTGTACTAACATAAATAAAGATTACATGACAATGAATTGGGTTAGAAGTACACACCCTCTCATAACACCTTCTAGTTTGTAACATTACTCAAAAGAAATAGATCATAGGAAGGTAAAGATACCAAAAGAAATGGCAAAAAGTAGCAATGATACAAAATTGAATTTAATCTTAGCTCAACACTCAGGTGATTACTTCTCGAATAGGACCTGAAAGAATCATAGGATGCATGCTTGGTTTTGGTGATCACAACCTTTGTACATGATAGTTCACATAAGTATGGTAGACCATACAAATATATGCGTGGAGCCGCTGAATTAAAAGAGATGACCTTGTCAAAATTAGAAGGTAGATGCATGGTAGTTATCAAGTAAAGGATCCAAAGATTGTGCCTACAAAGATAGATCAGATCTAAACAATAGTTACAACTGCTCAATATCAAAACAAATAAAGAAATACTAGATCTACACTATCCTTTGATATGCAATGTTGGAATATTGGAATTACATGAAGATCAAATTCCTCAAATTGAAGCTAGAGCAATATAATATAAAACAATACACTTTCGCTCATATATGTTTCTTACAAAACCACATGTCCTTACCAGCAGTAAATTATTAATGTTTATGGACAATGTAATATGTGGTATGACAAAACTATCGTCATCTCCATTTCATTATGCCCCCAATCTAATGGTTTATTGCAAAATACGACAATCACCTTCTGAATGAAATTACAAATCCATTTGAAAGGTGGGAACATAGCGGATGCATCTGCTAACCTCCTCAAAACATTGGCAGCAAAAAACAAAGCAAATCTTGTAATGCCCACACAAGCTTGCCACACAATCAATTCAGATCGAATCATACAAGACAATAAAAGCAATTTACTTGACTCTTACTATTAATTTATTTTCAATAGTAGCTTTAGTAATGAATGATGTGTATCTTGATCCTAAATGTATGAAGGACAAGTGTCACAGCTGAGGTTTTTATTTCAAAAATAATAGTAAAAAAATTTAATATAAAATAAAAAATAAAGTGTTTGAATTTTGGAGATTTTATTTGCCTATTTTCAGCTTTTAAAAAGGTTTTCTTAAAAGTAATTTAATTACAAACATAACAATGTTATTAAATAAAGGATCTTTTGAATTTCTGTAAAATCCTATTTTAAATTAACTATTTTAAAGCATTTGGCTTTTGTCTAGATTTTCTATGTTTTTTTCAATTCAAAAAAATCAATTTCAAAGTTAAAAAGTATTTTTTTTGTAAAAATCTAAAGACCAACTTTAAGTTGGAAATAATTTTCCTAAGTCTAAAATATTTCTAGGAATTTCTAGGAATTGCTTTGGAATTTTTAGACTTTATTTGGTACTTTCTAAGACTTTTTGGAGTTTCCTAGCTTTACTCAAAATCAAAAATTAAAAACCCAAATCTCTCGCAGGACTAACACGTGTCCGTCCCCGATTATATCCATCGCCGTTGATCTAATCTTGGCTGACCGTTTTCACTTAACCCTTCCCTCCATCCAACAATCAGGATTAAATCCCTTAGCTCGTGGCAACCATATGCTTGCCACCTCTCCCCTCTTCTCCTCTCTCTCACCAACATGTGGGACCCACACACATCTTTTTCTTCCTCCCCTTCTTCTTCCTTCGATCGCCGCCATTGCCACCCCACCCAAGCTCATTAAAGCGGCCATTTCTTTCTGTTAGCCCAAGCAATTGATGCCATTAGTGGCCCTAAATCACCCACTAAACATCCCTCCACTTTTCCCTCTTTAAACCCTGTTAATCCCCTCTTAAGCACCCACGACCACCAGTCTTAACTTCGGTAAGTAACCGATGACCGTCCACCCTTCCCCGCTCCTATATAACCATCCCTAAGTGTCTTCTCGGCACACCACACCCGGCTCCCCACTCAATCACACTTCTCAGCGTCCGAGTACCTTCCACACCGTCTCTTCCTTGTTTGCACATCGATGAGCTCCTCCAGCGAACAACTGACGGCAGTTATCAAACACCATCGTCATGTGATGCCCATTCGTACAATTATGGACGAGCCACCACAAGTAGTGCAATGATGCAATCTTCACTCCTGTGAGCTAGTTTCGAGGTGTAGGGTATATATACCCCATTGTGGCTAGTTGGAGAATAACTTTTAGCACTCCATTTCACTCCTTTGAGCTAGTGTAAGGTCCTCCTCTCAACTGTACATGTGTTGTACCTTGTGAGTAAGGAGGAAGACTCTAGATTGCACGTGTTGCATGTAGAGGTGGATTGTGTATCCACTCAAGCTTGTGCAGTCGTTGCACATGGTGAGAGTCAAGAGAGGGACTTATGATGAGGCGATAGGGTCCCGATCTTTCGATAGGATGATAACTTCGATTTTGGTGGAGGTGACCCTTGCGATCTGACTACAACCCCAAGATGTTATCAACCGTGCCAAGAACGCGGTTGACCTGACCACGAAGGTCTATTCCTGCATGCAATCGAAGAACACGCAAGAACAAGATAACAAGCAATCTGAAATTGCAAATATGTAAATGGAGATCAAAAGGTGGGATTCCGAAGGCTGTCTTGATAGGTGGTCGTCTGACACAACTGAAGAATAGAAGTTTGCATAATAGCTAAACCTAAACTCAATGAAATCCTAGAAAACTAGAAGGGTGCAGCCTCCTTAAATAGGGGTGGAGAAGCCACACAAAACTAAGGAAAAGGGGGGTGGTACTATTCATGGTACTGTTCACATGAATAGTAACCTGTGAACAGTATGGGCCTATGTAGGGGAGCACCTCCCCTTTGGGACCAAACATTAAAAGGCCCAATTTGACCCAAATAGGTGATGCAGCACCTTCTTTGAGTGATTGCGGCAAGCACAAGAGGAATTTGGAGATGAGGCTAGATCCATTGGAAAGAGGACGAGAAAAGCTTTCCATCGAGTACTCATGGATCTCAAACGGACTCCGTATGTGAAAGTCATGCACATTTGAAGTTGGGCCATCGTGCTGAATCCGAATTGATCTGGAGGCCGAATTGGATTCCAAAACGTGTCCAAGTTGAACTCTTGCTTAAATTGGTGCAAACATGATGTGGTGCTACAAAAATATATATTTTCATCATTAGGTAGCATCATATTCTTATTTAAAATATGTTGAAACTGAAGAAACGAATTCACCTTTAGTTCAATCTTGATGTTGGCGTTATTGTCGTATGTGTTTGTGGTGTGGTCACATCATCCTCCCCTTCTTGACAGAAAACCGTCCTCGGTTTTAACATATGTGTAACCTCACGTATTGAATGATCTTGATTATAAATCTCGGTACATGATAACAAACGCAACAAACTCTCATTATGTAGTATCATTAAGGTCTTTATGAAACAAAGTAAAACCTCTTTGAAACGAGCTCACCTGATAATTTAAGCGATGCGTAGGAGCTCTTGTAATTGGGACAACAAGCGTAGGAAATATGGTTGTATCCATAGGGGTCATGTCCTCATCAACTTATTACTCTTAGAGTTTATCAACTCCTAGATGGCGTTGGAGGCGTCGTGTGTGGTGATCCTCTCAAAGAAGGTTGTGAGAAGACTCGGCAAAGTTATGAAAGTTGGAGCTCACCTACTCGGAGCGGAAAAGAGTAACAACTAGTGGATTAAGGTGTTTCAACTTAATTCGTGGAGTTGGTCCAATTTGTTTGGGCTAACCTCAACGTGAACTAGGGGAGACTGGCAAGTCTCCGAACACCACGTTAAAAAGCAACCGTGTCAATTATGGTTTATTTTCTTGTGCTCAATTTACATTTAAGCAATTTACATTCATAGAATGAAATTGATTGCTTGTCTTTCTAAAATTGCAAACCTTGACGTAGGCTTATCTTGTTGGTGCACTTAGGTGAACCTGATTGTTTTAGGCGTTATTTGTGCTAAACCTTTTTGTGTTAAGCTTCTGCATTATTTGCTTGGTTTAGCCAAATAGAATTTGATAATTAATTAGAAGAAGAATTTTAGTCTGCGTATTCACCCCTCTCTAGTCGGCCTCCTCGATCTAACAATACCTTTGGTATCGTGTGACATGGATGACATAGTAGGTTGTTTATGTCGTGTAGATAAAGTTGTATAACCTCTGTAGAGTGTAAATGTATTCGAATAGTCATGTCCCTAGTTATGGGTGTCACTTGGTTATATCCCGCAATAAGCAGCTTTATGTTTCTCAAAATGGTTCAGAGAATATATGGATAAGGAATCCATGCATAGCTTATTCTGTGGAAGGTTTTCATCGTGGTTTGACTCTATGGCAGCAAGCCACCTATTTATTTATGCTATGTATGCTTTACTACTATTTGTTCAATCAATATCAAATTCTTGTACACATTAAACTTGAAAGATAGCTACCTTTGTTTCAGCTTGCATACTATATAACCTTTCCTTTAAAAGTCTTGCACAGTACAATTTTGTACGCGCGATTGCTTGCAAGACAAATTCAAAGGATGTCGAGGAGGACCCCGAGTTTGGATACTTTTACGCCTTGGATTTCGACGACGATGACCCAGATTGCTAATGTTTAATTTAGTCGGTTGCCTGTGGGAGGACTGGGATATGCTTTCTGATTTTTGGTGTCATATTATCATTTTTTTGCTGCAATTTTATACTATGTGAAACATTTGGTTGGTCGGTTGTAACACTTAGTCATGTATGACTTAATTCGGTTGTTTATCTATATCATGTTATTATATTTTATTTATTCGTGGATGTATGTAATATAAATGTTGTTGAATGTGTGTGCTAGCTACTGATCATTGGACAAGCACGGTAAACACATGTAGATTTGGAATTTAAAATTCCAGGTCCCAGCAATGACCAATATTTGGGCTTGTTAATAGAGGTGGAATCTTCTTGAAAAAATAGAGGTGGGATTGATTTTTTAACTACTTTTGGGTTATATTAGGTAGTCAAATTCATTGGTTCATTTTGGGCCCCCAAAAAATTGGTAGGTACATCGAATTTGCTTCTTTCTATGATAATGGCAATATTTTATTTGTTAACATTTGGCAACTAAGAAGATTGGCACGTATTTGCTTTATGGCATGAAAATTTGGCCATACCAATAGTTGGTTACTAATTGGCATTGGTAACCAATTGGTGCTTGTTTGATAGGTGGAGATTAAGCCTAATATAGGGCACAAATTAGAGGACCCTAATTTATGCGTAAGTTTGGTCCAATCTTTCATGATACCGTTCTATGATTAGCAACTTCCCCCTCTAGTAAGGCCGCTCCTTCAATCTTGCTGTCACACGTGGCCCTCCAATAACGATACAACCAAGATGATTGTACGTATGGGTGTGTACATTAATACAAGTGCAGTAGCTAGTAGTTTATCATGTGGCCAAAAACAAAGAGTATCACTTTCGGTTGTCTCCAAGAAATCAAAAACTCCACTAATCAATCAGCAGCGAACAGGGTTTAATTTGATTCGGTTGTACTACGTACAGAAGTGTATGCACAAACCAAACCTAGATTGATATTTTTCTCACCCATGTGCAAGACAACACACGAACAAGAAATAAAGATCAATGATCCAGCAAGTAAACTCCACGAAAACAGCACAAATCCACGCGGCTAGATGAAAACCCAACGCAGGAATTCACAAGGACAAGGCACACAATATGGCCGCCATGCTTGGCAATTTTTTGGTGTTTTATCCTTTGGCTGGGTAGAGAAATTGAATTAAAATCTTCATTAGTTCTAATCTCTACCTATCTAAACAAGCCTTCCATGGAACAAAACATTCCCATTGACCTTTTGTCCTGGAGAATCTGTACGAACCTATAAATATCATTGACTTCACGTATAGAGTACCAAAAATATCTGATAGTGCCTGGATGGTGCCCCCCTCCAATAGGATTCCATGCTTGCCAAATTTGGAAATGCATTTATTAATTGTGCAGCATCCAGTACAATGCATGCTATCGTGCCAGTACAAGTAGTACTAGTATTTGCCAAACATGAGAATTGGACAACCCAACATGTAACCGAGTACGGGCGGCCTGTTTTACTAACTAAATTTAATTAATGAGCTAAACTAGAGGTTTAAAAGCATGTACATGGCTTAGCATTTAAAATAGTCACTAAAGTGGACATATCACCCTTTCCTCTCTATAAGACTATTGTTAGCTATTTTTTACTTTAATCCTTAGTACTATTTATAGATACTAAAGGTTTAACTTTGTTCTGATATAGTACCAGCTACCAAGATTTATTTCGGTGCTATGCAATCCGAGTTTAGCACTCACTCTCACATCTTTTAGCATAGGTGCTAAGAAATCCCTCTCTTCTATAGCATTGGTTTAGTATTTAGGGATGCACATGCTCTAACATCATTGTCATCAAATCATTGAGAATTTGGGACATCCAAATAACCTATCGGACTTTAACTTGAAAATTGAGTTAGCATCAGCTCCAAAAGAATGGTTAGCACTTTAATCCGGACGATAGGGCAAGCAATGTGAACGGACGCAAATTCTTCGACTCAAATACGGCAAATTCGGGGAAGTGGGGTTGCCTCCTTGGATTTTCTGCGGTTTATTTCGTGGTGGTCAGACTCAGAAACTGCCATGCCATGTAAGCCGGTGACAATTACTACCACATACTCTACTCTCCAGAGAGGCTAACAAGGATTGTCTTTGTTGAGAAACCTGGGCTCAGGACCAGGAGTCCAGACCCATTATGGGCACCCTACCATAGGCTATAAATAGGGAGCTATACCAGCATATTATGTACATCTGATGCAATTGAAAGTAATAAAGAAAGGCCCGGAGTTCGCTCTACCTCTCTGTGTTCAATCTATTATTCTGTCTTCTGTGATTGATTCCTTCTTATTCTAAGTAGAGGAATCGATCGGACTGGTCGCCAGCGACGGTTCCTCAACACGTTATCAGCATGACTTTGCTTCGGTGAATGAAGGTAATCATCGAAGTACGGATTGAATTTTCTAGATCGCTTTGAATTCGCAATTTCTTTTCGCGTTCTAGATTGAATCTCTACGGGGCAAATCCGCCCTACCGCGAGTAGACCTGAAGTTGCCGGCACAATGTCGATCGGTAGATTGCGAAACGGGGTAAATGTTGATTTCACTGTAGATTAGAAACGAAAAACAAATCTGTATGTTTTCTGTTATGATTTTGTATCGGTATCTGCACAGCCATTGCATAATAAAAAAGGGGGAATTTTGGCACTGGCAGCCTTGCATTGCCGCCACCGCCGACTGCCCGGCTACCGACCGAATGCGCGTCGACGGTCCGCCGCTCGTCCGCCGCCGAGCAGCACGCAGGCCACCTCCGCAGCCGGCCTCGCCCGCATGCGCTTCTCCAACCAGCCGTTGGCTCGCCCCTGACCCATCACCACCGACTTGGCCGGAAGCCGTCGTCGCTCGTGCCCGTGCCTGTGCCGCGCATGGCACCACCGCTTGCCTCGATCTGGTCGCCCCAATCGGCCACCTAAAGTGTCGACCCCGCACCCGAAGTGTCGAGGGAGCCGGCCCGAAGCCAGATTCGTCGAGCCGCCACGCGGGCAGGCCGCCAGTGTGCACTAGAAGCCACCTCCGCCGACTGCAATGGACCGGCTCGAAACCGAGCCGCCCCGCTTGGTGAAGCCATCAAGGTGCCGCCGGCCGATTGACGCCTCGCTCGGCGCCGGCAGCCCGCCGTCTCCCATGCAAAGCGCCGCCCGCATGCGACCGCTCTAGCTCCTCCGCCCGCACGCCGTTCCGACCGCGGCTTGCAGCGACTCGGCCCGCACCGAACCGGCTCGCCGTGAAGCCACCCGAGGCCGGCAGCTGTTCCGTCCGTACCGGCCGGCGCCGCACGCGTCTGCGCCGCCTGCCGCCGCCGTCGAACGACTCGCCGCCAACCGTCGGACCGGCCTTAGCCGCTCGTGCCCATTACCCTGCTCCGGCCTGCAGCCGATTGCTCCTCCCCGCGCCCGCTTGCGCTGGCCTCAGGCCGAACGGCCATGGCACCGCCGCCGTTTGTGAATGACGGGTTGGTAAACCCTACCCACTGATTTTTGTGTCGGCCGAAAAGGCCTTATGGGTCGCGAGGCGATGGGCCAGACAAAAAGAAGGAGGGCCCGAATCGGCTATGGGGTGGAATCTTGTAGAAAAGCACTCCAATTTCCAGGGAATTACCGATTGGTCCTTGAACATTTAATTTAAGTCCCAAATTTTGCCGAAGAGGCCTCGGTAATTCTGAAAATTACGAATAAGTCCTCGAATTTACGAGCGGGTCCAAAATTTTGCAGAAAACCCCTCTGTAAATCAGAAAATTGCGTGAATTTTTCTCTGAACTGAAAATTTGCGTAGAAACCCTCAGAAACTACAGAATTGCTGAAATTTCATATTCTAGCATAAAAGGGCCTCGGGAATCCGAATTTTGAATTATTTTTAGCATTTGAAGCTCATTTATTTCTACCATTAATATTCTCTGTATTTTCTGTATTTATTTACTGTTTTGGTTAATTGTAATTGTTTAAATTGCTTTTAATCACTGAAATTAGCAGTAAAATTATAGAAAACGCAAAGAAAATTATGAAACATTATGAGAATCTTTTGTACCATTTATTTACCCGCAGTAAATCATTCCATGCATGTTTACCTGAAGTAAACTTATTTTATTTCGTTCATACACATGTAGATGACTGGCATCATGAACCGTGAGTTCGAGGAGCTGGCCTAGCATAGCCAAAACTATCTGACATGGGCATCTGATGTTGAGATTGTGCTTGGGGGCCGGAAGCTTCGCGCGGCTATTGGGTTAAGCCGACAGAAAGACGCCCAACCCACAGCTGAGGAGAATGATCAGGCACTTTATTTTCTCAGGCACCACTTCTGCCCTACTCTCAAGAATGAGTATATGGCGGAGAAAAGCGCGCTAGCACTTTGGACCGCACTCAAGAAGCGGTTTGAGAGGCTCAAGTACACCATTCTTCCTCAAGCAGAGCAGGAGTGGATCAGACTAAGGTTTGCCGACTTTAAAACGGTCAGGTAGTACAATTCTGTCTTGCACAGGATTTGTACTAATCTTCAACTCTGTGGCAAGCAGATCACAGATGAGCAGAAGATCAAGAAGACCCTGTCCACCTTTCACCCCAGTGCCGTACAAACTGCCCGCAACTATCTTCAAGACGGTTACAAGGAGTACACCGAATTGATTGATATGATACAGGTTGCGGATGCTCAGGACGAACTTCTCCGCAAGAATTACGTCACTCAGCAACCAGGCAGCTCCGCTGACTGTGAAGCCAACGCTAGCAGCTACAAGGTGCGAAAGCCCTTGATGAAGAAAAGGGGGAAGAAGGGTAAGATTGTTGCTCAGAAAGGCAAGTCAGATGCTCTAAGTGACAAAAAGGCTAAGAAAAGTGGCAAGACCTATGGCCTGTAGAACCAAGGTTGCTACAAGTGTGGCAAGTGGGGGAATTGGTCGCGGATATGCAAAGAACCACAGAATGTCATTGATGCCCACCAAGCTTAGAAGAAAAATGGCAAAGGGCAGCCTGAAGCTCACTTTGCAGCAGTCGAGGGGGAGCATGTTGAACAGTTGCCTGAGTTGATGAATGTTGAACCCATCCCAACAGCGGCACCCTCCTATGACTTAGAAGCAGCCACAGCCATGATCTCTCTTGAAGAGAACATCACTCCTGAAAAGATAGCCGAAGAAATCGATGATTTTCTAGTTGATTCCGTCTGACGCACAGAATGCATTAGATGTTAATTGTCATTTATTTTGTGTTAAATGGACAAGTTTAGAACTTGCATGGATGGGGCTTTAGGATTTGTTTTCTCATAATGGTTGGATGATTTTGAAATAATACATTCATTTATTCAGTTTATGATGGTATGATATGTTATGATATTGGCGTATTTTATTTATGTGTTGAATGTCTTCTAATACATGTTAATTAAATACGTTATATTAGAACACGTGTGGCGCCCTATGGAGGAAGTATGCGTTGCCGACAACGGTACAACGAATACCATCTTAAGAGAGACTAAGTATTTTCCAGTCGATCTGTAAGAGCACCGGCAGCCTTACGACAACCGCCGTAAGCGATGCATGTATAATTGGTTCCGGAAGAGCCACAATTATACTTCCAATGGGCACGACTTTGGTCATTGAAGAAGCCTTATTGTACCCAGAATTGACTAGAACTCTCCTAAGTTTTAAGGATATTCGCGCTAATGGTTTCCACGTTGAGACTGAAGAAGAGTACGGTAAGGAATACCTGCTCATCACGAAGCGTGAAGTGAACGGCAAAAGGGTATTAGAAAAACTTCCTTCACTAGAAACTAGGCTATATTATACCAACATTAAGGCACCTGTAGCCTACACTGTTCTGAAGACAGTATTTAGAAGCTTTGAACTCTTTTGTCTCTGGCATGATAGATTAAGCCACCTAGGTCTTAGGATGATGAGAAACATAATGAATAATTCGCATGGGCATACTATTAATGTAAAGAATTTCCCGAATCATGAAGATTTTGTGTGCCCTGCATGTGCCACCGGGAAACTAATTACTAGACCCTCCACTCGAAAAGTGAAGGATGAAGTCTCTGTATTCCTAGAATGCATCCAGGGAGATATCCGCGGTCCTATTCAGCCTATCTCAGGGCCATTTAAGTATTTCATGGTGCTCATTGACGCTTCCTCGAAGTGGTCATATGTGGGTTTGTTGTCCACAAGAAACCTAGCCTTTGCAAAATTGATCTCGTAGATCATTTGCATCAGAAACGTGTTTTCTGATCATCATATCAAGTCCATCAGAATGGACAACGCCGGAGAATTTACTTCGAAGGCATTTAATGATTATTGCATGGCGATGGGAATTGCAGTTGAGCATTCGGTACCACATGTCCATACCCAGAATGGTTTGGCAGAGGCTTTAATAAAAAGAATTAAATTTATTGCCCGACCCCTCTTGCATAAAAGTAATTTGCCAGCTACATGTTGGGAACACGCAGTCGTTCATGCAGCGAATCTTATCAACCTTAGACCTTCAGCTACAACATCCATTCACCTATGCAACTAGCGTAAGGGTCACCACCAAAAATCTCTCATCTTAGGAGGTTTGGATGCAAGGTTTATGTACCTATACCACCTCCGCAGCGTACTGCAATGGGCCCTCTCCGTAAGATTGGGATATACGTTGGTTATGAGACTGCATCCATAATCAGGTCTTTGGAACCCATGACGGGAGACTTGCACACTGCCCACTTCACTGATTGCATTTTTGATGAGGAT
Source organism: Dendrocalamus sinicus (assembly GCA_036346575.1). NCBI lineage: Eukaryota > Viridiplantae > Streptophyta > Magnoliopsida > Poales > Poaceae > Dendrocalamus > Dendrocalamus sinicus. Next base: position 15,203,533 of record CM070644.1, read on the forward strand.
AATTTCCCGTCATTAGAGGGAGGAAATCAACCCCTTGATGAAAAATATCGGAAAATTACATGGGAAGCCACGGGAATTCATGCACATGACCCGCACACTAGTGAAACTGAAAAATAGGTCCAGAAGATCATCAACTTGAAAGCATTAGCAAACCAACTGCCCGATCACTTTAGTGATTTGAAGAGCGTGACTAAGTCGCATGTGCCTACACGCAATGCACCGGAGAGGGTTGAAATACCAAAGAAAATTGAGGTATCCCTAATCCCGTCTAGAGACCTCAGAATAAAAGGACGAGAACTCCGGCTCCTCGAGTCCAAAGTAACCGGGGACGCCCGGCGAAAAAGGATAAGAAGGACTTATCACAGCCGATCATTAAAGTCCGCCAGCATGAGAAGGAGAGCCAGTTGAGAACTGGCACAAGTATGACACCTTTAGAAAAAGGGCATACAGGATCTAAATATCCCCATCGGCATGGATGTGTGCGCACACATCGGAGCCAAAAATTAAATGGACTTGCCACCGCAATTGAAAGAAGCGATGCGCAAGGTGAAGCTCTAGAAGAAGCAATCGCTCCAGAAGAAGCAACTCATGAAGAAATAGCTATAAATTATGTGCACACGGGGAGAGTCCCTGAATATGACTACAACCAATATCGATATCTACTTCGCAAAGAAAATTTCTACAATCATTGATCTTGATCCCGAGCCTGCATCGCTCGCTGAATATAAGAAAAGATCAGATTGGAAAGATTAAAAGAGAACAAAAGAGAGGTGTTTGGGCCCGTATGCCGCACGCCTCCCCATGTGCACCCCGTTGGGCACAAGTGGGTATTTGTTCGAAAGAGAAATGAAAGAAACGGAGTAGTAAGATACAAAGCAAGGCTAGTAACACAAGGTTTCATTCAACGTCGTGGAGTTGATTATGAAGAAACCTACTCCCCGGTCATGAGTGGAATTACCTTTAGATATTTGATCTCAATGGCAGTGAACTTGAATTTAGAAATGAAATTGATGGATGTTGTGACTACATAACTTTACGGTAACTTGGATTCGGAGATTTATATGAAAGTCCCTGAAGGAATCTCTCTCCCGAAGCAAGATAGAGCAAATAGAAATTTGTACAGTGTGAAACTCAGAAAGTCACTGTATGGACTAAAGCAATCTGGAAGAATGTGGTATAATCGCTTGAGCGACTTTCTCTACAAGAAAGGCTACACGAACAATGAAGACTGTCCTTGTGTATTTATTGAGAGACCATGTGGAGGTCATCCCATGTGTGTGATGAGTAATTGACATCGGTTTAGGGAAGTCGAGTTTGATTTGGTTGGTTCGAACCATGCCGTTGCGTGGTGCAATGGTCTCGGTCGGACTTGGTCAAACCTGGTCAAAGGGTTTAGGATGCATATTTTGTTGATTTGTCAGGTTTGGTCTATCTCATTAATGCATTTATGCTTACATGTATCGAGCGGTGCTATTTGATGTGTTTCTTGTCTGTGTTGGTTGCAGGACGTCGAGGCGGAGTCGTGGCAAGACACGAGGTGACCGGACTAGACACGGGCGGTGTCGAGGTCAGAACGGTCGAGGTGTGTCGAAGACGGCGTGAACTCGAGGTGGTTGTGAGTCGTGGACGACAAGGAGCACGGAAGCTTTTCGGAAGATGTAGGAGGGGCGAAATGGTAATTTCACAAGGCTGCAAAAGCGGGAGTGGGCTCCGTTCGGGTTTAGCGGGCGTAACGGGTCGAAAACCCGTTAGCCAAGGGCTATAAATATGAGAGAGTGGCTGCATGCCCACTCATGCACTCCAAGGGTTCTAGGGTTTCCTTTAGTCAAAATGGGCTTTAGGGGTTTGCTTTGGCTTTAGGCTTTAGTTGGTGAGGCTTTTTAGTGGTTGAGGGCAGCAGGAAATGCTCCCTTCATAGCTTTCTCTGTGTGTGTTCATTCCCTCCTCCAAGCATGTAGTGAGTTGTGTTCTTGAGATTGGAGAGGGAGAGGATGGTTTGAGGAGCTTGTAATCCTTCTTGTTCTAATGTCCATGCGTATTGTGATTCCTCTGTAGTCCTTTGTTTCAAGAAATGAAAATCTGAAGTTTCTCCCGTGCCCTGTGTTCTTCGATGCTTCTCTGGCTTGATTTTTGAGTTTCTTGTTTTTGGCTCGATTCTTACTGAGGAGTGGCAAAATGGGTTGCTCTAGGTTGGGATGATGCCCCAAGATCATTTGATCGAACTCTCCCAAGAACAAAGTGAATGAATCAAAGATTTGCTCTTTTCAGGTTTTCTGTTCTTGGTCCTCTTTTTCTAGGGTTTGAGGTGAATCCAGTTTTCCCTCCAAGAAATGACATGAAACTTGGCATACTTAGTCCAAAGGCTATTAATTGGCTTTTCTCAAAGTTTCATGTGCAAAAGATCAAAGAATGGAGAGGAATTAGGATTTTGGTGTTGGCTCTGTAGGTTTTCAGTGTTTTTAGGGTTTCTTGGTTCCCAGTGATTTTCCTTGAGAGTTGGCCTAAGTTTTGGTCCGGGAGGTCCTAAGTTCATTGCTAATTCTCTTGCAAGAGGACTTGAGCAAAGATTGAATGTGCAGGGAGAAATATGAAAATTAATGCTTTCATCATGTCATTTTCAGATTTTGAGCAAATCTTGATCCCCTTCTCGTCTTGACCTAATTCCTTGGTTCCTTAGGCACTTTGGCTATTTGGATCAGAGTCTCTTTCAGTTGGCCTTAGAAAAATAGCCAAAGTTCTCTGTTTTTTGCCTGCTGTGTAAGATTCCCAGTTTTACTGTCTGAAAAACAGAATTTCAGCCTGCAGCCCCGAGGGGCGGTCAGACCTGGCTGTTAAGGGTGGTCAGACCGGCCTCCTAACGGCGGTCAGACCGGCCTGTTAGGGGCGGTCAGACCGGCCTTCTGGTTTTTGGCCATTTTTACTCCGTGTTGATTTGGTTCTTCTGAGGTTCTTTCTTGGCTTAGTTTAGCTGTGAATTCCAGAAGCTTGAGTCTCTCTTTTCATAGCTTGTATAACTAGTGGAGAAGAGTCGTTCGGTGAGTACTTTTGGGAGTCGTTTTTGAAGTCGACATTCACCCCCCCTCTGTCGCCATTTCGGTCCAACATTTATCGGCGATCTCAGAATGGATTCTGTATAATCTCTGTGTATGTAGATGATCTAAACATCATCGGATAGTCGAAGACATAAAAGAAGCAAGCTTCTACTTGGAGTCAGAATTTGAAATAAAAGATTTGGGCAAGACCAAGTTCTGCTTAGGCCTGCAGCTTGAGCATGTCGCTGAAGGAATCTTGGTACATCAGTCAACCTACACCCAGAAGGTGCTTGAAAGGTTTGGCTTTGAGAAGGCATTTCCCTCGAAAGTACCAATGATCGGGAGGTCTTTATAGCAAGAAAAAGATCCTTTCCGGCCTAGGGAAGAGGAGGAGGAAGTCCTGAGACCAGAATTCCCATACTTGAGTGTAGTGAGAGCACTCATGTATTTAACAAACTGCACTAGACCGGACATTGCATTTGCAGTGAACTTGTTAGTAAGGTACAATGCAGAGCCCACCAAAAGGCATTAGCAGGGCATAAAGGATATATTCCGATATCTTCAAGGAAGCAAGGACCTTGGATTGTTCTATAGAAAAATCAAGATCTGAACTTGATTGGCAATGCAGATGCTGGGTACCTGTCGGACCTGCATACCACAAAGTCACAAACAGGCTATGTATTATTGTGTGGTGGAACTGCAATTTGCTGGAAATCGTCTAAGCAAAGCCTTGTAGCTACTTCGATGAACCACTCAGAAATTATAGCACTGTATGAAGCCGCACGAGAGTGTGCTTGGCTACGATGAATGGTTCACCACATCCAGCAGTCATGTGGGATGAACATTGTGCAAACCCCCACAATTATTTATGAAGATAATGCCGCTTACATTGCACAAGTGCAAACGGGCTATATGAAGAGTCATCTCACAAAGCATGTCAACCCCAAGTTCTTCTATGCACATGAATTGCAAAGATAGACGATATTAAAGTACTGCATACTAAGTTATGTGAAAATCTAGCAGATTTGCTCACCAAGTCACTCCCCGCATCTAGCTTTGAAAGGTGCATGCGTGGAATTGGAATGATGAGACTTAGAGAAGTGCAGAATTCAGGGGGAGAATTCTCTCAAGCCTGCTAATAAATCTTGATCATGAAGATTAAGTACCCAAAGAATAAAGTCCTGAAGACCAAATGAAATTGGGTGGATTGTACTCTTTTTCCCTTGACGAGTTTTCCATGAAGTTTCTCGACCAAGGTTTTTAATGAGGCAATTCGTGCATCGCAGCATCACATGTATCATGTACTCTTTCTCCAAAATTTTCACATTGAGTTTTTATGGAGCTTTAACGAGGCATGAGCATGTCGGGTGAGTGCCCGAGGGGGAGTGTTGAGAAACCTAGGCCCAGGACCAGGAGTCCTGGCCCATTATGGGCACCCCACCGTAGGCTATAAATAGGGAGCTATACCAGCATATTATGTACACCTGATGCAATTGAAAGCAATAAAGAAAGACCTAGAGTTCTCTCTACCTCTCTGTGTTCAATCTATTATTCTGTCTTCTGTGATTGATTCATTCTTATTCTAAGCAGAGGAATCGATTGGACTGGTCACCAGCGACGGTTCCTCAACAGTCTTCACCCTGCAGCTATTCGAATCGAAGGCTATAATGTTTTATTTTGTTCATGTGAGGATTAGACAATACTTTATACTCTAAGTGTATAAGTATCTAAATTTACATAATCATAACCTATGAAATCTACAAAAAATATGAAAAAAAATAATGTCTATATAATTTGGTTGAGACTATCTCGTCGTAGGATTGGGCGGATCCTAGCAGGACCATTGCATATGGAGCTAGACCCTAAATTAAGAGAATCATAGCCTAACACATTGGATGAGATTTGAACTTTAGGTGAAACCAAATACACCCTGAGTTTACTAGCTGCCTAGTGGGATTACAGCTAATAAAAATGGCAGCCATATCTTCTTTTACTAATAATTGTAGTTATATTTGTATCCATTCAAAAGTCCGTTTTTGCTAGTAACTGTAGTTCCTTCTGTAGGTAAGTTATTTTTGAATTATAGTTTAACCTAAGCATAGATTTGACTATAACTTAACCCACATAAATCATGTGTTACCAATCAGACTACAGTTTTTTAGACAAAATGCGTTTTGCACCTCGGGTTAGGGGTGCAAGTGGACGCGAGCTGTCCGCGAGCCCACTTAACCTATCCTATAAAAAACATTAAGCGGACACCGTGGGCTAACTTCTAACCTTTATGTGGCCATCCACATAGTCTGTGGCAGGCCGGTAGCCCGTTTAGAGCTCTGCTTGATCGATCTACCTCCACTCCTCACTTTCCATCTTGCGCCTCACTTTCCTCTCGATCGATCTACCTCTACTTCCTCCTCAACTGAGTTGTGCATCGTGTGGCTGCTGCAGCCATTGAATCGATGGTGCGCACTTTTGCTGGAGATGGGCAGATAGGAAGGCCAGCGTGCCGACGAGCGGGGCGGTTGATGTATGTGGCCGGCTCGAACTACGTAAAGTTTTGGTGGTCGTTGGCGACCATGGCGCTAATCAACACGTTCAGGTTCGGAGTCGGCGCGCCGTGGAGGGAGCTTGCCGAACCGCTACCCCTCGAAGAAAATGAGCGACTTGACGAGCGTGTCACGGTAATCCAGCATATCGGACGCTCCGGCAACAACAGTGAGTCCTATCAAGAACACAAGGGGCACGAATTTATTCACCAATCTCATTTTTGTTGCCACTATGTTTCCTCTTTCCTGATTGAAGCTACAACGATCTGAGTTGAAGCTACAAAGATCTGAATTCAAGTCTGGGATTTATATATCGAGCACATTTCACTTGTTTCTCATAGGAGAAACTTGCCCGTAAGAAAAGTGCTAAATTGGGAGGCTGATGGTGGTGGTTCTACGGTTCTACCTGCTATTCTGAAACAAGGGTGGTTCTAGATGGGGTAGAGCCAGAATCAAGTATTACCAGTTAGGGCTAATTTTGTACTAATGATTTTTTTTGAAGGAATGTCAAATTTTGACAATGTTCATCTCATCGTCTGGATTCAAACTTTAGACTTTATTATGTACTATTTTCTTAAAAGAACGAGACTTTTATTATGATATTGAGTTGCAACATAAACCAGAACTTTAGTCTCTGTGGAACCATATGTCATTTTCATTGTCCTTGGTATAGTAGTAGTACACAATCAAAACCTAGCCAACTTGGCCTACACCTTGATAAGCATGGTCGAGTTGTAGTGCACGACCTCTGGCTGCAACGTCTCCAATGAGAGCACTTCCGACTGCACGTAGCAGAACCCGTCGCTGACCCTCTCAGCGCCCCAGGTTGGTGGTGTGGTTATTGAAGTACGTCATGCCCCGTAGTGACACCAACCGGTGCGCTCGCCACGAGTGGCCAGTGGCAACCTACGAAGTCCACCAACCCGCATAATGCCGTGAAGCCCGCATAGTGTTATCCGTAAAACATCTTGCGGCTGATGCAGGCATAATCAGACTAACCGTGAACATGCCCACTTGCACCCCTAACTCGGATGTGGCGAACACCACTGCTACTGTACCATGAGACTGAGAATCAACCTCAGCTCGCTTTGGTGCACACTAACGCATCCCCCATTGGCTATGAGGCCGGTCTCAATCAACGGAACTTTCAGCCATTACCTCTTCCTTTTTATTTACAAACAACTGTTATCATGATAGGTGTGATCGTTTTGGCTTCAGCTTTTAGCTTCCGGCTTATTTTTCACTATTCATAAATTTCGTCTTTTTCTGAACTTTTGGCTTTTTGTTGAGCTTTTTTGCTGGTTCTTTTTTCCCGTATTTGTTTGTATTATACGTAATGGGCTAACATATTTTTTTTATATTTTTTAATTTTTTTAAATTTAATTATGCTAAATAAGACTCTGTCAGCTACAGTGTTTTTTCAGTCAGCTACAGTGCTTTTCAGCCATAAACCATTAAAAATAAGCCCAAATCATCACCACCAATTATCTATCCAAAAGAGAGCCATTGCTTCTCCCTTTCCGACTAGTAATTGTAGTTCTTCATGTACCTGGCAAAAAAATGCCATTTATAACTAAAAAATTGACCTTATAAACCTATTCAGTTATGGTTCAAACGTTAGCTAACCCACAAAAACGATGTGTTACCATTGGACTACATGCCTGTTTGACCACGGCTGCGGCTTATAGTTTTTAACTGAAATTTTTGAATTTTGGTTATTTACGGTACAGATTACGGAGAGAGATACTCACTTGCAATTTTGGATGGTATAGATGTTAGGCTTTTAACGTGTACATCGTTTAACTTGTAGACTCCGTTTTGATAAAATACTCCGTTTGAAAGTTAGGTATTATAACAAAAGCTAAAAAGTCGTCAGCTTTGGAGGAAAAGAACAGGCCCTACAACTGGCAACTGCAATTCTATGTATTATCTCTTTTCTTTTTCGCCTAGAAAATCAATGCAGTTCTTTGTATGTAGCTAAAGATCTATACTATTTATCACCGAACATTTGTACTCTATCAGAAGACACATGCCACAACTCTCCCATTCGCAGCCGCGACAAAAAGCCTGCGATAGAAGATCCAAGAGGTTGGTGCAATATCCCTCGCCTCACTTCCATCCCGTCAGCCTTCCTCTCCCCCTCTCCCTCGCCCTCCCTCCCTCCCTCTCTGCTGCTCTCCTCCTCGCGCCTCCCGGCTTGCCCGCCGCGCCCGTGCCAAACCGACCCACGGAGTTACAGACTTACAGTCTTGGGTGTCTTGAGGGGAGGGCGTGGGAGTGGTGCGGCGAGGCGGCGACCAAGCCATTGCGGGGGTGGTGTACGCCCCAGGTCGCCTCTGGAACGGGTTCTTTTGAGCGCGGAGCCAGTAGCGGAAGCAGGAGCGGCCCAAGGAGCCCTCGGCCCTAGTTGAGTGGAGTGCGGATTCATCCGGGCTTCGGTTAATTCCTTTTCTTGGTAAGCTCCGACTTTGTTAATGGTTGGCATCACTTTTCCCTAATTTGTTCGTTCTTTGCTATGACTGGGGTAACGAGTTTTGCAAGTATTGATTTATTATTTGATTACGGTCTGTCCATTGCGATAAGAAAACATTCGGTTTATTTTAGATGAGGCGATTGATAGGTCAGTAGTGAAACATACATTTGATGGCTCCAAGATACACTCACTTGTAATGTAAATTTGTTTGCTCCATGTAGAAATATCAAAGGGTGTTATTCGAAACCAATTTTGAAACTGATTTATACGTTTGTGAAATGAGGTTTTCATTATTTGGGCTCCATAGGTATCAAATGTGGTTTTGTGATTCTATTTCGTACCTGAGCATGTCTTTTGGTTTCATTAGTAGTAGTGGGACTGAGGTGGTTGTGGCCCTGTTGTTCTAAAATGGTATGCTACAAGGTTTGCATTCTAAAAAATAAAGCTTGAAAAAGTACTCCTCTTTCCTCTCTGAATCTTGATGTTTGGCATATTCCACTTTTGCCTGAAGAAGTGTATATTTCCTTTGCTTAACTATATTACTGTTGGGTGAGCGCGTACTTATCAGGGAGAAAACCACTGTCTTTCCTTATTATTTTCTAGGACTTGGTTTCTTTTTATGGGGGTGCCATTAGGCGTAAATTGGTTTGTTTGTTTTTATGCACGGTGGTAATTGTTGTACATCAACATTGATAATGGTTTCAAACTTTTCAGTTTGATGTAATGGAGCAGCCCGAGGATAATGCGAAATTATCAGGTGCTGTAATGCCACTAATATTGATGAAACCCTGCTAGATTCTATTCAGATCATATTTGTGATGTTCCACAGAACCTGCAAATATTCCATCCAAAAAGACTCATCAGATGAGAAACATATGGGCGTGGGGAGTTTCTTCTGCAAGTACAATTAATGGATCTAGTGATGCTGTCTTATTCTCCAGCTCGTTGCCATCAGTTCTTCCATTTCGGAAATGTACGAAAATGTGTTTATCTGTTAACCTGTGATTGATTCCCATATGGGAACTCACTTATTGTGTATTTGTGTCTCATGCAGTGCCAGGTGAAGAAAGGGGACAGCTTGCTCAACCAATGGATGATATGTTTCCCATAACAAAGTGGCTAGGCACTAATACGAGGGAGACAGATCCCATGGATGATGTTGCCCAGCATTTGATTAGAGACCTGTTACCAGATGATGAAGAACAGCTCCTAGCTGGAGTAATAAATGATTTTGATCATGTTAAACTGCAAACCCAAGCCGAGGAATTGGAAGAATATGATGTTTTCCGTAATAGTGGGGGTATGGAGCTGGATGTTGACCCTCTGGAAAGCATCACCTTTGGTAAGGCAAAGGCTAGTCTCATCAATGGCACTGGAAGTAGCAGTAGTCAATACAGCCTCCAAAATAGCGTTGGGACAGTGATTGGCGAGCATCCATATGGTGAACACCCCTCCAGGACTTTGTTTGTGCGGAACATTAATAGTAATGTTGAAGACTTAGAGTTGCGCTTAATGTTTGAGGTATGTACTTAATTCCATGCAGGTTTGATTCTTTTGTTGCTTGCTCTTCTTCATGATTTTAACCAGATATGGTCAGGTAGAGCCTTCTTGAAATCTAGATAGTTGACAACTTAACATATTCCCCGCTACATTTGTCCCGTTTTATGCTTTGACTATTTTTCTTCTTTCAGAATGCATTTTCTTATATTTCATTCTTGTAGTAAATTAACTTTGACTGAAAAATGGAAGTTCCTCACTTCCTCTTGTTTGTTGCTGATGTATTGAAATTTAAATGATGAAATGTGTAGTGTAAAAGCATTGATGAACAATGTTTTTCTTCTGCAACAACAACAACAACAAAGTCTTTTGGTCTTTTGTCCCAAACAAGTTGGGGTAGGCTAGGAATGAAACCTTCTCAAGATCAAAGAGATCAGAGCCTTGAAAATCTTATTACTGTAAATCATGGATCTTCTGTTATTACTAACAGATATTACAAGCCACAGGAGACAAGAGACACCTTTAAGACAAAACATTGTTGCATTAGCAGGGACTTTAGGATAATCATGCCATGCTACTTTGTATTTAGCTATAGGGAGTGTACCACAAACATGTGGACTATATATTGTTACACATGCAGATACAGTGGATCAGAAACTCAGACAACTATTGATTCAACAATCTCACTTTGATCAGATATGTATGGTGGAACCTCCTTTGATTGTCAATTTGTCATGAACTGTGAACCTTTATCCATGCACGTCTTAGTGTCTTACAGCACTATTTGCTGAGGACCAAATGCCATATTACTGAACTGAGAAGGGAGTACATTTAATCATGCCTTGCTGTATATAAGGCCGTGTTTGTGTTCAACAGGGCATAAATCTAGCTAAGTTCAACTTGGACTCGAGGTCACAAGTTGTGTTGAAGCCTTATGGGTCATCCATGTTCAGCACATATTGTCTAATTAAAGCTTAATATTAATGCTTTATGAGACTCTGGCATGGGAATTTGTAAGTATGACATGTAATGTGTAGACATACTCGCATACTGCTACTCTAGCACAGCTCGTTATGTTGCATATGGGCAGGTTATTAGATTGGTATATTTTGTGCTTAAGGTTAAAATGCAAAGTAATGAGATTCAGCTCTTGTGTTTGGCCCTTCATACTTGTGGGTGGATGCATCTGGTTTAGTTAAGCTTACACATTAGATATTATCTTTGCTTGAAGCCCAGAACTAGGGGTGCAAAAATGGTTGGTTCTATCATTTTTCAAATCTGTTGGATCAAGCATGAAATTTTGCTAATGCATTTTTTGAAGTGAATAATTGAAAAACAATGTTTTAAGTAATGTGTAGCGGTAAGCATAGCACCAATGCATTTTTATAGTGAATCTGTGATTTAGAGGGCATAACATGCTCAGTCATATTTGAAAAGCTATGAAATTAATCAATCCCAAAGTTAAACATTCAAAATATAAAAGCCAATGGCTTTATCAAAGATCTAAAATAATATCAAACCATAAAGGACAGCACAGTAATTTCGTCATTTGACCTTCATCCTCCGATGATGATGAACCAAAACAATCATTCCTCCTGTTCTGTCCAATTGAAGAATCTGAGCTTCCAGCTTTTTTTTGGTTTCTTCTTTGACAACACAAGTGATGAGCTATTTCAACAAAGGAGGAAACTTTTGTTAGGCCTTGTTGGTGCGCATACTTCAGGTTTTGGAAATTTTGTTCCTAATAGAAAATAACCAAGAAGAAAGTGCTGGAATTTGAAAAGTAAAGGCAAATTTAGTACAAGAATGAAATAATAAATACTTGTAAAAATGGAACAGAGTAAATGACTCACATGGAAACAATAAAAGAAAAGGCACCATTGCGCACTACGCACTATATCTTGCCACTACGGTGCCACAATTGTAAAGAGATGCTAGAACAGTCAAAGCATCTGGTCCATTATAGCAGCTGTATCTAAATAGCGCACTCCGTTTACCTTGTCTACTTGCTTAACATTGTGCCTTAGCTTACTGCTATTTGTTTCAAATAGCGAGCTATAATGGCTTTAAAGTGGACTAGGGGCCATGGCTGTTGCGGTGCCTTCTTAAAGTTGCAGCACCATGCTGTGTGCCGTTTATTGCATCTTCTGTCTTTCTAGCAATTTGTCATTATGGCTCTTTTTACTAAGAGCAATTAATATATGCAAGCATGCTTATTGTGCCATGGCATTCTATATTGTTCATCTGTCTCTTAATTGCTTCCTTATGTAGCCATCCACATTTTGAATTCTCTCCAAAAAGTTAGCAATGCACATGATCAACAACAAACCCTAACATAAGTTCCATGCGTTATTCATATGGTTCATCATTTATGTTAGCAAACAAGAAATAACAAACAAGTTGCAAGCCCGGATTCTCCAGATGGACAAAAAAAAAGAGAAATTATTTTGTTTGGTTCATCGTCTTCATCAGAGGACCAATATTGATTAACGAAATCATTATCTACCCTTGTATGCTCTAGTCTTATTTTAGATATTTGTCATGGCCATATAGGATTTATTATATTTTGGATTTTTCTTTAGGATTGGTAGATCAACTTCATATTTTGTAAATACAGCTGAGCATGTTTCGCCCACTACATTGCTGATATACACTATTAAAACACTTGGCCACTGAGCTTCCATCATGTGCTTTTTAAAATATTGTTTTCACTTTTAACATAATTTTGAAAGAGTTACACACAAGCATACAGACAGCTTTGAACAATACAGTAGGGATGCTGGTCAGTCTATATTTTGTCAGTAATCATAATATGGCTGTTGAAATGTAGCAAAATAACTTTTTACTTGAATTTATATTACTCAAAAGAAACGTAACTATGCCCTTTGGACTTTATTTTTTTGTCTTTGACAACAACTTCTACTGCAAATGAAAACACATCTTTTCATTCAACGGTACACCATACCAGTGCTGTTATGTCCAGATACAAAAACTTGCTGCTTGTGCCAAACAAATTGACATAAAAAACTTGTCGCTTCACAGTATCTACGCATGTTTTTCCTAAACAACTGCTATTTTGTAAATCTGACTCGATTAAATTTGCAGTTTCACCTTCTGTAAGAAAGCTTTCACATTTCATTTCCTTCAGGCCAATATATTATGTATAGTTGTATAGTCATTATTATGGCTTTGCTAACCATGCATCCTTTCAGCCATTTGGGGACATTCGGTCTATGTACACTGCAACGAAACACAGAGGATTCGCTATGATATCTTATTATGATATTCGTCATGCACGAACTGCTATGCGGACATTGCAAAATAAACCTTTGAGGAGGAGGAAGCTTGACATTCACTTCTCGATTCCCAAGGTCAATACTTCTGTCAGCTATTTGCATTTCTCCTCTTCTCAATATCATCGTTTGCTGATTTATTTGATTTGTCTTTACAGGAGAATCCGTCAGATAAAGATATGAACCAAGGAACCCTTGTGATCTTTAATTTGGAACCAGCAGTTTCAAATGAGGAACTCCTTCGAATTTTTGGTGCATTTGGTGAAGTGAGGGAGGTAAGTACTTCTACTTTCTAACTCATCCAATCATTACGTACTAATATGTGATTACGTGAATCATAATGAACAGCATTTTTCTGGTAGAAGTATTATGAGACTGACCTAGTTAGTATTTAATTTATCCTTCTACAAAAAGTAATTAATTTATTAAAATTATGTTGAACACCATATTTTACTAAATTTCATGCTTTCCATTCCCGCAGATAAGAGAGACACCACAAAAGCGGCACCATAGATTTATTGAGTTCTATGATGTCAGGGCTGCAGAAGCAGCCCTTCGGTCACTAAACAAAAGTGATATTGCAGGAAAACGGGTAAAGTTGGAACCTAGCCGTCCTGGTGGAGCTCGTCGAAGGTCTGTATTGTTGCGCATCATGAGCCCTTTGTGTGCCCTCAAGAACAGTATAACCGTAGTTGTTCCAATCTCAAAACACTATAAAGATTAACAAAACCAACAATTGATTAAGCTTGGTTGCATTCTGTCATGTTCTTTGCTGAGATGTTATTTCATAGCCACCTAGTTTTCTTTGTTCAGTTGCTGTTAAAATTCTAGATTACCCTCTTCCTATGATGTTGTATTTTGTGTTTAACTGTTTATTTATCATTATGAATATTGGATATGGCATAGTTGCTTCCAATCTCCTAAGTCCTGTTTCATACAGTTATTCAATCTGTTTCTGAATGGAGTGGCCTGTTGGCTATCAATTGAACCTTCTACTTGAAAAGTTCCAGCATTTGTCCGGCTTCTTTGCCTTAAAGTAGAGCAGCCTTGACATGATCTCCTGCTTTATATGTTATAACTCTTAAACATTGATATTTTTATCATCCCATGATTTCCATCTAGAACAATGCATATGCTAACTGTGTCAATTTTCTGACGGTTTGTGTTAGAATGTAGCACTCCTGTCTATTTTTCGCAAATGGCCATGGTGGTATGATTTATTTAAGAAAAAGAAAATTCCGAATATGGAATCCTCTATTCTATCCTTTTTCTTCTGCATTCAGACATTCATTATTTTCCTTGGCTGTCTACACTCTCAAAGTTCTGTTTCTTATTCTGCAGTTTCATGCAGCAATTTAACTATGACTTTGAGCAAGATGAAACAAGACTTAATACTTTCCATCTTGGTTCACCTTCTGCCAACTCTCCACCAAGTATTACTAGTATTTTTTAGCGCTGACTCAACATCATTTAGTTCCTTATTCTTCTCCTAAATTGATGTTAATATAGAGCAATTCATACTTTGGAGTGTTCCAATTTGTTGGCAGGTTTGTGGTCCCAACTTATAAGCCCAACAGAACACAATCAGTTGAATGCACTCAATGAAACTGCGTTTAGTGGAGGGATGAGTCCTTTGGGCGGTAACCATCTTTCTGGGTTATCTTCAGGATATCCACTCATGAAGTCACCCAATGGGAAGAGCTCCTACAGGAATAACCATGCTGATAATATGTTTCATGGGTCCCCTACTTTTCATAACTCACATTCTTTTCCAGAAAATCATGCTGGAATTGTGAGTGCAAGCCCACTTGTGTCTTCCACAGCCTCATCGGCTTCTACTGCATCTGGTTTCACAACAATGACTGGAACACCATTTCCTTGGGGTAGTAAGAATACCATGAGGGAGCATTGTCAACCTTCAGCCTTCCATTCTCCACCTCTTAGCAATTTACTTTTTACAAATAACCACACACAACACCAGGGTAGTATGTGTCGGAACATTCGTGGTTCCTTTGGGCCATTGGAGCACTTCTCCCAGCATCATGTTGGGTCTGCCCCATCTGTTTTGCCCTTGGAGAGTAACTTTGGCTATTATCCTGAGTCCTCAGAGACATCTTACATGAGGCAGGCTAAGTTTGGCAGCATGGGTCCCAGCCGTGTTGGTGGAGGCCTTTTGCCGAACTTTGGTGCGCATTCCCGCATTAATGTTCCATCCATGCAAAATGGTAATAAATATTAGAGTCCTTAGTTTTTGAACGATAACACCGATAGTTTTTGAGCGATAACACCGATTTCATGAGAATTTGTTTCTTTGTAAATCCTTCCTTTGATGATCCAGGTTTAGTTGGTTTTGAGAGTCTACTTGAGCGTGGCCGAAATCAGGCAGTTACAAACTCTGGTGGTCAAGAAGATAGCAGGATGCAGTATCAACTAGACTTGGAGAAGATCATTACTGGAAAAGATACTCGGACAACATTGATGATAAAGAACATACCAAACAAGTACGAATTTACTTGAATCACCTGGCAGTTATTTATGTTATTACTTATTACAATGTCGTGTTGCCCTGCTTTTATTGCTCACGAACTATACCTTTAGGTATACATCGAATATGCTTTTAGAAGTAATAGATGAAACTCATGAAGGGACCTATGATTTCTTCTACTTGCCTATTGATTTCAAGGTAACACTTTTTGCTTGATAAACACACTATTCTGACAGGGTAATATTTTTTATCTACATCTGATTTTGAGCTTCAATTTCTGCAGAATAAATGCAACGTTGGCTATGCCTTCATCAATATGGCATCTCCTGCTTATATTGTATCATTCTATCAGGTTGTTTCCTAAGTCCGACTTCTTTATATTGTGTTTGTGGCTTTGTGCTATTACTAGAAAGTAGAAAGATGGCACATGTTCCAGAAACCTCATAATTGTTTGCTTGAAATATTTTATTTTTTATGGTTCAGATTCTGATGTTTTTCCTGTACTCCTACCTTTTGTAACATTTGAGAAGGTCCATCTGAATATAGAAGAACATATTTAAGGAAATATAGAAGAACATATTCAAGAGGAAGCTTTAGATCTTATATAAAAATAGGGATATAGAAAACTTGACCAAGGCAAAGCTTACAATCCTATATAGACTAAGGATATTGCTAAGTTTTATAGCTTTTTATTACTTATGTTGCTGAGAATTGCTCAATTAAATGCCTTGATTATAACTGCCAGGACATGGATGATATACCTAAATAATGTCAGGTAGAAAGTGATAGGCTACTTGATTTTGTTGCTAAAGTTGGCACAGCGTTTAGGGAATGATAAAAATTAACAATTACAAAAGCTTGTAACCATTCAGCGTTTACTTTTTTGCAGGCTTTTGCTGGTCGGAAATGGGAAAATTTTAATAGTGAGAAAGTAGTCTCATTAGCATATGCTCGAATACAGGGGAAAGCTGCACTTATAAATCACTTCCAGAATTCAAGCTTGATGAATGAAGACAAGCGTTGCCGTCCTAGGCTATTTGATCCCAAGCGCACTGAAAGTGGTAATCAGGTAAAACATAGTGCTTCAATTTGTATCATTAATTCTATGTAATGTCAATCGAAAATATTAAAGTCGCAGATGTTTGTTTTACACAATAGTTTTTTTGGGTCATTTGTGAAGCTTTGTCAACCAACAATCTTTTTAGGGTCACAACTCACAACACATAAAATACCGTTTCACTGTATTGTAAAAGATGTTACAGTGCCTTGCCTACTAACACTTTTGACATGCCTGCCTTTGTATTCTTCAGGTGCTTATGACCACTGAAGAAGTGCATAAGATGAGCATTTCCTTTTTATTATTGGAAGTAGTCTTAGGAAACAAAATTTTGGCATTGGTGAATCAAACAAATGGTAGGTGTATCAGTTGTTTCAAACTGAACAAATGGCTTTTCTGCTTTGAGGAAACAAAACAAAGGAAATTGAACGAGAAATGAGCATCCATAAACAAGATCACTTACTAGCTCACCATTTTGCTGCTGCTACTAGGTCATATTCTTAACTGGCAAAATACAAATGCTGTGCACTTCACATAACTTGTTAGGATTGTTTTCAGGGCAATGGATGCCATTTTATGAGTTCAATGTAATTCAAGAAATGCCATATCCTTCAATTTCTCTTACTGATAAATGCTGTTGTTGGCCACAACCGTACACATTGTCTGTCTTTCCATGCTTGTTCTTTTATTCTTTGCTCTTTTGTTCAACATGGGGTATTCCGTTTTCACTTTGAATTTGTTATGCTGGTCAACTAGCTATGCCTTAGTTGTGTACGTATCAATTCTTTCAGCAGATCCTGTTGAATGGCACAAACGTCTCCATGACCCAGCAAGATGGCACACTGGAAGGACGTGACCTTCCTGAGAACACAAAGGATAATTTCAGCACGACGAATGAAATAATTGGCCTCCCTGGAAATTTCTCAGGAGGAGGCTAATTTATCTGCAGTAGATGCTTGATTCTTTCCATAGATTGTCAAGTGTACAAAACAGAGAACAGAAGTTGATGCCGCATTTTGTTGGATGGCGTCGATTGTCATGCAGTGGATGCAGAAGAAACTCCCTGATGATTGGGGGAGCAAAATCTTTTTCTTTTGTGTATATAATCCTAATGACAGTGAAAAGGTTAGGTTTATGAAAGGACAAAGGTTAGGTTGAAGAGCAACAAAAGGCTTACTGTAGTTATGAACAGAAAGGCAGAAAAGGCCTCCTTTCTGTGCAATGTTGTAGCCAATACCTTGTCTTTCTATGAACTCTTGTGTATGTTAATGCGTGAAAAAAAAGTGCTCTCAATGTTTATGTAAGTGTGTCTGGTTGAACTCCATGGGCTAACCTGTCAGATTGCATATAGCATTAGTCAGTAGCCAAAGCCTACATTTGCGTGATCTAGCAACCTAATGGGATTAGTCTTTTTAATATTGTACCTAATGCTATGGATGTTAATCTTTCCTGTCACAAATTCTTGATGCCATTAACTTCAGTGTTCTCACAGTTTTTATACTAGTTAGTTTTATCATAATAAATTTGTAAGATTTATGAAAGTATGAAGGTCAAGAAAATATTTTGTATTATGATTCTACTCATACTATTTATATGTGATCAATCTGAATATTATAAAAAGACATTTTACATTTTACTAATGATCAACTCGGTAGTGCTCTATCCTGAGCTTGAGCCTAGTTCTGTAGGTGAGGAATTCGCATAACATATATATATATATAGAGAGAGAGAGAGGAACGTATCCAGTGCTAATGCTTATTTGGATGTTAACATGCTAATGCCGTTTTGGATCGTTAGATCTGCACCTTACGGTCTGGATCCTTGAGGGTGGAAACACCAAATATACTTGTGCAAATTTGCCAAAAACCCCGCCCCAATCTTTTTTTTTTCTTCTCACCACCTCAGCTCCCAGTTTGTCTTCCCCGCGCCGTTTGAAGAAGGGACTGTATATCATCCGAGCTGTTCGGAAAAGAAAAAAAAACACCATCTAATCAAGGTACTTGATGCTCGAACATCAATCAGCGTGCATGTTAAGCTAAGGCAGCCTCTTGCGTGCGTGCGTGCGTGCATGTTTTTCAAAATTAAGACTTTAGTTTCGCCTTAAGATACTAATACGAGAATTATCGCACGGCTGGCTCTAGCACAAATGCTGTAGAATATAAGCAGACCTCTAGCCAAACCATTTTTTATAAATCATATGAGAAAATCAATCATATAAATGATGTAACCAAGTAAGTAATCGGCCGATGCGGTCGACCTCGCGGCCTGGATGATCTCGTCAGGCGAGGATGACGAGCTGGCGGAGCCCATCATCTCACCGAGGCGGGCACCGAGATCGCCGGAAACGAGCGGGGACGGGAGCAGCTCAGCATCGCAGGCCGTGGCTGCCGTCCTGAATCCGGCGAGCAGCCGCTTGCGGGGCGGCAAGTG
The DNA here is from genome assembly GCA_036346575.1 of Dendrocalamus sinicus. Taxonomy (NCBI): domain Eukaryota; kingdom Viridiplantae; phylum Streptophyta; class Magnoliopsida; order Poales; family Poaceae; genus Dendrocalamus; species Dendrocalamus sinicus. The sequence continues at coordinate 15,222,343 of CM070644.1, forward strand.
GGTGTGCAGATCCGACGGCTCCATTTGTAGATCACAAACCCCACAATTCCTCCAACCACATAGATCATTCGATTGAGCCACAGGATTATTGCATCCAATCAGCAACAGGATCAGCTAAATAAATCTCTACATCGAAGAGTAGCACAGACGGCGCGGGGAAGACATCCGATGGAGCCGTGGTGTGCAGAGTAGCACAGAGTGCGGGGAATTAATCTCTACAGTCTACATCGAAGAGCAGCACAGAGTGGTGTGCAGATCATCCACTCTTTGGGAGCTCAAATGGCGCGGGGAAGACAAACTGGGAGTTGAGGCGGTGAGAAGAAAAAAAAGGATTGGGAGGGAGGGGGTTTTTGATAAATTTGTATAAGTGTATTGGGTGCTTCCACCCTCAAGATCCAGACCGTAGGGGGCAGATCTAACGATCCAAAGCAGTATTAGCATATTAGCACCTAAATAGACATTAACACTAGATACGTTCGATATATATATATATATATATATATATATATATATATATATATATATATATATATATATATATATATATATATATATAGTATAAATAACAGGGCACCTAGGTGTCCTGACACCTAGTCTCCTACCTTTGGATTGCTTTTAGATGCGTGCTAGTGTGATTGAGACTTTCCATCCATGATTAAGACTTTCCTTCCATGATTGATTTAGCATGCCTAATATATTACATACCATTGCTCTAGCACGTATCTAAAAGCAATCTAACGGCAGGAGCCTAGGTGTCTGGGCACCTAGGTGTCCCATTTCAATATATATATATATATATATATATATATATATATATATATATATATATATATATATATATATATATATATATATATATATATATATATATATATATATATATATATATATATATATACATGTGTGTGCGTGGCCATGTATAACATTTTACCAAAGGTAGGGGCGAATCCAAACATGGGCTTTATCGGGCTTCCCGCTGGCCATAACTACTCTACAAGGCCCAGAGCCACTATAAGGGCGTCCGCAATGGTAATAGCTAGTACTAGCTATATAGTCAGCTGACGTGGAGGTGAGAGACAAAAACAAAGACTATTTTATACTGTTGGACCCACATGCTCCTCTCTCATGTTCTTGGACTACGTGAAATAGATCAGCTATTTGCTCGTCGCTAGTGACTACTCTCTCTCCTACTTTTTCCTTGCCACATCAGATCTAGCTAACTAAATAGCCAGCTGTTGGAGACGCCCTAAGCAAATAGTAACTTCCATCCACTGCTTCACAATCATCACTGTTGATCGGCGGCCGGCAGCATGAGGAGGCACAACCACGTGGGAAAGCCGGGGCGGCGACCGGCTGGGGCGCAAGCGGCCAGGGCCCCCGGGGGGTTGGTGCCGACGCAGGCAGATTTGCGACGGACACGTGCGAGGAAGTCGGGCGGCGCGGCGGGCTCGCGAGGAGGCGCGCGTGGCGCGAGGAAAGGAGGAAGCTCGGCAATGCCCCAACCGTCGGGAGCCTGCGGCTATGGGTCTGCGGTAGCGCGCCGTGCGGGGAGCCGGGCTAGGGGAGGCCGAAGGTGGGGAGCAGTGTGGCCATACGGGGATTAGAGCCAGTGCGCGAGGCCAGGCTGCTGGCATCGGCAGATTAGGAAGTGATTTTGTTGATTTGTTCTCATAGTGACAAAGGATCGCACTACTGAAGGTATTTATTCTCTGATTCTCTGTGTCTGTATTATTTATTAATTGTTAGATATTACGTAGTGTTAGTGATAAATTGTATTATTTGTTTATAGATTTGCAAATTACAATAATGGAGAAACTAACTCGGCATAATTATTTCGTAAGCAATTTAAGTAGTACTACATCAACCGATGAGAGCATAACAACCAAAGAGGTTTTGATTAGAATTTAATCTTAATAATTAATCTTAATAAAATTATTGCCGATCCGGCGCATCATATACTATTAGAAGATTATGCTAATAAAATTAGAGATCAAGTGAGGAGGGCGTATTTGTTGAATGGTCCAACTCGAGCAATTGGGTGTGCCTTTCCAAAGACATTGGATGGTAAAGTATGGAGATCCTTTCAAGAATCATGGTTTAATAAGTTTGATTGGTTAGAATATAGTGACGAAAAAGGATGCCATTTTTGTTTCTATTGTTCCCTTTTTAGGAAGTTGTCACTACTCAACACTTGGTAATGATGTATTTACAATTGGGTTCTCTCATTGGAAGACGGCTATAGATGTTTTTAATAAATATGTTGGTGCTCCAAATAGCTTCCACAATATTTTGCAAGGGGTAAGTGTGATGACCTCAAAAATTAATGATCAAGTGGGTCTAGTAAAATAAAGATTTACACTAAGGAGGCTGAAATTGCATATAAAATTCATTTGATTGCGTCTTTAAATTGTATAAGATATCTTATAGTAGAAGGTGAAGCTTTTCGTGGACATGATGAATCATCCTTTTCCATGAACAAGGGCAACTTCAAAGAGTTGTTGAATTGGTACAAAGATAAGGAGGAAGTGAACAAGGCATTTGATACAGCTCCAGGGCATTCAATTATAATTTCTCTGGATATTCAAAAAGAGGTTTCAAAATATTGTGCACAAGAGGTCACATAAGTGGTCAAGGGTTAGATTGGAGATGGGAATTTCATAGTGCTTATTGATGACTTTCGAGATGTATCAATAAAGGAGCAAATGATAGTAATTGTGAGGTTAGTTGTATATCTTAGTTTTTAGTCATACCATTTACACATTGTTGTGTTTTTCTAATTTCGCAAAATTTGTGGCATGCAAATTTGTCAACAATTAAGGGAAGGTCATGTAAAGGTTTCTTACTATTGAGCATATCACAAATTATACATATACGGCATTGAAGGAAGCTTTGGTTGATATGGTTTACCTATTTCAAGGCTTCGTGGATAGTGCAATGATGGAGCTTTAAATATAATATGTGAACTTAATGGCTTGCAAAAAATTATTCTGGATGAGAATCTATATGCTTTTTATGTCCATTTCTTCACCCATCAGTTATAGTTGGTCATCACTGTCTTAAGTTGTAATAGAGCTATTACTAATTTCTTCAACTATATTTTCCTGATAGTTTCTACTGTGAGTGCATCTTACAAAAGAAAAGATGTGTTGATTGAAAAGCATCATGATGTCTTGTTGGAGAAGTTGAGAATGGTTTGATTTTAGCTGAGACATGATTACGTCAGGAAGCTGCCCTAGCTAGACATGGTGATACTCGGTGGAGCTCACATATCAAAACCTTACTTAGTATATTCCAAGTGTGGGAGAAAGTGGCAGATGTGCTAGAACTTATAAGTGAAGATGCTTGTCAAAATTCAAGTCATGATGGAGCAGCAAGTTTGATAAAAAAGATGGAATGCTTTGAATTTGTATTGTATTTATCATGTATTTCTTAATAACCTTGTTAAGCATTACAAATGAGCTATCATTTGCTTTGCAAAGGAAGTATCAAGACATTATTGAAGCTATAGGCTTGATACAGGATATGAAAAACGCTTATAAGATATGAGGGGCAATGGGTGGGAGCCATTATTTGACCAAGTCAAAAGCTTTTGTAAGGCATATGGAATTGTTGTGCCAAATATGGATGATACCATTGGAGTTGTGGGGTAAATATGTACATCGGAAGCACACAGTGACTCAACATCATTATTATGAAGTTGACATTTCTGTTGATGCAAGTATAAATGAGATAATCATTGTTTCAATGAATTTCCTCTGAGTTATTATATGCATGTCTTATCTTGATCTAAGTGACTCCTTCTCTAAGTTTGATGTTGATAAATTTGTTCGACTTGCTGAGATTTAAGTTGATGATTTCATGATATCTAACCGGTTTTTGTTAAGAAGTCAGCTTCAAACCTTCATTCTCAATATTAGAAGTGAGGAATTCCATGAATGTCATGATATTTCAAAACTTACTCAAATGATGATTAAAACAAAAAAGATAGAACTTTTCCATTGGTATATCGCCTCATCGAATTGACATTGATCAGTCCGGTGGCAACGGCATATGTTGAGAGAATATTTTTTTGGCAGTGAATATTATGAAAACAGATTGTGCAATGAGGTAGCTAATGAGTGGCTCAATGACTTGATGGTGTGCTACACCAAGCGAGAGATATTTATAAGTACTAATAATGATAGAATCATAAGAAACTTCCAAGGCATGAAATCACACAGAATGAATTTACCTCATGGTTCAAATTTGCCTTATGATTCATGCTAGCACCTTCGTAGTATATTCTGTTTATTTTGAATGTTCATGAATCATGACCACTTACAATTTATATCACTAATTTTAGTAATTTTGACATTCGGATGATAGATCGCTACTCACTGGAAGGCTGGGAGCATGTTCATATGATTTGGGATGCGCTTTTCATTACCTATGTACCTTTATTGTATTCATCTCTTGTTTTGCTTTCTTCTCTTCTATTCATGTATGAATTTTAATTGCACAAGAGTAAAAACTATGTCTGTCAATTTAGCTTAGTCTATTTAAGCCCAACCTCTATTTTTATCCTAGCTTCGCCACTAATCAAGGGTACCCCTATCATGTGGTCATTCAGACAGAATTGAATGAGCGGGCACTTCTTCCCTACCCTATTTCTCGACACCTACACATCTCCACTCCCTAGCAACTCCCTTTCTCCTTTTCTCTGTTATCTGCTCCCCAACCACCATTTGTAACCTAACTCAACACCCACCTTCATTGGCTATTACTAGCCATCCTTCAGCTCCACCATCTGGCGATGATAGTGGTGGACCCAAAAATGAAGCATGGGGTAACAAAACATAATACAAAACATCACTAGCTATTGGAATAATCTAAATCTAAGATATTGTTACTTTCAACATTTGTTACTTTCTTCACTTTTTTCTTGATATTTTCACTAATAAGAATATCTGTCATGAAAGGTTTCGTAAACTTGAAGCCCAAAAAAGTATGAATTCAATTTACACACTGCATTAGTAGAAACTTGGAAAATTCAAGACCAGAAGTAGTATGACTATAGATATTTCAAGACAAAAATGACTAGTTGATACATTTGCTAATAGGTATGACAACCATCACAATAAGCTAACCTCAACTTATCAGAAGGACCAAAATGCCTTTTGAAGTCCAGGGATGCATTGGAAGATAATGATACACTAGGAATTAATGTTAATTCATTGTCCTACAATGGAAGGCAATGAGACAAAAGATTAGACTAGATAAATAACCTTATAACAATATCTAAGATTTCTCAAATATGGATATGAATATTCTTGAATACGGATACAAATATTTTCAAATTCGGATTTTGCTTCTCGGATATGAATATCAGATAAATGGATTATCTGTTATCATTTCCCACCCCTATGTGTGTATGCATGCATGTATGTATGTATGCATGCATGATGTAGTTACTTTCACTCATGATATACCACCTAAACGAACTTAACATACTCCTTTATCACCTTAGGTATACTCATATAATAATTCGAAGATACTCCAATGCGAACCACATGAAAAAATTGCAAGAGACCACATAGTTTTTTGGCATATTTTGTTAATACCTTCATATTCGTACGTAAAAAGGACTATATTCAAAAATATATATGTACCACCTAGATGGTATTCTATACTCATATACTATACGTACATATCCTCCGTTGCATGAGGTATTCATTACTATGTGCGATACAATATAGAGAGTAACTACACCCAGGAGTAGAAAAAAAAGGCTTCCTATTGCGCGATACACTCACACACACATACATACATATGTAAATACCAGCCCAACTATTTAAGGGGGTAGTTTGTCACAGCCCAACTATTTAAGGGGGTAGTTTGTCACAGCCCAACTGTTTATTTCAAAATTAGTGATAAAAATATAAATTAATTTAAAATAAAAACAAGTGTTATTTCGTTGCCTGAATTTTCAAATTTTATTTGTTTGTTTTTAAGTTTTTAAAAAGGGCTTCTAAAAAGTAATTTAGGTAAAAAATACATTATTAAATGAAGAATAATTTGAATTTTTGCAAAAATTATAATTCAAATTAATTATTTGAAAATATTTGGGTTTTATTTGGTTTTCTAAATTTAAAAATTAATTTCAAAGTTAAAAAATATTTTAGTAAAAAGATAAAGACCAACTTTAAGTACTTTAAGTTGAAAATAATTTTCCTAAGTCCAAAATAGCTCCATGAATTTATGTGTATTTGCTCAAACTTTTGGGCTTTATTAGCTATTTTCTAAGATTTTCTTGAATTTCCTGGTATTTCTAAATTTAAAAGGGATTTCAAAATAAAAAATCCCGAGAGGTCACCCATCCTAACTCTACTCTCACCGCTTAACTTTAGAATTCTTACAAGATCCGGTGCAATATTTCCTTCTTTCTTTCAGTTGAACCATTTACTTTTAGCCTATTATTATCTCCTTTCTTGTTCATCATCTTGTTGCGGCCAAACTAGGCTCCAACCAAAGAACAAAGCCATGGCACCTCATGTTTTCAACAAATCAAACTCTCCAATCAGACCTCTTTTTCCCTTCATGCCTAAATGGAAAACTTTCCAAATTACGTAAGCAACTAATTCTCGGCTGTTCTTTCCATTTGACTCGCACATTTTTTTGTTTTTCCAAAGAAAACGACCGCCATTATATTCGGCCATAACTTTGGCAATTAGTTTAAACCATTTCATAGCTCTTGTTCTCCTATAAATTGAGCCACAGGTGCCTCACACCATTCCCCACAACGTCTTCTCTCAGTTTTGCACAAAACCATCAAGAGCTCCCTCAACCGACCCTTCTTCCCCAACTCCGGTGAAGCCTTTGATGAGCTCGCCCACCCTCTCCTGTACTTTGTTGGTCCCCAAATTGTTTTATAGATTCCCCATGCTATTATCTACAATGTCTTTAAGCAGTTTTGGTCGACACCCACCGGGGCACCACCGGCCATAATTTCTCCTCAACTTCGGCAAGAATTCTGTTGAGTCCAATCTCTTTATATGTTAGGTATTTTCAAAAATCCTTCTACCCACATGATCCTCTCCTCATTCCCTACATTTCCATTCAAGCGGATTTTTGATTTCTTCAAGAATTGCCACCGGCCACTGCCCCGAGTGCCGTCACTGCCACCTACCACTATTCACTATGCCACCACTGTCCTCCATGCCTCCGTCCCCTCTCTCTCACTTATAGAGGTTCCCCACATGGCATGGCTTTCTCTTTTTTTCCTTTTTCTAGTGAAGGAATAATCTTTCATAATATTCCCTCATTTTTCTTTTTCAGCATTTTCTCATCTAGCGATTTTTTGAAAGCCCGTTCTTCTTCTTCCTAACTCCGATTGAGCTCATTAAAATTCCTAAATTCATAATCTATCTCCCAATACCTATTTTATATTTTTGGATTTTATTTAAATTTAGTTTGTTCTAACTTTTTGCGTGCAGACTGCGACTTCTCCGAAGAGTATGACATCGCCGATTATTCTCACCACCAATCTATGGAGTAAGGCAAGTTACACTCCTTGAGCATGTTGATCTCAGTTGGCAAATAGAATTGTATTATTTTAAATTATTATATCTGCATATGTTTATTCAATGTATTTCAATTCTAGTTTTTAATATCTAGTTAATACCTACTTGTTATGACACTTTTGACATTGCAAATCCTTATACCTTGTCACCTTAGAACAAAACTCTAGTTAGTACACTAGTATTGGCTAGAACACTTTGTAGCAAATGCTTAGACATTCTTAGAAATAAATTTGGGCTTGGGATAATTTTTCACATGAAATGATGAGTTTTAGAAATGTATTCTTGACTTCGGTGAGTCAAGAAGGTCCGCGAAATATATCAAAATAAAATGTAAAACTTGGTTTAGACTTAGACAAATAGTTAGGTGGTGGGTGCTTGCTACCATACATTGTTACTCGGTAGCTCAACGTGGGTGATAGGCACAAGGGGTATATGATAAGTCTGTCTCTATCAATTAAGAACCGGTCTATGAGCTACTGCTACAAAGCTTTATCTGACTACCATAAGGCTGGTATGAGATAATCCTGGCTGACTGATTTACGGGTCCCAATCTGAGTCTCGTTATAGGCTAAATGTGAGCATGGCATTGGCCGCGAGAAGTCTCACACAGTGCAAGAGGTGCCCCCGATCTAGTGGATTCTTTATTATGGTAAAACCTTAGTAGAGGCATGGCCAGGTTGACGGCATTGCATTATAATGCCACACACTCAAGGAAGTGTACTAATCTTGTGGTAATATAAGATGATCATATCTTGTGGATAAAATTGTACCACCTCTGCAGAATATATAAACTATCCTGGACATGATAAGTAAAATTTTTCATGAATTGGACTTTGTTTTCAAAAACTAGTTTAAGTGAAAGTGTTGGAATATTTTTGGAGAAAGATGGTTTGAGTGGGATTCTCGTGGTTAGGTTAGTGTTAGGTCGGTGCCTGCACTAATTGTACTAATTTGTTTAAATTACTATTTTTACTTACTATACTAAATTTAGTAATTTTCTTTCTATTTATTGTATTTCTTTAAATTTTGCTTTATGCTCAATTCACCCTAGATGCCTTCACTTGTCATCTTTGCATTATTATTGCATTTGCCATGTAACTTACAGAGTACATTTTATGTGCTCACCCTTGCTTAATTTTGTTGCTCAGAGGAGAACTTCAACTACGATGAGGGTCAGGATGAGTAGGCCACATCTTACTGTTGTTTGTCTGTGGGCAGACTTATTGGGCTTCTTCCGCTTTGACTTTTTCTTCCACTACTATTATTTAAATTTGGCCTATGGGCCATGGATGTAAACTTTGGCCATCAGGCCTATATATAATAAAAGTCATTATGGTTGATATTTATCTTTATTGTCCAATGTGTGCACTAGTTGATTCTAGACTAGTGCAATTTACATATAGAATCCAGAGGTGTTGCTCCTAGGTCCGACAAGTGGCGGCGGGCGATGACGGAGTGGCGCCATGACAGGTGGGGTCGCGGCAGCTAGGCGTGGGCCGTGGAGGAGCTGTCGACTGACGTGCACCATCACTACAAGAGATGGGGCCTTCTATGACAGTTTTCGAATGATAGAGCACTTATCTGTCACAAACAGGTTCTGTTTATGACAATTGTTCATGGGATGACAAGCGTTTATGACCAAGCTGTGCCTTTGTCATAAACAGTCAGTTGACAACATCATAGTATGCTTTGCATGGGCTTTGTGACGATAAATCGTGACAATAGTGAATCATCATAAAATATAAAACCATTATATATTTGTTTAAAAATGCCTTGTTATCCTATGTGGCTGTGGGTCCCACACCGGCGTGGCTGGGGGGTCGGCATGGCTGTCTCCACGCGATTGACTGCCTCGCCCTCTCTCTCCCTCACCGACGGAGCCGCTTCCTCCCACGGCCCCCTTCGCCGTTGGCGGCCTCCGTGGTTCCCCCTCGTCTCCCTCTACCTCCGGTCCGCCTCAGCTAGCCCCGTCACCTCCACGGGTCCACCTAGCGCTCTGCTCCCTAGTACCGCTCCGCCGTCAAGCACTCGAGCCGTGAGGCGCGCCGTTGGATCCAGTTGTCCCTTCGTGGCAAGGCGGCGCCGAGCGACGCAGCGCGCGATGGTGGCGGCGCCGAGCCACCGAGCGCGCGGAAGGCCCGCCGAGGCGGCCATGCCGAGCGCGAGGCACCGGTGGCAATCGTGGGAATCCTCCTCTTCTTACCCTATTTTTGTTCCCTTCTTCTAAGGCCAAGATCCGAAGGTGTCCTCTCCACAAGGTCCTCTCCAGATCGATCTACGATCCACAAGGTCGATTGTACCTCGACTGATTTTTACCCATCTGCTTGTAGTCATCTAATTGTGTTTGTTTGGCTCGAACTTGAATAATCGTGTCCAGTTCATGTTTGCTCCCACCTATATCAAATTGTGGAAGACTTTGTAGGGTGGCAGCACTAATTTTCCTCTAAGCAACATGGTCCCGTGGGATAACAATCTTCTCTTTATGCATGCCATCCATGCCTCGGCCTATTAGTCAATTGTACAACAAAAAAATTAAACAATTGACATATATATATGGCTAAGGAATTATTCAAGAGTGTTCCTATCACCAATCAACATGTATACATATGGCAATTTTTTATCTTACGCTTGAACGAATTCTGAAATTTTTTCAATGTCTGCTATAACTCTATAAACATGGAAGTATGTACTATTGTGTAGCTATTGGTCGTGGTCACCAATGGTAGCTGCTGATCCATACATGCTAATAATATGTTGATGTCATTCATATGCACATCAATGGTAGTATTGAATCACTTTTTGGTTGAGCAAATTAATTTTTGCAATCGTTGTATAATTCGTAGTATTGATCCATCATTTTTGCTTTAGCACATAAGTCTTGTGATAGTTCATATGTTAACCACTTGTATTTTTGTTTTAAAGTGCCATATAGATTACAAGAACTTTTGCAGAGTCTCTTAGTTTTTTAAGACTATAAAGTTACCAAATAATATACTCCAAAAATTTTAAAAGTGAATCCTGGAATTTATAGTTCTATAGTTTAGTTATTTCATTCATAGCTAATGGTTGCAGTCTGAGCGCATTTTATTAATCGAAATACTAAATTGCACTTTTCTTTCAATCATTCAACTAGGAAAACCTCGGTGGCTCGGGACACTCAGCTTATTTCATCCTCGGTTCCTCATCATCAAGTTAAAAAGGTAAGTAGTACCACAATCTGAGTGCATTTTCTAAGAACCCTACTACTTCTATACTACTATGTTAGATCATTATGCTCTCTTTGAGTGATCTTCATGATGCAACTATTTGTTATGTTTACTATTTATAGCCCATGACTTTGCCCAAACTTTAGTTTAGTCTTTGAGCCCACCCTCGATTTTCCTCCGGCTTCGCCATGGATATGACCCTTGTGTTTGGTTTTATCAATTGAATTGATGTAGTCTTGTAAAGTTCAGTTTATATTTGTGAAGTTCATGATAGTCCATGCATAGGTTTGTAGTGAATCATGGTCAATGATAGAAAGCTAGAAGGACTAGCAGTCTGTTATGGTCAATGATTCTTTGTTGATTCCTTGATTATTGTCTTATTTCACTGTGTCGCATATGGAGAGAAGTTGGGTGAATACTAGGCTATTTAGCAAGGCACATCTGGATGGGGTCACTGAGTTCATGAACTTTGTTTCCGAGAATTTGGGTGACAATCAGGAGATATTATGTCCATGTCGTAGGTGTTTGAATCGGTTACATCGACATAAAGGAGAAGTGGAGGATCACTTATATATTTACGGGATGACTAGCACATACACTAAGTGGATACATCATGGAGAAGCATTGGAGGTCAGATTAAATGAAAATGCGAAACATGTGAATGAAGATATTGGCTTGAATGTGGAAATTGGCATGAATGAGCCTGAAGATGACCCAGATGATGATAGAATCCCTCACATGGTACATGAGCTATACACACCTGAAGATCATGGTCCAGCAACGAAATCCAAGTTTGCAACCATATTAGAAGAGATGAAACAGGAACTACACCTCGGTGCACCCTATACCAGATTTTCTTTTGTGGTGAAGTTGCTACACATCAAGTCGTTTTACAGAATGAGCAATGTTGCATTCACTGCTATTTTGAAGTTGTTAAGTTTAGCATTTCCAGATTGTTCTATTCCTGCATCTTATGCTGAAGCAAAGAAAGTTATTCGTGCATTGGGACTTGGATATATGTCAATACATGTGTGCCCGAATAACTGTGTTTTGTTCAGAAAGAAGTTGGCTAAAAAGGATGCATGCCCAGTATGTGGTGCTTCAAGATGGAAGGATGAAGATAGAAGAAAGCAGATTCCAAACAAGGTTTTGAGGCATTTTCCTATGGTTCCAAGGTTGCAGAGGATGTTTGCATCCAAAAAACTTTCGGAGAAGACACAATGGCACAAGTTGAAGAGGAAACCAGTGGACAATGAGCTTAGCCATCCGGCTGATGGTGAGGCATGGAAGGATTTTGACAGGAAATATGATTGGTTTGCAAAAGATGCAAGGAATGTCCGACTTGGCCTCGCTACCGATGGGTTTAATCCATTTGGGAAGATGAGCTCCTCATATAGCATGTGGCCAGTATTTCTTATCCCTTACAATTTTCCTCCATGGGAATGTATGGAGCAATCCAACTTCATGATGGGCCTACTCATTCCTGGTCCGGCATGCCCAGGAAAGGATATGGATCTCTTCTTGCAACCACTGATTGAAGAGTTGTTAGATCTTTGGAGAGGTGTCCCTACCTTTGATGCTTTGATGCAAAATCATTTAATCTTCATGCTGCAGTTATATGGTGCATTCATGATTATCCAGCATTGAGCACACTTTCAGGTACAGTCTCGCTGTGACAAAAATCCTTGCTCGAAAAGAATAAGGAACAAGATTTGTTATATTGGCCATCGGCGTTTTCTTCCAAGGGACCATATTTGGAGGACAAAGAAATTTTTTGATGGACAGACCGAAGAACGTGAGCAGCCTGAGGAATTTACGATGGATGAGTTGAATGAGCAATTGGAGAGGGTTTCACATGTTAAATCTGGAAACCATCCTGATAACAAAAAGAGAAAGAGGGAAGAAGGTCAATGCTGGAAGCGAAGGTCGAGTTTGTGGGATTTGCCATATTGGTCAAGTTTGAAGCTACGTCACAATCTTGATGTAAAGCATATCGAGAAAAATATATGTGAGGCCATTCTCGGGACATTTCTCAGCATTGCGGGGAAGTCAAAGGACACAATTAATGCGAGGCTCGTTTTGGAAGATATGGGCATAAGGAAAAATTTACACTTGATGTGTCATGGGAATTCATACACTATCCCACACGCTCCATATACAATGAATAAAACCCAGAAGCTTGCTTTTTGTGCTTTCATAAAGAATGTGAAATTCCCAGATGGGTATGCCTCCAGCCTATCAAGGTGTGTTACTGTTGATGAATGCAAAGTACAGGCATTGAAAACTCATGATTGTCATATCCTTCTACAAAGTATATTGCCTGCCAGTCTTCGAGGAATCCTGCATAAGGAAATTTATGAAGCAATTGCTGAATTAGGTAATTTTTTTTCAGCAAATCTGTGCTAAGACATTGAAGGTAGATGTCTTGAACAAAATGAGAGGTGAAATCCTAATAATATTGTGCAAGCTTGAGAAAATTTTCCCTCCTTCTTTTTTTGATGTCATGATACACTTGGCCATTCATTTAATCGATGATGCAATCCTTAGAGGTCCAGTTCAATATGGATGGATGTACCCAGTTGAACGTAGGTTGTTGACCTTGAAACGTTATGTGAGGAACATGGCAAGGCCCGAGGGGTCCATTGCAGAGGCATATGTCGCAAATATGTGCTGGAATGCTTGCTCAAGGTATTTTGATGATGTTGACACACGACACAATCGTGAGGGCAGGAATAGAGAGCGTGTAGTTTTGAGAGAAGGTGGTTTATCTATTTTCCAAAGATGGAATCGGTCTCCTTGGGGCACCGAGGATTACATATCTTGAGAAGGATTATGACAAGATGGTTTGGTATGTCCTCAACAATACTCCGGAGGTTGAGCCATTTATAGAGTATGTCTTTTATTGAAGCAACCTAATGTTTTTCCTATCATGTAAATTTTTAGGTCTCACAAGGGAATTATGCAATCGCTTGCATGGATATGCAGGAAAGAGTTAGAGAGTGCTGGCAATGTTGATGTTGATAGGGCCCTTGCTAAGGAATTTGCAGGATGGTTTAAGAAACATGTGAGTCATGTAGCTCCTAGTTGAATTTAAGAATTATTAGATTTGGTTCTGACCTTATTCTCTGAAATTATTCTCTGAATATATTGTTACTGACTTGCAACTGAATGTTTGTGAATGGAGAAGAAGTCAATGAAGACCTATATGCATTGGCAAGTCTACGGATCTTAGAGTTCGTTTATTTTCGTGGATGTCTTGTTGATGGTGTTCGCTATCACACCTTGGACCGTGAGAGTAGTAGACAAACACAGAACAGTGGTGTCATGGTTGAGGGCTCACATAATGGAGAAGATATAGACTTTTATGGTCAGCTGAAAGAAATAATTCAGTTGCAAAGACAACTCGATTCCAATAGTCAAAGGACAGTGGTGTTATCTCAGTGTGATTGGTTTGATACTTGTAGCAAGAAGTCTAGGATTAAATATGATGGACATTTCGAAAGCATTAGCCATGGCAGTTGCTGGTACAAGGATGATGCTTTCATCTGTGCCACACAGGCAACAAAGGTTTTCTACTTGGAAGATAACAAGCATGGTGAACCTTGGAAAGTTGTTCAAAAATTTTCGCACAGGCACTTGTGGAATGTGACCGAAGAGGAAAATGATGACCTGCTGGACCAGGGGGAGAATGAACTAACATACCAAGATGATGAGCAAGAAAGTTCTCAGGTTGCAGATCATGAGGGACCTTCGGTCAACGAACAGCCGAGCAACAATGAAGATGGTAGTAGTGTTCAGGCTTCCCTAGTTGATCAGATGCGGAGGGAAAGGGAATTGGATGTTGAGGAACATGACTCCGACAATGATGTTGATGAAACTTTAGTGCAATATGATAGTGAAACTGAATGTACAAGGACAATTGATAAGAACATGTACCCTATAGATACAACTATATTTGCTATACTTGTTGTTCCAATTATAAGAGCTCCTACACATCACTTAAATTATGAGGTGAGCTCATTTCAAAGAGATTTTACTTTATTTGATAAAGAACTTATGATATTACATAATGAGAGTTTGTTGCGTTTGTTATCATGTACCAAGATTTATGATCAAGATCATGCAATACGTGATGCTACACCTATGTTAAAATCGAGGACGGTTTTCTGTCAAGAAGGGGAGGATGATTTGACCACGCCACCAACACATACGACCATAGCGGTCAATATCAAGATTGAACTAAACGTGAATTCGTTTCTTTAACTTCAACACATTTTAAATGAGAATATGATGCTACCTAATGATGAAAATATATATATTTGTAGCACCACATCACTTTGGAACCAATTGAAGTAAGGATTCAAGTTGGACAGGTTTTGGAATCCAATTCGGCCTCCAGATCAATTCGGATTCAGCCTAACAAGCCAATTTCAAACGGCCATAACTTTTGATCCAGAAGGCTTCTCAGGGCCTGTGAGTACTCATTGGAAAGCTCTTGGAGTCTACTTTCAGATGGATCTAGTCTTACCTCCAAACTCCATCTGAGCAGATCAAACACTGCAAAACAAGTCACATTACTTTTCCAGTCCGAGTCAAAGTGGGCCGAGGGCCTGGTAACTTGGGCTATTTGGGCCGGTACTGTTCATGTGAACAGTACCATGGCCACGTGAACAGTAACCGCAAATAGTACCATATCTCTTGTCATTAGATAAGTGCGGCTTTTCCCTCCCCTATTTAAGGAGGCCGCACCCCTTTAGTTTTCCTTGTGTTTTTCTTAAGAGATTATCCTGCTTAGCAGTTTCGCCGCATGTTCGGTTGAGAAACCCCAACTTGTGAACTTAATATTTATTCGCAATACAGATTGCATCTTTTACTCTCTTGCTCGTGTTCTCGATTCGCTTGCAGGAGATAGCCTTCTTGGCGAGGTCAATCGTGTTCGGCACGGTTTGTAGTGATAACCAACGGAGCAGTGGTGTAGTGATAGCCAACGGAGCAGTGGTGTAGTGATTGCGAGGGGTTCCAAATACAGGGCAGAGCCAAACAGGCTGATGCTAGAATCTAAATCCAATTCTATCCTATTGAAGGGATCCAAACAGGCCCAACAGACATCACACAACCTCACAAATTATGTGGAACAACCTCACAACAGACATCAATTTCTCGAATATACATCACACAACCTCACAATAGACATCAATTTCTCGAATATACATCACATAACAAATGTATATGCTCATCCAAAAAAGTGAAGTGGTGAAAAAAAATCAAACTACCAAGCTCACCTTCTTGTGCTCAGGCACCTGGCACCACTTCCCACCAAGGCGCTCATACAAACTGCACTCCGACGACGTCTGGTCGTCGCCGTGGCTTTCCGGCGAGGCGGTGGGCTTGTGGTACTGACCGCGCGCAACTCCCTTCGACGGGGAGATGGGACCGCTGAACTGGCCGAAAGCGTTGCACTGCTGGCGGCGAGCTTGAGCCGCGTGCTTTCCCCGAGCCATGACGGTGCAGAGGTGGCGGTGGAGGAAGCGAGGACGGGCGGAGGCGGCGGCGGAGGAAGCGACGACGGGCGGAAAGCTGCGGATGGGGCGAGAAAGAGGGCGGGCGGAGTGCGGCATGTACTTAATTATATGCCCACCCAGTGCACAGTATATATTAAAGAGTATTGCTATACAACATTCGACTGTTTTTGAGGATAAAAACAGTCAGATTAATCTGGGGCGTTAGATCTTCATTCAACGGATCCACCCATACAAGCCCCCCTCCAAAAAATGATCCCCTCTAAAAAAAATGATCTAGGGCATTGGATCTCCATCTAACGGCTCAAAAGCTGACTGTTTTTGCCCTAAAAACAGTCGAATGTTATATAGACACTCCCCTTAAATCTTGGGGCTAACTATACCACAGTCGCCTGAAAATTTCTAATGTTTCCCATTGTATATCTTTTTGTGACATGTGTATACGAGGAAACATTTTGGTCTTCATGTATGTTTTTTGATCTTTTATATGAGATTGCGCCGCCAACTGTTGCAATAGGGCATGCACGACATCAGGTGCATCTCCTTCCGCAATGGCCACTTGGGAGTCTGGCACATCAGTCTCGCCGGCAAAAGAATCAACCACAAAATGCACCTCGCTCTCGGACATGTCCCGCGCCCAGTTCACTCCACGAACGAGCTTCTCCTCTGCCGGGGGGGGGGGGGCCTGGTGATCGTCTTCTTCGTCGCATGAATCTGGTGCCCAGTTCACATGAATGAGCTCATCCTCAACAGTGAATCTCTAGTGATCCATGGCATGCAGCGGCGCGATTGCATAGAGGACCACCTAATACGATGAAGACTCTTGGAAAAATCTAATTTGCTCAAACAACGTGGATTGTTGAATGGAGGGAGTACTTCCTCCGTCCCAAAAAGAATGCAAGTATATGGGATTCGCAAGTATATGGGGAAAATAATTGCATCCTTTTATGGACGGAGGGAGTACATATTGTTTCCTCGTATACACATGTCACAAAAAGATATACAATGGGAAACATAAATTAATTTGACATAATTTGACATAGAAAATTTTGGCAATGTTTCAGTACCAAATAGATGCTTTTTATGTGTTCCAAATAATTTGACATAGAAAATTTTGGCAATCCCGCCCACCAAATAGACTAAAATGCCTTCCCGCTTACTGTACATAGAAAATTTTGGCAATGTTTCAATACCAAATAGATGCTTTTTATGTGTTCCAAATAATTTGACATAGAAAATTTTGGCAGTCCCGCCCACCAAATAGACTAAAATGCCTTCCCGCTTACTGTACATAGAAAATTTTGGCGTTCCCGCAAAATCACCCCTGCCCGCCACTGTTTTGGAAGCAAAAAGTCACGCCTGCCCATACCAGCTGTGCAAGTGCCTCATCCCATGTGAGGTCAATTTCGTATTTGTAGTCAGCCGAGTGCCACACATATACGTACCTAACCCTAGGAATCCATCCCCACTCCCAAATCTCCACAGCCGCCAGGAAGAAAACACCTTCCCTCCCTCCTTCGTCCTTCCACATCCCGCGGCCGCCATCCCTCCCTGTGTCGCCAACCCTTGCCTCCCTCCCGCGAGCAAGACGATGCCGCCAGGGAAGAAGACGCGAGCAAGTCCAAACGAGATCCCAGGTACTTCTCAGCTCATTCGCCTTAGGGTTCAGGGATTTGGAGGTGCGGATTCGGGCTGTTTGGTGCGGGAGGGAGTGAGGAAGGTGTGGATTCAACGTGGATGCTGGGGTGGGGTCGGGTTGGGGTGGGGGTGCGGGCCTCAAGCTTGCAGTCGTCCGCTGCAGCTGCGCAAGAGGCAGCAAAGAAGGCAGGAGGCTCGACAGCATGGCCGAATTATTGATGCTAGTGTTCTTACGCATGTATACAGTAGACGTCAAGTTTTTATTCTTCACATTGCTGCGGGAATTAAAGAATAATTTTAAGTCCACAATCTAAGATTAGTTATTGTCTCTGCACTGTTCTTAATCTGGCCCTTTTGCACCATGTGCTTGGATGTTAGGAAAGAATTATGTTCTATGTATACTATAGGTTCGTAACTAATTTCATAACCCCTGAATAGAATTGCAATGTATGTGCGAAGCACCAGAACCGAGTATGAAAACCAGAGGGCTCAATATAATGAGGGTCAATCAAAGGATGGCACACTGGGTGTCAAGTAAACTAGCAAACAATCTTACATGATGCACATGCAAAGAAGAAATCTACTAAACAGAGTGTGGATGATCGCCACAAAGTCACGGCAATAAACTTGAGGTACCGACTCTTGTACTAAACAATATGATTGCCATATATGAATGATATTTGTAAGTACCATTGAATCTGAAATCTTTCTGCACCTGATTTTGGCTTGTCTTTGTTTGCTTTGTGAGGCTTCGCAATTGGCGAGATGTGGGCAACGATGCAGTACCACTGTTGATCATGTCAACGCGGAAGAGGAAGATCATCCAACAGAGCTGGCACCGAGAATTTTTCAGAAGAAACAATAAGATGCACAAGGCAAAGGGCTACGAGAGAAAAACAAGTGGCCACCCTAAGCCCGGTTGAAGCCACGAAGGTGGACTCGTACTGATTCGCTCGCAAACCGAATCGGGAAGAGATCAACAATCTTGAACAAGGCAAGTGACTACAACTCACTGCTTTTGTTTTCAATATATGTGGTTTGCTTCATTCGTATTAAGTGCAGGATTCATTTTTTTTAACACTTATGTTTCAAAATGTATTTTGTTAGGCAACCTCACTGCAAGTACAGAATTGGAGCAAATGGGATTGAACAATACTGAACAAGGCAAGTGAATTCGACTGCTATTTTTTATTGTCAATATATGTGGTATGCTTCATTCTTATTAAGTGCAGGATTCATTTTTTGACACTTATGTTTCTAAATGTTTTCTTAGGCACCCTCACTACCAGTGCACAAGTGGAGAGAAGGGGAATAAGCATGGGCAGAGAACTTGATACCATAAGCAGAGGTTTAGGGACTAGGATACCAATCCATGTAAACAAAGGGAAAAGAAGGCCGGAGGCGCCTATGCAAGCCGCAAAGCTAGCTTCAGAGGGTGGGATCATAATCAGGCAGCATATACCAATATATACAAATTGGCAAGAGTACAAGAATCATAATGAACAAGTTAAGAACTACATTGGCAAACTCGCTGTAAGACACTATTCAACTAATTTAATCTATGCTAATCGTGTCCTTTGCATTTTGAAATCGTGTCCTAAAAGGTTAAAAGTTTAATTTGATTGATATAAACTCGTCAGTGTAATCTGTATTTTCTGTGCCTAAGATGAAAGCACATGCAGTAACATACTGATGTGATGTCAGCATGATTTATGTATGTTTCATTTGGTATTTCACCTATGCGGACTTACATGTTAGTGTACAATTTAAATAGTCAGTATGAATAGATCAACCATATTTGGCCCTGTTGTGTTGGAATTAATCTTGTTGCTTACATGTTTCTACATTGTGTGTTAGTCAGTCATATGTGTATGTAGGTTAGTAGCAAAATTTAAAATCATCAGCAAAAATACATTAGCCATATTGAGCAGTACATAAAATTATTATAGTTACTTTCTACTTTGTCAAATCTTAATGTTATGCTATTTGATGGATAGGAAAATTCACCATGGACATCAACAATGAGCCTGTAACATCTGCATGTATTGACTTGCTAAAGGGTGGAACACGCGGATGAGGTATAGGCTCAAAAGGGGCTACTCGATGGGGTGTGCGCAAATAAAGTGAGGACTACATCTCCTTGAAGTCTATGACTGATGAACAATGGAGAGAATTGGTAGCCATGTGGTCAAGCCCAAAGCACAAGGTAATGTTTATAACAGATTTCATTTGTGACCTTTGTAGTTGGATTCGAGCACGCTTTCATGTTTGGCTAAGTATATACATTTCGATCTGAGGTAGATTTGAGATCTGTTGATTCATTAGTAGGGCTTGGTACATGGCAGCTACATATGATAATTCCAGATTTATTATAGCAGTTTTGAGATTGTGTGATATGATAATTCATGTAATGTTCCTGAGATGTTCAACCCCATACCTTCCTAAGATACAACAACATAAAATTTGATAGCCTCAGATTGCAGATTGCAATTGTATTTGTATCACTCTATTTGAATTTTGATGTAGTAGTGGCCTGTGATGTTAATTTACTACCTTTATAGGATAATACTCTTTCCATCTGTAAAAACAAATGAAAATGAGGTTGCAAAGACCTGCTAATTACATGGAAATAGATGCATAGTGGTTATGTTACTTATGCTACACAATTGTGTCATGTTCAGGAGAAATGTGGCAAAAACCAACTGAATCGTCAACAAGTTCAGTTTCAGCAGCGCACTGGATCTCGGTCTTACATTGCACAAGCCTACATCACGGTAAGAAAGAAAAAACTATCATGTCATCTAGTTGAATGAGACCATGCATGTGCTGGGGAACATGTGTTTTTTGTGTTATGTGTGTATTTCAACATATCCATTACTCATGTCATCCTGTTTCTCTCAACATTTCAGAAGCAAGAAAAATACAAAGACACTGAGCCCACTACAATTGATCTATTCAAGGAGATGCACTGCAGCAAAACTAAAGGTTTCAGTGAATCTGTGAAGAAAGCTACAGTAAGTACTAAACTATTACCTCTTCTTTTATTAAGTACATTGTGTAATGAACCTTTACATAATAATGCAAAACTGAAACATTGCTTTGATTGCTAGGATGATATGGAAGTCATCAGGCAGCAACAAAAGACTTCTACAGAAGCTGTTTCCCAAGTCCTGCCGAAGTCAAATACATTCCTTCGTAATGTCGGAATTCAGCAGCCTGCTGCCAAGACAAACAATGTTTCACAAGAGATGCAAGAGCTATAGGCTGAACTGGAGGCAGAGAAGCAAGAGGCGGCAGGACTTCTGCAGGAGGTCGAAACATTGAAGGCGCAAGCACAAGAATCTGATGCAAAAATCGACAAACAAGTTGACGAGATTGAGAGCCTGAAGAAGACGACAACAGATACTCAGAACCTCATTCGGAAAATGATAACATTTGGACAGGGTCAGATCACTCCCCCCTGAGCTTGCTGTGCCTCTTTTGCTTCTACTTGTTCTGTGCCTCTTTTGCATCCATATGTGGTGGCTGATATTTTGGTGGCCTGCTGTATGGTTGAGGTTGTGTATGGTGCCTGAGGTTGTGTATGGTTGAACTAAATTGGTGTGTCTGCTGTTATTGTAGTTGAAGACTTTGACACCTATGATTTGGTGGCTGGTATCTGTATTTTGGTGGCTGATACATGTATTTTGGTGGGCTGTACTGGAAATTGATGTGAGGCATTTTGTATGCATGTTTTTGTATGGTCAGTACGATGTTAAATGCTACTAGCACTTTCGGCCAGAACTTAATTTAATTCACTATTTGCTGATTTTGTTTTTATTGTTTTTATCTCTCTCTCTCTCAGCAGTGTTTGATCTTTTGGTTCCCAGCCCAAACTGCACTTCTAGTACACTCGGTTTGGCAGTGTTTGATCTCTTAGTTCACTCGATTTTTTAAATGGGGTAGCCCACAATATGAGATTGGGCTACAACAACACGTCGCCAAAAAATCACAGGAAAAAATGATAATAAATTAGGCCTAAAAGGCCACCACAACATGTGGCCTAACTGGCTTAGCCCAATTAACTAGTGAAAACAACTGCCCATGTTATATGGGTTAAATTCGTTTTTATGATGCTTTTTTTCGTCATACTGTTTATGCCACGTCAGTGCCACGTCACGTGCCACGTCAAATGTGCCACGTCAACATACACGTGTTGCTATCCTGTTCAATATGTTGTGACATATTTAGTGACCGATATTGCCGTCACAAGTTAGTGACGAAGAACAAATTGTCATGAGATCTGTGATGACTTTCTCTGTTGGTCACGAAGGTGGTTAGTGACCCACCTTCGTGACGGCGATCACTTTGTCACTGCAATGTCATAAAATGTAGTCTGTGACATGAAAAAGCCTATTAACGTCATAATTTGACTGTCATAGAAGGCCAGATCTCTTGTAGTGATTCACGCGGCTGGACGACTAGGAGCAAAGGCTGACTGGGCGTGGCGATTAAGGATCACGGGTGCAGGCATGCAATTGCAAGCATAGAGTGCCTAGGGTGCATGGCAACTAGGCATCCAGGGGGCATGGCGCGGGTGCATAATGGCCAGGTGGTAGGAGCAGATCAGCAATGGACAAAGGCTTGTCAAAATGAGCAAGCAAGGTGGCAATATATTGGGGAAAGCTACAATAGTAAGTATCTAAGTGATAAATCTTTGGTCTTTACTGTTTCCTTGTCAAAATAAAATGGAGTATTAAAATGTATTGTCATTAGTTGCTTGTTTGATTTGGTGGAAATGGATTTGAATAGGTATTTTAGCATAGTTTCGAGCAGAAGCACCAGGGCAAGCGGAATGACAGACGTACAAGCACAATCTCAATTTGAAGTCCAATTGGACCAACTCCATCTCCAAAGAGAGAGAGAGACTGTAGGATCAAGGATAACCGACTAGAGGGAGGTGAATAGGAGGTTTTTAAATTTTCTTGACTTTTAATTAATTCTTTACAATTTTAATATAACAAGAGTGTAAAGCACTTAATTCATACACAATTCTAGTCAAGTTGAAAATCAACCTTAGCTCTAGCTCAAATAAATTATCACAATAAGATAAATAAACAAGAGCTAAAAGGAATCAAGAGAGAAACAAGTACACTCGATGTTTTACTGTGGTGTTCGGAAACTTGCCAGTTTCCCTTAATCCACATTGAGGTTAGCCCAAATGAATTGGACCGGCTTCATGAATTAAGCCGAAGCACCTCCAATCCACTAGTGGTAGCTCTTCCCTGCTCTGGGTAGGTGTGCTCCAACCTTCACACGCACACCGGGCCTTCTCACAAGCTTCTTTGAGAAGATCACCGGTCAACCTCCACCGAGTCGTCCAGGTGCCGGCAAACACCAAGAGTAACAAATCACCAGCTTCACTTGATTGCAAACAAGTGCCAAAGGATCAAACTGTTGAATGCAATGCACTTTTTGGCTCAACAACCTCAAATGAATGCACAAGGAGTAAATGAGGTGTGGAGTGAATGCTCAATGCTCAAAGATGTTCAATGGGATCTCTAACATATGTCCTTGAGCAGTGGTATGGGTATTTATACCCTTACCTACCAATTCTAGCCGTTGGGAGAAATATTCAGAAAAAATCAGGGTGAGCGGAAGTAACGCAGGTCAAAGGCTGGTACTTCCGCTCCGGCTCTAGCACGGCAGAACGGCTATATCAGAGCCTCTGAACTAACCGTTTGAAAGTCAGCACGAAACTACTGTCGTTGTAAATCCAGTACTTCCGCTCTGCGGTAGTTCCGGGAAGTCGGCGCGGTAGTACCGCTTGGGCCGGAACCAAAAGTTGGCGCTTTCTGAAAAAAGTTCCGCCCTTGCTGCCGGAGCTTCCGTGCTCTGAAAGTACCACTTCAGACAGCGGAACTACCGCTTCACACGGTAGTTCCGATGTTAAACCTCCGATACTTCCGGATTCGCATACCTTAAAAATCACCCAGAGGGTGCTCTCTGGAAAAAAAAAGGGCTCCGCTTGGATGCTGGACCTTTTGGCAAGCGGAAGTACTGCAATTTACACGCCGGTACTTCCAGTTGTCCGGACAGAGCACCGAACACTCCGGGGGTGCTCTCTGGAAAAAGGTTCCACTCGGATTTTCGGAGCTTTCGGGCGGCGGAAGTACCGCTCAGGACCGGAACTACCGCAGCGGTAGTTCCAACGTTAAAACTCCGGTACTTCCTATTTTCTAGATAGAGCACAGATTTGACTTTTAAACCAGATTTTCAATGAATACATGATCCTAATTTGATCCAAATGGCACAAAAATAATGCTATCAAGCTACTTGCCATGATCCCTCTTTATGGTACGACATTTAACTTATAATCCGGTCTTCCACCTTATCTCCTAAGACCAGTAAAAGTAAAAAGAGGATCCTAGTCTAAGTTTACCTTTGTCTTGAGCCATTTTTGATCTTCACATTGATCCTTAGCATGCGTCTTGTCATCCACTTAAGGATTTAACCTTTTAAATACTTATCAAACACATTAGTCCTATATTCACATAAATTCATTAATTATCAAAACCATTTTTAGGGGCCTAGATGCTTTCAGAGACGGCACAACCACAACCACATGAACAAGAGGCTATACTTGCACATCTACAACCACAACCACAACAGCCACAACAAGTGGATGAAGGTATTAAGGAATTAAACCCGCATCACATCATTGCTGATCTAGGACTTCATATACCAATTGATGATTTTCATCCTGGCATTAGAGATCATGTGAGGAGAGCTTATTTATTGAAGGGCCCTATAAAGAATCTAGACCGATCATTGTGTTAATGATATATTTTGATTATTAATGATAATCATATTGTGAGAACAATATTTTTCATGAGTTGAATGAATAGGTTATATCCTATGATGATGAAGACTTTGAATGGTATCATGTGTTGATCGTCATCAAGGTTCGGGATGAATGGTGGCATCATATGTTGATTGTCATCCAGTCAAGATCCTGAAGAGAAGATGATTATGAGTTGATCGTCAAGCCAAGCGTAGGCCATCATGTGTTGATGGAGGGCAAGTAAAGGATACAGCATGGGTTGATGCATATTAAGACAAGGATTGGACTTGAAGTGAAGGTGTTTGTCATCAAGTTTTAAGTGGATGTGCAAGGCAAAGATATAACTTGTATAAGCTAAGAATGTGTTCCTAGTTTTTTTACCGATTTTGGTGTTTGGTTAGAAAACCAGATTACTAGTATATGTTGTTGTATTATTAAGAAGGGTCATGTCTAGAGCTTAAGTCTCATTATATATTAATAGCTCAATCCCATTTGCTTTAGCTCTCCGTGGCATGATGCTAGTATTTGCAAATATGTTTTGCAAATAGTTGTACCTCATGCATCTAATCCTTATAGCATGTGACTAGAGTTTGCAAATGTGTTTTGCAAATAGTTGAAGTCTATGCACTTACTCCTTGTGGTATGCTGCATAGGTTTGCAAATGTGTTTTGCAAATAGTTAAAATTCATATATGATTCTTGTAACATATGACTTGTTTGAAAATGTGTTTTACAAACAAGTTGAGTCAATGTATCTAACCCTTGTTTTATGATTTTTAATGTATGCAAATATGTTTGCAACTTGTTGTGAATCATATTTTAACCCTTATGTGCATGTTACTATAAATTGAGAATGTGTTTCACAAATTTTTTTAAGCACATGCACTCTTGTGTCTACTGGAAAATACAATGCTATATGATCGCATTTTGTGTGATGGTATGACCAGGACGGTACGACTGGCTCTGTGTAAGAGGTCAGACCAGCCGTGAGGTACGACCGTACCTTGTGTGGTAGTATAACCAGGCCGGTACGACCGACTCCATGTAAGTGGTAGGATCGGTCTTGCGGTATGACCGCACCTTGTGTGGTAGTATGATCGGTGGTATGACCTGCTCTATGTGAGCGGTTGGACCGATTGACAATCCAACTGTCTTTGTGTGAGTGGTTGGACCAGCTATGTGTGACAGGTACAACTGGTTGTGCGGTACTATTGGGCATTAGTTGTTGGTAGTAGTTTTCTAGATAGCACTATTTCTACTTTGTGGTCGTGAGGTACGATCGGCCTGTTTGGCAATACAACTGGCTAGTGTGGTAGTAACGAACCCTATGTGGATGGTAGTACCGACATTGATTGTAACAGCTAGTTATCTAGCCATTGCAGAGGTCGCGGTAGTACTAACCATTAGTTGACGGTAGTACCTGCCTCCTGCTGATTTTGCCTCAACGGTTAGTTTTTGTGGTGAGGGTTATAAATAACCCCTGGCCTGTTAGGAGAGGGTTGTTAGTTCCCATTTCATCACTCATGCGCTACTAGCAAGCTCTCTCACCTCTTATGTGTATATGTTGCACTTAGTGAATTTGTAGAGGACAATTCTTGTGCATGTGTTGCACTTGGTGTTGGGTTTCGTATCCATTTGAGCTTGTGTATTCGTTGCACTTGGTGAGAGACAAGCAACTAACTTGACTTTTACTTTTTGAGGTTACTGACTCCTAGATGACGTTAGAGACATCGTGTTCGGTGATCACTTCAAAGAAGTTTGTGAAGAGGTATGGCGTGTTGTAAAGGTTGGAGCTCACCTACCTAGAAGGGGAAAGAGATACCACTAGTGGAAATTGAGGTATTTGGCTTAATATGTGAAACGGTCCAATTCATTTGGGCTTACCTTAATGTGGACTAAGGGAGATTGGTAAGTCTCCAAGCACCACGGTAAAAAGAGACCTTGTCAATTATAGTTTGCTCTCATGTATTAAATCTACATTCAAGTAATTTATATTTCTAGAATTAAATTGGTTGCTTATCACACTAGAATTGTAAATATTGACTTAGACTTAGGGTATTCATACACTTTGGTGAAACCAGTTGATTTATGTCTTAATTGTGTAAAACCAATTTGAGTTATACTTCCGTATTATAAACTCAGTTTTAGTCAAATAGTGATTTTTTAAATGACTATTCACCCTCTCTAATCAGCCTTCTCGACCTTCAACCCTACTCAACATATTGGCCATAATTATCCTTGTAAAAGATATGAAAATGACCTTAGGGCCTTTTGTGAATCAGTGTAAGAAGTACGATTGATTGGAATATCATTACTATTATAAAAAAATGAGTTGGTAGTTGTACGTCGATTCTCCTCCAACCACCTCATTCCTTCGACTTCTTATCATTCTCCACTTTCCAACTGATCAGAGCAATCCTCTTCTATACATAATTCTTTATACATACAATAAATTTCGTTGCAACGTACAAGCATATGACTAGTAGCGTGGAGAAAGATGAGATCTACTGCTTCTATTGCTTATTTTAGCAGCAATCTTTAAATAAGTAATTTGGTAATGATGTCTTCACCAAAATAGAATTTAATAATAGAAAGAATCAATACAAATCATATATTGATCACATAGTGAGGTTCTTACATATGACTTATCATTCCCAAGTGAGAGAGGATCATGGACTCATGACTCATGGGTAGGGACTTGTCATATTTTTTTTGGGCTGAACAGGAGGGGAGACCCTAGGGACTTATATTGTAATGAGGTGTCATTCCTGCGACTATTCAACATGTGCAATTTGCAAGGGACTATTTTTCTCAGAGC
The DNA here is from genome assembly GCA_036346575.1 of Dendrocalamus sinicus. Classification (NCBI taxonomy): domain Eukaryota; kingdom Viridiplantae; phylum Streptophyta; class Magnoliopsida; order Poales; family Poaceae; genus Dendrocalamus; species Dendrocalamus sinicus. Next base: position 15,249,905 of record CM070644.1, read on the forward strand.
CAAAAACAGATACATATCTGTGAACATAGAAAGATGCTGTTGTGACAAATGAACCTTTGACACCAGCAACTAGTGATTTATTACCGATCCAACTTTATATGCTGGTTTCAGTATTACAAGCAACAGAAACCAACGACAGAAACATTATTATTGAGACTTGCAGCCTCAGGCACAAACGCAACCAAGCACAAGATTCTCAAGTACAACAATGCACACGAGTTTTATAGAAACCACCATAGAAGATTACTTATGCACCAAACTTTTCTCTGTCGTGTGGAGCATTGTAGTCGATGTTAGGGCCTGCGGGGACAATTCTGTAGGGATTTATGGATGGATGGCTTCCATAATAGTGCTTCCTTATGTGTTCCATGTTAACCGTGCTGCTAATGCCAGGAATCTGGTAGATGTCCTTAGTGTAATTGAACAGATTTGGGTATTCCCTGAGGAGCTTCTTGTTGCATTTGAAGTGAACAGCATAAACCTGTAGAAAAAGCTTCATGAGTCATAATTGGTTAACCGATATAGGGAAATTTCAACTGTTATATCCAGCAAAAGTTCAAAACTCTCCTTTTTCATTGAGCATATATCAGGCTACTCTATCCAGGAGATTGATGAATGTTGCATCCCTTGTGAATCTAGTGTGGGTAATGACAGAAATACAATGATTCATGAAATAGAATATAAGCATTCCTCTGTGCAGTATTTGGACATCCATGGATTATTTAGACAATAGTAAGATCATAGAATGAATCATAATAAACACTCTTAAATCACGTAAAAAATAAATAGTTCTGTCAAAGCAATCTGCAGCAGATAACTGGTGAACCCAACTAAATTACTATTACGGTATTACCACTAACAAAACAAGAAACAGAGTGCAGATATGTGTAAGATTGCGGTAATAATGGTTATCATTGTGATTATTCATCACAGTTTGACACAAGTGCGCATCAACTAACCATGCTTGGATTAGAAAAGACCTTTGGTTGAAATAAATGTTGTTACACGCTACACAGAGCATTGAATAGCCTCCATTAGCAGCATGCCAGCATCCTGTTATGTTCTTGTTGTTTGACAGTGATATTAGCTAAATAATGAAACATAGGACAAATCTACCATTAAAAGGTTGGATAAACATAAAAAAATTGTGGAGCTTCGAATGAGCATATCAATCTAGCCCAATGGTCTCATATTTGTCTACGTTGCTAAAAAAAAGATAAAGGAACATAGTCTGATTGAATTTACATATCCTTGTTCTATACAAAACCCAAGGTACAAAATATTCAACACAGTTCCCAGTCAAAAAAAAAATCAATACAAACCTGCATATAAACTACCCCCTTGTATACAACAAGATCTACAAGATGAGAACTAGATGATATGTACTAGTACAAATACGGATTAGCCTTCTTATACTGTGCGCTCATGTTCCCATTAAAAAGAACAAGCACTCTGTCTAGCTTTATATATTTTTTAGAATTGTTAAACCCCTTATTGTCAGAGTACTGATTTGCACTTAATTATGGGTAAGACCAAATAATCATCTCATATTCCTATGCACCAAAAAAGTACCTAATGCATCTCACCATTTTTGGTTCCCTCATTCTCTTCTAGATTAACATTCATGCTACCATCACAATAAATATTTCCAAAGTATGAACAGAGGAATTGGGTAAGATTTGTTACGTTGCAGAATGCTAAATTACTCTAGTCCCTCATTTCTCAAATTTCTGGAGAACTTTTTAATGGTGATTTTGATATCTTATTGTTGAAACTTGAAAGGGGTTAAGGGAGCACCAAACAGAACAGAAAGAAAAAAAGGCACAGTTTGAGGATATATAGAGTTGTCAGTTATTGTGACAACTAGAACTATAAATAGAACTCTATGTTCATTTGTTTGATGCAGTAGTTCAGCTCAGCAATTCACATATGCGTAAGAGCATACACAAAAAATAGCATGACAACAAAACAAATTATAGAATCTGATAAACTAGACATATTTTTTCCCAGCAAGAAATCCATACCTCATCAAATCTTATAAGAGTTACGAATAGGCGAACATCTGCTTCTGTCAGTTGGTTGCCGCATATATAACGTTGCTTGCTTAGAATTTCCTCACATTTGTTCAGGGCCTCATATAATTTCGTGACAGCCTACATATGTGGAACAGAAGAATGGCTGGTCAAACATGGGTACCGTCCTATTTGACCAAGTCTGTTTTCCAATAAATCGTGAACAGAGACACACATTAGCAATCGATTTACCTCATCATATGGTCCCTGTTTCTTGGCAAAGCCGCATTTGTACACACCGTTGTTTATCGCGTCATATACCAAGTCATTGATCTCATCTATAGAGGCCTGTAAATGAGCCGGGTAGAGATCCAACCCAGGATTTTCTGCGATCTCGTTGAACTCAGTGTTGAGCATTCGGATTATCTCTGAGCTCTCGTTGTTCACCACTGTCTTCAACTGCTGATCCCACAGAACCTGCAATACAATACAAGGGGGGTCAACGCAATTGCTCAACAGTAAAGAAGCTGTTCCCCAGATTCAGACTCACAGGAACACTTGGTTTCCCGGCGTAATTTGGGCTGGCAATCTCATAGAGCTCCCTGACGCTCTTGGCGCCGTTGAAAGGATCGGGCTCGGCGCCGGGCTCCTCGTCTCCGGTGGCGGGGAAGACCCACCCCAGATGATCGTCGGTTTCCTTCGTCCTCTCAAAGATCGGCTTCACCGCCTACGATTCTCACACACAAACAACCAGGAAATTCCACGCAGAAATCAATGGATGCTCCGATATGTATGAGCTGCGACATCGATCGTCAGAGGTGGTTTGCTTACGGTGACGCCGATGGCTTTGTCGAGGCCCTTGAGCTTCAAGTAGGCGAGGCACCTGGACGCCCAGGGGCACGCGTAGGAGACGTAGAGGTGGTACCTCCCCGGCACGGCGGGGAACCGGGCGGAGCTGTCGCTGGACACGAAGCTCCGGAAGGTGGATGGCGACCGGTCGAAGGCACCGGAGTCGGTGACCTCGTCGAGCGCCGACCGCGCCATCTGACGCGTCAAGAAAAGCAGAGCACTGAGCGCATGGATCCAAGGCAACCAGCTTATCAAAAAGACCAACGAACAAACCAAAGCAGCCTCACGATCGAACGATTTACCGAGCACGGTTGGTTACCTTGACGGCGGCGGAGGTGGAGCCGGCGGCGGCGGAGAGCGTCCGGGCGGCGACGAGGCGGCGGGCGCAGAGGTAGGAGGAGGGGACAAGAGTGAGCATGCGACTGGTAATTAGAGCTGTGGTGGTGGGAGGATATTGGTGCTGGAAAGCGGGCAGGACAGATGTCTCTATGTCGAACCTGGTGCAGAATAATGGGAAAGTGGCGGTGCGGTGGTGCTGCTGCAGGGGTTTCCTGTTTTAAAATGGTTGCTTTAGTTGGGGGGATGTGGTCTTGGTCTGTGAGCAGTGAGGCAGTTCGGCTGAATGACTGATCTGAGAGCAGTTGATTGGCTGAGGTGCTCTGTTTTGTCGGACATGTGTAGTGGGGCGATGATAGCATGGCTTGATGTGACCGCGGCTGCTTTGGACTTCGCCGCTTTGGACATTTCTCGTTGACTCACTGAATTATTCCGGTGAAGGAGGGGCTGCTTCTCTGTGTGTTTTTGACGTGCCTACTAATAATCTGGGTGTTTTTTAAATAATCATTTAAATATTTTGGCTGTTAAATTAAGATCTAAAGGCCTTTATCTTTTCTCCTTACTATGGGCTATTCTTTGCAGCTTCTAAAGCCAGATTTTAGTTTAGCTACAGTATCTAACTTGCAAACAGAGTATTTTCTTAAGACGGAGTCTACAAGTTAATTGTAGTACACGTTAACAACCCAACATCTGCATCAGCCAAAATTGCAAGCGAGTATCTCTCTCTCCGTAATCTCAAAAATTGCAGCCAAAAGTTAAAAGCCAAAAAACGAACAGGCCCTCTATAACCCATCCAACCCTATCCTACCGCTCCCGTCACCTCCCTCCCCGTGCCCCCGACCCCGCCACCTCCCACCCCGCGTAGCTTCCTCCGCACCGCCCCCTCCTCGTCGCTAGAGTAACCTCCCACCACCACCCCACCCCCTCCTCCACCACCCGCCGCCGACGATGCCCCCGCCGGCTCGCCTCGCCACGCCACCCCCTACCCCTCCTCGCTGTGCCGCCCCCGTCCAACCTAATAGTTAGTACCTTCTGTTGCCGCTGCCCTCTGGCACAACCCACCACCCTCCTACCCCGCCCGTTGCCCCCACTGCCACCCACTATAGGGCCACCCCCCCCCCCCACATCTCCCTCTGTGCCTGGGGGAAATAGTGTGAACCCTAGGCGTAGGGGGTGGGATTCTCCCCTCGGGCTCACCGGTGAGGAGGAAGAAGGGTCATTGGAGAGGAGGAAGAAGAGGTCGTTGGAGAAGAAGGTGGAGTTGGCGACTCACGAATCTTCACGCACATCCAAAGGTTAGAAATTTGGATGATTATTTGGAAGAAAATATCTGGGTGATGTTTATCAAAATCCATGTTTTTTATATAAAAAGATGCTTCTTTATATTTGGCCGGTGCTGAAATTGTCTTACACCTTATTTAGTAGCGAGTAATTGAGGCCAGAATCACGCAATTGAAATATGATTTCAGTTGTGGAGATGTTTGGCTAGGGAATCAAGCGAAGCTCGCGGTGCCTCTCCATCCACGACGCTCTCGCGAGTCATGACCCTAACAAGCTTGTGATGTCTCTGCAGGACTGGTACCACAACAAAGAGTGTGAATGGTGTCTTTTCAATTTTTTTTTGTAAATACTCATAAATTTTTCACTTCAGAGTTAAACAAGTAAGAAAATCAGATATGGTAGCCTAACTTTAAACCATAATCCAAAATAACAAGGCCTCACAAAATCAACACCTAACCAGTACAACCGCCACTTGAGATGCGGTCTGACTAATGGGCGATCACAGACTGGCAGTCTGTCCCGCTACAAGCTGGCGGTCTGACCAAGCCTAAGAGTATTCTTGTCACTCCCCTATTCCCAGAACAGAAAATCAGTCTGAGTGCAAACTATTTTTGGTGCAAACTTCAAAATCCATGATCAAATGAAGGCAAACTTTGCACACACTTTGCTGAGGATCTCAGAAACCTATTCTAAGGAACGTATGGATCTTGGTCAAACTCCCAATCTTTTCTTAAAACATGCAAAATTACATCAAAATCAGATAAATCTCAAAAACTTAAGAAACAACTTGCTCATGGATTAATAACAGTCAAGATGGCTCTAGATGTGTTCGCACATGTTACAACTAGCAAAACCACCCAACGAATCAAAGCCAAATCCCTCGCACCAAGATTTCTCAAAAAGAGATCCAAAGCAAGTACGAACAAGATAGCTTTGAAATCTTGCAAACCATAGTGACTAAATAGATAGGATCTGATCTAATGAGTCATCTTCATCACTCACAGGTCCATGGCACATAGCAAGATCAAGAAGGGGAGGAAAGAGGCAAAGAACTAACAAAAACAAGAGAAAATCAATCAAGAGAAGAAGATTTCATCGGAGATGAATAAATGTTGATTATATTACTACTTGAGGATGAAAGTTTTACAACCACTCCATAAGAAGTACAAGAGAGCACATCACAACACTCACTCTTCTTTCTCAAACACTAACCCTAACTTATGAATGAAAATGGTTGGGATGGTTGGAATGATTAGCCTAAAAGCCTCCATCCACAACCCACTAAATAGAGAATGAAAATGGTTAGGATGGTTGGAATGATTAGCCTAAAAGCCTCCATCCACAACCCACTAAATAGAGAATGAAAATGGTTAGGATGGTTGGAATGATTAGTCTAAAAGCCTCCATCCACAACTCACTAAATAGATAGGGCAACCAGCTTACATGTAATCCTAATGATACTATCCACTAGCATAATTGGAAAAACCTGATAATCCCACACAATACGGGTTTTCACTCACACTTAACTCATGCATGCTTTTCAAAGCACATGCACGCTTTTCAAAGCACATGAGCCTAAGCCCGCTAAGCCTTCAACCTTTGATCCACTTGATCTTCTCAATATTTCCTTGAACTAAACCTTTTTCTGAAGCGTCGTAGCTTTGATCCAATAACAGTTTTCGGTATTTGGCCAGCTACCAAAGCCTTGTCTTGACCCGGTCTTCTCCTTCCCTAGCAAGCAATCATCATATTTCCATGTATAGGAGCACCAATGGCTTGCCATGCATCGTGAAGTCTCTCATGCTCCAATTCCCACTAGACTACACCTCACATGGACTGACCAAACCACTTGGTACAACCTGTCGTTCGTACCTTCACTTAAACATTTCTTGCCTTCATTGTGCCACGCTTGAGCTCAATCATATCACCCATCATTCTTGACCGTTTTGGACATTAGCTCCTCCATGAGTGTAGTCCTGATCCTCATTATTGACCATAGTTGACTACAAGGTTCCCTGCACATCCAAATATTAAGAAATCATTTTCGGACACAAATTCTTCACAACTTAACGCATGTTTGCTCAAAAATGCTTCATGCAATATGAATGCATTAAACTAGAATCAATTTACCCAATCCTCAACCAAAATCCAAAATTTCAAAACACACTGCCAAATTTCGGAGGGAACCGATCTAACTGCTATGCACGGCCAGTCTGATCGTTGTGCAGAGCCAACCTGACCGCTAGGGATTGAAACCAGCAGACTAAAAATCCAAATCTTTCACAAATTTGAATTTCAACTCTATAAACATTGCCAATAGTTTACCATAAAAAATCTTGGACTTTCTCACATGGTCCTCCAATCTCTCCCATGATGAACACATTGATAATTCCTCCAAATATGCAAATTTGAGTTGATTTTCGAAATAGAAGGGAGATAAGCAAAAGAAAGCTCGAAATGGTCAAAATAGATTGCAGAAACTGAAATTGACCATATGAGGAAGAAATAGAGATAAGAAACTAGATAGAACAAGTTTCTCACAAAAAGCTTCAACTCCATCAAAGAAATCGAAAATTTCACTCTAAGTCCATGTAAAAGAACAATTGTTCTATTTGACCTTCGTCATAGTGAAAAGAAATCAAATTAAGGAAGAAAAATATAGTAAAGCACACAAGCTCCAACTTTCCGAGAATTCGCAGAAAACTTCAAATTGCTATCTAAATTTGCATTTTTTTTTCAATCTTCTCCCCTTGGATAATGAATTCATCAAGATGCATAGAAGAAGAAAGGGCATTTAATGAAATGAAATAGTTATATTTTATTTATTTATAACTTGATAAGGAGCTATGAAAATTATCTAAATTGACAAGTAACACCAAGCCATATTATGTAAAGTAGTTATCTAAATCATGGTAAACCATATATAGCGAAGCTAAGCTAATCGAGCAAGAATATGAAATTAAATGGATTTCTTAACATGTTAAGTTGCTCAAATTTTTAGTTTAGCCAAGGGTATCCAAAAATGAGTTAAACCATGTCAATAAACTAAATGGATCCAAGAAACTGAAATTGAATTAATTTAGAATGCTACAAGTTCAATATTGAATCATTTTGCACAAGTACTTCGATTTGAGCACAAATAGTATATTTCGTACTTTTTGAAACACATTTTTGTCTTATCTTAGTAAAGCAAGTTCTAGACTAGGAGCCATCCATAACTACCTCTTAAGGTTTAACCAGTTTTCACAATTCTTTTAATGAATTTAAAAGTATGGTCATAGTCATCCAAAACTTCCCCTGAATTCAAGCCTACTGTAATAGGAAGCCATCTCATGGGAAATAATTCATGAGATCATTGTTTTCACACATGAAAGCGGTCATTTTTTATTTTATTTTCTAGTTCAAGAACAATGAGCTACTCCTGAGTCCATAGCAATACCCAACTAGAGCCGTAAAATCCTAGGAGAAGTAGGCTCATGCTTTAATAATGAACTAGCATAAATCAATCTAAAACTTAATTTAGTTTCTAGATTTAACTTAGTCTATTTGACATAGTATGACTCATAAAAGAATCACTAAAGCAAAACTAGTAATAAGATCCAATATTGACATGTTTTAATTCAAGTTTTTCATATTTAATCAAGTTAGCAAGTCAAAAGGTAAGCTACACATAGAGATATGATGAGTCTAGCAAAAATAATACAAGACATGGCAAATTGTAAAGTAATATATCATATCACACATGGATAATAGTCAAAGTTCTATTAATATCTTATAATGCAAATTGCTAAAAAATAAATATACACTATGACACAATAGATGTAAAAGAGGTAAGCTCCCCCTCAAATCTGGCCAAAAGTATAAATAACCCCCAACACACCCTGCAAAGAAGCAAAACAAGAAGAATTGAGAACCTTGGTGTAGATATTTGCGACTTGGTGCTCATACTCTACAAACTAGAGAATAACATCGCTCTTCTCAACATGATTCTTAAGGAAGTGATACCTAATATCTATGTGTTTGGTCCTCGAATGTTATACTAGGTTTTTGGGATGCTCTTCTCCACGGTGCCAGCGAGGTAGGGCAAAGGGATGCTCCGAGCAAAGGGTTGGGAAGATAAAGGAGGTCTTGGTGATGCTCAGGAAGAAGGGAATTGAGCTAAGGCACTTTGGAGAAGTAACAGCAGAGATGGGGGCACTGTCGGTTGGAGAGGGATAAGGTGGTGGTGCGGCAAACTTGTGTGGTCCGAGACCAAAATTGATGGAGGGAACTTACAATTGGGAGCATGGAATGCAATGTCACATGAGAGCTCTTGAAGGAAACATGCTGGGACGGCCGGAACATCATGGAGCATCCATGGCCGACGCACAGCTTGAGCCAAGCTTAGCTTATGGAGAAGAGAAGGAGGCCAGGGAGGGTGTAGAGCAGCTAGTGGTGAGCGAAGGGACCATTTATAGGGGTGGAGGTGGTACTGTTGTGGCACTATGGTTGGCGATCGGTGGGCAGTGCACAGAGTGGCAGTGACGTGAGTTCAGCATGGCGCCCATGGACGGAGGGGCAAGATGTAGGCATTGCCAGGGTATGGAGGGGGCATGGTGAGGGGACATGCTACTATGATGTGGGAACTAGACGACTCGGGAGTGCACACGACGTGGTGGCAGGTCTCGGCTATAGCGCACGGCCTGAGCACAGCAGCGTGGCGCCAGGAGAAAGGAGGGGGCATGGGCACATGGCTTGCGTAGGAAGCAGGGAGAGACAGAGGAGGGGAGAGGTCATGTGTGTGTGAGCCGACGTGGAGATGCGACAGAGGTAGGCACACGTGCACTATGGCTGATGGAGGCGGCATGGTGCAGACACCAGGAAAGCCACAGGGGGAAGAAAGATGAACAGGAGGGAGGAAAAGAAAGAAAGAAAAAGGGGAGAGAAGAAATGCGGGCCCACATGGAAGGGAGAAAAATAAGAATAATAAGAGGAATTGAGAACTGCTGAAATTTCAAAAATGGGATTTTAACTTTTTCAGATTAGAATCCATATTCTTGAATCTTCACTTTGAACCAACTTTTATTTTATGGACTTAGATTTGCATTTAGTTTCTTGAATTTAATTTCACAATTCCCTTGCTTTATATTTTTAATTTCTTTTATTAATATGATTATTATTTTTACTTGGAGGTTATTTCCCGTTGTCAACTTGCATATCGCAAAACTCGAGTAATTCCAAATAAATGCTCAAAAGAAATTTGAGTGCCAACAAAATGTGAGAAAAAGTTTTAGATTTCTCAATATTTTGACTACCCACAATTTGGGATGTTACAGGACGTCCTGGCCGGCCCGACGGGGGCTGTCTCCAAACAGCGAACCCGACTCGCCCCAACGTTTGGAGGATGTGTTTCCCACGTTCGCGCATGGCATTCAATTTAGCTGTAACATCTTGAAAATTTCGAATTTAAAAATATAAAGTTCTTAAAATATTTTACAATATGTTCTGTTGAAATTTGGATTTTATGGTGACTTTCTGAATTTTTGGTAGAGGATCCAAAATTTAAGAAAAGATTCAAACAAACGAAACTAATATTAATAATGCCATAAAAGGAAGTATGCAAATAATAGGAACCCAAAAATTCCAAATTCAAATCTAAAAGGGAGGGAGAAACTTAAAACTAAAATATAAAATTTCATCTTAAAAATAATAATAATATATAGGCAAAAAGGAAATATATACTTTTGTATAAAATAAATGTGCAAATGAATAAAAAATGTATATATATATATGTGTGTGTGTGTGTGTGTGTATGCAAATAAGGTAAATAAACATATATATACAGAAATATAAACAAATAAAATATACATATGTATATTTATAAACCTGTATATACATATGTGTATATATATACCAAAACAATAAATAAACAAAAAAAGAGAATTGGGGTCAGGCTGGCCATCAAATCCGGCCCAACCCCCGCTGCCCAATTCCCCACCACTCACTGCCCGTGGGACCTCGTCCCCGTCTCTCTGCCAGCAGACCCCGCGCCCCTCTCTCCTCTTTCTTCTTCCACCCCGTGCGCCCACGCGTGCCCTGCTGCTACCCACCTACTCCTCGAACCGTTCCATCACCCGCAGCGCGCGCGTGCTCGCCTTGTCCCCTCGCCGCTCCCTGCACCCGCCGCGTCGCCAGTCCCCCCCGCCCTGTCACGCACCGCGCATCGAGCCCCACACCGGGTCTTTACCCGGCGGTCCTCCGCCACCTCCGCCCGGACCTTCCCCGCCGCCCGGTCAGCCCCACCTCCATAAGAGGGAGGGCGTGCCCCCATCCGCCTCGCCTCCTTCCCCTCTTCCTCCCACCGCCAGGAATCAGCCTCTAGAGCCCCACCGGCCACCGGCCGTTTCCTTCCCCTTTAGCTCCGGCGAACCCAAATCCGGCCGAGTAGAACCGCCTCCGGCCAATTCCTTCGCGCCATAACTTCCTTGGGGCGTCACCTAGCTCCTCCTACCTTCGGCCTGGCTTCTCCCCACCTCCACGTCGCCAGCACCGGAGCCCACTCCCGAGTCGCCATCGCCGCACACCGCCGGCCCGCCTCGACGCTCCCCGGACCTCGTCGCCACCTCGTTCGGCATCCCCGCACACCCAGCGTTCCATTTCAGTCCTCCCCAGCTTCCCTACGGCCGCCACCCGCCGGCAACGCCACCGCCAGACCGCCGCCCCGGGCTCCTCTGTTTGGGACACTACCTCCTCAGCATAACTACCATCGCCCCTTTGGTAAGTCACGAAAGACAGAGTGGCCGAGTGTTTAGCAATGTGCGTTCTCACCCCGCCAGCCCAAGATCGACTCCCCTCTCCGTAGAATATTAGATTAGGTTTTTAGTAGTCTTTTTGCTAAGTAGTATTAGTAAAGGAAAATTCGGTAGAAAAATTAAGAAATAATCCCAAGCAATTAGGATAATTAAGTCAAGATCAAATAAAGTATATATATATATATATATATATATCTTAAAATATAAAATAAGGTTAATTAAGACTTAATACTTGATTAACTGCTACATAAGAAATAAATATGGTTTAAATATTTACTTGAGGACTAATTAGCAATTAAAGGAATTAATAAAATGTGGTTTAATGTATAGCCAAAAAGTAATAAAAATAATACATCCATAGAAGGTACACATTTGTTAGGATATATATAAGCTTAAAACATGGATTAGTTATTATCACGTATGTATGATTAGTATGCCTTTAGCGTTTATTTTAAATCTAATCCTAAATTAAAGGAAAGGCTTAGGAAGAATTAGGGATGATATGTGAAAGCTAATAAAATTCAAATAAGGCTTTAGAGAGTGTATGTATGATTTAAATTCGGATTAGTTGTCATGATGAATAATGTGTGTAACTTTAATATTTACATTGTAGATCTAATTATTTATTAAGGCATTATTGAGGAAAAGTGGCTTTGGATAAAAATCTATACTTAATAAAGATGGCCCTTAAGTAGCATGTAAGCATATATGCCCAATAATTATCATGCCACCATTAAACAAACTTCAATGACATATTTTAATATATTAGCCCTAGGTCATCAAGATTCGAAATAATCTCATAGACATATATATACTCTAAATTGAACCTGTTACCATTAGCACGAGTAATTAGGGTCACATAAAATGATACATATCCAGCTTTGCTCGAATAGCTAAGTTCAAATTAAGATTAGAAATAAAGCTAAGCCTAGTAGTAGATAGAGTATAAACAAGATAATAATAGTGTCATTAATTAAATCATAAACCCTAATTAAACCTTAGTCTAGTAATAACTGGAGGTACATGAAATATTATACCGCAAAATGTTATAAACATAGACTACAAGATTAACTCGGCAAGCTAAGAGTGCAAACATTACCTATATATGTATATCATATGCCCTCAACATTAGCACTCGACAAAATGCACCAATTCATAGGTTTAACCTAGCTCATGGAACTTCCTTGATAAATACCAAAAATAATAAAAGAGATTGCTAATAAAAAGACCAATTCATCGTATGCTACCATCAACCTTACCTCAAATAACCCCAAATCACCCATTAACTCATAACAAAACTCAATTGAGTTTATTCGGATTTATTTGGATCTTTTGAGTTATTTGCTTTTATTTGGATTCAGTCGTTTGCCGCGTAATTAGAAATTGGAAGTCGTGAAGATTCAAGGGATCAAGCGTGATCAAGAACAAGATGAAGATAAAAGACTAAGGAGCTCAATTGAGAAAGCATTGTGTGAGCACAAGACCGCGATAAACCGCGCCAGACGAGTCAATACTTTGATCATGTTGAACCTACATTTTCTGCAAATTATTTATGTTTAAATTATCAAATTGCATGCTGTTATTTTATATGCAAATACATATTTAATTTAAGATTTTAGTTATATGCCCATTGTTTGCTTGATTAATAGTACACCTCCTTTGGAATACTTGAATATGTGAACCTTGTCGCCCTAGCAAAATTATAATGGTAACTTTTGAAAATAAATCCCTAATGATATGCCATGCTTAGTACTGCATAAATACTCAGGGGCACTGAAATGCCCCAAACATCATTGTCATTTTAAATCATGAGAAACTGGTTTGGGCAGTCATGGTGGGAATGACTGGTATGTTTTGACATGATTATTTTATGCTCCCCAAAAATCCTAACTTGCTTAAATATCTGAGCGGATGGTTTGGGGGCTGGTATGTGGTGCGGTGGGAGCACAAATTATGGAGTGTGGTAGAACCGCTCAGATACCACTAAGGACTGAATCTTATCATGACCTCCTGTGTAAAACAGTACAACCACAAGTCTGTAAAATACAACTTGGCTAAGTAAATTTATCAAAATTCCTGGACTCATCTCACTGGTAGTGGATAGAAGTGGATACACAAGGGCAAGAGTAGGCCTAAAGGGACACCGAGTGGAGGGTGAAGTTTCCCAGTCGTACTAGCGCTGAGGGGAGTGGAACCCGAATAACGCTAGTAACCGTGGGGAACATCCCGTGCATAGATGGGACCCACCGCAAGTGGGCAGTTTCCCATAAGGTGAGATGACAAAGGGGACTAGATACTTTGAAAAGTCACTGTAATGGTCTGCTCAACCACATGACTAAGGAATCGTGTGGGGTAACGAGTTGATTGTCTCTTGTGGTGAAAGTATACAAACTCTGCAGAGTCAAAACTATTCGAATAGTCGTGCCCGTGGTCAAGGGCGGACATGGGAACTTAACTAGATATAGTTCTATTTCAAAAACTTTGTGGGTGGGAATGAAAAAGTGGAGGGCAGTGGAAAGCCCTAATTTGAGTTGTCTTGGGTGTCGTCCCAGTGGTAATGTAAGCGGTTATAACGTTGAAATGTTAGCATATGGTGCGGATGCCATGTAACGATGGATGGAATCTGGATCGCTATTATTATTGCATTTTCTTGAACATTATGATTTTGTTCAAAACTGCTAGGTCTCAGGAAATTTCTATGTATTATATTTCAAATAATGGCACTTCTATCCTTGCAAAATAAAATGCAAGGGGGAATAAATAGAGTCGTGAGTAAAGGAGATAGATGTTTGTGATGAATATATAAAGATATTGGAGGATTCATGTCGATCATAAAAAGGATACGATAGAGTGGATTCTGGGGTAAATACATTGGTGGATTTTAAATGAATACATAAGCTAGATAGATAATTTAAAAGATTTTGGAGAATTAGAGAGTGCAAAGATATTTGCTGGATTATAACACTGATAACTAATATTAATTCTTGGGAGATGTTGGTGATAATGGGATGAATAGGATTTGATCAATTACTGGATGGATGAATTAGATTTTTGGGAATTTGGAGGTATGATATCAATTATTGGAGTATAAATTTGATCAATGATATTCTTGGTGGATGAATACTAGTGAATTGTAAACTTGATTAATGATATTCTTGGTGGATGAATACTAGTGAATCGTAGACTCGACCAATGATATTTTTGGTGGAGGTATAATAGTGAATTAGTTAGAGATAGGTAATGGAAAATAAGGTTGATTATTGGAGAAGCAAATTATGGTTCTGGATCAATAACAAAAGGATTGAATTATTAGAAAGTCCTGATATAAGTGATATTGGTGGATTCAAAAATAATTATAATGGATAATCATTAGGGTTCAGAAGTGGAGAGCTGATGACTAGAAATTACAAGATTGGATTATTAGGAACTTAGAATACAAAGGATATTGGTGGATTCAAAATAATGACACTAGCTGTTTGGGTATTTAGGCAGCAATTGATTGGTGGATTGTATAATTGATGATATTCGCTGTTTGGAGTTCTAGACATCACTGAATATAGAAAGTGTGTTCGGTGGATTAATTAAATGATGCCACTCGCTGTTTGGGGTCTTAGACAGCAATCAATGAAGAAAGAGTATTTTGGTGAATAAAGTCAATTATAGCAATTGATAGGTGGAGTTAGGTAGCGACAATGACACTATGATTAAATAATAATAATGCTACCAAAAGTGATTTTTGGCAAATAAAATAACCCTAGCCTCTCCTTTGATTAGCCTTGCATACTATTTATTTGCATTCTTGGTATTGGCTCACGAGCACGGTGGTTTGTGCTCACACTCGCTTTTGCGACAAATTCAGAAGCAGGAATCAGATCACTACGCTTCAACAATACTTTTGGATCATGATGGCGAAGAAGATGAAGATGTCAAGAACTAGGTCGCGATCCTCCAGTTGGCTGCCTGTGGGCATGTCCTGAAGGTCCCACCTGTATGCTTCGTTCTTCTGCTGCTGCAATTTAATGATTTCGGCCTAATCGGCCCATGAGTAAGTCTATTATTTCAATTATGCTTCCGCGTGATATGTAATTTGATGTCCATTACTGTAACTGTGTGTACTATCTACAGATCTAGGGAATAGTGCAGCTAAACACAGTAGATTCTGGATTGTAAAATCTGGGTCTGACACCAGCCTACATGAGCGGCATCAGTGGTTCACCCAAACGTACCTAGAATACACCATGTAGGAGTACATGGGCGATTTGCGTACAGGATCATCGATCGCACAGCTGCATGTACCGGTACGCTGTAACGTAGTAAACAGAACATGTGTGTATGCTTCGGTGCACTAATGCATCACAAAAAACCACAGGTTTGCACAGAGCAACTCGGACACGAAGGCCAGGGTTCGTCGTCTGCATTTTGGACTCCCCAGGTACATGCCTTACAACAATACTATGCATTATAAATATCACAACACCTGGGCTAACCCATCTGTACCATCTGAGCACCCGTCTTCGACCAAATGGCTGAGCTCCATGTTTGGCCATCCATCACAACTCACCATAGAGTTCTCCGCAACACCGCCTTAGACGTAGCCCTTGTAGTACAACCTTCAAGATGCACCACATTTCTCTTGTAGGTTCACCTTCTCTGAAGATCACATACGCCGTCAAATGAAGCGGCGGCCAGATGCACAATGAGTTCATGTATTTTGACTTTGGTAGCGTCGTGTTTTTATCTACACTCCTTTGTATGATGTACGTATATGTAATGCATATCCACACCACCTTGTGCAAATAATAATCTTCTCATTGGAATATGCTTCTAAAATTCTTTTACCAATAAAAACGGCATCATTCAAATACGATGAGTACGTATGCACGTGGGCACTGTAGGTAACAACATGCATTACACATACATATATATACAAAGCACTGCAGGTACCAGCACGAATGAAAAATAATACTTCAAGCATTACAACTTCACGATAACAATAAACACAAGAAAGATAATAGTACACAACATTAAGTTAATCTTCCACTCCAGTCTATTGAAATGAAGCTACATCTCCACGGGGTTGCTACCCTCATGACAACTATCTCATGTGGAACAATGCTGAGGCCTAGTGCCTATTTCATCCTCCCACACCTAGAATAGGCAACCACCTGGGCTTTCTTGCAATTCCATGAGAAGAAGCTTTTGTAACATACCTGAATGATTTGAACCAACCCGAAACAAGTTGACTCACTGAGTGAAAGGGGCACTTGTAGTAGTGCCGTCCAGGATTCATGAGCGTCTGTGAGATCTTATGTCTCACAAGCGTGTTGCATTTCAGGCAAATCACTGCGGGTGCCGATGAAGAGGCGCTGAGTTGACTCATCTCGACGTCCGGGGGAGTGACCACCAAAGCAAGGTATAGAGATTGGGAACAAATAATCCACGAGATGAATGAGAACAATGCAGGGGATGCAGGGGAGTAGGCGAGGAATGGCTCGCTCTTATAGCCTCAGTGCGAGGGCAAAATTGTATTTTTCCATCCGTAATTGTAGACAAATAATGATCAATACGAGTAACTATACATAGTTGAAGTTCGTGGTAGCCTTACGCACTCACAATACCAAATGAGACGGTGTTATGCACTGACAACACCAAGCAAGATATGCATTGCACATACCCAAATCATACAAAGCACTACAGGTAACATCACAAATCAAAATAACACTCCCAGCGCTACACCTTGAATACAATAATAAATACAAAAAAGAAAATAACACATAACATTAAGTTAATCATTCTCTCCAGTCTATCAGAACGTTGCGTGTCTACTGGTAGAAGGTGCCTCGCACTACCCACATGGAGTGTTCTGGAGTGGGCCGCCTTGGGCATGGTTGGCCATCGTTGTAGTGGCATGCACATATGCAGTTAGAGTTCACGTAGCAGCATGTGGGATCATATAAACTTTCTATATTGATGACCTCCTCGTTGCCCTTCTCACGCTGCATTTGTTGGTAGATGTCATTGTTCTCATTGAGACTGTCGATCCGTGCCTCCAACTGTAAGATTCTCTCCCACAATGTATCCACGTACCTCACAATATAGTGTTCATGGGGAGGATTGATCCAATGGACAAAGTCACATTTCACTATCTACTGGAAAGGACGATTAACATAGAAGCTCTATTGGTTAAGACAAAATAAACTATTGGCAATTTGTACCCTGAAGTGTGGGCATCAGAAGAAATGTCACCCTCCATGACCAGTGGCTACCGCAAGTGGATCGACCTAGAGATCCACCCACATGAGCAGTGAACTCTCAACAACAAGGAGTGGAAAGTCAAACGGCCTACGAGATCCAGGAGGAGGAGCACTGCAACGATGAGCAAACTGAGAGTATACGTCGGGAGACAAAAGCTCATCTCGAGGCATGCATGAGCAATGAGCGTAAGGCTCATGATAGTGAGCGCAAGAAAAAGAGGGAAATGACAGCCAAGGCCAAAAAGACAGCCATGGATTTCAACGCTAAGCTCGTAAGGAAGGAAAAATGGCACCGGTCCACGTAGTAGGTCGGGCCGTTCCGTACTAGTCCCCAGTGTCAAATTTAGTTCCATGCAAAAAAGACGCATATGTATCGTAGGAGTACTTCGGTTTATTGCATCGTGCATGATGCTATTTGTTATGCACGTAACCAAACCCTGTGCGCCCTGTTATTCCCAGGTTTATTATAAAGTCTATTTTAATTCACAACATAAAATCTTGTCATCTTTTCGCATTCAATACTTCGTATGCTCAATATCACTTATCTTTGTACTTACCAATTATCGCTATCTCGATCGTCCTCACAAAATTTTTTAGGAAATTTCTTGCACTACAACAACAACATACGACGATCACAAAATGTTATTGCGAATCTAACATATTTTGTACCATTCATAGTGTACAAAAATGACAAATGGATCAATCGTTATATCGCATTATTACTTACCTTCGTACATACGAGTCATTGACGCCTCAATCGTCCACACAAAATTCTTCCGAAAATTTCTCGCACTACAACATCATATGACGATCATAATATGTTATTGCCAGCCTAACAGATTTCATATCATTGAGAATATACAAAAATTGCAAACGGACCAACCTACCTACATTGTCTGCTCTTTTTTCGAATAAATAACAATCTACAATAAGATTTGCTACATGTATTATCTACAAAAATTACACAACCAACTACACTGCATAAGGAGTTTTCAAAATATATTTCTAAATATTTGCACCTCATTTTCTATATTACAAAATTCGTGCAGACTCTATACATAAATAAATTACGGATGAAAATTCGTAATGTTTATAATTACAAAAAAGTTACACAAGCAAGTAAACAAGGCTCCACAAAATTCGTAATGTTTATAATTACAAAAAAGTTACACAAGCAAGTAAACAAGGCTCCACAAAAAATCATAATTTTAAACCTCATTTCCTATATCTAAAAATTGTTACAAAAACATTTCAAATATGTTTCCATAAATAAATAGAAAATTTGCATTTATCATGGGACTGCATGGGTGTAACAATTGATCATGGGAGGCCATAACACCAACATACACACATAACACAATGTGTATGCCAAAAATCCCTCTCGGACAGCATCAATTTTTCTTGTACTATAGCATCATGCGGTCCAGGAGTGCATGATTACCACTGTAGCATCATGCAGCTTTGGAGTGCATGATTACCACTGTAGTATCATGCGGTCTGGGAGTGCATGATGCTATAGTGCTAGACATGCACTCCCTGACCGCGTTTTATGAACAGTACCAGAGTGGCGCGGTCTTTGGCCGCATGACTACAATGTTGCGCTCCCCGACCGCACCGCTACACATGCGTCGCCCTCGCGAAATCCCGTGCTCGGGGAGGGAGCTAGAAATGGAATTCTGATGATTCGAGGGCTAAATTTGGTATTCACATGACAAACAGTGCCAAAATTGATCAAAATTTAGCCGAGGCAACCACAAATAGGGAGGTGAGCAGGGTTTGAATCCCCTCCCCTCCATCTTTTCTTTTTATGTGTATTGGCACATTTCAAGTAAGAGGTAAGAGAGGAATTGTGTCAAGTTAACATATCATTTAAAATGAATATGCTTTAATTATAAATTGTGTAAGATATAGTTAATTAAATTTATATAATGAAAACTCTTTTTAAATGAGTAATTAAGATAAATAATTCAGTTATAAACAGAAGTTTAATTATGAAATTAAATCACAAGTTTATGCAAAATGAAAATATCAGAAGTTTAATCTCGCTTAACTACATGTTGGCAAGGATTAGCAAGCTAGTTAATTGTATGGAAATAATTAAGGCAAGAGCAAGCCATGCAAAAATAATAATTACTATAACACGATTACCATGTCGGCCCTTTCTCAAATAGTCATTAAATAATTAAGGATAATAATTTCAATGTGAGGACACTAATCTCTAACTATAAATATCGAGATTTGGATTAAAGATTACCTTGCATATCATTAAATACCTCTCAAAAATAATTAGCATGCCAATAATATTTACCTTAAATCCAAAATAATAATAATAAAGGGCATTATTGATATATATTTACTTACACAAAACTTTATATAAATGTCCAGATATCATAAAGGCCTTAATTGAAAAGACAATTAAATTAAAGTTAAGGTACATGGTCAATATGTTTTGAACACCCAAAGTTAAACACATGCTTAAAAGAAAAGAATGTTAAAATGTAGTTTTCGAATATGTAAATAAAAATCAAAGGTGCCTAAGGAAAATAATGGCTAACTAAAATAAATAGATTAATTAACATGTTGCTAGAATTTAAATTGAAGTGTCCACATTAATTAGCATTCTTCCTTGAAAGATAATTTAGATCGAATGGAGATTATACACATAAAGCCAACCAATGCTTGATTTAAAGAGATGCATATGCTGGTTGAATGTCCTATTTGAATATAATCCCTAGCACTAACATGCCGTCAATAATAAAATTTTACCAGTAGATTTAATTAATAATGATATTGAAATATAATTGTATATAACAAGCTAGGTCCGCATAAATATATTTTTGTTAAAATTGAACTATGCCAGTTAATCAGAGAAGGTACATAAAATATCAATGTTATTTAATCCAAAGAGCATCATTAATTAAAGAGTTATGTTAAAATATAACATGGTGCGCCTATTAAAATATAATCAGTTATCACCAAACCCCTAGGTTGATGGTCATGAGCAATGGTAGAAAGTCTAGAGGTTGACATGATCCTAGAGGATGAAGTACCACTCTTGCTCAAAGGAGAACTCTTTTGAGACAAACAAGAAGAGCCACCACCACTTCCGGTGCTTGTGTTGGTACTAGGTGCACATATACTATGAGATCAGCGATGTATGTTCCTAGAAGCTTGACGACACACTCGATGCTCGTGTTTGACACGGCGGAAGTAAAATTCAAAAGTGTATCCATTTTTCTTACAAAAGGTGTAATGATATTTCTTCTTAGAAGATGTAGTATTATGTGAGAAAGAAACACCCTTGTCAGACAACATACGAAGAACCAAAAAAGTCACAAGACTGGATGCTCATATCCTTGCATACTTTCTTCAAAGACTCAACTTCTTCTCTCAAGGAAATATAGGATGTGCAGGATGACAATGATGTATTCTTAGTAAGCTTGGAATTAAAAGCATCAATTTCAATTTTCAAGCTAGCACAATTCTTGCAAGAAGATAAATCATCCATAAGCAATGGGAAGGTTCAATTTCAACTTTTTATTTCCAGATTTAGAATTTTATAATTGTTCCACACAAGCAGAAATGAGCCAATTTCAAATTTCTATTTTTAGCATGCATAATTTTACAAGAATCACATTCATTGCTAGTCACTAACCTAAGATTATCTATTTCTATCTTAGCACTATCAAGCTCATGAAGTAAGGAAATACAAGAATCACAAGACATAGCCATATTCAATTTCAATGATTCATTTTTAGATTTGAAGCATGCAAGAGATTTGTTCATATCATTCAAATCCTTGAGTAAAGAATCACAAGATTCACATGGCAAAGGAGATTTCAACATAGCATTTTCAGGAGACAAATCTCTATTTTTGTTTTTTAGCTTTTCTACTTTCTCCTCAAGCTTATGCATTTTAATTGCTACAAACAAAGAAGACTCATTGAGTTTATCCTTTCTCACCTTGTGTAACTTGTGTAGGAGATCATCCATGGAGAGATCCTTAAATAGTTATCATGATCATCCTCGATTGCTCCTTCATAATGTCCATAGCTCTCCTACTCCTCAGAGTCTTAAGATTCTTATACCTAAAACTAGGACAATTGAAAGAAAAGAATCCACCGCAAGCTTCACAAAAGTATTGTTTCCTCATTTCCTTCATTCCCAACTTTAACTCAAGACCATCATCATGGCAGACATCATCGGCAAAGGAATCCCAACAAGAATAAAAAACACTCACAAGTCCTCATCCTACTCGCTATGCTTAAAACCAGTTAAGATTTAACAAAGAGCAACCTTGCTCTGATACTACTTGTAGGACCAAAGATGATGACTAGAAGGGGGGTGAATAGGAGCCACACGGATAATAGTTTCTCTAAAATATTTTGCCTCAAGATTGTTAGAGCCTTTCACTCAAATAGCTATGAAGATTAGAGCCTAAGCACCCTCAAAGAAATCCCCAAGAAAAACCGAGCCAAACGGGACTAGACATTTCAGAGCAGTACTAACACCTTGTAACGTGCGGTACTACTGCTATGTAATAGGCAGTACAATCTTTTCCTCATATTAGCACAAAAAATTTAGTCCAAACAAAACAAAAAATCACACAACTTTTACATAGATGGTCCAATGACTTGAAATTTGACACGTACCTTCTCTAGAATGTCATGAACCTGTTTCGATCAACAATCGAAAAAATCATTACCAAAGTTCTGACTTTTCCATTACAAATAAGGTTACACCAAAACCTGGCAAAAGTGGGAAACCTCTATCTGCGCTTGCTCATGAATCCTAGATAACATCACAAATTCAACCGAAATTACTTACAAGAGCAAAACCCCAAATCACCTCAATTGAGGAAAACCAAGCAAATTTAAGAACATCCTATAGATCATGTCTAGATGGATAGAATCTTATCTTCAATACATATTTCCACCTCTTACACGTCTTTGGCACTAGGAAAGATTAAAAAGAGAGAAATGCAAACAAGAAAGCCAAATAAATCATAAACACAAGAGAGGATTTATGGCACAACTCACTTAGGCAAACTTGAATGTTCATATCACTTGGAGAAGAATATTTTATAGGTAATCTCTTAGGATAGCAGAGCTCCAAGCCTAGCGCGCATACACACAAAGCTCCAATATAAGGAAACCCTAACTGTAATCTTAGAGTCTCCCATGACTCAACTCAATACAAGACTTATATAGTAGAGGCTCCTCACCTCTCATTTAACTCTAACAACCAACCACTATGTAGTGGATCACACTACTTACAATTGAGAAAATCTGATAACCCACATACAAATGGGTTTTGCATTACACACTTGCATGTTTTTCAAAGCATGACTTTCCAATGGCTCCACAAGGCTGACAAATTATTCCATCCACAAAGATGTGACCTAAACACTTAGGCCAGTGCTGCGGTTTTGCAACCGCCGCTCCACCCAGTTTCAGATAATTTCCTCAATAGCTACCCGTCGGTCTTCATGACGATACGATGCCCATGACTTGACATCAATATTGCATGCCTATGCCGAGGTCATCACCACTTGAAATGCCCAAATCCCATGGCATACCAACATCACACCATAGTTGTGATGCGTAATGCTTATCGCAAAGATCGTACGTCTACTTCAAGAACTGTCACCACTTGAAACACACAAAACCAATTGGTACATCACATGAACGCATTGCCTCCTCACGATCATTGTCTTTCTCTTGTGCTCTCAGCCTGAGATGATGCTCCACCCGGACTTACATGACACTCCATGAATGCTAGGACTTGGTCTCGCCACTAGCCGCAATTCGTCGTCAAAGCACCTACACACCAAAGGCTAAGAAATCGATCTGAGCACAAATGACATGCACTTGACTCTTAATTAGCAAAAGAAATGGATGGACTGCTCCATGACTAACATATGCATAGAAACCCCATGACTAGCACTGCATGGGCTCCTGCTGTGACTAACAACCCCAAAACCAACAACTCAAAACCAACCTAGCACATGAACCAATGTGACCATGACACCTATACCGGTCAAACCACCCAACACCCACCGATCACTGTGATTACAATGCTGGTACTACCGCACTAGGTCTCAGACCAAAAACCTTCAGAAAACCTTATTTGAAAAATTGCTACGACCAATAAAGGGTCTGTACTGCCGCTCTTTGGTTAGACCGCCACCACGGCTGATCCGACCACAACCCAAGCGCTGGTAGGACTACCAGTAACAACCGGTCACATCGTGCTGGTACACGGCAGGTCTGACCATAGCCTCACGATGGTTAGACCACCACTCCAGACTGGTCTGACCAGTGCTACCAGAAAAGCACATGTTAAAATGCAAATTCATAAAAATCAAACTCAATTAATAAAAGTAAGACATAAGCAATATTAAATATTTATCATTCTCGTGCTGCATGGTCTTACATTTTTCTGAGGGGGCATATACCTGTCATCCTTGTAAATAGTCACTTGGAATAGCTCAAATGGTATACGCAAAAAATCACATAGTGTTGATCTCTGTTAATAGTCCTGGTGATGTGGAGTGAACATACACGAGGGAAAGAAATTAAAGAGATCAGCTAGTCTGCTAGCGCTTTCATGAGTTAGATTCAACGCTTTTGACATAAAACAATCCCTTTCATTAATCAATTGTAATAATAATTCACTTACAAGGGGAAAAGAAGAAAAATCACACTGGCATTAACAAAAAAGATCACCAGTGACTGAGTTCCTAGTAGG
This sequence comes from Dendrocalamus sinicus, assembly GCA_036346575.1. Lineage (NCBI taxonomy): Eukaryota > Viridiplantae > Streptophyta > Magnoliopsida > Poales > Poaceae > Dendrocalamus > Dendrocalamus sinicus. The sequence goes on from CM070644.1 coordinate 15,274,178, forward strand.
CACGACACTCCAAGTAAGACTACACAGTACGTTCACAACTTAACACAATCCTCTGCTTCGACGAACTCCCGATGGCGCCACGGGATGAATCTCTCACTGAGCACGTCCTGGGGATTGACGAAGGGGGTTGTTGAACACCACAGTTCATACCATCTGATCCAGCTGCCGGCGAGCCTCCGCCCTGCGACGCTCGATGTCCCGCCGGCGGATGACGCCGGAAGAGGGACGTGCCTTCGCAAGGAGCACAGCATGGAGTTACCGCTGGCTGAAGGCTGCGGCTTCACCGGGTGCTCGGGCCCGAATCGGATTCTCTACAGTCACGTATGGCGACTGTAGAGTGAATTCGCGAATCTCAGCCGTTCGATCGGGAAAAGAGCGGATCAGATCAGTTTGCTACAGTAAATTTACTGTAGCTACAGTAAATTTTACTGTTACTGTAGCAAAATTGATCTGGTCCGCTCTTTTCTGATCGGACGGCTGAGATTCGCGAATTCACTCTACAGTCGCCATACGCGATTGGAGAGAATCTCATTTCGCTCGGGCCGCGTGCTCGGCGAGCCGCGATTCCTCCAGACGGGATTCTCTGACGTAGTGGAGGTAAGTCACGCTGTGACTTACCTCCTCAAAACCAATATCAGCCGTTCATTTTTTAAATGGACGGTTCTAATTTTTTTACTTTTAATTTTTATTCTAGTTTTTAGTTTATTTTACTTTCATCTTTTTCTAGATTTTTCTTTTTTTATATTTCTTTATATTATCTGTGTTAAAATAACCTATTTTTATTTAAAAATATGTTATTTTAACACATATAATATAAAGAAATATAAGAAAAGAAAAATCTAGAAAAAGATGAAAGTAAAATAAACAAAAAACTAGAATAAAAATTAGAAGTAAAAAAACTTACCTTTCATCTTTCAGATGGGCGGCTGATATTGGTTTTGAGGAGGTAAGTCCTCCACTACGTCAGACAATCCGCGCCGCAGTTCCTCGCGCCCTCCTGTTGCGCGTACGCGTCCCATAGAGGGCGTCGTCGCCGAGGGTGTGGACGTCGATCTCGATCTCGCCGTCTCCGCCGCCGCAGCCGGTCTAGTTCTTCACCAAGAAATGAATGATGGAGAAGCGAAGAGGCAGCACCCGATCCGCGCAAAAATTAGGATCGCCTGCTCTCGGCTGCAGGAGCGACAGAAGAAGGTCGGCGACGCCCTCCCGCTCCTCGAACGACATCGCCTCCCGCTTCAGCGGGGCCTCGAAGGCATCTTCCTTGCGCGGTTGCGCTTGGAGGGCGGCGCACTCGGTGGGTCCTCACCGCAGCCGAGACGCGGCCGCTTGGCGGCGGCGGGCCTCACGATGCAGGCGGGGTTGCAGTGTTCCTGAAAGTTCTGGTGTTGATTTTTACGTGCATTTCTAACTACGGTGCGAAGTCTTAAGTTTAGGCTTTTATGTTTCAGGTGAATGTAGGTACTGCTGTTGAAGAATATAATGTTTAGTGCAATAAAGTAATTAGATTCATTTGAGCAATTGGTTTCAGGTGAATGTAGGTACCGAATTTTACGTGCACTTGAGCAATTGGTTTACAGTGATCAGAGATGACGCTTTGGGGGAAGAATTGTGCACTTTTAGGTTCATTGATATCCAGGAGGGTGACTTCCTGAATAAATTGGTAACTTGCTGTTCGATCGATTGACGCCTCTTCTATGAGCATTAATGGCTAAATGAACAGCAATTTTCCCCATTTTCATGCCATATCTTTAAGCATCTAATTTGAGTAAACTAAGTTCTAATTAACACGAATCCTAATGTAATACCGTGTTTCTACTTTCCGTGTTCTTAAAATTAAATCGGTGCTATCTATCAATGGTGTCCTTTAATGTTATACATTCAGTAGAAAAAGATTTCAGATATTATGAAACTCTAGTTCATTTACTGCTACTGTGTTGGTCAGCTTTGGGATGAAGATAGATCAGAGGGAAGATAGATTGGACAGCATGCTTTTGGCATAAAACAGTTCTGTTCATTAATCAATTGATATAAATCACCTTACTTACAGGGGGGAAAAGAGAAGAGAATCAGGTACCAACCAAAAAAACTGCCAGTGATTCAGCCACCTACATCTACATGGGACACTCGTGTGCTTACTGCTCATACCAAGACTACACAATTCACTACTCAGACAGTCCTCTGTGCTTCACTTGAGCACGTCCTGGGGATCGATCAAGGGGTCATTGAACTCCACTGTCCGCACCATCTGCTCCAGCTCCCGGCGAGCCTCCGCCCTCCGCCGCTCGATGTCACGCCGGCGGATGGCCTCGGCAACGGGACGAGCCTTCGCGAGGAGCTCACGCATGCTGCTGACCGAGGGCTGCGGTGGCGCCGTGTGCTCGGGACGCTTCTCGATCTTAAAGGCGTCTGCGGCATCGGGCTCATCCTCACCACACACCCTGCGGCTGCGCTTTGCCGGAGGCTCCCCGTCAAGGCAGGATCCGGGCCTCTTCGGTTTCTTGGTGGCGGCGGCGGGCCTTGCGATGCAGGCGGGGTTGAGGCGGATGCGGGAGGCACACGCCTTCGGGACGGCGGCGGCGCCATGCGAGATCAGGGACAGGGGAAGGGCCGTCGCGCCCATGGCCGCAGTCTTGAGCGCAGCTTAGGGCACACCACGAGATCTGGAGATCAGGAGCAGCAAGAAGATGCGGAAGAAAGAGTAGGGGCTAAGTTTAGGGCAGAAGCGGCGGGAAGAAGAAGCGGCGGGTTTAACGATTTATGACAGGTGGGTCATCTATGTATGGTGGGCCCGTATGTCGGTGAGATAGGCTAAGAATATGGTAGGTCCAGGTGTGGCTTAGCTGGACATCGTTGACACGGATCAAACCCTTATGTGGGCCCGCTCGGGCTGAGATGTACAAAATTAACCAAGTAAACTCTTTGTGGGTCCCACTGTCAGTTAGATAGGTACCACGCTGGCGGATAAGGCCGCGTGCATCGCCCTCGCACCGTCGCACGCATGACGCATCCGGCATCCATCCATCGCTTCACGAGCGCTCTCCACTCCACTCCAGTCTCCGGTCGCCACCGAGCAGCGCCAGTGAGCCACCGCGCGATGACCGTGGCGTCCGTCGTTTCCTCTGCGCTGGCCAGCCCCGCGCTCGTGAAGTCCGCCCCGGGGCCCCGGATGCGTCTCCTTCCGCCCCGCGACGTGCCGGCGGCCTCCGCGTCCGGATTGGCCTGCGGCTGCCGCGTCGCGCGCGGCGGCGCCCGGAGGATGCCGATCCCGTTCGCAGCGGGAGGCGGCGAAGGTGAGGAACCCTTTGATTTTTCTCGTTTTTGATGTATACTTACGAACTTTAGATTCCCAAAATTCACGTGCATTTTGGTCTTTTTGGGGCAAATTGGGGCTCTACCGATGTTGGAGAGTAGAATGTATTGGGGAATAATGAACTTAATTTGGAATAATTGGTTCTGGAACATAGGGGGAACAGCCTGGTTGGGGTCCTCTTGACTCTTGAGGCGAGATTTTGCGTTGTAAAGACGCTTTGGGGGCGATATAGTGTGCCTGATTGTACATTTTTAGCTTCACTGATAGCCAGACGGTGACCTAGATTTGAATTGTTCTATAAATTTTGAGTAAACTATGTTCCAATTAAGGTTATTTCTAATGCTTTTACCATGCCTCTACAATCCTTCTTTATCTGTTTGTAAACTTAAATTGGTCTTCTACGACTACGATGCCTCAACGCTGCCGAGCCAATCAGACACACGTAAGACGATGGGCATGCACATAGTTAGCCTAACAGGTCATGTGCATCAGACATTAGTAATCTGCAAATAACGAATACAGAATAAGAACTGCACAAAGAACTCATTTACGCTACCCTAAAGATGGAACTAAGAACAGGATGCAATTCACATCTTCTGCCCTTTCACTAAACTGTGATTAATAAAAACCTGCACCTGCAAATGTAAACCATGTGCAAAAGAAGACTGTGGGTCATGGGTCAAATTAACCACAAGTGATTAGGAATAGGCACCAAACATTAATGCAGCTGAAGTATATGAACCACATGACACGAAGCCTACACAGCATTTATAAACCGATGTTTCTCCAGCTTGCCAAAAATTGAGTGACAAATTATGACAATCAGCTACCATTCTGGAAATTCCAATTCAATTAAAGGAGAAAGAGTACTAGAATAAAGCTCAGAACATGGTAAAGCCATGATGACAAGCTACTACAGCCAGCCAGAGCACATAGTGGCTTGGTAGAAATTGTATTCTGGTGTGCTCAAACATTTGCATTGATAACCCCAAGTGCTGTGAATCCTTTCTTCAGCTGTTAGTTACTTTCATCAACAAAACACCGAGAACTTACTACTTGTAAAAGCTCAACTGAGCCATAGTTGTGTCTCATATAGAAGTGGCATGCTAGTTTTGATAGGCATTGTTACCAAGCTCATCCTGTTATTCCAAGCTGGAGAAACCATAATCATGGCCTACACCCTAAATGCATGAAGCTTAGGTTCAGCCTTCCACCCAGACCAACAATAAAATTTCAGTCTTCAGAAGACTTCCATTATCATTAAAAAGTCCAGGTTTGTCATTTTGTGAAAATAATATACCAGATAAATCGATGATTTTTGTAGCCAACCGATTCTGGGAACAAGTTTGGGTAGTGGTACAGAGTATTTCAGCAATACATGTATACTACTCGATTATTAAAATAAATGCGGTGAAAAACCATGAGATCTAGAAATGATTATTGAAATGGGTGGATATTTCCAACTGCCTTGAAATGACGTGCTTGCTTTTTCTTCCACACTTCAGTTTCTTAGTGGTCCTCTAGACTCTAATTCCTCTACATTTCAGCTTTCTGACAGCAGATAACTTAATGCCAGCAATCCATGCCCTAGGGGCTGGCTCCAAATCTTGTCAGGTGCAGAATTTGATGGGGAATGGTGCTTGCTTTTTTTTTTGTTTCTTTCATGGCCTAGGGGCTGGCGCCAAAATCTTGTTAGGTGGAGAATTTGATGGGGAATGGTAATTGCTTTTTTGTGTTTCTTTTGTGTGTTCAAACGCAACACATGTAAACTAGACAGAGCCAACCCCCCCACCCCCCAAATTCTAGGGTTGCAACTTGAAACCGAACCAGTTGTGCGAGTTCCTGAGAGTTCAACCATACGAGTATGGGAAGAACCATCGTGGCACACATCCAATTCTCCAGCAGACCTACATTCTCTTGTTCCCCTGATAAAACTCATTCTGTTGGACACGCATTTAGTGTGATGTGAAAAACATGTAGCAATACCCAAAATAGTTAGTCTACAGAGTTCTGCACATTAGACATATGGTTCAGTTGTGTTTTCATACTATTTTGGTTACAAGTTGTGCTTTGTTGATCAAGAGTCTCGTAAAGTAATGAAATGCAAAATATTGCAACCATTATGCTGCAAAGCCTACTATCTTGGGCTTTCAGACTTCAGAAAAGAGGATTGTACAATTAACTGTATGTGCTATCATTTAAGTTTGTCCGAAACAATTTCTGTCCTTCAAATGTTGTTCAAAGTTTGCTTTGTAAATATCTTTATCATAAGAATGACTCAGCGTACTTTTTTATACTTTGTCTGTAGTCGGTGATGCTTTTGTTATAGAAGACAAAACAAATGTGAAGTTTCCTAGAGAGTTAACAGTGCCAGGCTACACAGAGCCTTTTGTTATTCTTGGCACAGGTACATTATATTGTTCATGTCTCTATGAGATTAAACTTGGCATTACTTTGGTCGCCTCCACATCCTTGCTAACCCATGTACCGGATTTATACGTTTTATTATTGTCAATCCACTCCTTTGACAGATTGACACAATCAAAGTAACCGTTTAAATTTTTTTGTCACATGTTGCTGCAGTAGTTACTAACGTGACTTACAGTGAGTTGGGGGGACTAAATTCAACAAGCAGTTGGCAGTGCATATCGTGTTCTAATATTAGACTCACATTCCTAATGTTATTGGTTTTCTTGTGTTGTAGTTTCTTACTCTAGTCCATCTTTTTGGTGTAGAAAGAATGATTATGTGGTTCATGTTATCTATAACAGTAACATGTCAGGTATTACTGAAATGTTGTATTACTTCCTGTGGTGATTGTTATCTTATCAATAACTGTCCCTTTCAATCTAATGGTCTGTAGCTTGATTTTGCCAATGACAGCCCTTTTTTTTTACTTTTACATTTTATTCTAAGACAAAACTATATGGATTCTTCAAAAGAATTTTGGACTAGACATATGAGTTGATCTTTTAGAATCTTTGAATCCCTTTAGAAATCTTTGAATCCAAAATATCTGGTATGAGTTGATTAAATGTGATATCTCTCATAACTATGTGTCTTTAACCATTAAGTTAGTTATCACATTGCTCCAAGAATAATATTTATTCTGTAAGAAAATGGGTAAACGCATACTTTATATTTAATGTATAAATGTGTTATATTGTTTACAGTTTGAAATTTGAAGTTTAGCTCACTTCTAGGTTGCAGAGAGAAGTTCTTTGTCAAAGTATATGCTGCCGCTTTCTATGCGGATTACTCAATTGGTGTTGACACTGAGCAATGGAGAGAAAAGGTTGGTATCGAGACCTTTGATGCTTCCTCAGTTTTTGACTCCATTTTTAAAGGTAATTTCCAACTAGCAAATGCCTAAAAAGTTCAAGAAATCGTAATTCGTGCTGATGGAAGCGGTGTTTTATGCAGCACCGGTTGTGAAATCATTGAATATAATTCTTGTTAGAGATGTTGATGGCAAGACCTTTGTGAAGGCTCTGGATGACGTCATTGCTCGCCGAATAAAAGAACCAACTGCTGATGAAGAATCTGCCCTGTCAACTTTCCAAAATACCTTTCTAGGGCGCAATCTCAGACATGGGACAGGCATCTATTTAACTTGGCTGGAACCCTCGAGAATGCTGGTGAGTTGCAGTCTGTTCTGCTCTAACCTGACATTTTAAAAGTAAAAAAAAAAACCATTTCCCAATTTATTTTGAGAAATGAATCCAAAATGCAAATTTTCAAAAATGAATTATGGTGTTATGGCACAAGAGTTAACGGTACTTCTTTTGGTGCCTGCATACCAGAGGACAGACGTCAAAATGTCCACCAGCTCATCATCTTGTCAGCAGTCATAGTAATAATAAGTTAATGCCATTACCACAAACCTAGACATAGCGAAAGCTTGAATGATACGTCTGGCAAGAGATAGTGGTATAATTGGATAGTATGGAATGCGAATGACCTACTAACCACTTTTTGTTGATTCTAAATTTGTTTAGAAATTCATGACCTCATAGTTAGAAAGGTTGTACATGCGCAGATATGAGCCCCATGGTGATTAAAGAGGTAAGTTTCAGTAGTCAGTAGTTTAGTGCTGGTATAACAATTGAGAACTCACATTATTCAGAGAAAGCAACCATGTTGGCACTCTTTTGTGCATTAAAAATATTCTATGTTTTTATCTAGCCAAAATGATGTGTATAGGTGGGAGAATGTTTTTTTACATGTGTATGGACGTCCATATACTGTCACCATAATTAAATGTGCCTCAAGATTGATCCAAACTTTTAAAATTCAAACCACCATTCCATCTTCTTGTCCTTTGCATGAATCTTGAGGCACTTTAGAGGGCTAATATAATATATGGACATCCATATACATGTGGAGCTGCCTTTCTCCTGTTAGATGTAAATGTTATTGGTTTTGGCGTTCACTAGAGCAAAACTTAGGAAATAGTAGAGCTTAATTTTTTTCTTTGGGCTTGGCAATAAAGCTCAAATACTATTCAGGTTTAATGCAGTGAAACGCAGCTCTCCTGCGTTTTCGAAAAAAAAATAGTCCTTTGAACTCAGTCAATAGCTTGATTTATCTTTTGGATGTTTGAATTATTTATTAGTAAATTATTATTTCCTTACTGATTGTTCAGGATTTCAATTATAGTATCTACTTTGCAAATAGTTCTGAATCTTCACTTCAGTCTTTCCAAAATGGGTCTCAAATATGAAATTCAATCTCGCCAAATCATCTTGAGTTTGAATTCAGTGATATTGATTCTCACCAATTCAGATAGTAGCTGCTTATAGCTTTATTTAGCAACAATTTATGAATTCGAATTCTGTTCTAACAATATCCAAACCAAAATTAAACCAGTTACACGCTTACATCTACCGTATATTATGGTGGAAATGCAAAGATTTAGTTAATGCGTATGAACAAGTTTGTTTGCTCTTTTGGGAGGAAGCGGTTTCTATGTCCAAGAGCCTTTGCAAACCATGCCGTTAGCCTTGGTGCTACTGAAGCATGATCGGACAGTTAACCAGAAAGTCAATAACAGGCAAAAGGTGAGAAAGTTTCCAAGATCTAAGTGTCTAATGGATACAGAGTTAGGCTGATAGCATTACGATCATTTGTGAACAACTTGGACCACGGTTTACTTAAGATTCTGAAAATTTTTCTTTTTATCTAAATGGTCTAGCACCTCTCAGGATGCAAATCAATTTTCATGGATCATTCCTTTCAAGAAAAGAAAATCAATGATCCAAGTTTTCAGAAAAAGAAAAAACTTAAAGAAAATAATTGACTTGTAGAGATTGTTGCCCAACAGTGCAGAAGAAATTTCATAATGTTACTTCTGTTGCTGTAGATCTCAATTTCAACAAATCAAGGTCCATGTCAAGTTGATTCTGAGATCAAATCAGCTACTGTTAATTATGCTCTGTATGATGGTTTCTTCGGTAGTTCTCCGGTATCCCCTACTTTGAGATCTTCCGTTGCTCAATTGCTTGAAGCTATTCTTACAAAGTGACATGCAAAGAAAAATCATGGTTCCCGAAGACGATACGATGAGTGATGAATACTAGTTGGTCTCTTGGATTTTGCATAGCGGTTTTTTATTATCAACTGGCACATATCCACATCACACTTCCGGAAGTAAATTTTCATGCTTAGAGTGTATTTGTAATTTTTTTTGTATGTTTGACCATATCTATGAAATCAAATGTAACTCAAATACATTTGTGCGAACATTTGTATAATGTCTTGGTTTTTCTGATAGCTTACTGGAAATTTTGCATTTGACATTCTCATCATTAAGCTTACTGGAATGTTGCAAACCTTGTTTACCTTTCTGTACTAGACTCTTTCAATATAAATGGGGATGTTTCCTGTTGTATAAAAAACCGCTGTAAAAACTGTTGTAAACCTTGTCCAAAAATTGACACGAGATTCTTAAAATAGTAGTAATTGTTGAGGAACTGTCGCTGACGACCAGTCCGATCAATTCATCTACTTTATACAAAACAAGATCAATCATAGAAGACAGAGAATAGTAGATTGAAATACAGATAGTAGAGAGAACTCCTGGTCTTTATTTATTGCGTTCTTTCTGATTTCCGTATTCAAATTTGTCAATAATGCTCCCTATTAATAGTCTAATGGTGAGGTGTCCACCATGGATCAAAACTTCAAGCCTAGGTTCAGATTTTTTAACAGTAATGCAGATGTAAATTACGTTAACACCCTAATCCTTCCCTGCACGTAATCACGTGATACAACTGCTTCTTAAGACATGCTAACTATGGTAAATTGAATTCTCCTTAAGATCATCTTTAGTTCTTTACCAATTAAGGCCCATTGGAGCATGGGAATTTTAAATGACTCTTGTGCGATTTTTACTTTTACTTGCAAAATGAGTAAACTTTTAGTCTCTGTGTACATTCAAAATTCCAAATTGTGCATCTGTCGCTAGATAAGTTATGTTTTTTCATGGCCTATCATCTCCAAATTTGACCTATCGTTTCTTAATAATACGTTTCCAAAAGTCTTAAACTCTAAAAGTCTTGACTTTAGTTAGACCTAGAATGTGACGACCTGCTCTATTACCATGGGGTAATAATGCCAGTCAACGGATTATTATTCGTTTTAGCCGATAGAACATCGCTCTAACGAATAATAAGCTCATCAGAGTGTTGCAGTAGAACAATAATTAGAGACACAACATGATATTACAATAATATCGCCACGCAGGGCTACAGTTTATTACAACGCCTCAAGGGCTTGAACAACATACTCTTTAGAAAGGAAAGAAATATTCTAACTACTTCCCCTTCAAAAATGACTTTACAGGGTGTCCGCCTGATACCAATTGTATCCCAAATCCACAGTATTTCATCCACGTAGCTTCTTTCTGATCCTGGCTATCCTCTGCATTGACATACTCCTATACAAAGGAGGATAATAGCAAGGGTGAGTACAGAAGTACTCAGCAAGCTTTATTAACAAAAATGCACTGGTATGCTCTCATGTCCTTAAGTCCAGATTCTAACCTCTTTATTCTGAAAATAATCTTACGAAAATAATTGATCTTTCCTTTTTAATTCCCAAAATAATTTCTATTTTTCACCCAGTAAGGTTCCTTCCCTAGCGATCACCGTAGTCCACATTCCAGTGAACTGGCATGAATTCATGATTTCATTAGCACTGCGCAGGCTTGTACCACTGTACCCAAAACTGCTCTGAACCTTCTTATCTAGGTTTCTTCCACACTGCCTTAGGTATGGAATCCAGTTCAGAGTACAGAACCTTTCTCCGATTACGTTATTTCATCCACCAGCCCATCTATTATCCATCGATGTACCAAGTCGCTCAGTTGGGCTCCACCGACTTCCAATAGTGTTTGGTTGGACCGATTCCCGGCCCAACACTCCACCTAACACATATAGCGTCTGGGACTTACTCACTTCCAGACTTGCGTTACTGGTCCTGAGCTTCATCCATCTCTTTACTCACACATAAATACATACCCAGTGTGGTGGACTGGTTAACGTAATGGGATACTAACTTCTGCCCGTCCAAAACGGGAAAATGGTTGGCACGATAAGTACGGTTCCCTATCCGAGTGAAAACGGGGTAAGTCCTTACATCATAGCCCTATGTAAAGAGGTCCGCCTAGCCTCTCTGCATCCTTTCCCTGAACCTCTTTACCCACCGTATACATCTCTGCTTGTGGGCCTGCTACTCCTCTCAGCAGTACCACAACTGTTCATCTCTTTTCTTACTTTCTCTCTTTCTTTTTCTCCTCTTTTCTTTTCTCATCTTACTCATCATAACATCTTCATTCTCTGATTTCTTTTTAAAACAACGGTTTTCATGCATTTAACTAGGATTATTAATAGTGCTGGAAATACACATATTTTTTAACATAGCTACGTGCATGATCGAAGAATGAGCTTGCCTGGATTTCAACCATAGATTCGGACTCAAGTAGGATCATGTGAAGTCACTCCCATAGCTTGGATCGACGTCTGCAATTACATATATCGACTACGATTTAATTTACAAAAAATAAAGTAAAATACGATGGGTTGATGTGCTTGTGCTCCTAATGTAAGGCATCACTCCATTTAATCCCAATCCCGGTAATCGAGGTTAACTTCGGTACACTACTCGTCATTCGATAACATCGCACTAACGTCATGAGATATGGTTGATCTAGTAGGTATGCTCGGCATTTTATTAATTCTGAGCAATCTCTCAATTACACGGGGTTAACTAAATACATGTACAACTATAATGGCGAATATTAATCTAGTCAATCTCGCGTATGCAATTAGGCCTATTTAACTTTTACTTTAGTTATTTGCATATTCTTACGGCTTAACTACTATTTAACCGTCGCGTATAATTTTAATCGCTTCGCGTAATCTTAAATTGATACGTACTGTTGTAAACCAACGCGTGCTATTCTACTTGTCGCGGACAGCTTTAGATCTTCAAAGGATTAGAAATTTATTCCACTAATTCAGAATACTTATTAGTTGATCTCTACAATTTATAATTGACTAATACCAATTAACTGGACATTTAAATACGCAATAGAGTGATCTAAATGATACTATGCTAATATACTTCACATGCGTACAAATTCCAGCCTATGGGCATCATTTGATTTATCTTTCCTAACCAAGGATATTCACTAAGACAGTTATATGATTTAACACTATCTAGGTTAATTAGGTATTTTAGTTACAATCCCGAATGATTTAACTAATAATGCATCTGTTAAATCGGTACACGTTACGTTTTTATTCTACAGATGGCAATTCATTTATTCTAATCATTGTAAATACTGATTAGTGGTTTTCTATTGTTTAGATGAACTTAACCAATTTATCCGCGTATTCAAACCTGCAACAAAATGGTCTTAGACTATAGTACATTAATTTAATCCGTACACGAATAGGCTTAGTCGACTTGCATCTTTAAATTGTTGGGCTGCAGTTAGTTGTTCTAATATTCCGAAGTAATCATGGGTGGATTTATATCATTTAAATGCCACTAACAGCATCGCCTGAGTATTCACATATGCCTTTGGTGGTCTAAACGACAATACACCAATTTTTTAATACACCTGCGTACCAGTTTTAAGCCATTGACGGTATTAAACATATTATAATAACTTGAGAATTACTCTGAGCTTCTGACTTGACCTATGGCGTTGATGAGATAACAAGGCCTAATTAATTGAGTAGATCCTACCACGTATGCTTGCAGGGTTTTTAATCTTTCATTCTGTTGATAATCAACTCAACGTTACTTATATGCATAACGATATAAGGTATTACACTACCCACAGGTTATATTAATTCACAGTTCATTTTTAACGAATGTCTATTACGTTGGGGTGGCTAATGTTCATTTACAGGGTTCCTAAGTACTTGCAGTTAATTTATTTAACTTTGACAAATTTGCTATAGCAAGGTAGTTACAATGCATGCTTATGAGCGAGCGCCCCTAAATCGAGCATGTCTAGCCTACACATTTTTATTTCTCCTAATTTATTTTACCTTTCCTCTTTTTATTCTCTACCTTCCTTTTCTTCCTGCCCCTTCTGCTACTTCTTTTTCACCGACCCCTCGGCTCCTCCGTTTCTTTTTCTCTCCCTCCACCGGCGCCTCGCTTCTCTACCCCCGCCTCCTTTTCTGCTCTTCCACCGACGCCTCAATGCCTCTGCTTCCTCTCTTTTTTTCCACCGACGCCTCAGCGCCTCCTCATTTCCTTCCTCCCCCGCTTCCTCTCTTGGCCCTCTCTCTCCCCTCTCCAGATTTGTCTCGCCCCGGCGCTGCGCCTTGGCTCTCCCGAGACGCGCCACTCCGCTCCAGCTCTCCAGCACCGCGCCTCTCCGGCTCATCCCCGGTCTAGCGCCTCCATTGCCGACCCCCTCATGTGCCTCCTCCATCCCCTCTCCCGGCTGCTTCTCCTCCGAATCCAGATCGATCCCGCGCCGCCTCGGCTCCTCCCCCGGGCGCCTCTCCTCTCTTGCGCGTTCCCTTGCGCCGCCTATCCTGCTGCGCCACGCCGCCCTGGCGCCGCCGTCCCGCTACTGGATCCGTGGCCTATGGCCCGGATCTGGTACTTACTCCCTCGAATCCACCCCGGGTGGGTTGATTTAATGGCTATTTTGGTTTGGTTCTAATGGGTTTGCTTATGCGATGATAGGTGTGCTGCCGGGGAGTGCGCGGTTGCGATTTGAGATGTGGTTACGCCGGTGGTAACACGCCGCTGCCTTCATCGTCGGTAACCTCGGTCCTATTTATTCTCCCTCTACTTCCCTCTTCTACCTCCGGTGGGTACTCTCTGTGTTGGAATGTGATGCCTACTGGTTGCTTACTATCTAGAGCTATGCCGGATTTACTATTGAGATGAATGCTATTGCTATGAGTAATCTATAGCCTACCTTCGCCGATCGAAGGTTAGGAGTTGCTCTGGGAAAGGGGATCGGGATTACTGGTGGTTATCGCCTTCTTGGTTGTGTGGATGCCGTTTGATGGTGGCCTCCTCCTCCTCCTACGGTTGCCGGTCTCACGGCTTGTGGTTTGGTCTCTAGCCATCGCCATCGCCGTCGCCTTGCTCCTCGTTTGCTCGCCTGGCCTTCATCTTGCGTCTGGCTTCTCCTCGGTGGCTACGGAGTCTTGGTTGGCTTGGGATGGTTTGAGGGTTTGGGGATGAGAATGAGAGACCGTGGAGCTGGCTCTGCCCTAATGTTTCTCCTCTCTTCTCTGTTGGCTGCGCAGGATATTTAGCTTGTGGGTACAGAGTATTGAGACTGGGTTTTGCATCACTGGGGAAGGTGGTTTCCAGCCCCCTCCCTGCTGGTCTGCCTTTGCCTGGCTGCAGCTGGCTGTCCTTTGCACTTATCTACTTCCGGGTCTTCCTCTCCTGTGCCGAAGGACCTCTGGTCCTGAGGGTGAACTGAATACTATGGCTTTGATGTGGGCTGGCTGGAAAAGAATTTGTGTGGGCTTGAAATGAAAGAATGGCACTTGTGGGCTTTTGTGGGCTAAAAACTGATATAATGGACTGTGGGCTAAAAAGAATGGGCTGAACAAATGCAGGGCTTGAGGGTTTCAGGCTGAGGTAAGTGTTGTGGGCCTTAATTTCTTAAGATTGCCGAGTGATGATGCCCACAGAGATGAGAGGTGCCGACCGGCCCGGGACGGTCTGGGAGCCTCTAAGACGTTCTCGCATTGGCCCTAGCAGCCCAAGGGCACTGACGGCAACTTCTATCCTTTTTTCCTTCACTTATTTTATTCGTTCTTTTGTTCGGTCTTTTTCGATATGGCAATTGCAGGTTCGCTCACAAATGGAATGGCAGTGTGGTGACAACTTGATGACAGTCACTAATGTATGAGATGACCTAATTGTATTCTGGCTTTCTCTTAATATTGATGTCTAGATGATATTGTATGTTATCTAAATGTAATTCCTACTCTCTGTTAATTCGGGTGCAAATGAATATGTATGAGATGGACTTGGTGTAAATTAGATCACACACCTCCTGGCTAAATGCTATTATATTGCAATTGTTTAGTTTTTGAAATGGTCATCTGGTTGAGACACGAATTTGTATATTTGTTGTAATTCGTATTGTCATGGTTATGTAATACAAATTGTAATATTTTTATTTGACTTGTTATAAGTTCTAATTGTCGCTCAATGGATGAAATGGATTCCATCCTAGACGTATTGTACTTAATTACTGTTGTGCTACAAACTGCTATATATATTTTAATTGAGTTGCAAGTTTTTACTTATCGTGCAATCAAATTTTATCTCTCTAGTCTATACCATTTGGTCTTCGCCGCCGTGGATGAAATTGTGAAAACAACATATTAGTTTATCGCTCGATGAGTTCGTTTAAAACGATTGTAAAGAAAAATTTAAATTCCCTCGTATTTTTAGCTCATTAGCTACCTAATTAATCCTACTTAACGTAGTAATTCGTCCCTTAGGGTTAATTAATGATATAGGTCGTTACATAGAAGGTCCTAACTTAGTCATAACTACCTGGACTTTACCCTTGATTTTTACGTGCACTCACCACTCAAGTCATTTAGATCTAGAAGATCGATACTATGAAATCATGAAGATAACAGTTGAATCTAGAAGATCAATATTCTACTCTGTTTCTGTTGGACCGTGGCTGGCGACAGTAGCGGAGCATGACACAGGAATAAAAGGGAGGCTAAAAGCTATTTCCCAATTAACACCATCTTCCGTTGAAAAACAGTGAAGCTAATTGCCTACTTAATTGAAATGTTAAAAACTAATCAAAATATTAGAGCACTTTTATAATACCTTAAAATGAATATGAGACATTCAATTTTTGTGATCTAATGGTTCAGAATAGTCAGGATTTAGTTATACTATTATCCATATTACTAGCAATAGAATCTTTAAAGAGATAAAATTGTAAACGAAACAAGTGTCATAACGCGTTATGTGATGCATTGTCCTTGTATAAATTCATTCGTATGATTTGAACTGATGCATGTCGCCGAAACAAGCCAGACGTTCCGGCCGGGCGGCTTACATGTATTTTGTACGTACGCGGGCGCACAGGACGTGTCCGATGATGTGTACGGTGACATCCGGTCGTCCTGCTCCGTGCCGGCGGTGAGCACGCTACGGTGGACCCTTTCGATGAACTCCGACACGCGCTGGTCAATGTCGCGCTCCGCATATGACCGCCCAATCACTGATCTATTGCTTGGTTGCAACAAACTAAGGGTGCACACGCATAGCATAGTTATCTGCTACACACCAATCTATATCCTACGTTAGCGAATTTATAGCTATTAGTAGAAGTGTAGAACTCGTGCAGGCACAACTCATCCATTGCTCCAGCAGCAAGGTGACCGGCGATAGGGTGGTGCTGTGGTAGTGGACCAGGGCTTGCGACAAGGTCCTCTTTATGGTCTCCACGGGCTCGACAAGGAACGAAATAAAGTCACAGCTCACAAGCTAGTTTACCTTGATGCCTATAAACCACACCGGCCAGTCGGGAATTAAGAGCATCGACAAAATAATGAGCGTTGTAGTCACTAAGAGCAAGTACAATAGTATAGTCAACTAATGGCTATAACACTTGTCCATTTCATCTATAGCCTTCAAAAAAATAGTTCATACAATAAGGTAGCTATTACAATAACTATTTGGCCCATGTGTAAGAGAGTGAAATGCATATTTTTACGTGCTATAGCTAGCTGTAATTTAGTAGCCAGCTTCCTTCTCTCTCTTCCTTTCTCTCTCTGCCACGTAAGATTTTGTTGATATTATATTTGCTATAGCCTGCTGACTAAGCCTTATTGTACCTGCTCTAAGTCCTCGCCGGTGGTCGCTGGCGACGTAATCTCTCCTTTTTATTTCCTTGGTTGACCTAAACTGATTCAAAATACCCTATCGAAAAAATCACGTTGAAAAATAAAAGTCTATAATACCCTCAGAAATCAACGATCAGATTTTATTTTTACTATTACCTTTCTACTACCTGTGTAATGTATTGTAAAAAATCCCAAATGTTAACCAAATGAGCTTTTTAGGGGTTGTTTGGTTGGTTAGCACACTTCGCTATGTTACACATTCTGTGATCACCAAATCAGTTGCCACAAGTTAGGCGTACTTTGGTACAAAAAAACTATGTCAATGATAAGTGGACCAAGGTGTTAAGAAATTGTGGCATGCTACAAGTGTGGCTATCAATCAAATGGTCGCATACAAAAGATCAAACATGCCTAACTTAACATAGCTTGGCACTACAGCTTACAAAAAAGTGTCCTAAGCAGTAGTGCAGCTTGTGATAATGTGTTATCCTGTAGTGCTAAGTCCTTAGTCCCCTCACCAGTCATCACTTCTTTACATGGCAACTCTGCACATCTTCAGGCCCGGCCCTGAGGGGGGCGAGCGGGGCGGCCGCACCGGGCCCCCAAAATTTAGGGGCCCCCAATCCCCCATATACATAATATATATACTATATGTACTATCTGTCTATGAGTCTATCCGTCTTCCGAATTCCCGGCCGGGCCGACTTCTCGTCTTCGGTCTTCTTTCTGAAATCTGACTTTCCGACTTCTTCGTTCTTTCGTGATTCCGTCTAGCCGTCTAGGGCACGCCGCGCCGAGCCGCGGAGGGTGGCCGTCTCTCTCTCCGCCCGTCCGCTGCGCTAGTGCCGTCTCGACGGTGAACGGTCTCGTTTGCGAGGCGACACCGCGACAGGCGAGCCGAGCGGAGCGAGCGATCAGCCGCGGAATTCCCAAACCAGCAGGTCCACATCTACATCACTTTGTCATTGCTTCTTGTAGTTTGCATATTAGGAATTTTTTAATCAATAATTAGTGCTTTGTAGTTACTAATTATACTATTGTTCTTTAAATTTTCAGTACCATGTCATCTAGAAAATATGCATCCGGCAATGAAAAAAGAAAAAAAAAGAGGAAACGAATAGATGAGTTGATAGAATCACAAAGAGATCCATTGACAAATTTTTAAAAGTAATACGAGTAGTTCAAGAAATCCTGATGAATTGGCGATAGTTGCTGTGGAGGAAGATGCTAATGTGAATCTAGAAGATGAGGGCCTTACGGAAGACCATGTCAACATCAACACAGATGATAACAATGTGAGTGATCATGAGCACATATTTAATTCAACTGCTACAGAATCTGCTAGTTTTGATGAACCAGTATTTACTACAAATATTTATGATCCGATAAATTGGGGTAATCTTGATAACAAAGCAAGGGACATATTAGTGGAGAAGGGGCCTATAAGAGAAGAAAATATTGAATTTCCTTTGGATGACAACTCAAGACATTTTTCGTACAGTCATTACTCTAGAAAAATGAGCAATGGAGAGGTATATGATAGAAAATGGTTAGTTTATTCAAAACACGTTGATAAGGTGTTTTGCTTTTGTTGCAAGCTTTTCAATTTTGATAATTGCAAGAATTCTGATAATTAGATACATATATACGTGTGTATGTAGATTTATATTTAGATATTTATACTAGGCTCTTATTTCTAGTTTCATCCTGGACCCCTAAAATCCTAGGACCGGCCTGGAGCTTGCATGCAGATTTGAAGTTTACGTTGCGTGCATGCATGGTTTTGATAGATAATTGAGCACTGCCGACTTGTATTGATTGGAAGTAGCGAACGTCGGCCACGTTGTGTCGTATCGAGAAAAAGCGATCGGCGGCCGACTTGTGTGGATGATTTTGGGGGTCGGACGTGTTAGCAATCACGTTTTTCTCTCGCGCGATGTCGTCTTGATTCTCGGCCGGTTTTTTTTTTAGTGTGTGCTAATTTCGTTCATCTTCCTTTGCCTATTATTTGCATGCGCAGTTTTTGATTTTGAATTAAATTCTTGTTTACTAATTTAGGGTTGATTTAATCCATCTAATATAGTTAGAGCATCAAGTTTGTGATCTAGAAAGTTTGGTTGATTAATTCCTTACGGATTTTGCTTAGTTGCATAATTAGGGCTTAATTTATTTTCGTCACTATCTGCATCAGCGATCTTGTTTATTTTATATCTCAAGTTCTAGATCTCTGATTGACGTAATTCCAGTTGGGTTAGTTCAATAACTTTCTCTAGTTTATTCTGACAAAGTTTGAGGTTAATCAGAGTTTCGATTTTTTATCGAGATCTGTTTTAGTAAGGAGACAGTGTTCTGTCCAAACTTTAAATGAGGCTTAGATAGGTTTTGTTTTAAAAGGGGAGTATTAAAATTTATTTTTAGCTTCCGCAATCATTCACCCCCCTCTCAGTAGCTTAATGTTAAGAATCACATCAGCCACTTCCAAATCTTTCATCTCAAAACTCTTGGACAGAAAGTCCTTGACCTCCTCAACCACATTGAGGTTGGTCCCAAAAATCAGTATGTCATCAACATACAAGCACAAGGTCACTCCTTCTCCCCCACCATAGCGATAGTACACACATCTGTCGGCTTCATTCACAACAAAGATAGCAGATGTCAAAGTTCTGTCGAACTTCTCATGCCATTGCTTAGGTGCTTGCTTTAGGCCATACAAAGACTTTAACAACTTGCACACCTTTCCTTCTTGACCTTCAACCACAAACCCGTCTGGCTGATCCATATAAATCTCCTCCTCCAACTCTCCATTTAGGAAAGCTGTCTTAACGTCCATTTGATGAACGAGCAGACCATGAGAGGCAGCCAGGGCAAGTAGTACTCGAATTGTGGTCAATCGGGCAACAGGTGAATAAGTATCAAAGAAGTCCTCGTCTTCTTTCTGGGTATAACCCTTGACCACAAGCCTTGCCTTGTACTTTTTAATTGTACCATCAGGCCTAAGCTTTTTCTTGAAAACCCATTTACATCCTACAGGTTTACACCCATAAGGACGGTCAACGACTTCCCAAGTTCCATTAGACATAAGAGAGTCCATCTCACTCCGTACTGCTTCCTTCCAATAGTCAGTATCAGGAGAAGAATATGCCTCTTCCATGGTTCTTGGAGTGTCATCCACGAGGTATACAATGAAATCATCACCAAAAGACTTTGCAATCCTCTGTCTCTTACTCTTTCAAGTAACTTCATCGTTATCCTCCTCAGGATTTTCCATAGGCGTTTCCTCAACATGTTCTATCGGTATAAAAGAATCAAGGAAAATTATAGGTTCTTGACTAGATGAGCTAGGTACATCACATTTCATAGGAAATTTATTCTCAAAAAATGTAGCATCTCTGGACTCTATGATTGTACCAACACGCATGTCAGGTACTCCAGTTTTTATAATTAAGAACCTATAACCCACGCTGTGCATAGCATAACCAAGAAATACACAATCTACGATTTTTGGTCCAAGTTTGCGCTTCTTGACAATTGGCACATTAACTTTGGCCAAACATCCCCAGGTGCGTAAGAATAAGAGAGTCAACTTCTTCTTTTTCCATTCCTCGAATGGTGTTACTTCTTTGTTCTTTGTAGGAACTCTATTCAGAACATGACACGCGGTCAATATAGCCTCACCCCACCATTCCTTAGAAAGTCCCGCAGTGTCCAACATGGCGTTAACTAAATTAGTTAGAGTGCAGTTCTTTCTTTCAGCAACCCCGTTTGATTCGGGAGAATAGGGAGGCGTCCTCTCATGAATAATTCCATGTTCCTCGCAGAATAAAGTAAACTCATTTGAAAAATACTCTCCCCCACGATCAGACCTTACCCGCTTGATTTTTCTCTCAAGTCGGTTTTCTACCTCAGCTTTATAGATCTTAAAGTAATTCAACGCTTCATCTTTTGTTTTCAATAAGTACACATAGCAAAATCTAGTGCAATCATCTATAAGCGTCATGAAATATTTCTTCCCACCTTTAGTCAACACGCTATTCATCTCGCACAAATCGGAATGAATGAGTTCTAACGGTGCCAAATTCCTCGCCTCTTTTGCTGCCTTGTGAGGCTTGCGAGGTTGTTTCGATTGAACACACGCATGGCACTTAGAACCTTTGACCAAATTGAATTTCGGGATTAAATTCATATTAGCTAAGCGCGTCATACACCCAAAATTAACATGATAAAGTTGTGAATGCCAAACATTAGATTCATCATCATCGTTACAGACATGGTTCACAAATTTATTATAGGAATCCATCAAAGAAAAACGGAACAAGCCTCCGCTCTCATAGCCTTTACCAACAAATGTTCCATACTTAGACACGACACATTTATTGGACTCAAATGCAAGCCTAAAACCATCTCTACACAGTAGAGATCCGCTGACGAGATTCTTCTTTATGGAGGGGACATGCTGCATGTTCTTCAGCTGCACGGTCTTTCCTGAAGTAAACTTCAGATCGACCGTACCAACACCATGAACAGCTGCGTGCGATCCGTTTCCCATCAACAAGGAGGAACCTCAACGGACCTGATAAGATGAAAACAAGGAAATATCAGCACACACATGAATATTAGCACCAGTGTCAACCCACCACTCAGGTGATTGACAAACAGAAAGAACTGTAGGTAAATAATTACCGTACCCCGATGTTCCTCCAGCATCACTAATAACCATGTTGGCAGACTTCTTCTGCTTATCCTTGCGGTCTGGACAATCCTTAGCCCAATGGCTAGAATCACCGCACACAAAGCAGCCGCCCTTTCCTTTGCCTTTCTTCTTAAACTCAGTAGTAGCCTTGGGCTTGACAATAGACTTATTTTTCTTCTTATGGTGGGAAGCCTGAGGATTCTTCTTCTGCACCAAATTGGCACTAGAACCTCTCTCAGCAGCAACTTTCTTGCCACGAGTATCTTTTGCCCTCGCCTTCTCTTCAACACCAAGAGTGCCAATGAGAATAGTAACACTGAACTCCTGCCTCTTGTGTTTTAGAGAGGTAGCAAAATCCGACCAAGAAGGTGGTAACTTGGCGATAATACCACCAGCCACAAACTTGTCCGGTAACTCGCACTTATTATTCTCAAGCTCCTTTGCCAGCGACTGAATCTCATGAGCTTGTTCTACTACAGAACGATCATTGACCATCTTGTAGTCATAGAACTACTCCATGACATACAGCTCACTGCCAGCATCGGAAACTCCGAACTTGGCCTCAAGTGCATTCCACATCTCTTTGCCCGTAGGCAAATGCATGTACACATCCACAATGTTATCTGCCAGTATGTTGACAAGTGCACCTCGAAACAAGTTATCCGCTACATTGAACTTGCGTTCGTCCTCAGCAGATAGAGGCTCAGCGGGCTTGCCTTGTGCAACATGGAAACATTCCATGGCAGTAAACCACAGGATCGCGCGTGCACGCCATCTCTTAAAATTGGAACCATCAAACGGAGGGTGCGGCTTAAGCGACGCAGCAAAGCCAACTACCGAAAAAGACCTATCAAGTTTTTGGATTGATGAAAATCTAGTCAATTTTTGGCATATTTTAATCCAGAAATTCAGCATATAAAACATGACATACAAAAACATGAGTGATTCAACGATGATGTATTCATATTCGCTAACGAACAAGCTAACAGCAACACCTATTAACATATTCATAGCGCACAGAAAAAAATACACCAAAGAAGTTTTCAGGTTATACCCTCGGGCGGGGCCAGTGTCGGTGACACCGGAGGCACCGTTACCATCAGTCGACATGATGGCCTATTCGATGTAGTCGATCGAGGCGTGATGCAGGAAGATGTTCGCCGTGCAGTCTCGTGAACAGTTCACCACCAGGAAGTAGATGACGTACGTTACAGATTGAGCAGCCGCGCCAATGCGCTCCCCAAAACTTGATCGCCCGTCTACCCGTGCAGGTACGCAAACGGACGGAGTTTCGGAGGCCTGCTCGCCTAGAACCCTTTGCGCGCAAGGTACTGGACCGGAGATTGCAGAGAACAGCAACAAAATAGAACTAGAATTCCAGAGTTTCATATGGAGTAGAGTTCTCTTTTTGTAACAGCAAAAACGAAGAGGCCAGAGTTAGTCACTAGTAACTGCAGCCATTACTCGAAAGTAACCGCAGCCTTAATTCACTAGTAATCGCACTGCGTTCGCCCGGTAGTCGGTCGCGTTTTGATTTTTGAATAGATAAAGAAAAACGCGCCAGACTAACACGCTGCGCAGCGCGACGCGCACACGCACGCGACAAGACGCGCACGGCTCGGCTCGGCGAGCGAGCGAGCGAGCGCGCGTGTGTGTATTGGCTCTCTCCAATTCCACAAGGGGGTTACCACGTTCCACCTTTTAAAGTGGTATAACTCCCATTCAACTCTCCATATGGGACTAAATAAATTTCCATGTGGTCTAGGAATTTCATTTGATTAATTGCTAAATTAAAATGGACCAAGCCCAATTAATCCAACATATCTGTCATGAAACAGTCAAAAGCTATAAGCCACAGCCATAAGCCATAGGGCCTATTCTTTTTGGCTTCGGGTTATAGCTTATGGCTGCAACTTTTGGTTTTTGGGCTGTTCGCAAGAGAGAATACGGAGTAACAAAAACTCGCATATGATTTTAGCCGATATAAATGAAGTCACTATAGTATGTACTATAATCAACTAGTAGACCCCCGTCTTAAAAAGAACATGCCTAAAAAGTGATGAGCACAAATATTTTTGTGAATTTTCTTTGATTTGTATTGGATTAGAAGATAGATGATTACAACCACTCCTAAGATAGGATGACAAGACCCCAATGGGGCAACCCTCTCTTCTCTCTTTTCTCTCTAAAGCACGGTGATGATACTCTCTCAAGGCGTAGATGTGATTTGAGGGTGTAGGACTGAGAGACCATGTGGAGGTCATCCTGTGTGTATGATGAGTAATTGACATCGGTTTATGAGAGTCGAGTTTGGTTTGGGTGGTTCGGACCATGTCGTTGCGTGATGCAATAGACTCGGTCGGACTTGGTCAAACTTAGTCGTATGGTTTTAGGATGCATATTCCTTTGATTCGACAGGTTTGGACTTCATCATAGGTAAGCATGATGTGTTTATGATATTTACGCTTTCATGTATCGAGCGGTGCTATTTGACGTGTTTCTTGTGCGTGGATCGCAGGACGTCGAGACGGAGTCGTGGTGAGACACGGAGGATGGACTAGGCGCAGTGGCGCCGAGGTCGTAATCGGAGGTGTCGAAGACGACGTGGACTCGAGGTGGTTGCGAGACGTGCGAGGCAAGGAGCGCGAAAGCTTCCCGGAAGGTGCAGGAGGGGCGAATCGGGAATTTCGCGAGGCTGCACAAGTGGGAGATGGTTCCGTTCGGGTATAGCAGGCGTAACGGGTTGGAGACCCGTTAGCCAAGGCTATAAATAGGTGGAGGGGCTGCATGCCCTCAACATGGATTCTAGAGAGAATTAGGGTTTCATTTGAGTCAAAAGAGCCTTTGGCAAGTGGTTGTGCTTTAGGCTTTAGTTGGTGAGACTCTTTAGTGGTTGAGAGCAGGGAGAGGGCAGAGGCTCTGTGTCTCCTTCGATGGTTTCTTGAGTGTGTTCATCCCCTCCTCCAAGCATGTATGGTTGAGGGATTGAGTTGGAGAGGGAGAGGTAGAGGTGAAACCATGTAATCTTCCATCTTGTTCTAATGTCCATGCGTATGGGGACGTAGCTCTCTGTAAATCTCACGTTTCCTTGAATGAAAATCTGAAGTTTATTTCTGTTCTTGCCTGTTCCCTTCGATGCTCTATGTGGTAGATTTCTTGGATTTCTGTTTTTGAGTTCTTGGTTGCTGAGGAGTAGCAAAATGGGTTGCTGTGATCTAGGAGATGCCCCAAAGCCATTTGGCTGTGATCTAGGAGATGCCCCAAAGCTCCTCTGTTCTTAGTTTTCAGTTTCTAGGGTTTTGATCAAATCTCGTTTCCCTTCACGAGATGGCATGAAACTTGGCATGAGAGGTCCAGAGGCTATTGCTAACCTATCCTCAACGTTTCATAACCAAATGATCAAAGATGAAACGGGAATTTGAGTTTTTGCGCAGCTCTCTGAATATTTTCGGTTTTGGGCATGAATCTGAAATCATTTTGAGTTTCTAGTGGATTCTTGATTTTGGCTCTTGGCTTATTCTTCTGGGAGTGTTCCGTAGGTATCCTCAAAGCTTCCCAAGCCAAGAATCCAAGAATCCTTGCGAATTTCTCAGATTTCTGAAAATCCTGTTTGCTGAAATTCTTCATGCGGTACTACCGCTCCTGGAGAGGTGCTACCGCTCAGAGGTACTACTGCTCGGCTCAGCGGTACTACCGCCCATGTTCGGACCAGTCCGATCAGCAGCGATGAAACGTTCGGACGGTCCGAATGTCTCCGGCAAGAGGTACTACCGCTTGGCATAGCGGTACTACCGCCCAGCGGTACTACGCTCGTCTCAGCGCTACTACCGCTTCCAGTCTGACTTGCTCTGAAATTATTTTTCTTGACTGTCTTTTTCCGGATCTGGTTTATCTATATTGCTGTGATTTCCAGTAGTGCCTATCTTCTTTCTTTATAGCTTCCATAGCTATTAGAGAAGAAGTATAAGTGTGGATTCTTGAGGGGCGAATTTATTTTAGAAAGCGACATTCCCCCCTCTGTCGCCATTTCGGTCCAACAAGGACCGAGAATGTTGACTAGAGGGAGGTGAATAGTGCCAATCAAAATTTCCCGTAAGTATTCTCTGAATATTCACTCAAATAGCTATGAGAAGCTATAAAGATCAAGAAGCCAAAAATCAGAAAAAGTCGTGTTTCTACAGTGATTCAGGTGTATGAACAGTAAACATAGCACAAGAACAATGCAGTTTTCAATACTATTTCAAATATTAAAATCGATGAAACTTTTGATCCACAACTCCAAATTACTTGAAACCTGAACCAAGTCTAGATCATGACCTTAAAAACCTATCCCAACTAAAGATCAAGGAAGAACATAAGAAAATTAGGATATATTGGCTCTTGAACTTCTGCTGCACCAAAACCAGGCTAAAACTGCAATTGATCCAACTCTCAAATCAAGACTCCAAATCACTTGAAATGTGGTATACTCTTTCTCTAGGATGTCCGGAACCTATTCCACTCAACGATCAAGAAAATCGTTACCAAAGTTTTGACCTTTTTTCATTTAAAGGAAAGTTGCACCAAAATCGGGCAAAAGAGAAAATCTCGATCTACTCTTGCTCGTGAGCTCTTGATGATCTAGATGACATTGGATGGGTTCTCATATATCATAGCAAGCTAGATCATAATACAAACTTAAGCCAAAACATCTACAACACCAAAACCCCAAAATCACCACCTCTTGAACCTAAATCGGGCAAATACAAGAATTTGCAAATAATAAGTATCTAGATGGATGAGATATGGTCTCCAAGAGATATCTTAATCACTTACACATCCTTGATATACAGCAAGATCAAGAGGAGATGAGAAAGCACTGAAAACTAAGTAATATCAAGATTTCATCACTTGAGCACAAGAGGGAAATACTTGGACCAATTTTGATCTCTATTGAATCTTAGAGGTGAAAGTTTATAGCCACTCACTGTGGGCCGCTTGGCACCGCTGCCAGCCTGCCGTGGCACCACTCCGGCCGGCTCCAGTGCCACCTGGAGCCTCCTCGTCGCTCGGAGATTCCATTTTGCCGGTCGCCTTTGCTTCCCCGGCCGCTCCCCGCCGGCAACGCCGCCACCCATCCCCGGCGTCTCCCTCCCCTGTTTGGCCTCTGCTCTGTTTGGGTTCCTAATTGAAGACAGCACCCTCCTTTCTGTTATCTCCCTCTGGTATGACAGGTGGGACCCCAACCAAGTGGCTGAGTTAAGTTCTTAAGCAAGAATTGCATAGTGATCTGTGACCCCTTTTGCTAAATGCTAAAATCATGTGTAAGATATATACATGCATACATTAAAGTAAGCTGTGAATGCGAATGATAATAAGAATAAGATTGTATTTGTAAATTTATAATGAAAAGATTCATGCAACTAAATTGAAACTTAACAATGGTTAATTTATTTATTTACCAATCAAGATTTATTCATCGGTTCTCATATAGAAGATTAATTGAGGTAAGTCTATGACATGAACTATTTTCCCAACACTAAGAAATTAACATAAAGTTAATAACCTAATAATAATAACAATACTATCATGACTAAAGGATTTAATCATGAAGCCTAGGATTTCTTTTACCTTTTCATTTTGCCTACATTCATGGCAAATAAGACATTGGTAACAAAAGTAATTAATATAAAAATTTTAATGAGTGTATCATCGAATATAACATTTCCATTGTACGAATTTGAAGCTACCCTGCTTAATGAGTTTAACCTTTAAAAATCAATTGCATGCCACATAAAATATCAAGCGTGGCCTACTTATCTCTAAAAATCATGAAGGCTATCTTTTAAAAAATGCTTAAAATATTTGAAGTAAAGACTTTAACATTATCTTAAAATACTGAGATTAAGATGATAAATAAAATACGATTAAGAAAGTCCTAAACAAGAAAGAGCAACCCTTAGTCTTTGTCTCGCACCCAGATCCCCAATCATTATCTCGAGATTTAACTTTAATGATCGAAAATAAATAATAATGAAAGAAATAGCTCTACTAAGAAGGTCCTTGTAAGAATCCTAACTCTCCTTTCTGACAAATCACAACCGTTGATCCTATCGAATAAAGTTATTAATCAAGCAGAATAACTGACTTTAGAATGGGTAGTTGCAATCTCAGAAATATACTGCCACGTGAAATATCAAAGTTACATTGAATATTTAAAATTATACCCGTCTCATGTAAAATATCTGCCTTCCAAAATCACAAGGTTCTATTCCTCTTTACTATCTTCGCTAACCCCTTTTATCTGTCCGTAAGTCTTGCCTGACTCACGGGACTTCCTTGATAAAAAATAAAATTAATAATGAGAAAGTTATCAAATAAATGGTCAAACCTCGCATTGCCCCGATCAGCTATGTTTTGACCTCTACCTTTTCAAATGGAGGTATATTCCTGTAGATACTTCTTCATTTTGGTCCCTCCTTATTCTAAATTTTTCCCTCACGGTAAAGCTATTCTGCCACCTCATTCCTTCGCCCAATTCATCTACCGCTGTGCTTACGGCACACTAACCCGAATCATCCTTCTATTCTCAAATCGTAATAAGTGTATAATTTAAATTAACTTGGGCATTTAAAGTGTTTGGATTTATTTGGTCTTTCTTTTCTGTGCCGCGTATTAGAATCTGAAGACTCAACAGGACGACGGATTCGAACAAGACCAAGACTCGGGTAAAAGCGAGGACTAGTAAAATTAAGATCAATGACTGAGAAGGCTTTGAATTAGAGCAATCAAGGCCGTGGTAAAACAAGCAAGGCAAGTCATCACTTTGATCATATTAATCCTACATTTTATGCAAAATTATGTTCTTTTAAACTATCAATTTGCATGCCTAATTGATTATGCAAATATATGTTAAAGCTTAAGGTAGCTACATGCCCACTTGATGTTGTATTAAATTTATTATGCCATCCTTTGATACTTGAATCACCTGATCCTTGTAACCATAGATATTAATGATAACTTTACTAGCTATTAGTCATATTAAATGTCATGCTAGTCTTGTCAAGTCCAGGGCACTAGTTGCCCTGATCGTCAATCTTTAAAACAAAAGAATTTGTTTTGGGACAGTCATGGGATGTACATGGCTGAGTATTTTGCTACAATTGTTTTATGCTTCTCAAAACCCTAAAAATCTGCTTTACCTGTCTGGGCGGTTGGTGAGAGTGGATGGTGCTGATGTCGCACGAGAACCCGTGGTTTGTGGTAAGAACCGCCTGGACAAATTAAGGACTGAATCTTGTACTGACCTCCTGGTGTAAAACATTACAACCACAAGTCTATATGGGTACGACCTAGCTGATTAACTTGCAAAGGTTTTAGTTTAGATATCATCACGGAAGATGGGTGCCAGAGCACTGGTTTACTCATACGGTGCAAGAGGGGGCTTCTGACTGTGGCGGATGTAACCCTTCAGCGGTGAAACCTCAGCGGGGTGGTATCTAGCTAAATTGGAGTAAGGCAAAGGCTTTGTGATAAACCATCTGGGTCTCATGCCTAAGGAAGCATGTTGGCTATTAAGATGACTTATCTCTTGTGGTGAAAATGTACAACCTCTGTAGAGTGTAAAACTGTTCGAGCAGCCGTGCCCACGGTCAAGGGCGGACATGGAAACCTACTCGAGTTAGTTCTATTTCCAAAAACATTTGTGGGTGGGATAAAACCTATCAGAGAGATGTACTCTGACTTTGAACTTTTCCTGGAGAGATGTACTCCAGCGGCGAAAACTAGCATTGGTGGAGGTAACCATGCACTGTAAAAAGGTGGATGTAACCTACACTACAATTATTATCGCATTTTCACAATCAATTTCATAAAACATGTTTCAGTCAAAATTGCTACGTCTCAGGAGATTTTTCTTACTTATTGTAATTCCCAAAACCATGCTTTTAGCAAATAAAAGAAACTCAAGCCTCCCTTGACAGCTTTGCATCTATTATTACTGCATCCTGTGTGGTGGCTTGCTGAGTATCATCGTACTCATTCTTGCTTAAATACCATCACTCAGTTAGAGAGAACAGGAATGCCAAAACCTGTGACGCTAAAAAGGGGTCGACAGAGCTGGAAGACGAAGAGGCCATGGACTAGGTTGCGAACCCAAGTTGGCTGCCTGTGGGCAAGTCCTGCGGGTCCCACCCTTGTGAAGTTCTGCTGCTGCATTTTATCGTTTCGGCCTAATCGGCCCATGAGTAAGTATTACTGTGTTATTTACGCTTCCGCATGATATGTTTTTGATATACAGTAATGTATCTGTGAGCACTATCTACTGATCCAGGGAATAGTGCGGTGGAATCACAGAGGATCTGGGTTTGGTAACCCGGCGTCCGACAGTTTCTGAACCATCTGAATTTATGCATCTGTGATAACAGGTAGTTATCATATATGGTTTATGTACCATCTGTAAAGGTCGATTATCACAGATGGCTGCGACCAAAATCCATCAATGGTATGTAATACATTACAAATGGTTCTATGTACCAACCTTCTGTACCTTAGCAAAGGTATGCTACTATTACCTTAGCAAATATTATAATTATTATTCAGGTGGATGACGGATCCCAGAGGCGGCACCTTCTGCAGGTCCCCCGTTTTTTCGCGGTTAACGCAAGTATAATGATGGTTTAAAATTGATAGTGTGGAAGGTCAATGTTTGATCTATAATATGAATATGTGTGTTCATGGTTGTGGCAAGGATGTATTGGTGCTGTTTATGGGTGATTGCAATTTACAGTGTTCATGAGTATTTCTTGTGCATAGATAATGTGAATGCAAGATTTATGTTATTGAGACATTCACACATATGCATCATGTTGTTTATATTGAAGTCTTGGTCATGAGATGACTAAGCGCCGAGGTCCCCATCATGTTGATGACATGACGAGCTAAAGGTCCCCATACTTGTGGAGTATGGGCAATTGGTCCTTGTACCAGGTGGTACAGGCATGGGTGTGCATCGACGGATGCACACTTTGCATTACCGGTAAAATGCAAAAGAGAAAGAGATAAAGAGGTTTTTGAATATCTTGCATAGCATGGCTTGTTTATATGGTTGATGGATGGATTTGTGAAGTGATGTTCATAAATGTACTTGTTACTATCTATTATATTTGCTGAGTCGTTGGACTTACTCTTGCTGTGTTGTGTTTTTTTAGGTACCTTTATGAGATCGGCATGCATGGGGAAAAGGACATATTAGTATTATTGCACTTTGCACGATCTATCCACAATGGAAGAGGGGAGAAAATAAAATGCTATTTGCTTGAATTACTTAATTAGTAGATGATTATTGATTGTCGGATTTAAATTGTAATAAAGGATTAGAATTCTTTTATGATGCTTCCGTCCTTTATTTAATTATTATAGCTATGAATGCTTTAGTAAACTTAAACCATTTTATTTAGATTTTATTATATTCTTGATGTCATTCATTTCTTCTATTTATGCTTGTTGCAACCTCTGTCTTGAACTACAATACAGGGGAGGTTCTGCTGAATTTTTGTATGGCGTAGTTAGTTTATCCTTGTTTTATTTCTAGATTGGTAGCATTCCGGGTCATTGCTTGACTGGGGTGTTACAATTTTATTGAGAAGGGTTGTAGACTTCCTGACAACTGGGTCCCTCATTGAAAACGTAGCCTGGGAAGGAAACATTCTAGGAGTGAGGCATAACCTAGGAAGGGTGCAGTCACTGTCGCCAGTGTTGAGGATTAACCCTGGAGTGGGAGTAAGATCATAGCTAAGCATTGTAAAAGTCTTGTTATGATTTTCTCAATTGCACGCCTATGGAAATGTGTAGTAGCCGACATTATGAGTTAATCATATCTTGTGGGTAAACTTGTACAATCTCTACAGAGTGTTAAAAATCTATTCGAATGTCATGCCCTGAACATAGGCAAAAGTGTAGAAATGTTACACTTACATAGTTTTGATAAACAAATAATAAACTGGTAATGGTTGTGATAACCAACTCAAAATGGAAAAGAAAGTGGAGGGATTTTGCTCTCATGATAATGGACATGGAAGTGCAGGGATTTCGCTCTCATGATAATGGACATGGAATTGGAGGGATTTCACTCTCATGATAATGGAAATGAAAGTGAAGGGATTTTGCTCTCATGGTAAACTTGAATCAAAAATTAATATTGGCTCTAAGGTAAAAATGGCTAAGTCATAGGTTGGAATCTAAGTAAATCAGTATATTAGAAAAATTAGCTTTATGCTACAAAGGCATAAGACCTTCACTTAGATAAACCTTGCATGTAGAAGTATATATGTAGTTGCATTCTGCTATAGGGACTTGCTGAGTACTTTTGTACTCATGGTTGCTGGAAGTGATGACTCGGTATGGATTCGTCCATGCTACCGACTACAATATGGAAGATAAAGGGCCAGAATAGGTTTATCCCTAGTTGATTTCCTATGGCAAATATGGAGGCTCTTTTGATTTACGTACTATTTCGCTACTTTGCTATGAAAAACTTGGTCATAAGATATATTTATGGCATCCATGTAATATCAAGTACTCATTTTATTTATTCTCTCATATAGATGTGATATTTACTGATGTTATTGTGTGAGGCAGCTACTGATCAAGGGACTAGCTCAGAATACACAGGAGATTCGGATTGTTAAATCCGGGTCCCCATGCAAAAAAAAACTCCCATAGCTAACAATAATCATCTCGACCTTAATGAGTGAAGTAAAGTGGTAGATTTAAAGCTTTTAGATACATTATTCATAGCTTTCTTTATCTTACCACATCTATGCTGATATCATATTAAGTTTTTGCATGTGTGCGTATTTTCAAACATCTCCAAAAGAGTACCACATAGTGGCCATCAAGAGAATTTTTACATATTTAAAGCATTCCTCTTGTATTGGCTCTGGTATCCTAAAAGTGCAAATTTTGACTTAATTGGATATTTCCATTCTGATTATATGGGTTACAAAGTGGATAGAAAATGTACCTCCTGTAGTTGTCAACTACTAGGTAGATCCCTAGTTTCATGGTCCTCCAAGAAATAAAATTCCATTGCTCTACCCACTACCGAAGCGAAGTATGTCTCTGTGGGCAGTAGTTGTGTTCAATTATTGTGGATGAGGCAAACATTGATGGATTATATGATTAATTTTAAAAGTATACCTATCTTGTGTGATAATGGTAGTTCTGTGAGGATAGCAAATAGCCCAGTCAAACACTCAAGAACTAAACAAATAGACATCCATCACTATTTTCTAAGAGATCATGTAAGTAAGAGTAACATTGTAATTAGCCACATAAGGACTGATGGCCGATTAGCGGATATTTTCACCAAGCCCCTAGACTAAAGCCACTTTTCCAAATTGAGAAACGAGTTAAATGTTATAGACTTCTCCAATGTTGCTTGAACTCTTGCACCATGTGTGTTCTCATTTGAAGTTTTTGAGTTTCTCTTGAAAAACTTGTTTTAAGTCTCTTTCAAACACTCAAAAGGCTCTATTTTGTTAAAAACTATTTTATTTGGGCTTCGTATTCTTTTTAGTTGCATAATAATCCTGAAGTTTCTTCATTTGAGTGCTGCCATTAAGGATCATCTAGATCTCTACTTTCTCTCTGTTTTCTCTGCACAAGCGGTACTATTGCGGATTACATTCCGTTACTACTGTTGTAGTATGACCGTCATCATAAGTCTGGTACTATCGCTTCTGTTGGGTGGACCTAAAAATAGTTCCCCTCGTATCCCTTATTTTCACCGATACCCACATCTCTAGAATAGTCGCTCGTGCTCTCCCTCTCTCCTTTCTCTTCCTCTCCTCACCAAGGCAAATCCCCAAAGGATTGATTCGGTCTCTCTTCAACCTCTCTAGCCAAAAGCTCATTTCTGGCACTCCTCCATTTCACTTGGTAATGTTCTTGGACTCCCCCGCTCCTTCCCACCATTGTTATTTTCTCATTTTCTAGGGTTTAGAGAAAATATGCATGGATTTCTCAAATTTCCTTGGGTAATATTGCTAGGAGACTAATATCAGTGATATTAGAAGTCATTTGTTGCATTACAATTGCCCAATCTAAGTTTTATTGCAATTGGCTCGAATCCATCATAGTAGTTCTGTAGGTGCGGTACTATCGCCTATGCATTACGGTACTACTGGCATGCTGCACGCAGTCATACCGTTCCTACCAGAACTATGGGTACTATCCACGCATATTTACTTAATTCCCTATTTGTCTATATCCTAATTATTCTCTTCCTTGATTCAATGATCATGGGTAGGACTAAGGAATCCGCTTGCAAGAATTCAACTCCCCTGAGTGCTATACCTCTCAAGGAGGCGCTTCCTGCTCTCATCGCAAGTTGGCTTCCCACAAGTCAGCTCATGCTCAACAAGAGAATAGTAATGCTAAGACCACTACCTTCATGAAGGAGTTAAGGCATCATGATGGAAGGCGTATCATAAGGCAAGAGGAACCAGAAGAAGAAGAGGCAGTAGTAGAAGACGAAGGAGAAGAAAGGTACATGCAAAAAGAGGAAGGCAATGATGATGATGATATGGTTGAAGCTGAGGTTCCAAGGATCAACTTGATACAAATCACCAGTGAACAGTATGCTCAGTTGAGGCACCCCAATCAATTTTCCATGCCAGCTAGTGCCTCTAACCATCGCTTCCACACTCAGTTTCAAGATGATGTCTTTCATCAATGTATAACCGTCACAAGGAATTTGACGATCACAAGTTTGTTGATTTGAGGCATTTAGGTTATCTACCTCACTTTACCAGTGCTTTCAATCTCTTCCATGGAGCGGGGCTGCATGACATAATGGCAATAAAGTGTGACTATCATGAAGATATCATATGTCAATTTTGTGCCACAGTGTACATCTCTCCTAACTTTTTTTGCTTAGATGACTAAGTATTAGTAGTATGAGGCAACCAAAGCTAATTTTGAGCAAGCTTTGGGCACTTACTCCATTCGATTTGAGAAGCTCTATACCTGTGGAGCCCTTCAAACTCCAGGGTGGTGCCAGTTCTATGATTCTATTGTGTGATACTCTCCTGGCAAACTGGTGGGCCTTCTTCCACTTCCTACCTCATCAACCGCATCATCAACCATACCTTTTATCCAAAATGTGGCAATTTTGATGCCATTAGGGGGCATGCTTGGAACATCATTGAATATATCATGCAAGAACAAAAGTTCAATGTGGTGGACTTGATTATTAGGGAGATAGCTTCTTCCAAAAATGATTGTGTTAAGTGCATCTACTATGCTCCCAATATCATGGCTCTCATCATGAGAATAACGGGATATAGGGGCCCTCGACTTCAATTCAGAAGCCCTACAAGCCTTGTGAGGGTCCTTCTTTGCTGGCATTGCTCAACCACCCCTCAACCTCATGAAGAATAGCCATAAGAGCAAGATCCCGTCCTTACTGTCTTGAAGCAAATCAATCAAACCATCTGTAACATCCCAAAAAGGGAACTAGCGTAATTGTGAAAATTATAATATCTTGTCATTTCTTTTTCAGTGTATCTCAAAAAAATTTTGGTGTTATTCGAGTTTCTCGATTTGGTTCCTTACTAAAAAAACTCGATTAATAAAAATTGAAATCTTGAAATCAAGAACCAAGATTGAAAACCAAATTGAGGAATTCCAAATTCCCTTGCAAGTCCCAAATTCAAAACTAAAATTTGGAAATTGGAAATTCAAAGCCGATAATATGAATTGAAATCAAAGTTAATTATATCCAAAAGCAAAAATTTTGGAAGTTCAAAAACTATCTCTTAAAACTCGGCAAATCCTGAATTCAAATTTTTGAATCCAAATTTTGAACCAAGGGTTCCAATACAAAACCTAATCGCAATTTAAGACTAAAATTCAAAATTTGGAAATTCTTCACAAATCTTTAGGCCTTCAGCCCATTTCTCCTCCCGGCCTCTTCCTCCCTCCCCTTCTTTCTTTTCCCTATGGCCTTGGCCCACCTGGCAACTCACCCCCTTCCTTCCTTCTCCTCCCTCTTCTTCCCTTGGTGCCAAGCCAGCCCAGCCCGCGCACCAATTACTCTGTACATCTGCCACAGCCGCCCTTGGTTTCGCCTCTACGCTCTTACGCCTAGCTCCACCCCTACCACTGGCCTCCGATGTGCACTACACCTGCTCTCGTCTCCATGAACGCATGCGTACGATGCATATCGCCCGACGTTACTCCCCATCGATGCCTCACCCTGCATTACTCTGCCGGTGCTTTTCTTCAATGGCACTCAATGGCCAGCTACCCTCTAGGCTATAGAGGAAGCCCTGGGCTCGCCTCCTTGCTCCCCATTCCCCCCTTCCTTCCTCTCTGAGCTCGGCACGAACCGCCTATGCGCACTACCGTAGCCCACTCGGCAACTCCACTGCTCTGGCAATGCCCTCCACAAATCGTCCGCATCATGGTGTGTCCTCAAATATCTTCTACCTCACCATTTAATTGAAGTTCCACCACTAGAATTCATCGTAGCGGCCATTCTTGTCCACCACCGACTGCCCTCCGGAGCTTTTTCCTCCAATTTGTCGTGGTGAGAGTAGCACTTCGGCATCCCCGAGCTCTCCCAACCACCGCCTGGTCCCCTCATCGCTCGAGCTCCTCCCTCCATGCGTGCCTCCCCATGCTGCCCATGCCTCCCATTGCCACCTTGTCTCGACGTCTCCCCAGCTAAGCCACCATTACCGATGAGTTTCTCACAACTTGCTCTTGCTCATGCTCACCCTGGTTCTGCTCCCCCTCCTCCTTGGCAACCGTCGCCCCTAGGCCTCCTCAGTCCAACCGTCAAGAGCTGTCCTCGAGTCACCTTCGCTCCGCCGAGAGCCATGCCGCCACAGCCTCTTGCTCCCTTGGCCTCCTGGGGTTCCATTTTGGCTACCGTCGGTGCCTCCCCAGCCGTCCCTCGCCTGCGACCGCCGCTTGGCCAAGCACCCCTACCTCTCTAGTTTACAGCCTGTAGGACCGAACTGGCAACAGAGGGGGTTGAATGGTGCCTTAAAACCTCGAATGGTGCCTTAAAACCTCCCCAAGTATTCTCACAGATCTTGTTCTCCGATAGCTAGAGAGCTATGAAGAAGGAGATTGATTGCTCACTGGAAAACGAGAGAAAACAGACCGACAACCGAAAGAACACAGACACATCCGACAACAGAGAAAGTATAGGGTTCACGAGTGTGACATCCGATTTCCAGATAACTAATGATCTATGATTCTTCTGATCATGAGACTTTAAACACAGCAAGAATACTTCCTCTAAGAGAGAATTTACAAAGAAAATGAGGACTCTCTGCCGAGGCCAACTTAGACACTATGGTCGAACTCAAAACAGAGCAACGCCGAAGCGCACAACCGCAGGACTAAGACTTTAGAGAACTTTTGGCTTGAAGAACCAACGCCCACGAAACTTGAAACCTAGTAAGAACACGACCTCTAGAAGAGAAATTACCAAGAAGACAAAAAACTCTTCGCTAAGGACGAACGGAAAGGCACGATCGAAGATGGAACAAAGGAGCACTCGAGGCGCATGACCGCTTGCTAAAGAAACCGATCGAAACATTTGCTCTCGGGAAGGAACTTTCCAAGATAGCCTTGAGGATGATTCCCAGTTCAGAGCAAAAAGAGATCGAGGCTACTCGAGCCAAGAACACAACTCAAATGGAGAAAGGCCACAGCCGATCAAGGAACCAGAAAAGAAAAGATATAACAGAGAAAATGCAATCAAACCATCACAGATAAAACAACTCAAAGATAGAGGAACAGAGATGAATGATTGCATTAACGGAGGTTTCTATAGCACCTCCAAGCGCTTGCCAGAAAACCTCAACAACGCCTCGAGCTCTACCTCCTCTATTTATAGTCTTTAGATACCGGGGGGAACCCGTTAACCCCAACTAACACCGGGTTTTACCACTCGACATCCACACGACAACCTGCTAACATAGCCTGTTACACAGTGCTTTCCTAGCGACTTTAACAGAGATCCGTTTCCTTTGCAGCTTTCCGCATTTCTCCAAAATGCCACTCTGCCGCATTCCTGGAAACTTTCTCCTTTTCTTGCTATCCAAGCCTTGCAACCACCTTGCAAGCCTCATCGTCTTCAGCATCTCCTGACTACTCTCGACCTCAGCACCGCCTGTGCCTAGTCCGGCC
Organism: Dendrocalamus sinicus; assembly: GCA_036346575.1. Classification (NCBI taxonomy): domain Eukaryota; kingdom Viridiplantae; phylum Streptophyta; class Magnoliopsida; order Poales; family Poaceae; genus Dendrocalamus; species Dendrocalamus sinicus. The sequence goes on from CM070644.1 coordinate 15,311,745, forward strand.
ATCCCATGCCTCACCACGACTTAGCTTCAAAGTCCTGCAACTATCACAAACAAGAAAACATCACATAGCACTGCCCGAAACATAGATAACATCAATTTGCTCAGAGAAAAGTACTCGAAGCATAATCCTACAAAGTCGTAAACACCCTATGACCGGTCAACATAGTAGAACAAGACATGCACAAGACCTACGACCACTACACGAGTCGATACGACCACCCCAGAGGTCCATACGACCGATTCCCAGATGATACGACCGCTTCAGGAGCCCAAACAACCGATTAGAAGGAAGCTACGACCACGGCCAGGAGTTTCAACATGGTCGAAAGGACTTCCGACCACATCTGACCATGCTACGACTCCAACTGAGCACTTCCGACCGTGTCCCGAGTCTGTCCGACCGCGTTCGATAGCAACCGACCGTGTCCGACCTCGTCCCGAGCACGTTTGACTGTGTTCGATCACTTCCGACCGCGCTCTGACTACGTCCGACCGGTATCGACCACGTCTGACTGCATCCGACTGCTATCCGACCATGTTCGACCGCCTCACAACGTGGTCAGAGTTCGCCGACTTCCCAATGTGGTCGTAGTCGAAGTCTGCCAACTATCGACCGCAGCGGTCGTAACTTTGACTTCCAACCGCAGTTCGTGATAACGTGGTCGTAAATCAGTTGCTGGCTTCCGACCACGGCCAACGTGGTCGTAAGCCCTTTCGACCACAGCCAACTTGGTCGTAGTGGCTTTCAACCACGGCCAACGCGGTCATACTAGCTTTTGACCACAGCCAATGAGGTCGTAAACGCCACAATGTGGTTGTAGACAATGACCCCAGCTTTCAACCATGACCATCGTGGTCATAAGGCCTTCCAACCACGGCCAACGTGGTCGTAAACCCTTCGGTTGGTTTCCGACCACGGCCAAAGTGGTTGTAGACCCTTCGGCTGGCTTCCGACTTCCGATTGAGAGGTCGTAAACTCTCCTGCTGCCATTCGACCATGGCCAACGTGGTCGTAACCACTGTTGCTGCCTTTCGACCACTCGAGAAACGCCTCTGCCAGGTTCCGACCACTGCCAATGTGGTCGTATCAGCTTATGACCACGACCAATGTGATCGTATCAGCTTACGACCACGGCCAAAGAGGACGTAAGCCTTCCAGCCGACTTCGTGCTACCGACAACATAGTCGTAGGGACTTCTGACCACTTGCAATGGCTTACGACTTGGTAAAAACGGCTCAAACCAAACTCAAACTTTCCAAAACAAGTGTCAATTACTCATCACAAACATGGGGTCACCTCCACATGGTCTCTCACAGCCTCCCATTAGCTCCTCTGTTCTAGCCAGCAGTGCTCACCTGTTTCTCTCTTTTCTCATGATGGGTGGGCCCAACTAGGAGATGACCTCTAGCTCATGTGTGTCATTGTATCCTTTCAATTCATGTCTAAATCTTGAAAGTTTAGAATTAAAGGAGCAATGTAATAAAATATGATTTATTAACAATAATAAAAATAAGAATTCAACTATGGTAGTTCATGCAAATTAAAACTTAACTTTGGTTAACTTTATACCAATAAAGATTAATAAATTAATACCATTGTAAGATTAACTAAGATGAGACTATGCATGAACTCTTTTTCTAAATGGCAAGTAATTAACATGGCTTCAATAAATGTTAACATTAAAATCTAAATAGGTGAACTAATTAAAGGATTTCGTAAATCATGAACTACTAGAGATTAACCTCGATCAATTTCTTGCCAGATCAAAATTTTAGCAAGATACTAAGAGTGATGAATGCAAGAATTTAAATTGGTTGTTATTAGAAAAATGAAATTCAATGATAATTGTTAATGCCCTCAAGCTCGTCCCCAACAACTCAAAAGTTAATCTTGGATCCCACCATATCTTTATCCCTAGATGTAAAGTTATCAATATAAATAAAAGATAACTGGTGTAATCAATTTTTATCACGTAAAATAATAAATATTGCTTACTTATCTCAAAATCATGCGACACAACCTTAATAGTAAATAGTTAACTCAAAATCATGCGACACAACCTTAATAGTAAATAGTTAATAAAGGAAACAATTAGAATAATAGAATTGACGATATTTAAATGAGATTTTAAAATAAATTCTACCTTGCTCATAATCAGATGATGATCAAAAATATTGTAAACCACTAATAGATATATCCTAAAGGCAAACATTGCAGAAAGGGTGCATAAAATAACATTTTATGTGTAAATAACATCCTTAATTAAATAGTCTTGCTAAAATACATTCTTGCCTAATTAGTAATTATCCAATCATTATCTCAGGATTTAAATTTGCCTATAATAATCGAGAATAACTACTAAAGCAAGAAACAACTTTATGAAGAAAACCCTATAACTCATAACCCATCCTTACTATGAATCTCAACCATTAATCTTTATTAACAAATTTGTTAATTAGCCAACTAATCAACTTTGTGCATGATAACAAGTGGTTAAAGGACCAAGTCTATACCTTAATTGAATTATTAAATTAATGGTTCAACTATTTGGCAATTGCAATCTCAGATAATACCTCATCTGGAAATATCAAGATTTAACATACTAAAAGATGTACCCATTGCATGTGAAACCACACCTCCAAGATCACTCAGTTTAACGCTCGACAAATAAAACCCAATGCCCCATGAATTCTCTCATATCTATCCGTATGTCTACCCTAACTCACAGAACTTCCATAATAAATATAAATTGAGTAAAGAAGCTATTCATTAAAACATCCAAACTTGGTATCTCGTAATCAGTTGTGTCCAAGTCATACACCAATCTTAAGTGGAATATCCTTGCGAATATTCCTTCCACATCAATTCCTCCTTTTATTCTTCCTGGCAAAGTTACTCTGCCATTGCACTCTCACCCAAAAATTCGTATGGCTCTGTCTCTACCCCACGTTCTGCTAAATCATATCTCTATTCTCAATCATAGTATAAGCAAAACTCAATTAAAACTATTTGAACTTTTGCAGTTATTTGGATTTATTTGGTCTTTCGTTCGTTTGTCACGTGTTAGAAGTTGAAGCCTCGAAGCAATGACAAGTTCGAATGGGATCAAGATTTGGGTAAAGGCAAAAATCTAGGAATCAAGATTACTGACTGAGAAGGCTTTGAATAAGATCAATGCCATGGTAAACCAAGCAATGCAAGTCATCACTTTGATCATATTGATCCTACATTTTATGCAAAATTATGTTCCTTTAAATCATCGACTTGCATGCTTAATTTATTATGCAAATGTATATTAAAGCTTAAGGTAGCTACATGCCTACTTGATATTGTAATAATATTAATGTGCCATCCTTGACACTTGAATCACCTAACCTTTGTCACCTTAGATAAAGTGGTAAATTACTAGCTATGGGTCATATTAAAATGGCATTCTAGTCTTGTGCAAGTCCAGAGCATTAAATTGCCCTACTCATTACTCTCTAGACATGAAATTTTGTTTTGGGACATCCACGGAATATTAGTGATTGATAATTTATGACAACTCATTTTATGCTTCTCAAAACCCCAAAAACATGCTATAACTGTCTTAGCGAATAGTAAGAGTGGTTGGTGTGGAAAAATTAAGGACTTAATCCTGTGTTGACCTCCTCATATAAAACAGTACAACCATAAGCTAGCAAACTGTAAGCTTGGCTGAATAATTTACTAGACCCTTGCAGTCATCTTACAAATAGGAGAAAGGAGTAATTGTGCAAGAGGAATAAAAATCCAACTTGAATGGGACACCGAGTAAAGGTGATGTTTGCTAGCTACGCTAGACATTATGGAGAGTGGAGTCTAGTTGTGCTAGATGTTGTTGTAGAACTTCCTGCATAACTTATGGGACCTTCTACGTGAGGGATAAGCGCATATGGGTGAGATGACAATAGGACGAGGCATTGTAAAGGCCTCGTGATGATCTCTTAATATACATGAGCAAGGAATCATGTGGGCCCATTGAGCTAATTGTCTCTTGTGGTTAAAGTGTACAATCTCTGCAGAGAATAAACTGTTAGAATAGCCGTGCCCATGGTTAAGGGCGGACATGAGAACTTCCTCGAGTTAGTTCTATTGCAAAAACCTTTATGGGTAGGATGAAAAGTTGTCGGGTTGAGGTAACTCTGACTTTGATTTTTCCTGGAGGGAGCTATACTCTAGTGGTGAAAAAAAGTATTTAGTGGAGGTAACCATGCACTGTAAAAGGTGGATATAACATGCGCTACTATTATTATTGCATTCTGACTATCAACTTTATAAAATCTATTTTAATTAAACCCGCAAAAACTTAGTCTTTTAGCTCTTGACTTGTGCTACAACCTTTAAATTGCTCATTGTTGTTAGAATTGTTAATTTTAGAGCAATAAGTTTTAGAACCTCCTATCCACCACGCTCTAGTCGGTTATCATTGATCCTACAAGTAGTATTAGAGCTTGGTCACTTATTTATTTAGACTTAACCATCTAAGAGAGAAAAGAATGGCTAGTGATGGTATCTCTATAGGAAAAACACCTCTATTTGATTATTCTAATGATGCCTATTGAAAAATTAGAATATCAATTTATTCAAAAGCCATGAGCCCAAGTATATAGACGATTGTAAATGACGGTCGCATCATGCCTTTTGATCCAGCACACCCCATGGATTGAGGAGTGCAATGCTCATTTAGATGTTAAAGCGATAAATACTCTTTTTGGAGCTTTAAACATGGATGAGTTCAATCAAGTGAGCAATTTGGAAACCACTCATGAGATATGGACTACACTCTCGAAAATCCATGGGGGAACATCCAAGGTTAAAGAGGTCAAATTACATATACTCCTGATCAAATATGAGGCATTTGCAATGTTACCTCATGAAGACAATAATGAAATGTATTCACGTCTCAACAATATTGTAAATGAGCTCAAAGGCCTAAGCACTTCATTAACTGATGTTGATATTATGTGCAAGATGCTTACAGCTTTATCGGAGGAATACGAGATGTTGATGACTACAATTCACGTCCACATTCATTTGACCACTACAGACTCCCACGAGTCAAGCCTCATAAGTTTTTAATCAGCTGGCATATGAATGCAGTTATTCCATCCACAATTAAATGCATATGCATGCTATGATCCACCGCACCCTTACCCAACAAGGTAAGAGTGTGCATCGTACTACGGCAATGTACGATGCTGTACGGATATAGTCGCGGCTATAAGCGGCGACATCCACAATGCAAATGTTGTTGGACCGAAATAGCGCCAGAGGGGGGGTGAATGTCGCTCACAAAAATTCGTCCCCCAACACAAGTATCCACTTAAACTCGTTCTCCTCCGATAACAACGAGTGCTATGAAGAAAAAGAGTTGTACTCTTTGGAGAAACATAAGGACAGACAAGAGAACATATCTTAAGCAAGAGAGACAACTGAAAGAACAGAAATCAGCAAGACCTACTGGAGGCCGATCAGACTGGTGCTAGTCGGCCGGTCAGACCGCCACTAGTAGGCCGGTCAGATCGCCACTAGCAGGCCGGTTAGACCGCCTAGTCCCCTCCGGTTAGACCGGGCTTCGATTCCAGAAAAACAGCAAGGGCGGGATTTTCAGTCTGCAACTGAAAGCTTCACTCAACTGAGAAATCTGGGACTTTCTTTTGAACTTCTCAACCTAGAACAGCAAGGAGACATTCAAAATAGCCAAGGGAATTCAGAGAACCAAAAGAAAGCAATTCTAGAACAAGAATTTGGGATTTGACCCAAGAACTGAAAATTACAGAGGGCAGCAACAAAAACCTAAATTCCCATCTGATCTTTGATTCTTTGACCATGAAACTTTGGGGATAGCTAATTAATAGCCTCAGGACATCACATGCCAAGTTTCATGCCATCTCATGAGGGGAAACACGATTCTCACCAAAACCCTAGAAATGAAAAATAAGAACAGAGAAACTGAAAAATGAAAATCCTTGATTCATTCACTTTGCTCTAGGGAGAAAACAATCAAATGATCTTGAGACCTATTCCCATTACAGAGCAACCCATTTTGGGTCTTCTCAGCAAGAAACAACAAGAAAACTGAAAATCAAGAAACCACACAGAGGAGGTATCGAAGGGAAAACAGGAGCACGAGAGATAAACTTCAGAAATTTCATTCCTAATCAACAAGGATTACAGATGAGTCCCCATACGCATGGACATTGAATCAATTCTCCCTCTCCATCTCCATCTCAAGAACTCACACACACTACATGCTTCCTAGGAGGAGATACACACACAGAGAGAGGATGAATGAAGGGGACACAGCCCAACAACCTCTGTCTCTCCTACCAACTAAAGCCTAAAGGCAAAACAACCTCCCAAAGGCTATTTTGACTCAAGCAAAACCCTAACTCTCTCCCAAAGCCATGCATACAACTAGGAATTCACTCCTATTTATAGCCTTTGGCTAACGGGTCTCCAACCCGTTACGCCCGCTAAAACCCGAACGGAACCGCTTCCATCTGTGCAGCTTTGCGTTTTTACCGAAACGCCCCTCCTGCACCTTCCAAGAAGCTTCCGCGTTCCTTGTCATCCAAGCCTCGCAACCACCTCGAGTCTCCGCCGTCTTCGACACCTCCGACCGTTCTGACCTCGACACCGCCTGTGTCTAGTCCGGTCACCTTGTGTCTCGCCACGACTCCGCCTCGACATCCTGCAGCCATCACAGACAAGAAACACATCACATAGCACCGCTCGATACATGAAAGCATAAATAGCATTAATGAAGCATGAAATCGCCCAAACGACCAATCGGGAAAACGAATATGCAATAAGACCGTCCAACCATACCCGACTGCGCCTAATGCCGACCTGGCACAAATCACTCAAACCAAACTCAATCTTTGCAACATACTTGTCAATTACTCATCATACACATGTGGTCATCTCCACATGGTCTCTCAATCTCCCCTTTGATGAGTATATTGACAAACCCAGAAAAAGCACAAAGTTGAGTTTCAAAAGAAGGTCAAACATGGTCCAAAGGAGGAAAATGATGCTAATGACCATCTTGACACAAGGAGCAAAAGAAAGAGTAAGTTTTTCTCAAAGCTCCCAAAATGGCTTTTTCTCCCACTATTCTCCCCCTTTTGGCAATAAACACATCAAGGATGGAAAAGAGAGAATATGACATGGTATTGGATGAAATGGCTGAAGGTTGTTTATTTTAAGCATTTAGAGCCATGAAGATTATCCAAAATGACCATATGAGAATTACATCAAGCCATAACTCATAAACATGCTATCCAGATCATGACAAGATATATATAAGCCAGCTAAACCAATGAAGGCACAATCTGAAATTTTAGTGCAAATTCTTAGCATGTCAAGTCATCCATGATCATAGTCTAGTTAGAGGTATCCAAGGATGATGCAAACCATGTCAATAAGCTAAGCGAAACCAAAAAGTTAGTATTGAGTCAATTTAGAGTGCTACACGCTCAAGAATGAAACATTGTTCAAGTATTTGGTTCTTTTTGTAGGATAAGCAAATTGAGCACAAGTGACATATGTTCTTTTAAAGCTCATGCTTGTTTCCAACCAACAATTTTAGTCATGTGCTAGATCTCAAGCCTTATGCGACTACTCCAAGCTAGAAGCTTAAGAAGCTAGTCTTGGTCATCCAAAACTTCCTCTAAGTTCATGCCAAGTGCAATGGCAAGCAATCTCATGAGAAAGAATTGGTGAGATCAGTTTTTCGCACAAAAGAGATCTTTTTGCATTCATAAATGGTTGTACTAACTCATGTGTCATCAAGAGACTAGAATAGCTCAATCTAAAGCTCAACAAAGATTCAAGACTCAACTCAGCCTATTTGATATGGCATGAATCATAAAAGGATAACTAAAGAAGGACTAGTCTCAAAAGCTAACATGACACGAATTAGTTCAAGTTGAGCATTTTAATCATCCTATCATGGCAAAGACTTGACTACACATATAAAGTCATGATATATCTAGCAAGTAAGCATAGATCATGGCAAGGTGTAATGCATTGTAAACATGTCATAACAGGATAATAATCAAGGCTCCATGTAGTTATATTACAATGCAGAATGACATGTAGAAAATCTAGCTCCCTCTCAACATGTGATGCAACTTTTAGTTCAAGTTGAGTTATGTCAGTATTAAGATCTAGAAGCTCCCAAATGAACTCCCCCTGAACCAAAGCGATAAACTCGAGAAGTTGGAAAGAAAATCTGAAAAGACAGTCCTTAAAGCATAGACAAGATATAGAGGATACTATGGCTCAGACTGACTCTCATCTACCCCATATGACTCTAGGACTATCAGCTGATCATCTAACACACTAAGGAGCAAACACGTACCCTATCTACCCGAGGGTGGTCCGACCCTCGCTAGAACCTACAAGAAGTGAGTGAGCTCAACCTAGTGAGAAGAGAAACAGCTAATAAGCAGCATCCTAGAATCACAAGATAAGAGTAGGAGTCTAAACAGCTAGACAAGAGAAGCACTCTAATCTATGCTAGAAGGACTACCCCAAATGCACCCATATGCAATGCAACAGAAAGGAGTAAGAGCATAATAAATATGATAAGGCAGTAAAGCACAAAGCTCCCCCTCACAACAGTCCATAAGGACAAACCACCCCAAGCTCTCCCCGCAAGGCTGAAAACCTAGAGCTATCCAAAGGCTTGGTAAAGATATCAGCCAACTGGTGGTCACTCTCCACAAACTGGAGCACTATGTCACCCTTCTCTACATGGTCTCGAAAGAAGTGATATCGGATATCAATATGCTTCGTCCGAGAGCGCTGCACTGGGTTCTTAGCAATGTTAATCGCAGAAGTGTTATCACAAAAGAGTGGAACACTGTCGATAACTAACCCAAAGTCCCGCAGGGTCGAGACCATCCAAAGCACCTGGCTACAGCAACTGGCTGCAGAAGCGTACTCGGCCTCTGCGGTGGACTGTGCAACTCCGGACTGCTTCCTAAAAGACCAAAAAACAAGAGAAGTGCCAATGAGTTGGTAGGTGTCAGAAGTGCTCTTCCTATCTATCCTACAACCAGCAAAGTCTGCATCCGAGTAGGCTCTCAAGGAAAGACAGGACGAGAAAGAGTACCAGATATCATAGTCAATGGTAGCTCGAAGGTACCGAAGGATGCGCTTCACCGCCTGGCGGTGAGATACCCGAGGAGAGGCCTGAAACCGAGCACAAAGACACACAGCGAAGTGTATGTCCGGTCTCGAGGCAGTGAGGTACAAGAGGGAGCCAATCATGCTACGATACTCCTTCTAATCAACTGGCTCGCCGTCTTCATCTGGATCAAGAGAGGCTGTGGACGCCATGGGACTTGACACAGGCTTACCATCACTCATATCACAGCATCTCAAGAGGTCACGAGTGTACTTACCCTGATGCAAGAAAGTGCCCTCCCGAGTCTGCTTGATCTGGAAGCCAAGGAAGAAGGTCAACTCGCCCATCATGCTCATCTCAAACTCGGTGCTTATGACATCCGAGAACTGTGAAACGAGAGCATGAGAAGAGCCGCCAAAGATGATGTTGTCCACATAAATCTGGACGAGCAGAAGGTCAGCGCCATGCCGGCGAATGAACAAGTCTTATCCACCTTACCCATCTCAAAACCATGACTCAACAAATAGGACTTAAGCCTCTCATACCAAGCTCTAGGGGCATGCTTAAGTCCATACAACGCTTTGGAAAGCTTGAAGACATGGTTTGGGTATTTGGGGTTCTCGAAACCTGGAGGCTGTCTCACATAAACTTCTTCCTCAATAAAGCCATTGAGGAAGGCACTCTTAACATCCATCTGGTAGAGCTTGAAACCCTTAGAAGCTGCAAAGGCAAGCAGGATTCTAATGGCCTCATGTCTAGCTACAGGGGCAAAGGTCTCCTCAAAATCTAGACCCTCAACCTGGGAGAAGCCCTGAGATACCAGTCTAGCCTTGTTCCGAATGACAACCCCATCCTCACTCTGCTTGTTCTTGAACACCCACTTAGTCCCAATGACATTGTGACCTCGAGGGGTCTCAACAAGCGACCAGACCTTGTTCCTCTTGAAATTTTTTAACTCTTCATGCATGGCATTGACCCAAGACTCGTCAGAAAGAGCATGACAAACATCCTTGGGCTCAAAGGAGGCAACAAAGGCAGAATGGAGACAGAAATGAGACATGTCGGATCTTGAGCGGGTGACTCGCTCAAAAAGGTCTCCAATAATCTGCTCAAAAGGATGGTCTTTTTGGATATGTCGGGGAGGTCCTGGATGAGAAGAAGACGTGACCTCTACCTCATGAGCTGACGAGATAGGAACAAAGCCACTAGCTCCAGAGAAGCAGAAGGCATGGGTTGAATGTCGACTTCAAAAATGATCCCCAAAATGGCGACAGAGGCCAATATTATGCCCACGAAGAAGCCGAGTAACCTAGAAAGATCCCATCACAAGAACGTGACTCGAACTTGTCTAGGTTCCCGGACTTCAGAATAAAGCACTGGCAACCAAACACACGAAAATGAGAGACGCTGGGCAAGTGTGCTTGAAGAAAAACTCAATTTGAAACATGGCACGCAGTCGCAATAGCCTCAGCCCAAAACTTCCGCGGTGTAGAGTACTCATCAAGCATCGTCCTAGCCATCTCGACCAACGTACGATTATTTCTCTCCACGGCGCCATTTTACTGTGGGACGTGCAGAGAGGAGAACTGATGCTCTACACCTGACTTATCACAAAACCTCTCAAAGTAGGAATTCTTGAACTCCGTGCCATTGTCACTGCGGATCACTCATAAGGCACCTGGGAGCTCAATAGAAAGCCTATTGAAAAGACCTCGAAAATGCGTAAACGTCTCATCCTTCGAGGCTAAGAAAAACACCCAAGAGTACCTCGAGAAATCATCGACCACGACAAGAACATACCACTTCCTCCCGCCGATCGCACTCGAGCCTGGTCCAAGCGTGTCCATGTGGAGCAGCTGTCCCAGTGCATCGGTCATGGTCACTGTGACTGGAGGATGAGAAGCAGCAACCATCTTGCCGTGCCGGCAAGGAGCACAAACTAGATCTTTGACCATCTTGAGTTTCGGTAGACCACGAATGAGATCGTTGTCGCTGACCCGGGTCAAATGGTCAAATCCAATATGACCAAGTCTTCTATGCCAGAAGAAAAGGTCACGGGACTCCGAAGCAACTAAACACCGGAGAGGATCACCAGAAGACTCAGAAAAATCAGCACGAAAGATCCTCCCAAAATGAGAAATCCCGCAAACCAGACTACCCGAAGATTCAAGAATTTTGCAATTGTTTTTCTTAAAGCTCACCTCAAACCGTCATCGGTAAGCTGAGAGACTGAAAGCAAATTATACTGCAGCTTACTAACCAAGGCAACATCTTTTAAAATGAAATAATCATTAACACGCACTGTACCTTTGGCGATGACGCGCCCAGATGAAGCATCTCCGAAGGTGATCGTCTCATCACCTGGAGCACGGGCAAGGGAAGAAAACCAACGGGAGTCTCCGGTCATGTGTTGTGAACACCCGGAGTCTACAAGACAAACATTTCCCTTCCCTGCCCAGCGAACCTGAGTCAAACAGAGAGTAAAGTCTCAGTACTAGGGTAAATCAAGAGTGATTTTGGCACCCAATACTGAGTAACACGTCGAGCAGCAGAAGTAGTCAAGCACGACTGACCTCTAACTACCCTACGCTCTCTGTCGCTCAAAGAAGCGTAAGTCCGTGAGCAGACTGAAGGCATTGCCGGGTCCGATCGCTACGGAGAGCGAGTCGGAGCACCGGCAACACGCTGATCACGCCGCGGGTAACCATCTCGATGGGGGAAACGAGATCTACCCTCAGAACGGTGGAAGTCACGACCAGAGGGAGCATGAGGACGAAAACTAGAAAACCTGAAAAAACCAAGTCCTCGATGCTGCCCAAAATCATCAGAAACACCTGAAGCAAATCTAGACCTCGTGTTGGTCTTAGGTGCACTCAAGATCTGGGGCTGACCCTGAATACGCCTAAGAGACTCAACATGGTCTCTCCGCGCGATCTTGGCGCGCCTGAAGCATCGCTCGATCAAGTGTCTATCCTTCTGACAGAAGGTGCAGCGGTACTTCACCTTCTGAGAGGTAGAAGTACCACGGTAAGGCTTCGCCTTCTGAGAGGCCGAAGCAGCAGGTGGACTCACCTTACTGTCAGAAATCCCTTGGACAAAGCCCGCTGACTTAAATTGGACTTTCTCGGGTCTAGGCTCAATCTCGATCACACCTGCAGCTATGGGTCTAAGCACGGCAGGTGGACGCTTCCTCATGTCCTCATAGAAATCGTATCCTAGACCCTGATTAAATCTGCAAATTTGGATTGCTCTATAATAAGATTAAGCTTCTTCTTGCCGCCTAAAATCTCTCGAGAGTGTTCATAAGATACTGACACTCCCGAAAAAGAGAGGTGTAAGAAGAGCAGGGAGAAGAAGAGACAGCAGGGGGTAAGGGAGCAGATGAAGAACCAATAGCAGAAGAGCGAATGGCTTGTGCACGCACAGCCGACTCGGAAGGGGCAGTCCTACTACTAGCAGTTTGGTTCACATCGCTAAGCGTCTCAACCTTACCCTTGGGCTTCTCCCCCACATCAGCAATCACATTACAATCAGTTGATGGCTTCACTAGTTGATCCTTAGTTAGCTTCACACATTTTTCATTCAAAGCAACGAGTTCAAGTTTTAGTTTGTCACAACTAATGCATGGTGAGCTAACAGGATTCTTAGTCGCGAATTGAGCCATTTTCTTATTAGTGTCAATCATTTCTTGAAACTGTTTTGAGGCAGATTCAAGTTCAGCAGTTAACTTAGGACAGTTCAAACATGAAGCAATGGGCTCAAGTAGTGAAGCTTGCAGTTCAGCAATTTTACGGTTTGCTCGTTTTAAATTCATCTTCAACTTATTGCAATTTTCACAAGACTCGGGCAGATCTAGAAGCATGGTATAAAGACCTCTAAATGCGTTGTCCTTATCCTCACATGAGTTGCATGCACTAGTCTCAACAGTAGTAGATGGAATAGAAGCAATCCTACTCATTTCTAGTTCAGCCAAGAGACTAATATTCTCCACCTTAACAATGTCAAGTTCAGAGGACAGACTATCATGCGAGGTCCTTAATTTCCCCATGTCACCCAACAGAGCACAGCATGTGTCACATTCATTACGGGAGGAAGCAGATGTAAGTGAAGTAAGCTCCCGTGACAATCTATCTACTTCCTTCTCCAACTCGCTACACTAGCTCTAGATCTATCATGGAATCTACCTAGCTTAAGAAAAGCATCATTAAGCTGGTCGTAGGTGGGGGATACCCCGTCGGAGTAGGAGTACAGCTCTCTGTCGCTCAATTCGCCCTCAAGGGCCATGAAGCACATGCCGGAGAAGTCGTCGCCGCCCTTGGGTTCTTGCTCGTCCGTTCCATCGTCGTCACTTCACCCCTCCACCTCGCTGAGATCGAGGTCGTCGAAGGCGGTGAGGACGCGGTGCAAGAGCTTCTTGGCTTTGCCAAGGTCGCGGAACTTCTTCTTGCCTTGTGCGTAAGCTGAGGGCTTCTTGTTGCGGTTCTTGTCGATGTAGTCGTTCTTGCCGAACCACTGTAGTCACCTTTGCCCTTCCCCAGCTTGGGGCAGTTTGCTCGAATGTGGTTGGGGCCACCACACTCTAAGCAAATCACGGGTCCTCCTCTCTTTCCGTCCCTCCTCCTCTTGTAAGCATGGGAAAATCTCTGAGCTAGGAGGGCTAACTACTCATCCGCAAGCTGCTCTAACTGATCATCAGTTATGTCATAGAGAGCAGCTAGGGAGAATCCGCAAGTCGACACGGAAGAAGGTCCAGAAGTGGGATCGGTGACTAAAGCCATCGACTGTGACTTCGACTTACGAGAGACAATGTCAATCTCGTGAGTTTTGAGCCATGAGTACAACGCATCAAGAGTCAAAGTCGAGAGGTCGGTGGTGTCCTTGATGGTAGTCACCTTCATCTCCTAAACGCGCAAGTCAAGAGCAGCGAGCATCTATCGAGCGTTATCCGAGTCGGGGTATGTGAGACCGACCGCTCGGAGGTTGCTCAAGATTTTGTGAAAACGCGCAAAACACTCATCAAGGGACTCGCCAGCGAACATTTCAAACTTGTTGTAATCTCACTTGAACTGGTCCTGTCGCACCGTCTTTATTTAGGTGGTGCCCTCATGGTAGGCATCGAGGGTCTCCCAAATATCGAAGACGAACGAAAGATGAGATATGCGGTCAAACTCGCTATGACTCAGGCCCTGGATTATAATGTTCCTTGCCTTAGCATTTGCCTCAACATCATTCATATTTCCAGCATTGATGTTCTCATCGGCAGGAACAACAAACCGGACCTTGACCTTACGCCAGATGGCGTACCCCTGAGCCTGGATATATGTCTCCATTCGGCTCTTCCAGAAGGGATAATCAATCCCATCGAAGACCGGGGGCATGGTCGAGTATTTGTCCGTCGCCATGGCTCTAGAGACCGGTTAAGATCTATTGAGAAGAGCTAACCGGCTCTGATACCAATTGTTGGACCGAAATGGCGACAGAGGGGGGGCGAATGTCGACTTCAAAAATGATCCCCAAAAAACTCCAATCAAAAAGTTCTACTCCAATAGCAAGGAGTGCTATGAAGAAGAAGCTTGGCTTACTGGAAAATCAAGTTCTCAGAAGGAAGAGCACAAGGTAAAAACTCTAACAGAGGCAGCAAGAAATAACATCAATCAAGAAAGTCTACTACCAAAACCCATCAGGCCGGTCTGACCGCAATGGGCTGGGCAGTCAGACCGCCTCATAGCCGTCGGTCAGACCGCCAGCCCAATACTGGTCTGACCGCCGGTCTAACCCCGGTCGGACCGCCCCCATTAGGCCGGTCTGACCGTCCAACGAGGTTCAGTCTAGGCGGACAGCAGACAAAAATCCTGAAACTTGAAAATACTGCAGACCTTCGAAGAACAGAGAAATAAGGGGTTTTCTTTCAATCTATTTGGCCCAGAGAACCTCTACAACCAACTAAATGGAGAGAGGGCTTTGGAAAGCAAAGGAATCAAACTTATGAGCATGGATTTCATATTACAGATTATGGCTGAAAAACTAAAATTTTGCAAGAACTGGACCAAAACCCAAATTACTCCCTAACCTTTGATCCTCTGGCCATGAAACTTTGAGAAAAGCTACTTAATAGCCTCAGAACTCTAGATATCAAGTTTCATGCCATCTCATGAAGGGAAACACGAAGTTCATCAAAACCCTTGAAATGAAAAAACGAGGGCAGAGGAGCTCAAACAACCAAATCTGATATTAAACTTGATTTGCTCTTGGGACAACTCGATCAAATGACCTTGAGGCACTATCCCAACATAGAGCAATCCATTTTACACCTCCACAGCAAGAAACAACGCGAAAATGAAAACCTCAGAAATCAACCACAGAGAGTATCGAAGGCAAAACAGGAGCACGGGAGAAAAAAACTCAGAGATTTCATTCCAAACAAAAGAGGATTGCAGATGAGTCCCCATACGCATGGACATTAGAACAGGGATGATTACAAGGAGTATCCTCTCAATCCTCTCCCAACCTCAAGTTCAAGAATACCCACACTCTACATGCTTCTTGGAGAGGAAAACACACGTACACACACAGGGAGACACAACATGCTGCCTACACCAACTCTCCAACCACTAAAGCCTAAAGCCAAAATAAACTCTCAAAGCTTCTTTTGACTCTAACTCTCTCCCAAAGCCATGGGAATACATGCAGCCACTCATTCCTATTATACCCCTTGGCTAATGGGTCTCCAGCCCGTTACGCCCGCTAAATCCAACGGAACCTGCTCCCGCTTGTGCAGCCTCGCGAAATTACCAATTCACCCCTCCTGCACCTTACGGGAAGCTTCCGCGTCTCTTGTCATCCAAGCCTCGCAACCACCTCGAGTCTCCGCCGTCTTTGACACATCTCGACCGTTCTGACCTCGACACCGCCCGTGTCTAGTCCGGTCACCTCGTGTCTCGCCACGACTCCGCCTCAACGTCCTGCAGGCATCACGGACAAGAAACACATCACATAGCACCGCTCGATACATGAAAGTATAAAAAGCATTAATGAAGCACATTAAGCATGAGATAGCCCAAACTTGACAAGTCGACATAATATGCATCCTAACCACTTTGACCAGGTTTGACCAAGTTCGATCCAGCCCGATCGCACCACGCAACGTCAAGGTCTGAACCAACCAAATCAAACTCGACTCTCCTAAACTGATGTCAATTACTCATCACACGCATGGGATGACCTCCACATGGTCTCTCAGTTACCTAGGGGATCCCTTGGGATCACCCTTCTTCTTTCATCCTCTTCTTCTCTTCCCTCTCTTCTTCTTCTTTCTCTTCTTCTTCCTTTCTTCTCGCTTCCTCCTTCGCACCAATGGACAGCAGTAGGGGAGAGGAGATAGAGGCGCAATTGGGAGGGGAGGGTGGCGGCCAGGGGTGGAAAAAGGGGGGTGGCAACCACTAGATTAAATAGTGGGGTGCAGCTTAGTTTAGGGGGGAGGGGGTGCGGCCACCCATTGGGCCACCCAAGGTGGTAGGCCCACCCTCCAGGCAGCTCACTTAGAGTTTTTTATTTATTTCATTTTTTTGCTATTCTACAATTTTTATTTTCCCTTTCCGGGATTTACCGAAAATCCGGGCGACTCCGCGATTACTTTAAAACCGACACCGAAACGACGTTTAGGGTATTACACCGACTCTGACAATCATATGAGTCCTCTAAGAAAAAGGGGTTTGTCGGCATCGTCATCAAGGAGGCTTCATCACTCTTCTCGTCTCTTACATGCTTTATGGCAAAAGGAGATACGGTAAAATCACTTGATGATGATGAACCCTCTTATGATGGGCTAACAGATATGCTTGAACATTTGAATGAATATTTTGTAAAGGAAAAGTCTAAATTTAAGGTCTTTAAGAGATAATATCTCTCTAAAAGACTATTATGAGGAGCTAAAAGAAGTTTATGACTAGCTCCTTCTAAAGGATTCAAACAAATCTTACACTAGTGTTGGAATTACTTATGATATTACTAATAAAATGCATAATGTAGAAGTTGTTTCTAATAACCATTCTAAGAGTAGCACTTCTACATCTTGTGATGATTTGTTAGACATACCATGCTATTCCAAAATTGAGACTAATCCTCATATGGCTAAGTCATGTAACGCTAAGCTCATTGTTGAAGATAATTAATTGAAAGAGCAAGTTACCAAGATAAGCAAAAAATTGGAAAGATGCTTCAACGGAAAAGCTACCCTTGACAAGCTATTGAGTGAGTAAAGGTGCTCATTCAATAAATAGGGATTTGGGTTTGTGCCCAAGAAAGGTAAGAAGGCTATTTACAAGCCCACAAGGTTTGTAAAAGAAAATGGCAAGTATTGCCACAAGTGCTGAGGTGTGGGACATTTGAACAATCATGTCCCGTGGATAAGGCTCCATCCATTCGTATCTATGGTTCATGCTACATGCTTAGAAAATCTAGGTATGGTAAAGTTATTGCTAAATTTATTGGCACTTCAATTTTATGCGCTAAAAGGAATGCTATTTGTGTGCCTCAAACCTTGGTTACTAACCTTCAAGGACCCAAACAAATTTGGGTACCTTAAAGAACTTGATTTTCTTTATAGGAAAACTACAAAACCAGTGAAAGGTATTGGGTGCTTGATAGTAGATGCACTCAACACATGACCGGAGACCAAAAGATGTTCACCATGGAGATTCGCGACACCCAATATGAGACAAGTTGGCCTCCTTAGCTTAGCATGTGGGTGCACTTGAGTGTAACTCCACCTCAGCAGTGACTCCTTCTCCACTTTGTTATCACTGTCGTCGTCATGATCCCTCTTTTCAAGAATAACTTATTTTGGGTAATTGATGCCAAAGGGGGAGAAGACAAACAATTAAATGGGAGAAGAAGTTAAGTAGAAGAAGAAGAAAAGAAGTCAAAGAAGCCATATTAGTTATCCATCTATTATCTATTAGTTATATGAAAGAACTTAATTATCGTTTGAACTTATCTATGGTTGCTTGTGTGTGAACCTGTAATAGAAAGAACTATTTATGCTTGTTCAAACTTGTTGCTATAATGCTATGACCATCTTTGGCTATGCAAATTATCATGTTCATCATATTCATGTATTACTTCTCATGCCTATCATATTTACAATGATTCCTCAAATTTCAACAAATCAAGGAAACTCTGCTAAAAGTTCCAAAATCCAAACTTGTGCATGAAAACCACTTCAAAATCTCACATGCACATATTTAAGGGGAGCCCTCTTTATTTGTTGATTGACTCTTGAATGCAACTAATTCCTCATTTTGTTTAAGCCCATTTGAAGAATTAATTGAAATTCAAAAGTCAAAACAAGAAAATACAACTTGTTTCCAAATTTGGGGAATTTTCAAAACCATTTAACTTACTTCACATTGTTTAGGTTGTCATCAATTACCAAAAAGGGAGAAATTAAAAGCATCTAGGCCCCTAAAAATTAGTTTGGTAATTAATGATAATATTGTGTTATGCGACTAACATGTGTGCTAAGATGTTTTCAAGGTTTAGTCCCGGAATACGGATGACAATACAATAGTGGCATGCAAAGACTATGAAGAATCAACATGACTCAAGACAAAGATGAAATATAGTTTAAAGATCCTTTTTATAGTTTTACTGGTCTCAGTGTTTGGAGAAAAGACCAGATTGTAGACTAGATGCCGTACTATAAAGAGCGATCATGGCTAGTAGTTTGAGGATTTAATTTGTGCCATCTTGATTAACAAAGAGTCATGCATGCATCTTGAACTATTTAAAAAAACCATTGTCAGGAAAAATCAGTAGAACCGCAGGGACCAGGCGGTCCTACTAGCTAGCGATATGACCACGCCTAAAATGTGGTACTACCGCGGGTGATAGTACCGATATTTAGTTGACGATACGTTTTTTCTAGAGAGCATGTTTTTGGACACTTTTTGGAACCCTGAAAATCGGTAGTACCAATTATGCCTAGCAGTACTACCGTCGTGTGGTAGTACCGACCCTTGTGAGGGTGGTAGTATCGCACTTAAAGTTTAACAACTAGTTCAGACGCATTAATTGCATTCAAAATAGCGGTTGAACAGCAAGTGCGGTGGTACCGGCCGATACTTGGTGGTAATACCGCACATACTGAATTTTATGGAATTTTGCCCCCAAATGGTCGAATTTGTGGTTGGGGCTATAAATACCCCCTCACCAGTACCATGGTACTAACTCTTGACCCCATTGAATACATTAGAGCCATTGGTGCACTCTCTACTACTCAATTTATTAATATTTCACTTTGGAGGTGGTTGAGAGCATTGAAGTGCATTTGCATCATTCATTGATCATCTTGGCGCTTAGTTCTTCCTTAAGCAAGAGCTGTAATTTGTTACTCTTGGTATTTTCTAGCACCTAAATGGCTTGGGAGCAAGTTGCGCGGTGATCTCTTCAAGAAGGTTGTAAACAGGCCCGATGCTGGTTGTGAGTGGTGTGGTGCTCGCCATCTTCGGAGTGGAGAAAGAGTAACCTTAGTGGAATTTAAGTCATTAGGCTCAATTATTGGAGCCGATCCAATCCGTTTGGGCTTACCTCAACGTAAAGTAGTGAAACCGGCAAGTCTTCGATACTACGGGAAAATATTGTGTGTCTCCATTGTAATTATCTCTTGTCTTTACTCTTCTGTATTTATATTCCTAGCTATTGAATTGATTATCTTGTGTAGCTAGAGTTATATTTGGTAGAGTCATAACTTGTGGTGTCTTAGAAAAACTTAGACTTTTCGCTCTTGGCTTGTGATAGAACCTTTAAATTGCTCATTGTTGTTAGAATTGTTAAATTTAGTCAGTTATCCTTGGTCCTACAACTACTTGTACCTTCCATGATCTCTATCCACCTTGTGCTTTGATTGAGTCCAACCATATCAATTGGCCTCCATGATCGCACTAGACCTTGGTTCTCTCAACCAAGTCTTGATCCACCTCGTCGTTAACCATAGTTGACTCCAGAACCACCTGCATACCAATAGGCCAAGCAAACCATTTTCAGACACAAGTGCATTCCAATTTGACCTACATTAGTCCATAAATGCATCATACAACACATATGCCATGAGTCCATAGCTCTAGAACCATTCCCAACTCAATTATCAATAATCAACTCAAAATAACACTCTTTTAAAATCTTCAGGTCGATCAGACCATTTCCATCATGTCGATCGAACCACCGGCCTTACCGCCATGGAGTCGCTGATCAGACCACATATCATTTTCCCTTGGAACGTCAAAATGATCCTCTATGAAAAATTGCTACCATCTACTAAATCCTAGCCATACCGCTGGGAGCGGTTAGACCACTCAAGCAATGCTGGTCAGACTGCCCCTGTTCACTTCAGCCTTGACCAAAAAAAACACTCACTCTAAAAAATAGCTACCACTTTCTGGAGCCTAGTCACACCATGTCGACAGGTCTGACCACCCTTAATATGCTGGTCAGACCGTCGACCAAGTCTTGGTATGGTCAAACCCTTACGACTAGCTGGTCGAACAACCCTCTGACTAGGACCGGTCTAACTCTCATTCAAAGGCCAGTCAGACTGCACATGCAGAGCGATTAGACTGCACATGCAGAGCGATTAGACTGCCTGAACCTAAAACTTCTCCTAAGCTATTCATTTTCATTTTTGTCAACTCAAATTCAATTTTATCATTCTTAAAGTTGATATATATTCATCACAAATATAGAGTGACCTCCATATGGTCTCACAGTAAACTACAGCGAAGACAGTGATAATATGACATATGGCCCTGTTCTTTTCAGCTTCTAAAAGCTGCTTTTCGGCTTTTCTACAGTAACTAGCTTTTAAATGGAGTATTTTTTCAAGATAGAGTCTACTAGTTAATTGTAGTACATACTTTACTGACTTCATTTATATCGGCAAAAACTGCACGTGAGTTTTTGTTACTCTTTAATCTCTCATACAAACAGCCTAAAAGTCACAAGCTGCAACCAAAAGCCGCAGCCAAAAAGAACAGACTCATAGTTGGATGACACTTTAAGCGGTCAACAAGATTGCAAACTTTGATCCTGATTTAAAGTTCAAGCGATATATGTGCCAGTTGTGACTTTTTTTTTTGAGAGTTATATACAGTTTCATAATATAATATAAGAACTGACAAAAAAAATGTTCGTGACACTTGGCCTCAAGTGTCTCCAAAATAGTATCTAAATGACCATTTTGCTGCCTCGTAAATGCTTTGTCGAATTAGATGATTATGTTTAATTGTCGGCAAAGATATGTTCTTAAGTTGGATTGATTTACAGTCAAGTAAAGCTATCTTTTGATGTTGTAATGTTTTGTATTAATTACTCTAGGTTATTTTGGCGCAACATAGGTTCATCTTCACATGTGTGTATGTTCCCCGACCGCACCACTTCGGTGTCGTGCGCTCTCTGACCGTACCATTCCACGTATCAGCCCCCGGTTAAATGGTACGGTCGGCTAAGGGCTAGGTTTGGAATTTTGTTTCCACCGGCGTCATCTCCAAACCTAGCCCCCAGGCCTATGCAAACTTCAAACGCTAGGCCAGACCAGATTTCAGCAGGGCTATCCCAACCTTGAAAGGCCAGGCCCAGCACGAAGGACGAAAATTAATGCCATCTTCATAAATAAAATGTTATTTATTATTATTTTGAATAAAATATTATTCCTCAATTCTTTTTGAAATAAAATATTTATTATTGTATTATTTCGTCTGGCCTTTTCCCAGCTTTGAGCCAGGCCTGCGGGCCAATGTCCTGGGCCCAATCCAAAAATGGGACCGGGCCAGGCTGCCGATGGCTAGTTATTCAGGCCTACTCAAGAGTAAATATAGCTCTCTCTTTTTTAGCTTATAACTTATATTTCTTCTAAATAAATAAACAGAATAACTTTTCTATCATCTTTTTGAAACGACTTATCAGAAAAATCTTTTCGAAGTAGTTTATCGATATTCAACTTATTCACATAAACACTCATGCTAGAGCCAAAAGCCATCAGTCACAGCCGAAAAAAAACCCACCCTCAATTAGGAAAAATTAGCAAGCAGCTAAAACTAGTTGTGTGCTGCATCATATTAGTGTTGTACATCAACCTAGGATGGCCTGAAGGATTCACACATTCATGGCATTGTTCTTTTTCATGCAGCAAATATGTTGACGCATGCAAAGCAATTTTTAAATTTTATAATTTAGAATATTGCTACAGTAATTTTATAGTATTATATTTGCCATTGGATTTCACGTGCACATTTAGTAGTTCTCCAAAAGACTTGCAAAGTTTTATGGCACGGACGGAGAGCTGCTATTGCCTATTGGTCGGTTTGAGATTTATGTGCTACATCTATACACTAATAATCCACCAGTTAAAATTATTCTACATCCACCCAACAATTACCTGCTCCACAGTCATAACCTTAACTACGTCCACACCACAATATACACCCAAAAATACACTATCATAAAAATATGCGCACCAGATTAACTCTCCTCTATTCTCTCTCTTTACTCAACCATATCCGACGGTCATCCTTCAATGGATCTGCAGTACCCCTCCCCACCCTCGCTCCTCCCGAACTGCCCGACACACACGCACACGCCCGACGCTGCGTGATACCACCTCCTCCGCCGATTTCTCCCCCGTCTCCCCCACTCTGCGTCTCCCCGCCGCCTCCTCCCCCCGCTCGGCCGTCTCCGCCGATCCACCCTCGCCTCCTCCTCCCCACCCGGCGCCGCCTCCTCCCCGCTCCTCCGCCGCCTCCTCCCCCCACCCCTCCGCTCCGCCGCCGTCGCCTCCTCCCGCCCACCCCTCCGCTCCGCCGCCGCCTCCTTCTCCTCCCCACCCCGCGCTGCCGCCACTTCCTCCTCCCCCACTCCTCTGCTCTCCGCCGCCTCCTCCCCCGCTCCTCCGCTCCGTCGCCTCCTCCTCCCCCACCCCTCCGCTCGGCCGCCGCCTCCTCCCCCGCTCCTTCGCTCCGCCATCGCCTCCTCCTCCCCACCCCGCGCCGCCGCCTCCTCCTGCTCCCCACCGCAGCTCCCAAACCCTAGCTAGCCCAAACATTCGACGCAAACCTTCTCCTTCCTCTCCCACCCCGCACGCGCTCCTCCCCTGCCTTTCCATCCCGCACCGCCGCCTCCTCCCCCGCGCCTCCACTCCCGCCGCTCCCCCCGTCCTCCACCGCGCCGCCACTCCCTCCGCTCCCCCCGTCCTCCACCGCGCCGCCACTCCCCCATCTCCGCCTCTCCGGAGGTAGCGCCTGAGGAGCAGCCCCCAGCCGCCGCCGCCACACAGCAGGAGCCCCCCGCGGCCGCCGAGGGCGAAGGAGATCACAAGAGTAAGCTCGAGGCGGGCACGGAGGCAAACGGCACCGGTGAGGACGCCAAGCGGCCCCGCGTGGAAGGCGACGGCGCAGGTAGATCTCTCACACAACGCCTCCCACCCCACCTCTCTCTCTCTCCGCGTGTATTGTACCTAGGGTTTAATGTCTCCGAGATGAATGTTGATTAGTTTCTGGTAATTGTACCTAGGCATTCATTGTTTAGGTATTGGATGCTTCCTGGTACATGCTAGAAGAGAATATTGATTCATGGCAAGAATATCAGGATACTGGATCATTTAAATTGTGCTTTGTTCCCCTTTTTGTGGTAATGTTCCCTCAGCTCAAGTATTCTAATATATTCAGGTGGCCCATATTCCTGGTGCACTGTTCTTTGACATAGATGGCATAGTTGATCGGACGACTGATGTGAGAAATGTTTCCGGATATTAGTTATTAGCGTTTGAGTTGAGTAAATAAGCAGCAAGGACATCCTTATGTTTTGGAAATTGACATAATCTTATATGTATACCTCATGTATGTTAATTTTTCCACCTGTGATAACTTATTCTTCCAATTAATTTGTGTAAGTTGTATGTTAAAAATTTTTTTGGACAAAGTGTTGTTGTCTTTTGCTTTTGAGGCATGTCTACAGTATAGATATGTGATATATCTTTACTCCATGCAATTTGTTTCAGTTGCCACACATGCTGCCATCAGAAATGATTGTCCCGTGCACGGCGACGACGGCGCCGGCTCCTCGTCCAAGCCCCGGAAGCGCCTACTCAAGAAGGCCATAGGCGGAGGAGGCGGTGACGACATGACCGGTGACGGGCTAGATGACTGGGGGGAGGAGGCGGCGGCGTTGGCGGAAAAACGGGCACTGAGAAAGACTGAGAAAAACGGACAGTCGTTATGATGGTATTGATGTTGTCATCTAAAGGTTAGATAACTTTGCAATGAGTACAGTACCCTGTTAGTGTGCTATATTAAGTGCATAATCCTTCTTTTCTCTTGTGAATAGACTCATAATTTCACCTCAAGATTAAGATGCTAAACACTGATCCCAAATATGTCACCTAAACTTGTCATTGTAAGCAATTTGTAATGTACACGATATGAAGCAATGAACTGGAAAGAAGTTTGACTTTTTTGTTGTATAGAAAAGGGACTAATGGAAAGAAGTTCTGTTCTGTGCAGGGTGTGCCTCATATGGCGGCGGTGGCGGTGGCACTTGGGATTCCTAGGTCTTCAAACAGTAAGAACGCATATTGGTGTATTTTGATTAAGTGGGGCATGCCAAATGTTCGGATATTGGATTTTTGATTGAGTTACTAACATTGTATGTTATGTCTTTGGCAAAATTTTGGATTTGACCCATTTTTTTGGCATCAATTGTCGATGAGTTTGAGAATTACTTGGTTGCCCTACCTCATTGCACAATTGTCAATTTTGCACACAAACTAAGTTTTGGTTTAGATGTAATTTCTTAAAGGGTGGCAAAGTTCTATTGTCATATTATATTTAAAATTTTTTGTTTGATGTCAGGTAGATTACAGATTTTTTCCTATCACTATCCATTTTTAATATTCATTGACCATGATTCTAGATGGGAAGCTTGGATATATCAACAAATGAGCACTATTATCTCATTATTCTTATAGCATAGTTATATGCAGACACCTACATGTTCTCCATTATGACAAAAAAGAATTGGTTTATATATTTATCATGCATCTACCAAATGAGAAGACCAAAACAAAATCATGTCACAATTAGGACATTTCTCTTCTCTTTTGTATGACCAATGGAATTCATATTGAATTGTCAATTCACAGCCAAGACTAATGGCGACGCCAGCATGTGTCTTTGCTTCAGTTGTAGCACCCTGCAAATATTTATATTAGTGCAAAACATTAAATGCCCAGTTTTAATTCTTTAACTCTGAAATGGACAGCTTTATGTCGCGCTATCAAGGGGTGTATCAAGACAAACGACAAGAATTTTGGCCAAACCAAAGAAAGAAGTAGATGTCTCAGGGAAGAGCACCAAAAATATTGTGTATAAAGACGTCCTAGCATGGTGATATGGTAAGTAAATAGTCCACAAACACCTATTTCCTTACTGTGTTTCATATTTCTTTATGCGACAAAAATGTTTGTTTTCTTTGTAGCCTCAAGTTTAAACAATATGGGGATGGAGAAAGTCGTCGATGGGTGAGTCCAATGATGTTGTCGCCTCCTCAAAGGATCAGTCGTTATGTGACATTCATTATGTGACAAAAATATTTGGTTATACAATATATGAGACGTGAATCTTAATGAATCTGATTGTTCATTTTATTTTTTACAAATTTTATCTTGTTTTGTATTTTATCGTAGCGTTAGCACGGACACACTACTAGTTGGGATAAAGGCTTGAACCCAACATGCCTGACCTTTCGGTAAAAACAACAGAAAAAAAAAATTTGTTCAGCCCATCTCAGCATTTCCGCGAAGGAAAGTCATGGTCCACCGCGAAAATTAGAAAAATGGAAACCATCAGCAGATCACCTCCATGCAAAGGCTACCAAACTTGGGAACACATACGTCCCATCCAAGAAAGGCACAATAAACGCAACCGAGGCGGCCGTGAGACACTGACCACACTACACACACGACCTCACAAGCGGCAACCTACGCTTCTCTTAACTCCGCTCACGAAGCAATTCGTTCGAACCCCACATTTACTTGTTCTTTAGCATCGCTTGGGATATATACTCCGGTGCAAGGAAGAAAAGGAAGCCCAGATTGCTAAATCTACCTTTCCTTTACTTGCCCGGCTCAGCTCACTCCCTCCCTCCCCTGCTTAGCCATCTAGGTCGCTTGCCCATAAAACAAACCAATGCAGATTATCAAACGACATGCATAGTACTTCCATCTGAATTCCTGCTCGAAAGATTGCCTCCTTTGTGCAGCTCCCATGGGACTCTGCGTTTCTATGTTGCAAACAAAGGCGAAGAAGCGGCAGCCCGAACCGAGGCGTGGCACGCCAAAGGCGCTATGCATCGTCAGAAGCGACCGCCGGTCGTCGAAGCCAGAGGAGCTGGTGTTGCAGGCACAGGATTCTGGTCTGTCACAGCTCCAGAAACCTGTCAAGGCAGATACCAGAAAACATGAGAAATGCAGATACGGCGGCACAGATATGCTGGACAGGAGGTTCTGCGCTCCGAAGCCCAGGTTGCCATGTGGGAGTACCAGAAGTGTCGCGGTTGAGCCGGTTGCACCTGAAGGGAGGTTGCCGACGTCCAGGTGCAGCACGACGACAGACCGGGGCGCGCCGCCGGAGTGGTGCAGGACACCAACTACACCGATGACGCCGATGAGGCCGTTGTGGCAGCGGAGGATACTGATGGGGATGCGGTGCGAGCTGCCGCGGTTCAGCGGGCTCATACTGTACGACGAGCACGGCCGGCCCCTGCAGATCACCACCCCGGGCAGAAGAAGCCACCACCAGGTAAGCAGACTAAGCAAATCTGAACCAAGAATCTGACTATCTGTACATGCTGTACGTAGACATATATCTTGTGTAAGTCAGTTGCTGCATAACACATATTACTATGAGAATTCAAATGTGTATTTTGACTTCTTTTTCAGGGGAAAAAGAAGACAACCAGGACTTCTACAACTCTCAGAGACCTCCTGTAGTCAATTGTTACGGTAGACTGAAAAAGTGCTTCCCTGTTGAGTATTCTATTGGAAAGTAGCAATATTTATCATGTACAGTGGCAATTATTGAAGATCTGAAGCTCCACACATTGATGCTGTAACACATTCATTATCCCTAGTTTATTCATCCCTGCTCTACTATTGCACGTCTTGAAGTGACAACTATCCAATTGTTCAGATTGGCAGTGTTCCAATCAAGCAAGCAACTAGGATCATATGATCCATCTCACCTAATAAAGTAGAAAATCATGTCTTTCGTGGTAGTAAAAGTATGTGAACATAATATCAGGGGTTTCTTTTGAGCTAGTAAACAAAGATACTTCTTAGGATTTTGGTTCACAAACCTGGAGAAGCACTAAAATGGCATATTAAGAACTACTTGGGCGAATACTGTGAAGCTTCAAAAGGCACATTTAGCCCCTTCACAAAATGCTTATGACCAAATAGTTATTTTATTTTGTACAAATTACAATATCTAATTAAAAAACCATAGAACAAAGCTATTTTACATGGTGTGAATATACATCTCGGGTGGTAACACAACAGGTTATCGCAGAACAGCAATGCCTATGCCCAAAAAAGAAAGTGTTCCCTAAAATGTTTATTAAAAAAGCAAATAGCAAGCCAAAAGATAACAGATGGTTTCCTCACCAAGCTTCAATTGGCACCATAAAAGCCCTATTGCCAAAAGAACACCGGTGGGATGTTGTTCTTTGTGATACATCAACAATTCAAAGTAAACATCTGCTCCTGTAATCGAAATGGATGCATGATAAGTAAAAGACAAAATGCATCCTGTATGTTCTGATGGATAAGTCTTTGTGTCAAGGACAACATCTTTGTGCTTTAGGATAGCTTTAGACTAGCATCTTAGACTAGCTTTAGGACAGCTTTTGACTAGCATCTTAGACTAGCTTTAGGACAGCTTTTGACTAGCATCTAGGACTAGCATCTTGGCATATGCTTGGCTGATTAGCAGCCTATAAATATGTATCCCCAACCCCTCAGGTGGGTATGGCATTGTGTGAGAAATAAACAAGAAAAATTGCCCCATCCCCAAGTGTCATCCTCTCGATGAGAGTGAGGATCTTGCTATCACCAACAAAGAAGAATCCAATGAGTAACAAGTGGTATCGAGCTATACTATCCTGTAGCCCGAGCATCTCCGCTCATCTCCTTCTCCGGCTCGCAGCAGCAGCCCGTGTAGCAAAGCAGCAGCTCGGCCGCCCCCGCTCACTCCTCTCGAGACGGCAGCGGCTCGTCGGCAGCCTCTCTCCACGCACAGCCCCCGAGCGCGCCATGTCCGCAGGCGATCTCGGCCTTCGGTCGCCTCGAGCACGCGGCGTCGGCCAGACGGCCGAGCTTCGCGCGCAGCAGAGCAGCGCAGCAGCGGCGGCAGAGACCGCCGCGGCACCGGGGCGGCAAAGGCGGTGGCGGCGGCGAGCTAGTAGCAGCGAGCGGAGGTGGAAGCGGCGGCGGCAGCGGTGCGGCGCGTCGGCGGCGGCAGCGGAGGTCAAGGTTCTGCGCGCAAAGAAGCAGCTCCATCTCTGCGATAGCGGCGCCGACGCGGATCTTGAGCGCGGAGGCGCGCGAGGGCGAAGCGGCGCAGTGGCGCCGCGTCGCCACGAGCGGCGGCGGCAGCCAGACAGCGCGACGCGCCGGTGGCGCTCCTGGAGGAGGCATGCACGGTGGCAGCGTACGGGTCAACGGAGAGCGCGGCCTTCACAGGCAACGCGGCTCTCTCTCCCCGGTTCGGTACCGTGGTCACCACGAGTACCAGGCTGTCGTCGAGGGCGTCGGCCCCGGCGGCGGGTGGCCTACCCTCACCAAGACCAACTACGTCGAGTGGGCTGCGGTGATGAGGGTAAAGCTCCAGGTGCGGCATATGTGGGATGCAGTCCGGTACGGCGACGTCGACTACGACCAGGATCGATGGGCGCTGGATGCTCTCATCGCTGCGCCCCGCCAAGATGCGCTTCGCTACCAACAAGCGGATCGCCAAAGAGGTTGGGACGCCATCGCCGCAAAGACGCATCGGCAGGCCGCGCCCGCAAGTCTACATTGCGGGCACTACGACGGAGGGAGAACACGGCCTTCAAGCGGTGAGGACGTTGATGACTTTGCTCTCGTCTCAACACTCGCTGCGAAGTTGGTGCAGTTCGGTGACGACACCTACGGCGAAGAGAGAGCGTGGAGAAGCTCTTCCGCTGCGTCCCGAGAAGTACAAGCGGATGGCTCGCCGATCGAGTCTCTGCTGGACCTCTCCATGATGACGATCGAGGAGGCGTTGGGTCGCCTCAAGGTCGTTGATGGCGATGAGCCACGCGTCTCTCGGGACCCGTCACCATTGGCGGGAAGCTCCTCCTCACTCGGGAGCAGTGGGCTGCCGGCCAAGGTGACAGGAAGAAGGGGAGCCTTCTTCCACGACAGCGGCGCGCAGCGCGCGCAAGCACGGCAAGCCGCGCAAAGACGCCGAGCAGGGCGCGAGGACGTCGAGGTGATGACCGTGGGCGCGCCGGTGGCGCGGCCCGGCAAGCAAAGCCGACGCGAGGCGACTCTTGCCACAAGCTGCGCAAGCTTGGTCATTGGGCGGATTGTCGATACCACGACGCGCGGCGAGCCCACGTCGCGCGAGCGGAGGAGGAGGAGCAGCCGGCTCGTTCATTGCTCATGCGAGCATCGAACTACCTCCAGCGGCACCGGCCGCAGTGGCTCTCCTCCAACTTGACGAGCCAAAAGCACACGCCCTCCTCGGCTACGGCTCCGGCAACGACAAGACTGACGGGTGGTGCCTCGACACCGGCGCCACCCATCACATGACCGGTCGATGGGAGTTCTTCGCCGAGTTTGACTCTAGCGTCCGAGGCTCCGTCAAGTTTGGGGACGCCTCCGGCGTGGAAATCAAGGGCGTCGGCTCCGTCATCTTCACCACCGTGTCTGGTGAGCACAGGCTGCTCACCGACGCCTACTACATCCCCGATCTGCGGAACTCCATCATCAGCTTGGGACAGCTGGATGAGAACGGCTCGCGTGTCGAGATCGAGCACGGGGTGCTGCGGATTTGGGATCTTCGCCGTCGCCTTCTTGCCAAGGTAACCAGAGGCGCAAATCGACTCTACATTCTTCACATGCAGGTGGCACAACCCTCTGTTTATTTGCTCGTCGGACGACGAGGCGTGGCAGTGGCACGAGCGCTTTGGGCACCTTCACTTTGAGGCCCTGAAGCGGCTCAGTGCCACGGAAATGGTGCGAGGCCTGCCGTGCCTTGACCATGTGGAGCAGTTCTGCGACGTCTGCGTGTTGACGAAGCAGAGGCGACTCCCCTTTCCCCAGCGGGCAAGTTTCCGAGCCAAGGAGAGGCTCGAGCTCGTGCACGGAGACTTGTGTGGCCCGGTGACACCGGCCACACCGGGAGGACGACGCTACTTCCTGCTGCTCGTCGACGACCTCTCCCGCTACATGTGGGTGATGGTCCTCGGCAGCAAGGGAGAGGCTGCGGACGCCATCAGGCGCACGCAGGCTGCTGCGGAGGCAGAGTGCGGCCGCAAGCTGCGCGTGCTGCGCACAGACAACGGCGGCGAATTCACGGCGATCGGTGCGATCGCATCGCTACCGATGAGGGCATTCAGCGCCACTACTCCGCGCCGTACAGCCCGCAGCAGAACGGCGTCGTCGAGCGGCGCAACCAGACGGCTGTGGGGATGGCTCGGGCCCTCCTCAAGCAGAGGGGGATGCCGGCTGTCTTCTGGGGAGAGGCGGTGGTGACGGCCGTCTACATCCTCAACCGCTCGCCTACCAAGGCGCTCAACGGCAGGACGCCATACGAGGCTTGGCATGGGCGCAAGCCAGCGGTCTCCCACTTGCGGGTTTTCGGCTCCCTCGCGTTCGCCAAGGAGTTTGGCCACATCGGTAAGCTCGACGACAGGTGCACTCCGGGAGTGTTCATCGGCTACGCGGAGGGCTCGAAGGCCTACCGCATCCTCGACCCTGTCACACAGCGCGTCCGCATCTCGCGTGACGTTGTGTTCGACGAAGGGCGAGGCTGGACGTGGGACAATGCGGTGGATGACGGTTCGACTTTGACTCTCAGGGACTTTGTTGTCAACTACGTCCACTTCGAGAGAGCCGGGGGAGCTAGCAGCTCGGCCTCACCGAGCTCGTCCACCTCGACACCTTGCTCGCCACTAGCTCCGGCGAGTGCTCCACCACCTCGGCACCGCCACGCCCCACTCTTCACCACCGCCACTCCACGCTCTCCGCACCACTCACCACTCTCCCGCACTCCGCCACACCACCGGATCGGCCCCATGATTTCGGTCCACGACGAGCAGCGCATGGTGGAGTTCGCTACTCGCTGTCTCACGACGAGGACGCGTCGACGCCTACCACGACGATGAGCCTCGCGCTATCGTACCATGGACAACATCCTCGGCGAGCTGCCGTCCTCGGATCGGGCGCAGCGACGATTTCGAGGCGAGCGCACTTGGCGTCGCGACGGCGGCGAGCCCGCTCCTCGCCGAGGTGGAGGGGACGCAGCGTGGCGTGTCGCGATGAAGCGAGAGATGGGCGTCGTCGGCGGAACCGGACGTGGGAGGCTGGCGGATCTTCCTGCTCGTCACCGCGCGATCACCCTTAAGTGGGTGTTCAAGCTGAAGCGGGATGAAGCCGGCGCCATCGTCAAGCACAAGGCTCGCTTGGTGGCACGAGGCTTCGTGCAGCAGGAGGGGGTCGACTTCGATGACGCCTTAGCACCCGTCACGCGCATGGAGTCCGTTCGTCTTCTCCTCGCACTTGCAGCCCAGGAGGATTGGCGCGTCCATCACATGGACGTCAAGTCCGCCTTCCTCAACGGCGACTTGAAGGAGGAAGTCGTCCGTCGGCCGCCGGGATTCGTCATCCCGGCAAGGAGGGCAGGTTCTCCGCTGCGCAAGGCCCTCACGGCTTGCGGCAGCACCACGAGCCCGAACGCTAAGCTGGACTCCACCCTCAAGCAAATGGGGTTCCAGCAGAGCGCACACGAGGCTGCGGTCTACCGGCGGGGCAAAGGCGGCAACGCCCTGCTGGTGGGCGTCTACGTCGACGACCTGGTGATCACCGGCTCCAAGGAGGCCGAGGTCGAGGCGTTCAAGGCGGAGATGAAGACCGCCTTCCAGATGAGCGACTTGGGGCTCCTCTCCTTCTACCTGGGGATCGAGGTCCACCAGGGCAGCTCCGGTATCTCCCTTCGTCAGACCGCCTACGCCAAGCGCACCGTCGAGCTGGGCGGGCTCACCGCCTGCAACCCAGCCCACACTCCTATGGAGGAGAGGCTGAAACTGAGTCGTGAGAGCACGGCGGAGGAGGTGGACGCGACGCAGTACCGACGCATTGTGGGCAGCCTTCGCTACCTCGTCCACACGCGTCCAGATTTGGCGTTCGCCGTCGGCTACGTCAGTCGGTTCATGCAGCGACCACCTCCGACTACGGCTTGCACTACCCGAGGTGTCCCGGCGCGGCGCACTTCATCGGGTACAGCGACAGCGACCATGCAGGCGACATCGACACCAGCAAGAGCGCAAGCGGGATTCTCTTCTTCCTCAGCAAGTGCCTCGTTAGCTGGCAGTAGTCAAGCAGCAGGTGGTGGCCCTGTCCAGCTGTGAGGCCGAGTACATAGCGGCTTCCACCGCTTCGACTCAGGCGCTCTGGCTCGCTCGACTGCTTGGTGATCTCCTTGGCAGAGACACTGAAGCGGTGGCGCTCAGGGTGGACAGCAAGTCCGCTCTGGCTCTGGCAAAGAACCCCGTTTTTCACGAACGGAGCAAGCACATCCGGGTGAAGTACCACTTCATCCGAGGCTGTTTGGATGAAGGCAGCATCAAGGCGAGCTACATCAACACCACGGATCAGCTTGCGGACCTGCTCACCAAGCCTCTTGGGAGGGTCAAATTCCTCGAGCTCTGCTCTAGGATCGGGCTGGTTCAACCTTCCTCACAAGGAGACACACAAGACTTAGGGGGAGAATGATGGATAAGTCTTTGTGTCAAGGACATCATCTTTGTGCTTTAGGACAGCTTTAGACTAACATCTTAGACTAGCTTTAGGACAGCTTTTGACTAGCATCTTAGACTAGCTTTAGGACAGCTTTTGACTAGCATCTAGGACTAGCATCTTGGCATATGCTTGGCTGATTAGTAGCCTCTAAATATGTATCCCCAACCCCTCAGGTGGGTATGGCATTATGTGAGAAATAAACAAGAAAAATTGCCCCATCCCCAAGTGTCGTCCTCTCGATGAGAGTGAGGATCTTGCTATCACCAACAGCAAGAATCCAGCGAGTAACATGTTCGAGGAAAAGACAATAAACAGAACCAAACAAAAGAATTTGTAAAGCAGTGTACATTTGACGAAAACTGATAGGAACTAAAATATATAATTAAAACAGCAATCAATCAATTGATTAAAATAAATTAGTGTCTTCAGGTAAAAAAAACACCTATAAACACATTTGCAGCTCTTTGAAACACATCAAGCTTGATCATTACTGTCACATGCTCGTATTAGAGAACATTGTTAGGAAACCTGGGTCTAGACTTAGAGCCTTGGCTCATGGTGGGTACCTCACCATTAGAGTATAAATAGAGAGCATTATTGTCTATTGGCTATTTTGTATACGAAATCAAAAAAAAGAAATAAAGAAAGACTAGGAGTTCTCTTTACCTCTCTGTGTTCCAATCTACTATTTTCTGTCTTCTGTAATTGATCTTGTTTTGCATAAGCAGAGGAATCGATCGGACTAGTCGCCGGTGACAGTTCTTCAACACGTTATCAGCACAAATCGCTCCGGTAAATCAAAAACACGTGTGGCGTCCTATAGAGGAAGTGTGCTTAGCCGATAAAGGCGAACGATGGGCGGGCACAATAGCCTAGTGAGCACAGAGCCACAGGTGAGCTCAAGCGCATGCGGTAATGTGAGCGAGTGCAGCATCCCAATGCCTATAAAGCCATAGGGCGAGCTCAGTGGCAGGCAAAAAGGCCAACGACTGCAACATCCTACGCAAGTCAACAGCCACAAGTGAGCACATCTAGATTTTGTTCTTATTTGATTTTTGAAAAAACTTGTTGAAACTTTTGCTTGAAACTTGTTAAAATCTATTGAAATTTTTTGAAACTCTCTAGTCGAAACTTGTCAAAACTTTTGGTTGAAACTCAGTGAAACTTGTTGGAACTTGGTTCCAAAATCTGAAACTTGTTAAAACTTTTGTTAAAATCTTCTAGAAATGCATGAAACTCACTGAAACATGAACCTTCCCAAGCGTTTTTTTTAAACTTGCTAAAACTACATGAAACTTGTTGCTATAAGTTTTTTTCAAACTTATGAAATTTCTTTGAAGATTGCTAAAACACAAATGAAACATCGCTTGAAACTATGTGAAACTCACTTTATATTTTGAAACTTATATGAATTTTGATTTGAATCTTGAAGCATCAATAAAATTGGTTGAAATTTGCTAAAATATTGTTTTTTTAACTTGAAACTAGTTGGAACATCTTGAAACATAGCATTTTGCAAATATGAAAACTAGTTGAAACTAGTTGCTCTGTTTGTGATGTCTTTGTTGGAAGAAATGGAATGGAACACAATGTGTGCTGCATTTTGTAGCAAGTCATGTGGTTGAATGTACAATTTTATTTTGGTCAGCTTATATGTAGTAAGTAATATGTTCAAATGAATGATCTGAAACATGGTGTGTGAAATTGTCTGAAATGAATAAATTTGAATTGGAACATGGTGTCTACAAGTACAAATAGATAAACTAAGCACATAGATGAACTGAGAATAAATAGATGAACTAAGCACATAGATGAACTTAGTATCTGACATGATAATTAGGGTCTTACATGCATCGGAAATAGTTGAACTTAGTATGTAACATGATAACTTATTCTCTTACATACAGAAAGCACTGAGTACACCCTACAGTGCTAGAAGCTTTGCCATATTTGATGTGCATTGTTTTCTTCTCTTTGATGGACTAGCTTTGTTGGACCTGGGGAGAGATTCCTGAGCCATTGCTTATGCAGAAGCAGAATCAGAAGTGATGGACACATTCACCCTAGACTAAGCACTTGCTGATGCCACATTTGCAACCAAGTTCATGGTGCCAAAACCCCCTCCTTGTGTGCTCACTCTGGCAATGGCAGAGGTTGTGATACTACTCTGAGTTGGTATTATAGGCTACAGGCATAAATGGGCATATGAGTAGTGGTACAAGTTAAGTACAACAACAGAAATAAAATTGAACAATAGAACTCACACACTGAGTTGGTGTACTTGATCTGTCCGTGTACATCACACCAACACCACTACACATCTTCTTGCACTATGATGGGGAGTTGGAACCAATGGACATTCCCTTCCTCTTGCCTAGGGTTGAGTAAGTGCATTGCAGATATTCAATGAACAAGGAAACATGAGTAAGTGCATTGCACAAAAATGGATAATTTTGACATACCATTGGAGTAGCTTGTGACCTCTCAGAAGTAGGTGCATTTGAGTGTTCTTGCTGGTTACCTCCAGAGGAAAGTTGTGTCCTTTTACAATTCCTCCTGTTGTGACCAATCTCTCTGCATACAGTGCATCTGCTGAATATACCAACCTTGAACAATTTGATCCCCTTAGGCTTCTCAATTGGATCCCTCTTTCTCTCCTTCTTGGGCATGCCAGGCATTTTCTCTATTTTTGGTGCCCTAGGCCTTGGCCTCTCAGGGGTAAGCCAGCAAGGCATGCCCTCCACAAGCTGCAGGCAATGCTCATAGGTCTTCTTGTATTGCTCAGTATAGTAGAAAGGAGCTATGTAGTCATCTAGGTTGTTTGTCCTCTAGTATATGCATGAGATAGTATGGGGGCAAGGGAGGCTAGACAATTTCCAATACCTATAGGAACTAGTCCTTCTATCCAAGTTGATACTAGACTTATACTCCTTGTGGGTCACCTTAAAGGCATCTTCACCATTGTATACTGCATGGCAGACACAGGCTCAGAGATGAACTCCTTGAGCTTCTTGGTGATATTTGGACATATAGGCCCAATCCACTTATCAGTCTTGCTCTTATTTATTTGTATTCTAACCATGACTTTTCTTCTGATACACTCTAGCATGGTGATTATGGGAAGAAACCTTGATTCAATTATCCAATGATTGAAGGACTCACACATATTATTGTCCACAGAGTCACAACAAGATCCCACCTTGAACCAGGCCTTGCTCCAGTGCTCTGGATCTATCCTCATAATTGCGTCAGCACCAGTAGGTGTGTCCTCTGCAAGCTTTGCCTTATGGTAATTGAAAAGGTTGAGGCATGGAGCTTTGGCACACCTCTAGAACTTCTTTTGCCAAGCCTTATTCTTGTTGGTTTTCTTCTAATTTGCATATATGTGCCTTACACACATCCCATGCTCTGCCCTTGGTACCTAATTTTGCACTGCATTGGTCAGTCCCTGAGTTCACTTGGAGTCAAATACTCTGCCATAGTCCCCTTTCTTGGAGTCCAACATCTTCTGCATAACGAGATAATTAGCCCTTTTGCACTTGGCAAGGCCGACATCTGCATGCATCTGTTCTTGGACAGTGTGCTTCATATGCTCTATCTTCCATGTGGGATTAGCTATGATGGTGTTCTCAAAATTCTCAGCTATTTTCCTTGAGGTGACAAGCTTGTTGTCTCTCTTTGGTGGGCAGTTGTACTCATCCTTTAAGCTACTAACGTGCCATGAGTCTGTCCTACTGGTCTTTGATGAGAATGTACCATGGACAATTCCCCAGTCACATTTGGCCCTATACCTCACACTGTTATTCTTCACTAACTTAATTACATGTCTGGAAGCAAGTCCATATGTCCTAGTTATTTCAATAAATTCATTTTTGGTAGCAAATGTCATACCAAGGCCAAACTGAGGGTTTGCTAACTTCCTATCAAACGTTAGGTACTTTGATTTCCTTCTAATTAGTTCCCCATCACTATCTTCCTCTTAGCTGTCCTCTTCCTCACTACCAGAAAAATAAGAGCTATCACTCTCTTCTTCCACATTATTTGGTAATACCAATAGTCTTGAATCAGCAGGAATTTTACCTGCCTTTGCCGTACTCTTAAAAGACTCGAAGTTTTTCTTGTTTTCAGTAACTTCCTCATTATCTTCTGAGCCATCAGCATCTCCATCAGTGCATGATGCCTCATTCCTAGTATTACTTGGTGAGATTGGTAACACCTTAATATCTTTGTATTCTGCTTGCCTACATCAACATCATCCTCTTCCTCCGTGCTTTCATCCCATCTTCCCAATCACCGATTTTTTTTTCTTCTCCTACAACTTCTTCGTATGTGGCAACACCCCCCTCAGTAATATAATCAGCCATGGTCTGGCATGACTTGTCATCTGTCAGCACCCTAAGGCCATCCTTCAGTTCTTTCCTAGGGAAAAGCCAGTGTAACAATGCTACTTCTTGGTCTGGACAATGGTCCTTCAAGTGCCCAAGAATCTCTGGTAGAGACATCTTATCCCAATCAATGTAAGATAGTCCCTTAGAGCCTCCAGTATAATGCAATTTCTTCCCACCATCGAAGAATTCTCCATTGAAATGGAACAATATCCATGACTCACTACCTAGTATCTACAGAGCACGAAGCACCCCAAATGAACAAGGGGAAAGTCTATTGCACTACAATGAATGCAATCTGAGGAAATCTATCAGTGCATCTATGGATTTTAACTCTAACACCAACACCAATTGCTAAACAAGCTCCTACATCACAACGGACTCATCACAAATTTTAAATCTATGGAAGATAGGACTTACCTTGATCCCACGACTAGTCTCCAATGGTGCTAGGGCAAGGCGGAGGCGGCGCTATGACACGAATGCGATATGGCAGAGACACGAGTGGGGTGCCGCTTGGTCACCTTTATTGCTGCCTCTAGGGTTTCATGGGTATAGAGTGAGAGAGCGATAGAGTGAGAGAGGAAGGGAGAGAGAATGATAGAGTGATGGAGACGCACGTGCCCAATGTCCAACCGAAGCCCATGGTCTACCACATTGGTAGCCGATGTGGCAAAATACCACTTTGATCTAGTCGTGAGGACCAAACATAAATGGTTTCGAGCTTGAATGCTTTTGTCCAGTTTTGAACGTTAAGGACCAATATCAATCAACTGTCAAATATCAGGGACCAAAAGTATACTAATTGTAACAACAATGAGTTTCATGATGGGGTAGTCATATATTGAAAACTAAAGATTGGTGTTACATGATATGCCACTTTGGTGTTACATGATATGACATTATATAGAGTGTAATCGTTTTAAACTTTTAATGCTAGTCCAAAGACATGCAAATATATTATTTCTCACTTTTCACTATTTTTTTATTATTCTTCAGCTTTTGCCCCTACCCGAACTCACCTTTTTGCCCCATCCCATTCTTCTTGCAAACAAACCAAAGCCACACAAGAAATTGAAACAAAAAAAAACCTTGACCGATCATGGATTGATCATGGATTGTCTCTCTTTTTCCTCACGGCGTCCTCTTCTCCATCACTTGCCTCTCATCGGTGTCTACCACTGAGGACCCTATCATCCAGCAGGTGGTCGGTGAGGAAAAGTTTTATCTGGGCTATTTATATTTGATAATGCAATATATATTTTTTATTACAATACAACTAGTTAGTTAGACAAGTTTTTAATTAAATGTGAATCCGCATTTCTTTAGGTGGAGTAAATGAATTATAATGATTAAGGATGACTGTACAAGGATAAAATAATATTAATATCTTCATACTACATAAGTTATGATGATATCTAGATTCGCCCGAATTGAGTAAATGTTCGATTTGAATTTATATTTGTTACAATATTTGATTCTATTTGTATTTGAAAATATTGAATTCGTATTCATATTTATTTATAAAATATGAATACAAATATGGTAAGAGCACTATTTGAATTCGATCCGTTTTCACCCCTAAACACAAGCCAAACAAATGCCTCTGCCGAGCACAGCATAACAACCAAACCTGATGGGGACACTACACCCAACTACATTGACTACACCTCAATTGTCTTGCTCGCCTTTCACAAATCCATCGCATATATGGACCTTTTTAGCATACTTTTTTTTTCAAATTTAGCTTCATCATGTGCGAATTTACAAATCTGGTCCTCTCTATGACTGTAACAGCAGTGGCTGGTGACACATGTCACCTGTCGTGCTAGCCCATCGTAGTAGACGACGAACGAGCGCGACAAGCAGTGGGTCCCACCAGCCTACCACACCACTTGAGCTTAGCATCACCTCCTGCCGTGATGCACGAACACAATAGACCGGTGGGCCCATCGCTTACCGTGCTCATTCGTTGCCTACCACGTTGGACCTCTCGTCTCAATGCAGTACCATAGCAGGTGACATGTGTCACCTATGCTGCTCCTGTGGTTATAGAAAGGGCTAGATTTATAATTTCGAGCGCAAGGGGGCTAGATTTGAAAAAAAATGTGCTAGAGTGTTATGGTACCGTTCAGAAGTGTTGTGGCTTTTCACTTTTGGTTAAAATGATACTGTAGCAGCTGTTAATTTTTTTTCGACGTATTCAATTAAAGGAAAAAATAAAAAAAAAGAAAAACACCGTTATATCTGTGGATAATGCAAAGGAGAAAGGAAAAAAAGGAAACAAGGAAAAAAACCACGTTAAAGAAGCCAACATGTTCCAAATAGTTTTTGACCTCTAAAGCTAGAAGCAGTTCCCAAACAGTGTATGACTTTTGGCTTTTAGAAACCGGCCACTCAAGGTGATTTATATAAACTATTTATAGGAGTCATTGCAGAAATTATTTTGAATGGAATAACTTTATAACATGAATACCTCTTAATTCTCAATCTTTCTCATAGTCAATCAAAGACAAAAGCCATAATCAAAAACCAAAATCGACATCACAAACCGAGTAAAAAAAACCCAAATCCACCTCACTTTTAAACACGCCTATCCTGCCATGGCTTAGCCCTTCACCACTGCCCACTGCACTGGACCTATCTCGCCCTCTTGGCGCCTGGCTTCTCTCATCCACCCTCCCCTTCTCCCCTCACCGCATCTCACTGGCTCACTCCCTCGATCCAAGCCGGCGAACGCCTCCGCATTCTCCGGTGCCCCCCTTGCCCTCCGGTCCGGCGTCGCGCGCCTCCACTCGCGGGATTCGCTGCGGCTGCAAATCGGAGCATCCTAAGGGGGAAAGAAAGGATATCAAAAGAAAAAGGAGAAGAGAAAGAGGTGATGGCTGCCGCCTGCTCCTTCCGTTCCGTCGTCCGGGCTCCTCCGCTTCCCCGGGGCCTCGCCAGGGCAGCAGTGCGCTGCTGCAGCGCCGCTCCCGGTGCCGCCTCCACCTCCAAGGTAGGCGGGGTAGCTCGCACCACGTATTCGACTCTTGATTCGAAGATCTCCTCAACTCATTTGCTGCTGAATCGTACTATTTGGTTACTAAACGAGCATCAGCTACCCACTGAGTGTGCAGACTATGTATGACTTTTTCCCTTGCATTAGTTTATTCATGTGTGAAGCTCGTCTCTGAGGTTGAAGAAAGGCTGGAGAGGGAGCATCCAGACCTCCCGACGGGCAGAAACGGGAGGGATGATGAGGAGATGATCCGCTGGTTCTTGAAGGACCGGAAGTTCTCCATGGACGAAGCCGTCTCGAAACTAACCAAGGCCATCGTATCCTACAACTATGCTGACCTGAGAAATAGCCCCTTTCTTTCCCATCTCGACAAATAATCCTCGTGTTTTATAGTATGTCGAAAATAATTGAGCAGTGCTTCTGTTGCTCATAATTTTGTTCTTAATTTTCGTTTTAAATCCTAGATTACTCTCTTTTAAGTATCTCAGGAAGGATCCTAGATTCCTCTCTTTTGTAGTATATCTGGAAGGAATGGCTGCTTCAATCATTATCCCTGTAAGGAACTGAAAAGCAGAGCTTATTTTTGTGTGTATAGTTTTTTTTTTATTATGAGCAACTCATAACAGTATCAACATAAGGAACATTAAAACACAGGCAGATTTTTCCTAGTAGGTTGTAAATAACAAAGCGCAAGGCATGTTTGGAAAGATTTTGCCATTTGTTTACTTTTTACTGGTGGAAGAATGTTTGATACAATGTTGAGCTATTCAGATGGTTTATTCACTGACGATAGTATTGAGTTCTGGAAGAAACTGAATTTAAGTGATACAGTTAGTCCTATTCCTCACTTCTTAACTTACATAGACTTACCTGGATGGTGATTTTGCCATTTGTTTACTTTTTACTGGTGGAAGAATGTTTGATACAATGTTGAGCTATTCAGATGGTTTATTCACTGATGATAGTATTGAGTTCTGGAAGAAACTGAATTTAAGTGATACAGTTAGTCCTATTCCTCACTTCTTAACTTACATAGACTTACCTGGATGGTTTTTCGTATTCATGTTCCAATTTATTTGCAAGTTATGTCTCATTTTGTGGGAGGGGTCTTCTCACCCTTGATAGTAGGATTTGGACTTGCTCCCATTTGCAGGGTCAGTCTGAAAAGATACCCAGTTGGTCAAGCTATATGCTTTGCAATGTCATGGCAAACCTAATATTGTGTCCATTAAATTCTTGAGATTGTGAATAACTGTTCTACGTCTTTCATACCGCAAGCTTTCCTTTTATCTGCATTAGAAATGGCATCAGGATTTTCGTGTATCAGAATTATCAGAAGAATCAATGAAAGGGTTGTACCAAACTGGCAGGGCATACGTGCATGATTCTTTTGACATATATGGCAGGCCTGTGCTAGTAGTGGTGGCATCCAAGCATTTTCCCTCTGTAAGTTATATTGTGAATGAGGTGAAGCTTTGATTTAGACATGTTGAACAAAGGATGTTGCTTAGCCTAAATAGTGGGCTCACGCTTTTCTCAAAGTGTTAAACCAGCACATAGTACAAAGTGAAGCTACAGAATTATGCCGTGACAAACCATCATTTGAACTTCTGAAAGCAGCTTCAAGTTGTAATGGTTTACAACTTTACATGACATAACTGCATCTTGGTTGTATTGTAATCTGTCCTGTACCTCACTGGTGTATCCATTGTTTCAGATGTCTTTTTTTCTCGATTATATTACTGAGCCACACATAATTTTACTATTACAGAAATAAGACCCAATTAAAAATGAGAAGCTATGCGCCTTTTTGGTTGAGGAGGCATTAAGTGAACTTCCGTTGGGAACAGAGAATATACTTGGAATTTTTTTTTAATCTTCGAGGCTTCCATGTAGAAAATGGTGATCTGCAGTTCCTAAAGTTTTTGGTAAGTTTTATCGTTTCCGTAGTTCTTGTTATACTTTTCCCTAGTTCTGTCTAAGCGGCTACTAAACATAAACCAAGCATTTCGGATGTATTGTGCTATGCTGTTGGAGGAGTGTTAAACATGTATACAGTTATTACTGGTTTGTCTCAAACAGAAAAAAGAACCATATAGGATTGTGTATAGCTGTATATGGCTGCTTATCTCAGTTTGTATCCCTGAGATATCTCCTTCCTTGTAAACCAACTCATGTACATGTATAACATATACACATCAATGCATCGCTGGTTGTGTGGTGCATTCATCCAGACTAACATGGTATCAAATTGGTTCTTTCCCTGCTCCACCCTCTTCCTTCCGTACCGATCGCCAGCTCCCCCCTCCCCCAATCGTCCTCCAGACAAGTGCGCCGCCTTCCCTCCTGCCAGCGTGCTACCTCCATCCACTGCACTTCTGCTCCTACCAAGATGGGTGAGACCTCTGCTAATCCACTGCCCCAGCTATGGGCGCAAGCAATTGCCGTCTCCTCCATCTGTTCCCTAGTACCAATTGTTCTCAGCATCAAGGCATCCAATTATGCGAAGCGGCGAAATCTCTTCCTTGTGGCCATGGGGAAGTTTGCCCTCGACGACCACATCACCACTGCACCACCCAAGGATGCTGATTCTGATCAGAAGCGCCTCGACTGCACGGTGCTTCAATGGATCTATGGGTCCATCTCCATGGAGATCCTTGACATCATCATGGAATCTACCACCACAACTCATGCTACCTAGACTTGGATCGAGGATTTGTTTCGGGACAACAAGAAGACTTGAGCTCTTTACCTCTATGTTGAGTTCCGTAACCTAATGCAAGGAGACCTCTCCATCATGGACTATTGTCTCCGGCTCAAGACCCTGGCCGATGCACTCGGCGATGTCGGCCAGATCGTGAGTGACGAATCCCTCGTCCTCACCACCCTCAAGGGCCTCAACCCAAGGTTCAACAAAGTGGCTACAATCGTGCCGCTGTTGACACCCTTCCCAAGTTTCATCCATGTTAGATCAATGCTTCTCCTGCAAGAATTAAAGTCCAGCAAATCACAACCCGATGCCAACTTCTCCAACGCATCCGCTTACTTCACCAATGCCACTGCCCGCTCCTCGTTCGGGAGGCCACATTAGTTGGCGTCTTGGTGGCAGCCACAACAGTGGCTACGGCGGCAGCTACAAGCACAAAGGGTG
The DNA here is from genome assembly GCA_036346575.1 of Dendrocalamus sinicus. NCBI lineage: Eukaryota > Viridiplantae > Streptophyta > Magnoliopsida > Poales > Poaceae > Dendrocalamus > Dendrocalamus sinicus. The sequence goes on from CM070644.1 coordinate 15,355,527, forward strand.
CGACAAAGGTGGACGAGGCAGCAACAATGGCATCCAAAGTGGACCTTCAAAGTCCCAATGGCCGATAGTCTACAACCCTTAGACCGGAGCCTTCCAGCTTTGGTCCTCCGCTGGCGGTAGCAATCCAAGCTATCAGTGTCCTTGGACCACGCCCCAGCATTCCTCCCCGTGCTCCCCTGCAGCAGGGCCTCCTTGCCACAGCAGCCATGGCAAGCTGCCATGCCCATGCCATAGCAGTCGTGGCAGCCTACTGCGACTCCACCCACCCAGCAACCAGCGCTGTGGCAGCAGCCGTGGCGGGCTACTACATCTCTGCTTCAGGCAACTCCACCCACACTCCTAGACCATCATGGGATTTGTCCGGCCTCATCAACGTGTTCAATACAGTGACACTGTAGCAACCCACCTCTCATGAATGGTTCATGGATATAGGCGCCACAGCACACATGTCAATCGACTTTGGTAATCTACACTCCCTCTCCTCCTACCTCGCTTCTTATCAAGTCATGGTCGGTGATGGGTCTATTATTCCTGTCACCCACACCGGACACACACTTCTTCCTTCCACCATACCCAGTGGCCCTCTTTCTTTATGCAATGTCCCTCAAATTATCAAAAATCTTGTTTCTATTCAACAATTCACCACTGACAATAATTGCACTGTTGAATTTGATCCTTGTGGCTTCTCTGTGAAGGATTCACCAACAAAGAACGTGATTTTGAGGTGCAGCAGTTCGGGCGATCTCAACTCGTTCCGCTCCCCGTCATTGCCATCTTACGTCTTTGTGTCCTCCACCGACTCCACCATCCTATGGCATCGTTGTCTTGGGCACCCCGGCAACCACACTCTCCATCGCTTGGCTTGGTCGTCTACTATTTCGTGTGCTAGCCAAATAAATGAGAATAATTTTTGTAACGCATGCTAGTTAGGTCGGCATGTTTGATTACCTTTTTTCAGTTCCTCAAGTTGTACTACTAGACCTTTCGAACTTATTCATTGTGATCTTTAGAGCTCTCCAATTGAAAGTGTTTCGGGCTACAAATATTATCTAGTCATTCTAGATGATTTTACACACTTTCTTTGGACATTTCCTCGCCGTGCTAAATCCGACACATACTCCACTCTCTCCTTGTTTAATGCCTATGTCGCTGCCCAGTTCGCCCACACCCTTAAATCCATCCAGTGCAACAATGGGTGTGAATTCGATAATTTCTAACTGTGTTCTTTCGCCCAAGACCGCAGCATTCACCTTCAGTTTTCCTGCCCATACACTTCGCTACAAAATGGGAAGGCCAAATGTGCTATATGTATGGTTAATAACGTCGTGCGCACACTTCTTATCCAAGTCAGCCTGCGCCCTACCTTTTGGGTTGAGGCTCTTCATGCAACCACATATCTCCTCAACCGCCTCCCCACCAAAACATTGAACTTCTCCACTCCATACTTTTTCCTACACCAAACGCCTTCGTCATACACTCACTTGCAAATCTTTGGCTGCCTATATTACCCAAACACAGCCGCATCCATGCCACATACTCTCTCATTCCACTCCATGTGTTTTCCTTGGTTACCCCTCCAACCACAAGGGATATCAATGCATGGATCTTTCTTCTCATCGCATCATCACATCCTGACATGTCAAATTTGACAAGTCCACTTTCCCCTTTGTCACCACCTCTCCAATCTCCTCAACATGGAAACCGACAATTTCCTTTCCCTCCTAATCCCACTTTCCAACCATGGCTTCCATTTCCTTCCATCGTCACTATCGCCTATCCTACCACACCCGCGGCAGCCCAGACGCTGTTGCACCCATGGTAGCCCCTGCCGCATCTCCTGCAGTACCCCCCGTGGCAGTGCCTACCACGCTCACGACAGCACCTACGGCAACAACTCCCACTTCACTGGCAACCAGTGTTACTGGGACTCGTGTGTCCAAAACTTTTTCGGTGTGTCAACACACATCCGCGCATCGGCTTGCATCTGACACGGTGGGATGTGCTCTGACACCTCCGCCCGTGTCCAAAGAAAAAATATACCTACAATGGGGAAGGGGAAGACAGTGGGGCTTAGGGTGGAGGAGGGCGCGGCGGCACAGAAGCCCCTCTCGATGATGGCACCGATGAGGTGGGAGGGAGGCACCGCCACTGCCATGTGCACGGATGGAAGAACTCCACCTTGTGACTAGTAGGGGAAGCCAGAGGGGAGGCTGGAGGCAGGCTGGGACCGTTAGCTGGCACCAGGAGGCCAGAGGCACAGTAGGGAGGCCAGAGGCGAGCTGGCCGATGCAGCTGGCAGAGGGGGCTGGGAGCTGGAGGCAGGAAGCGGTTCAAGAGGAGGCCGGGATTGGGAGCCAAAAGCCAGAGAGAGATTGAGTAGCAGAGAAGGAAAAGGGGAAAAGAAATGGAGGAAGAGAGAAGGAATGGAGAGAGAAATGGAAAACCATTCGGTTGAATAGAAAATTTAGGAGATAGGAATAGAGAGAGGAAGGGATGGCTAAGTCCATCGCCAAAAAGTGAATGATGAGAGAGAATAATCATGTGAGGTTGGTATTTGTGTACTGTCGTCTAGATCGCTCCATTGCATATTGTCTTGAATCTTGATTGCATTCACTAATCTTACATATTGTTTTTTATTTCCTATTATTTTTATGATAAAATATATTTATATTAGGCAAATCCCATAATCTTATTTTCTAAAGTTTGCCGAATCGGACACTTGAATCCGAATCGGATTCTGACACCCGTGTCCGAGTCCTGGTAAGTGGTAACATTATCGACAACAACTTTGGCTCCTAACATACCACCATCCCATCTATATAACACCCGCACCTGTGCTGGATTAGAACCTAAACCCTGGGACCATCTTAATCATGTCACCGCGCTTCCCAATGCCTCTCCTGTTCCCAAGTCCATTTGTACATCACTTAAAGATCCCAACTGGCATGCTGCGATGCGAGATGAATTTTGTTCTCTCGTTTCCAATAACACTTGGGATCTCATCTCTCCTCTCAATGCCAGTGTGGTCTTTGGAAAATGAATCTTCTGCCACAAATTAAAACCCGATGGCTCCCTTGAACGATACAAAGCCCGTTGGGTCCTTCATGGTTTTTCTCAACAAGTCAGCATTGATTTTGACGACACTTTTAGTTCCGTTGTCAAACCAGCCACCATTCACCTTGTTCTCTAGGGCTATGCATTTTCGAACCGAACCGAACAAACCGAACCGAAAAAACCAAACCGAACTGGTCAACTCGGTTTGACCGATTTTTGGTATTCGGTATGGTTTTCACATTTTAGTTTTTTTGGCATTCGGTTTTTTTGGGAAAAACCGAAGAAACCGAACCAACCAAAAATACTAATGCAGTGCCAGTGCAGGACTCGGAGCCTCGGAGGTGACGACGAGAGCCATGGTCCGCGGGCGCGTGAGCATGATGCTCTGGGCGAGGTCGACGGAGATGAGGCCAGCGCTGGCGCGCTGCAACCCATGCCGGAGATCGACGGAGATGAGGCTGGCACTGCAGCCCATGCCGGAGATGAGGCCGGCGCTGCAGCCCATGCCGGAGATATTGTAGGCCATGACGTCCTCGTGCATGCCGAAGTGGTTGACGATCTGGAGACAAGGGAGGGCACCGGGGAGAAGGATCCGATGTTGAGGACGAGCAGGTCGACGTCGCACGGCACGACGCCCATCTTGGCGAAGACGGCGGCGACGACGTCGTCGGAGAAGGCGTCCATCTCGTCGATGGCGTCCTGGTGCGTGGGCCACTCCTCGTGGCCATCGAGGACGTTGCACAGGGAGTAGGTGTGCTCACCGATGCCGGAGTTGACGATGCCGGACTGTGCAAGCAACTCCATCTCTAGGCTCTAGCTAGTAATGGTCTAATGGATCACCGAGCTCTAGGCTCTAGCTATGCGAGATTGCGATGCGAGCTAGTACTAGTACTCCAGTAGCTAGGCCAGAAGCCCAGAATGTGTCGTCCACTCGTCTGGCGCTAGAAAAAGAAGTGACAGTAGTGTGTGTAGTATAAATGTACAATGGGACGAGATGCAGGCGGAGATATACAGGCATGCAATGCGTTGCCGTAGTATATGTATTATCACCAACTCGTCTCGTTAGTCGCTATATCGTTTGCACTTCGCGTCAATTTTGGTAAATATGGTATTTACCGATACCGCGTCGAAATAAATTGGGATTTACCGATACCGAACCGTACTTATAAAAATACCGTATATTACCGAACTACAAACACCGTATTTACCGTATATACCGAACCGATTAAACCGAAAAAAACCGATTGCACAGTCCTATTGTTCTCTCCCTTGCTTTGTCCTCTAATTGGCTAATACACCAACTCGATGTTAAGAATACTTTCTTACATGGCATTTTTCCGAGATAGTATATTGTCGCCAACCCACTAGCTTCGTTGATCCCTCTCAACCCGATGCCGTGTGCCGCTTAAACCGTTCGTTAAATGGCCTAAAGCAGGCACCCTGCGCTTGGTATCAACATATTGCCACTCATGTTTCCTCCTTTTGCTTCTGTTCATCCAAGTCTAACACGTTGTTCATTCTCCACAGTGATCTCGGAATAGCCTACTTTCTCCTTTATGTTGATGACATTGTTCTCACAGCATCTTCCACCTATCTCCTTCAGCGCATCATCTCATCTCTCCATTCGGAATTCCCCATGGATCTCTTCAGTACTTCCTTGACATTTCTGTCACCCAACTTCCTTCAGGCATGTTTCTTTCCCAAGCAAAATATGCTACGAAACTCCTCGACCGCATTGGCATGTCCTCTTGCAAACCATCTCTCACTCCCATTGACACCTCTTCTAAACTCTCTTCCGATGTTGGTGCTACTGTCACTGATCCCTCCTACCAGAGTATGGCGGGTACTCTTCAGTACCTCACATTCACGTGTCTTGACATTGCATATGCCGTGCAACAGATCTAGGACTGTGCAATCGGTTTTTTCGGTTTAATCGGTTCGGTATATACGGTGTTTGTAGTTCGGTAATATACGGTATTTTTAGAGTACAGTTCGGTATCGGTAAATCCTAATTTATTTCGGTGCGGTATCGGTAAATACCATATTTACCAAAGTTGACGCAAATTGCAAACGATATAGCGACTACCGAGACGAAGCACCAAAGCCGAAGTGCAACTGCTAAAGAACCCAACTATATGCCTCTTCAACGATTGCAAATTCTCATCCAACTGTATAACAGAGGTTGCAAAACCCCACTCCTTTTGGTGCTGAATCTCGGTGAAACAGCCGGCCTGACTGGCCCATTTGTGTTGATTCCTCTGTAGCCCAATCAGCCGGCCCAACTCATGTATTGAAGGGGATGCATAAGCGTGCCCTAGCTGCTCTTGGCCCCTTGCCTCCTTGGCAACCGCCAGACTTTTGGTGGGGAACAATACCAGAGCACACCATTCACAGGGAGAAGGAAAAGGATGCTACGAGCTTGGGGCTCCCCACGGCAAGCCAAAGCTTAGACTTCGGAGGTGCTATGCTCGGCCAGGCGAAGCTGATCTGCTGCCTTCGCATGCCCCACTCGGCCATGGCCAGTAACGGGGATGGCGAAGGCAGGGCAGGCCTGAGCTTTAGCCTTCGGGAGGATAGGGCTCAGGCGAGCGGGACTTCTCCGGCGCAGTGGACGCCGCTTGGCCGTGGCTAGCATCCATGGGCAGCGGGGACGGGAGCCACGCCTCCTGGAGAGGGACCAAGGTGGGCAGGAGAGGTTAGCTGTTTAAGCCCCCGTCGGAGGTCGAGACCGCACGCTCCCTAGCAGATCCAGATGAAGACGTAGTCTCTGGTCCTTTGATTTCTTGCCCCTTTTCTTCTTCCTTTCTAAGCCATGCGGTATATTTGGTATTTTAGGTTTTTAGCCGGTTTTTCCCGAAAAAACCGAATGCCAAAAAAAACCCAAAATTTGAAAACTGGACCGAATACCAAAAACCGGTCAAACCGAGTTGACCGGTTCGGTTCGGTTTTTCGGTTCGGTTGAAAAATGCACAGCCCTAAACAGATCTACCTGTGCATGCACGATCTGCGCGAACGCCATCTCAACCTGGTTAAGCATGTACTGCGGTATATCAAAGGAACCATTCATCACAGGCTGTAGCTTACTCGATTAACAACGAACAATCGTATTTGCTATACCGACGCGGACTAGGGTGGTTGCCACGACACTCCTCGCTTTACGTCCGGTTAGTGCCTCTTCCTTAGAGGGAATCTTGTGTCTTGGTATTCAAAACGACAACACACAATATCTCGTTCTATCACGGAGGCTGAATACGGGCAGCCACTAACGCCGTCGCGGGGCAAGTTGGCTTTGGCAACTTCTACAGGAACTCCACCGCCCGCGTCGCAGGTCCACTATTGTCTTTTGCAACAATGTTAGTGCTGTTTACATGTCATCAAACCCGGTTCAACATCAATGGACCAAGCACATTGAGATAGACTTACATTTTGTTCGCGACAAAGTGGCTTTGGGAGAAATTTGTGCACTGCATGTTCCTTCATTGTCGCAGTTCACCGATATATTTACTAAGGGACTACTTTCGCCGCTCTTCTTTCACTTTCGGTCCAGTCTGAACATCTGGGAGAGTCCAGTTTCGACTACGGGGGAGTGTTAGTCATACTTGGAAGTTTGGAACATATCAACCGATATTTGTTATAATCGGTTAGATAGGATCGTGTATAGCTGTATATGGTTGCTTATCGCGTTTGTATCCCTGAGATATCTCCTTCCTTGTAAACCAACTCATGTACATGTATAACATATACACATCAATGCAATCACTGGTTGCGTGGTGCATTCATCAAAACTAAGAGGGATGTCAAATAACATCATTACTAATTCATGTGATTTTTTATATCCACTTCCAAGGACAATTACTTGTGGATAAATAAGAAAGTTTTGCTAGATTAAAAAAGTCTAGTTCAAAGAAGAATGTGTTTAGGCCCTGCTTTAATGGGTTAATTAATACATAGATTTCCTGTATTTCCAGGCTTATGAAGCCTACTTGTTGTCTGCTGCACCTAATGCATACTCTAATTCTACTGATGTTAATTCCATCTTCCTCAGATTGATGTTTTCTACTATTACTACCTGAAGCGGCTTGGCCAAGTTCTTTTTGTCGATGCACTGTTTGTGTTTCAGCCAATGTGGCAGCTTGTTAAACCTCTGTTGAAATCATACGCCTCCCTGGTAACTACTGTTTCTCTAAAACATCTCTCTGTGTGTGTGGTGCTGCATCTAGTGATATATCTAGCCTTATACCCTAATGCTGTTGTTATTCCTGCACGCAAGGTGAGATTTTGTGATGTCGAGAGAGTGAGAAAAGTGTACTTCACAGACGAAATTGTGCCTCCTGATTTCCGCAGTTATGTGCCATGATTATCTTTACCAATAGTGTGCTGTTATCCTGAAAAGGCTTCTTGCATATCCTAGTGACAGGTCAGTGCTGATTTCCCCTGTTTCTACATGTATTCCATTGCTTGTTTTTCTTTAGCAGTCGAAAATTTGGAGCACTGAACTGTTAGAAACATGAGTAGTGCTTCTATACTGTCTTGAAAACTAAATTTCACAAATGTTAATTCAATTAAGTTAGTAACGGAGTTGTAGGTGGTTGCAAATCAAGCCCTCAACTTGCTTTAAAATTGTGCACTTTTCTACTTGTTAGGAGAGCATTGAATCACCTCCCATTTGGAAAATGTCAAGGCTTCTGGGCCTGTTCGGCTGGCCACAAGCCGGTCGGCTTTTCGCAGCCGCTACAGTACCTAACTTTTAAACGGAGTATTTTTTCAAGACGGGGTCTACAAGTTAAACGTAGTACACGTTAAAAACTATGGGCTCCTTGAGATTTTGAGTCTTCAATCTTCGTCACTTTGTGCCCTGTGAAATGCCACATGCTAGTTAAGATCTGTGAAGGCAGACCCCGCAGGACCATCTTGAAATCTTTAGCTGGTGACACAAGAATGTCTTGGGTGAAGCCAGTACTGTATGGCAGAAGAAACTTTCACTTGCAGTTATTCAAGAAGGCCTTAAAGTTTAAAGAATGGATCCCATCATCAGATTGCTGTTTTTAAGGCGTTTACACTGTAATTTGTTAGATAATGATTGATGCAGTAACAATTTTTATATGTTTCAAATACGAAGATAGTTTTTCTCCGAAAGAGAGAGAGAGAGAGAGAGAGAGAGAGAGAGAGAGAGAGAGAGTTATAATCTAAAGACGCCCCATTCTGAATGCTAGTATGCTTGATATTTCATATGGTTCCAGCTATGTTCCTGCACCATATTTCCATGCTATGCGCTTAACAATTTTGCCCTTTTTTCCCATCACACTCTTCCCAGCCAAGATAAACGCAAACCAAAAACTACAGCAAAAAAATTCCAGCTTCACTTGAACCATCTTTTCGCTGATACCTGCCTGTGATCTCAAGCAATTAACCCAAGCAAGAATGCCACACAAAGACACGCCTCTGCCGCCACAACGTCACAACACATGAACCACCACCAACCTGGCCACTCCCATGATCACCATCATCCATCACCTCCTTTTGAAGATTACTCCAATCTGAAGTATACCACTACTTACCAAGCTGGGCATGCTTCACATGCACACAGGCAGAGTGCGGCCACGCATCTAGAGGTGGAAACGGATCGGATATGGTCGAATAGTCTTAAATACAAATACAAATCTATATTTTTAAAACTAATACGAATACGAATTCGAATATTCTCAATCAGGGATAAGAATATTCTCAAATACGAATACGGATATTTTTAAATACGGATTTTCTCGGATACGAATATTGGATAAAACGGATTCCTAGTGGTTTTGCTGATTTTTCACCGGTTTTTGACTGGTTACCGGTTTTAAACCGCCTAAATTCAAATTTTGAATCACAAAATTTGTACGGATTGTTCATGGGTTCTAGAAACGGATCGAATATAAGTCGAATAGTCTAGAATACGAATACGACTACGAATATTCTCAAGTATGAATGCGAATACGAATATTCTTAAATATGGATACGAATATTCTCGAATACGGATTTTGCTTACCACATTTGCGTTTTCTCGGATACGAATATCGAATAAAACAAATTATCCGTTATCATTTTCCACCCCTACACGCATCAGCACCCCCCAAACAACGGTGAAACGTAAATGGGCGTCCAAGCGGCGCTCGCTCGCTACAAACTGCAAGGCTCACGGGCAGCCTGTGCGTGCATTGGCTGGTTCTTGGCACCACTCGCCATAAGAAGCCCACCACACCACACCACACTGCCCTACTGTCTACTGCTAGTACGCTGCTGTCTCTGCATCCTGATCCACTGCTGTCGTTGCGTTGCATTGCTCCCATGGGGCTCTGCCTGTCTGTGGCCTTGTGGAAGGAGAAGGTTTATGCCGACGGCCGGGCGCCGCGGCGGGGCGACGTCGTGACTGACGAGGTTGCCGGCGTGATGGGTGGCGGCGACTGCGAGTATGGGCTTCTGGGGGGTAAAGTGTTGGATGTGGAGGAGGTGGTGGCGCCGGAGGCTGCTGGTCTGAAATGTGGAGTGGAGGGGGCTGCCGGTGGCACGCTGGCTCGGCCGATATGGCAGAGGCGGGTGCTGATGGGCGTCAAGTGCCAGATGCCGAGGTTCAGCGGGATGATACTGTACGACGAACGTGGCCGGCCGGTGTGCAGCGGCATCCGGGACAGGGCTCGTGACCAGGTGAGCGCACCTCTTGCAAACTGATTGGGGTCACTGAAATGGACCGCAGGAAAAAAAAAAGGGGAATTTTAGTACATTCTCTTGATAGAAATTAAATTTCACCGTGATATATGAGAGTATGATAGACTTTTCTTTATAAATCTGATTTTTTTTCTAAAAATATTATGAACTTTTCCAACGAACCTATTATTAATTCTTGCCAACACTACGCCCTTGCAGCGGCGCTCTCATACACGTGGCCCTGTTCTTTTCAGCTTCTAAAAGCTGCTTTTCGGCTTTTCTATAGTAACTAGCTTTTAAACGGAATATTTTTTCAAAATAAGGTCTACTAGTTAATTGTAGTACATACTTTACTGACTTCATTTATATTGGTAAAAACCGCACATGAGTTTTTGTTACTATGTAATCTCTCGTACAAACACCACAAAAGTCACAAGCCGCAGCCAAAAAGAACAGGCCCATAACTAAATTCAAACTAATCTAATTCATTGGATAAAAAGAATGGACAACCGATATTCATTTTAGGGTGCCCTAAAAGAGCTAAAAAATTCCACTTTTTAAAAAATTTTCATGTCCACCTACTACCCAGCTCTCACATCCACTGGGGCGAACCCAACGCCTGAGTACGTCACTGGCCGCCCCGGTCACAGCGTCCACCCACTTCTATGCCTCCCTAGATCCAGCACCCTCTCTCCCAGATCTCCCTGCTCCATGGTCAGTTCGCCTCCTACTGCCCTGTGGTCAGGTTGAGGTGGCGTCTTAACCCCCCTCCACTACTACCGCTTTCTCTACCACCGTCGCCTCTAGGCCAGCTATCGACCGCCGTGCTGGAGTGCAGCTGGACTCAGTCTTGCCCTCCCACTCTTCATCTACCCTCCACCCTTGCCCTGTAGGCTCTAAAGTCCCCCTTGGCTCCAACGCCCCCACCACCCCGATTGAGCTTCACCACCAACCTTCTGGAGTCCCTATCGAGGAGAGGCGGCTATCCCCTCCGAGCTTCTATAGTAAGGCTCCGCCATCCGTCGATCAAGCAAGCCACCCACCAAGCCTTTGCATTTAAGATGTGTCTAACAATCGCATTGAAGTCAAGACACTGCATATCTTGCAAAATCATCCTCGGGCCAAACCTTCAATGCGTAGAGTCACCTTTTGCGGATAACCTTGCGGCACGTCGTCTCAGGTACATGATTATTGCACCACCTGACCTTTTGCAAGTAGGAAGGAATGATGGCTTCCAACGACGCCCCTCCTCTCCTGTCTCATCGTCTTCACCCCTCTCTGTAGCAAGTGGAGTAGTGCATTCAACGCAACACAATTCCCATGCCACTCCTCAGTGGACTTTGATAAAGCCCAAGCATTGGTGGCGCAAAGCTCACACATGGTTGCCAGCCATTCCCAAGAGCTCAATTACAATGCGTTCAAGCCACAACCACCAACGCTTTCTGGAGTACACTAGAGGGAGATGCTTCAACTGCTTAAGTCATGACCATCTCGCCCGTTCTTGCCGCGACCCAACGAAGTGCCTCCACTACTTCTGCTCGAGTCATAAGGCAAAAGAGTGCCCAAGACGTGCCAGAAAGCCACCTCTACCCTCAGCTCGCCTCTCCTCCCCGGCCATCCCAGCAATGCCACCACCGTGTGCTTGGCTGGTCCTCCTCGCTTCATTAGCCACACCTTCCTCAGCACCTATCATTGCGGTTTGTTGCCCCACACTTTGTGCAATGGCGAACCCCCTCCTTGGTGACCTAGGCACCTAGCCGGCTGAAGACGTGTGCATATCCCCTCCTCCAAGGATTTGTAGAGAGAGCTCCAATGCCACGAAGCTTATTCGGCCATGCTATGGCTAGGCAAGTCGAGGCTGGAAACAGACCTCAGAACTATTGCCGAAGCCATTCGAAGAAGATTCAACTTGCGGCCAGCTGATTTCTCCATGCACCACCATTATCTGGAGAATTACCTTGTCAACTTCAAGCACAAGCATCATCGAGATGAGGCAACCAGAACCCACAAGTTCATCTTCCACGACCTAGAGCTTCATGTGTGTCCATGGAAGCCGCTTTGTCACGCCTTTGGTGTAGCCTTAAGGTTCCATGTGCACCTCTACCTAGAGGGTATTCCCCTGCATGCCTGGACCACAAGCGTGGTTAGCAGGGTCATTGGTAGCAAATGCTCCTTGGACCACGTCGAGCAGAAATCCATCCTCTAAGAGGACGTGAATGCTGGACCTCTAGGCATGCACCGCTAACCCCATCTCCATCCCGAAGGTGTCGTGGCTCACCTTCACGGACGACATCCTTCTCGGCCCGTCATTAGACCCCTAATCTTTAGCTCCTAATGTTGATCGCTACAAGAAGGGGCTTACTTTCTGGGTTCTTATATACCTGGACTTCATCAAAGACTTCTCAGCCGCCCCCCAAAACTGACCTCAACATTGACAGTTTCATGCCTTTCAAGCCAGCAAACACATGGCCTATCGTGGCGTTTGGGGGTGGTTGACGACCCCTAGAGACTTTGGAGGACCTTTAAAGCTAGCATCGAAGCAACACCATTGCACCAAGCAAAAGAGCCGACGCGGGTACCTCCCATCAGAGTAGTTGGGCAGGCCTAGTCAGGAGGCCTATCGTGGTGATGTCAGCATAGCGGCGGTCGTCACCAGGGCCAGTAGAGAATCACCAGCCATGACGATGCACGACATGAGATGTCCCGTGCTCCAGAGCGCATCCACTACCGATCCCCTTGGCCTCGCAACTCCACCGGGGGTGATTGGTGCTGACACTCCGACATGCCAATGGGCCACTTCATCTTTAGCTTGCCAGGACAACAACAAGCACGCAACCAACAGCCACCTGTCAACAAGGAGCATAAGGACTTCACGGATACTACCCTGCAGGCAATGTTTGCCTTGCATGTTGCACTCCTCCGCCAGGAACTCGCTCAACTTCTCGACAACAGACTATGTTAATCGGAGGAGGAGGCACAGCTGCACTGGCAAGAGTGGCTCCACAAGGTTAAAATGTTTGTGCAAGTGTCTAGAAAGGCCACCACCCAACTACTTCTGCCACACCACTAGTACATTGTTGTTGTGCCTCTAGTGGACTTGATGGCCATAGTTGGCGATGCCCTTGGAGGCCTCAACTTAGCTCCTCATTGGCTCTCCTCCCAAGTTGGTGGGGGATCCTAGTGCACCATCGCTGCAGCAATCCTCGCAAGACGGTGATGCGCCCCAAGCCAAGCATCTGGCATCACCCCTCCCAGTGTGAAGACTTCGGCTATCGCGACTGTTGCAAATCCCTCCTCGCCACCTTATCAGCCACCATCATTGCTAACATCGGAGGCCAACTCCCCGGCTACACCACCACACCCTCACCACCGTTAGCTTTGGTGCTATTGATTGTCGCATCTAACAACAACACATCCCTCGACACGGAACCCCCCTGCTGCTGCCTATCTTGAGGAGAACAACAACAACAACGAAGTCAACTTGATGGATGACATCTTCGTGGCACCAATGCCACCTCTCCTATCGATGCCCAAGTTTGTGCCACCACCTCTAGCAACTGCTTTGCAATAAAGCACACAGAAGCTCCGTTCATGAAGAGGGCCCAAGAGATCCTAGCCCGCAAGCTCGACATCCTTGAAGAGCACCAAGAGATGACCGACCAAGCGCTCAACCAATATGTGGCCATGTTCAATGGGCCACTTCCTTCCAAGGCCATCCAAGCCATCTCCTTACTCTTCCAGTTTAACCTTAAGCCCACCGATCGCTTGGAGGATGCCTTGTCTAAGCACGCAGCAATGGCAAACCTCAAGAGCCTCATGGTGCAGCCAGTTGTGTAGTCCGACTGATGGACCAGGATGTGTAGCAGGCCTTATTGCCCGACTGAAGGCCATGGCCTATCTAGAAGGCCCCATATTACCATGCATCTACAATCTACCGTTGTCCGCATCTACTTGTGTAACTCGACCTACGCGTCCAGTGCTTTTGCATACCTGAATGCATCAGACCCCATGCAATATCTCCAACACTCTGTGTTGGCTAGCTATGCATGTCATGTGTTCTGTCTTTTTCAGTTTGTGTCAACGCAGCACCCCCTTCCTCAAAAGATCTCTCCCTACACTACTCCTCCCCTGCTTCTTCTCGCCTACCATGGTACTTGCCCAACCACAACATTATTGTCATCGGCTCCTTGGCATATCCCGCAATGCGCACCATCCCCACCGATGTCATCAACTCCTCGGCGTAATCTGCAATGCATTCCAACTCCATAATCACCTCCACCGTCACCGCTAACGTCTTCACCACCGCGATGATGTGTAGAAGTAGCAATGCCAAGGGGAAGGCACTCCTACCAACAATACGCCGCTTCTCTCTCTTTGCTCCAATATTGGGTTCAGATCAAATTGCTTAGCAGCGAGTTAGGAAAATATAGAGGCAACAACGGGGTGCTTGGGATGGTCCGGTTCGTCTGTCACTTTGATTTCATAGGAGCCAGGTCCCCCTGGATACTTCCACCTCGCAACCAACTGTAGAGCGATCATCTTCATATTTCTAGGCCCAACCTCACCATTATTTATTGGAATGTGAGGGGACTGAACTCCCCCGCACGCCGAACAAGCATTCAAGCTTTGCTTGACAAACCCTTGCCACATAGTTTGTCTATAGGAGTCAAAGCTAAGTACAGTCAACCTAGCTTTGGCCAAGTCCATTGGTGGAAATAGACTAGACGAGTTCTTCTTCCTTTTAGTGGAGAATACCAGAGGAGGGATCCTTATTCTTTGGAACAGTGATGCGGTCTCCATTGCCAAACCCCGATGCCGCGAATTTTGTCTCACTGTCTACGTAACGATCTAAGACTATGCTACCACTTTTGTCATCACCTTGATGTATGGCCCATCACTAGACAGGGACAAAGAGAGATTCCTAATGGAACTTATGCATGTATGCCAGCCGCCGGCTGCTAAGTGTCTACTTCTAGGTGACTTCAACCTAATCTACAGGGCAACTGACAAAAGTAATTCGAACCTTAACTACCACCTCATGGGAAGGTTCCACAACGCCTAAACACCTGCGAGCTACAAGAGATACACCTACAAAATCGTAAATACACTTAGAGTAACGAAAGAGACAACTCCACATTAGTCAAACTTGATAGGTGCTTCTACAACAATGCTTGGAACACCACCTTCAACAACCATGCCCTACAGGCCTTATCCACTTCCTTGTTAGACCACTACCCCCTCCTCCTATCAAATGTTGGTGGACCACGACCACCGAAAGTCTTCTGCTTTGAAAATTTCTAGACCT
The DNA here is from genome assembly GCA_036346575.1 of Dendrocalamus sinicus. NCBI lineage: Eukaryota > Viridiplantae > Streptophyta > Magnoliopsida > Poales > Poaceae > Dendrocalamus > Dendrocalamus sinicus. Next base: position 15,370,570 of record CM070644.1, read on the forward strand.
GGCTACCGACCTTCTAGCAGGTCATCCAGGAGGCTTGGGCGGAGATCATGCCCTGCTGTGACCTGATCTCACTTTCAATAGGACATTGAAAATTGCAGCAAACTAGTTAAGGGACTGGAGCAACAAGCTGCTTCCAAATGTGAAATTACAACTGCACATGGACAAAGAGATCATCCTGCATCTCAACATTGCTCAGGAAAACTAAGCCTTGACTTTCGACGAGGCTGAGCTCTGAGCTTGCCTAAAAAAGAGAGTTATGGGTCTGGCAATAATTCAAAAATCTTAGATTAAACAGGCGTCGCCAATCAATTGCCTTCAAGAGAGAGACGCAAACACAAAATTCCTCCACATCAAAATCAACTCCCATAGACGAAGGAACTTTATCCAATGCCTCATGAGGGGGCAAGGTTGGGCGACCTCACACAAGGAAAAATCTGAAGTGCTATTTGATCACTTCTCTCACATCCTCGGACACAATTCGCACGTAGCCACCACCTTCAACTGGGAAACACTACAACTTCTATGCATAGACCTATAGGACCTAGCCGCACCCTTCACCGAACTTGAGGTACACACGACCATCCTGCAATTACCAAAGGACAAAGCATTGGGCCCGGATGGCTTCAATGGGAATTTCTACCATGCATGTTGGGACACCATAAAAAAGGATCTCATGGCCGTCTTACAGGTTTTTGACAACCTCGGAATAGCCAACTTTCAATGCTCCAAAACTGCCAATGTTATTCTTCTTCCAATGAAAGACAAAGCCCAATCCGAGGCAAATTTTAGACCAATCAATCTCACACACAACATTTTCAAGATCATCACCAAAACCTTGGCCTTGCTTCTCACCCCCTTCATGAACAACCTAGTCTCCTAGAGTCAAAGTGCATTCATTAAAGGAAGATGTATTTAGAAAATTTTCCTATACATCTGGAATCTCGTGAGAAATTTTCACCAAGCGAGAACGCCAACCCTTCATCCTAAGCTAGACATTGCAAAAGTTTTCAACTCGGTTCACTGGGACTACCTGCTACAAGTGCTGTTGGATGGATTGGATCTCTTGCATCCTCTCCACCACAACCTCTAGAGTACTTCTAAATGGCATCAATGGGAACAATATTCAACACCACAAAGGCCTTCGGTAGGGTGACCTGCTTCCCCGTTCCTCTTTATCATAGCAATAGACCCTATCCAAAACATACTCAATACAGCCACGGATCGAGGTCTCCTCCAACCTTTATGTGGACGAGCAGCAACCTTGTGTACCTCCCTCTATGCAGACAACATGGCCATTTTCTTACACCTTACTTAGGCAGATGTCAATACCCTTGTCCATGTTCTAAAGAAATTTGGTGAAGCCATTGGTCTACATACAAACCTACAAAAAAAGCCAGGTGGCATTGATACATTGCGAAGGGATTGATTTACAAGATGTGCTTTAGGACTTACCAGCCATACTAGCAACCTTCCTATTAGAATATTTGGGATTACCACTTGCACTTTGTAGACTACGTGACCTGCACTTCCAAAGGCTACAAGACAAAGTGACGGTTTGCCTTATGAGTTGGCGTGGTAATGTTGACACTTGCAGGAAGGAAAATTTTGGCAAAGTCAGTCCTGAATGCCCAAGCGACAAACCTCCTCACGGTCATCAAACCACCAGCTAGGGTGCTCCAGTTCCTAAACAGATGGACAAAATAATTTCTTTGGGCCGGATCAGACCAACTAACGGGCGGCAAGTGCAAGGTCAGTTGGGATAAGGTGTGCATACCCACACAACTAGGTGGGCTCGCCCTCCTAGACCTCTAGTGCTTTACAAGAGCCTTGGAAATCAGATGGCTATGGTACAAGTGGGTGGCCACAAACAAGCCTTGGAAAGGAACGCAAACCCCATGCGATGAGTACGATAGTCTTTGTTTCGCGGCGGCCACCTCCATAACAATCAACAACAGTAAAACAACGAGCTTCTGGAATTCAGCTTGGCCTCATGGGAGACGTATGCGAGATATGGCTACAAGATCCCAACTGGCTGGTTGGCCTAACTGTACAGCATATTCAAGAACTTGTTGCCCTCTGGGGCAATATATCTTCCATGAACCTTTAGGAAGGGGTGGAGGATAGTATAACATGGAAGCTGACTCCACATGAAAGCTACACCGCGGTCTCAGCATATAAAGTGTAGTTCTTTGGCATAATAAACACCTCCAAAAAACTCCATGAACCCCTAGTCTGGAAGACATGCCCCCCCCCCCCCAAATGTAAAACCTTTGCATAGCTGATGCTACAGAACATGCTTTGGACTGTTGACTGCCTCTCCTTGAGAGGATGGCCAAATCAATCAGTTTGCTCTCTCTGTATGATTTCCCTGAAAACAGCCATCCACCTCTTCGCCGAATGCCGCTACATAAAAAGAATATGGACCCTCATCGCCCCCTGGATTGCTTCATACTCCATAGACCCAACATCTTGGCACAACACCGCTTCCATCTGACACTGGGGGAGTCCGCTATTCTGAAACCAGATGTGCCTCGGAAACCTCAACGAAATCAAGAAAGAATGGAATTCTTGCAATTTTCATTCCGTAGCATCCTCTCTCATATCCCTGCTCGCCAAAATCAAGGAGGAGTCTCAAACCTGGATAATAGCGGGGGCAAAGAAGCTAGCGGAGCTAGCACTTAACACCTTAATTTCTTTCCTTTGGGTGCGGCCTGTTCTGGGCCTGCCACCTTAATATCCCTCCACCTACAAATAACTTTTTCTCTCGGTTGTTAATATAAGGTAGTGCTTCTGCCCGTTCAAAAAAAAAAAGAGCCCAAAAAAAATCTTAGATCGAGCGGTACAGTTAGTAGTAGACTACTTGTCTTAGCAGCAGCGGTATTGTCTTCACATAGGTGAATGCGAATTCACATTCGTAACAGTTCAATTGGTGTGATAATGAATCGAATTCTTCCAACCCACTAATATTATAAACGAATGGGAAGGATGGTAATATTTGCCATTGACACGCTGAGAATATGAGTTCGCATTGTTCTCATTTTAAAGGCTTTTTCTTTGTTCCATCCATCCATCCATCCCGTACTGAAAATGTGGCTGTTCATGTCTGCAGGAGAAGCATGCCGCGGCTATCACCGTGCTAAGGGACATGCTCTAGTCTTAGCCCCTAGCTGGTCACTGGACAGTGGCATATGTGTTCTTCTGCTTCCTGTTTAGTAGTTAACTATATATCTTTATTTTTCGATTTGATCAACTGCATGTGTTTCAGTTGTATGGGGAGGCAATAAAATTTGCCATCAGATATCCAGTGAAGTTACTAATGTCTGAACAGAAACTCCTGGTGATATTATGATACGAGGATGCGCCAGGAATTTATCAAGGAGGGTGTTACAAGTGAATTATAACTCGCCGTCGGATGATCATTTCATCCAAAAGCTCTCTCTGGTAGGAGAGTGGAGAAGTCGGATGATCATTTCATCCAAAAGCTCTCTCTGGTAGGAGAGTGGAGAAGACAACCACTGTTGATGTTTGATTGGCTCTCGACTCTGCGATATTCAAGTATTGTTTTGTCTTAAAAAAAATCTAGAAGTACGCTGTTGTCGAATCATAACGCAAATCTGTGACTCAATGCATCCAAAAATTGTGCATAACTCATGCATCAAGTTTCATCCAAAAATTCTAGAAGTACCTTTTCATGGTGTCTTGCTAGTGTTGTGCATAACTCATGCATCAAGTTTAGAGGTGGCCAAATGAGCCGTACGTGTTGGGCAGCCTAAAGCACGCTACTGTTTGTCTAACCCAGACATGACATGGTCCACCATTGAATTGTGCCGGGCTGGTGATAAGAACATGTACTCTATGGATACAACCATATTTGCTATGCTTGTTCCAATTACAAGAGCTCTTATGCATCACTTAAATTATCAGGTGAGCTCGTTTCAAAAAGGTTTTATTTTGTTTGATAAAGAACTTATGATATTACATAATGAGAGTTTGTTGCGTTTCTTATCATGTACAGAGATTTATGATCAAGATCATGCAATACGTGAGGCTACACATATGTTAAAACCGAGGACGATTTTCTGTCAAGAAGGGAAAGATGATGTGATCACGCCGCAAACACATACGACCGTAGCGCCCAATATCAAGATTGAACTAAAGGTGAATTCGTTTCTTCAGCTTCAACATATTTTAAATGAGAATATAATGCTACCTAATGATGAAAATATATATTTTTATAGCACCACGTCATTTTTACACCAATTCAAGTAAGAGTTCAAGATGGACACGTTTTGGAATCCAATTCGACCTCCAGATTAATTCGGATTCAGCCTGATAGGCCCAACTTCAAATGTGCATAACTTTCACATATGAAGTCCGTTTGAGGTCCACGAGTACTTGTTGGAAAGATTTTCTTATCCTCTTTCCAACGGATCTAGTATCACCTCTAAATTCCTTCTGTATGAACCACAATCATTAAAAGAGTCGGTGTTGGGCACATACTGGAATCGGATTCGGACTGCTACAATGGTGCAAGTTTAAACGGACGTAACTTTCTCGTACGAACTCCGTTTGGGACGTTCTTGCACTTGATGGAAAGATTATCAAGTCTAATTTCTAAATGATTTAACCCCATCTTAAAATTCTATCTGAGCCGGTCGTAATCATCAAAAGAGTCTGTGTTGGGCACGAACTGGAATCGGATTCGGACTGCTGCAATGGTGCAAGTTTAAACGGATCTAACTTTCTCATACAGACTCCGTTTGGAACGTTCTTGGACTTGATGGAAAGATTATCAAGTCTAATTTCTAAAGGATTCAACCCCATCTTCAAATTCTATCCGATCCGGCCGCAATCATCAAAAAAGTCCGCGTTGGTTTCTGAGTCCGAGTCGAAAGGGTGCTGCGCCATCTCCACTTGGGCCTTTGAGTCTTGTAACCCTAGGGGCGTGCATCTTGGCCGCCACCCCTGGTCGTTCTCTCTATATAAGAGCCACCGTCTCCTCGGCTAGGACTAGGATTTCGTTGAGTTTAGGTTTAGCCATTATGCAAACTTCTGTTCTTCAGTTGTGTCGGACGACCACCTGTCAAGACAGCCTTCGGAATCCCACCTTTTGAACTCAATATACATATTTGCAATTTCAGATTGCTTTTTATCTTGTTCTTACGTGTTCTTCGATTACATGTAGGAATAGACCTTCGTGGTTAGGTCAACCGCGTTCTTGGCACGGTTGATAACATCTTGGGGTTGGTTCAGCGATTGCTAAGGCGCAAGCGACGTCATACGGTTGTAGTCGGATCGCAAGAGTCACCTCCACCAAAATCGATAGTTATCATCCTATCGGAAGATCGGAACCCCATCGCCTCATCAGCCGGCCCGACACGATGTGCCTGGTTGTGCTTGGGCCACCACCCTAGCCCAGCGTGCCGACCTGGCATGGCATGAATAGTTAATATTTATATGATTTTATTTTAGGCTCGTTCATTTTTAATATTTATATGATTTTATTTTATATTTTTGGATTTTATATAGTTAATTTTATAAGTATAAATACTTTTATTTTGTATTTTTAATTATATATAATTTAGTTTTTATATTTTCAAAAAAATTCATACTAAATGGGCTAACCATGCCTGGGCTGACCCGGTATGGCCCATGAGGATATCAGTGCTTGGGTTGTGGCTCAGCCTATGGACCGACACGACATGACCTATATAAATAACAGGTCAAATGGGCTCATGCCCAGATGAGCCCATGCCATGTCAAGCCGTGGCGCCCATTTGGCCACTTTTGATCAGGTTGTCAAGGCGTGTTCACCACTGAGGCAGTGGTGCAAGTGGGGCAGGCTGCGGACAACCCGTGCCCACCCGCGCTGGCCACTAGGCATTTGCGGCTGCCATGGCTCGCAATGCAAAGACAGATTAAGTTTAGTGGGTTTGACAGCTGCCTGCAACAACGACCCACTCGTGATTAGCATGGACAACTAGCAGTATACTCGTCTACTCTTGTTTTGCACAGAAAAATCCCACACTTGGAAATGCTTTAGAAAATCTAAAAAAAATACTAAAAATCTTAAACACTTGGATGTACTTTAGAACAAATTACATCAGCACTTAGTTGACATGAATACTTCAACATGCAACAAAAAAACTACACTGTTCTGAACATTTAGCACAAGCACATCTTTATTACTGGTATCTTCAATGAAGGTACTAACTCGTTCGTGTAAAAGTGAAAAGCGTACAATGCAATGTTAAACAACCATCAAATGATGCTATACTGGAAAGTGTATCAAATGATCGATAGTTCAAAATTATCTTAATAAAATATTCTTACAAGAACTATATATGATGCCCTCATGTGAAAATAATTCAAACAAAATTAACATAATGTACACCTTCCCAATCAAAGAGATAAACGCAAGATTGTCCACATTTACAGAATATTTGTTACAATGTATTCATATATTACATATTTATGCCATCAATTTTAAGTAATAAATAGAATACTGAGTGGTAATTGAACATTGATTCTAGTTCAGATTGAAAGAAAAAGACAGGGAAATGGAATACAGAAATGAACTTACTACTAACAACTTCAATGAGTGCAATGGTACAACATGATCATCATGATCAACTGTAACAACATGGTTGCTGGATACTAACAAGTTCAAGATAATTTAATCGATTAAATCTAAGAATGAGGAGAGAAACATGCATTGTAACTTAGGAAACAGAACAATAGCTCAACCACAAAAATAATAGCAGGCTACTCCTTTGATTATGTCATCAAAGGACAAGAAAAGGTTGACTACCTTAATGTTCACTTTTTGAGAGACCATGTGGAGGTAACCTCATGTTTGTGATGAGTAATTGACGCCTGTTTTAGAGAGATTGAGTTTGTTTTGGGTATTTCATGCTTGAGTACCTTCTTCTGATGCTAATATTTGATTATACTGTTTCGAGCAGTGCTATGTGATGTTTTCTTGTCTGTGATGGCTGCAGGACTTTGAGACTAGGTCATGGTGAGGCATGGATGGCCGGACTAGGCACAGGCGGTGCTGAGGTCAAAGCGGTTGGAAGATGCCGAAGACGGCGAGGACTCGAAGTGGTTGCGAGGCGTGGGCAGCAAGAAAAGAGGAAGCTTCCATGAAGATGTAGCAGGGGCATTTCGGTAAAATGCGCAAGGCTGCAAAATGAGAGCGGATCTTGTTGAAGTTGACGGGTAAAGTGCTGTAGCAAATGGGTTGGAGACCCGGTAGTAGAAGGCTATAAATAGAGGAGGTTAGGGTTTGGAGAGGGTGTCTTGGTTCCCTCTATTTTGATGTATGGTTTTGCTTTTGTCTCTTGTCTTTTGAAATGCTCGCTGGAGGGTCCCTAGATGAGTGCTTTGCGAGATTTCACAAGATCTTAAGCAATCTCCGAGCGGTCGGTCTCACGTACCTCGACTCGGACAACGCTCGACAGATGCTTGCGGCATTGGACTTGCGAGTTTGGGAGATGAATGTGACCACCATCAAGGACACAACTGATCTTTCGACTTTGACTCTTGATGCGTTGTATTCACGCCTCAAGACTCATGAGATTGACATTGTCTCTTGCAAGTCGAAGTCATAGTCAATGGCTTTGATCACCGAGCTTAGTTCTGCCTCTGGATCTTCTTCTAACACTGTTTCTGAATTCTCTCTTGCTGCTCTGTGTGAAATTGACGATGATTAACTAGAGCAGTTCCCAGAAAACCAACTAGCCCTCTTAGCCAGAAAATTTTCTCATGAATACAAGAGAGTGAGGGACAGAAAGAGAAGAGGGCCCATGATTTGCTTCGAGTGTGGTGGCCCCAACCACATTCGGGCTAACTGCTCCAAGCTGGAAAAGGGCAAGAGTGATTATGGCGGTGTGAGCAAGAATGACTACACCAACAAGAACCGCAACAAGAAGCCCCCAGCTCATGCCCAAGGCAAAGAGAAGAAGCTCCGCGCCTTGACAAAGCCAAGAAGCTCTTCCACCGCGTCCTCACCCCTTCGACGACATCGACTTCAGCGGCGTGGAGGGGTGGAGTGACGACGATGGGAAGGATGATGAAGAACCCAAGGACGGCGACGACTTTATCGGCATGTGCTTCATGGCCCATGAGGGCAATGTCAGCGACAGCGAGCTCTACAGCGACTCCGATGAGGTATGTCCTTCTTATGACCAGCTCAATGATGCTTTTCTCAAGCTAGAAAAATTTCATGCTAGATCTAGAGCTAGGTGTAGTGAATTGGAGAAGGAAGTAGAGAGCTTGTCACGGGAACATATTTCACTTAGATCTGCTCCCTCCCATGATGATTTTGATGTATGTTCTTCTCTGCTTGGTGATATGTTCTGATTTTTCTGATTTTCGTCCTCGATTTGCCTCTGCTTGTGATATCCACCGTCCTGAGGGTAGGTCTCGCTTTTCCCATCGAGATTGCTACCCGCGGTGAGATCAGCATGTTGCTGATGCTTCGACTCGCTCTTTCATAGCAGTCAAGCCCAACAATAGCTTCAGGTCTGCTCATAGACCTTCTGGCTTTCTTAGCGACGGAGAGCGTAGGGTAGTTAGAGATCAGTCGTGTGTGACTACTTCTTCTGCTCGTCGTGTGACTTAGTATTGGGTGCCAAAATCTCTTTTGATTTATCTCAGTATTGAGACATCCCTCTCTTGTTGACTCAGGTTCACCGGGCAGGGACGGGAGAGGTATGGCTTGTGGACTCCGGGTGTTCTCGACATATGACCGGAGATTCTCGTTGTTTCTCTTCCCTCGTCCGTGCTCCAGGTAATGAGACGATCACCTTCGGAGATGCTTCTTTAGGCGCGTCATCGCTAAAGGTACTATGCACGTTAATGATTCTTTTGTTTTAAAAGATGTTGCCTTAGTGAGTAAGCTGCAGTACAATTTGCTCTCAGTTTCCCAGCTTACCGATGACGGTTTCGAGGTGAGCTTTAAGAAAAATGCTTGCAAAGTTCTTGATTCTTCGGGGAGTCTGGTTTGCGGGATTTCTAGATATGGGAGGATCTTTCGTGTTGATTTTGTTGAGTCTTCTGATGATCCTCTTAGGTGTTTAGTTGCTTCTGAGTCCTGTGACTTCACTTTCTAGCATAGGAGACTTGGTCATATTGGATTGACCATTTCACTCGAGTTAGCGGCCACGATCTCATTCGTGGTCTGCCTAAACTCAAGATGGTCAAAGATTTAGTTTGCGCTCCTTGCCGGCAAGGCAAGATGGTTGTCGTCTCTCATCCTCCAGTTACAGTGACTATGATCGATGCACCAGGACAACTGTTCCACATGGACACAGTTGGCCCAGCTAGAGTGCGATCGGCAGGAGGGAAGTGGTACGTTCTTATTGTGATCGATGACTTCTCGAGGTACTCTTGGGTGTTTTTCTTAGCCTCAAAGGATGAGATATTTACCTATTTTCGGGGTCTTTTTAGTAGGCTTTTTGTTGAGCTCCCAAGTGCCTTACGAGCAATCTGTAGTGACAATGGCACGGAGTTCAAGAATTTCTACTTTGAGAAGTTTGATGAGACAGGTGTAGAGCATCAATCCTCTTCTCTGCACGTCCCACAGCAAAATGGCGTCGTGGAAAGGAAGAACCGTACCCTGGTCAAGATGGCCAGGACGATGCTTGATGAGTACTCTACACCTAGGAAGTTTTCAGCTGAGGTGATAGCCACCGCGTGCCATGTTTCGAATAGAGTTTTTCTGAGGGAACACTTGCATCGCACTTCTTATGAGTTGAGATATGGGCGAAAGCCCAATGTATCTCATTTTCGCGTGTTTGGTTGCAAGATTTTATTTTGAAGTCTGGGAACCTAGATAAGTTCGAGTCACGATCTTGTGATGGGATTTTTCTGGGTTGCTCGACTTCTTCACGGGCATATAGGGTATGGAACTGCGAGTCTAGCAAAATGTTAGAAACCTGTGAGGTGACCTTCGATGAGGCCAGTCCGGGGATGAGGCCCGATATCTCAGGTTCTGTAGAGTAGTCCGAGACCATCTTTATGGATGATGAGGAGGATGGAGATGACGGTTGCTTACCTGATCCAGTTCCTCCCCCCCTTGAGGTGCCTGCTTCTACCACCGCACCTCGAGGAGATCAGCCCATTCCTTCCGCATCTTCTGGAGCTAGCGGCTCTGTTCCTACCTCATCAGCTCATGAGGTAGAGGCCACTTCCTCATCTCATCCATGACCTCCCCGTTATATCCAGAAACATCATCCTTCAGAGCAGATGATTGGAGATCTCTTTGACCGTGTCACACGCTCAAAGTCTGGCATGTCTCACTTCTGTCTCCACTCTGCCTTCGTTGCCTCTTTCGAACCCAAGGATATTAGTCATGCTCTTTCTGATGAGTCTTGGGTCAATGACATGCATGAGAAGTTAGAAAACTTTGAGAGGAACAAGGTCTGGTCGCTTGTTGAGCCCCCTAGATGTCACAATGTCATAGGTACCAAGTGGGTGTTCAAAAACAAGCAGAGTGAGGATGGGGTAGTCATTCGAAACAAGGCTAGATTGGTAGCTCAGGATTTCTCCCAGGTTGAGGGTTTAGATTTTGAGGAGACCTTTGCCCCTGTAGCTAGGCTAGAGGCCATTAGGATCTTGCTTGCATTCGCAACGTCTAAGGGCTTCAAGCTTTATCAGATGGATGTCAAGAGTGCCTTCCTCAATGAGTTTATTGATGAAGAGGTCTATGTTAGGCAGCCTCCAGGTTTTGGGAACCTCAAATACCCAACCATGTCTACAAGCTTTCCAAAGCCCTGTATGGACTTAAGCAAACCCCTAGTGCTTGGTATGAGAGGCTTAAATCCTATTTGTTGAGTCATGGGTTTGAGATGGGTAAGGTAGACAAGACCTTGTTCATTTGTAAGCATGGAAATGACCTTCTACTCTTCCAGATTTATGTGGATGATATCATCTTTGGCGGCTCCTCTCATGCTCTTGTTTCATAGTTCTCCGATGTCATGAGCACAGAGTTTGAGGTGAGCATGATGGGCGAGTTGAGCTTCTTCCTTGGATTCTAGATCAAACAGACTCGGGAGGGTACCTTCTTGCATCAAGGCAAGTACACACGAGACCTCTTGAGATGCTTTGATATGAGTGATGGCAAGCCGGTGTCCACTCCTATGGTATCATCAGCTTCACTCGATCCAGATGAGGATGGCGAGCCAGTTGATCAAAAGGAGTACAGAAGCATGATTGGGTCTCTCTTATACCTCACGGCCTCAAGACCAGACATACACTTCTCTGTGTGTCTTTGTGCTCGATTTCAGGCCTCCCCTCGCGTATCTCACCGCTAGGCGGTGAAGCGCATCTTTCAGTACCTTCGAGCTACCATAGATTATGGTATCTGGTACTCTTCATTATCCTATCTTTCCCTCAGAGCCTACTCCGACGCAGACTTTGCTGGCTGTAGGATAGATAGGTAGAGCACTTCTGGTACTTGCCAATTTATTGGTACTTCTCTTATTTCCTGGTCTTCTAGGAAGCAGTCCGGTGTTGCACAGTCTACTGCAGAGGCCGAGTATGTTGCTGCCGCCAGTTGCTGCAGCCAGGTACTTTGGATGGTCTCGACCCTACAGGACTTTGGGTTAGTTGTAGATAGTGTTCCACTCTTTTGTGATAACACTTCTGCCATCAATATTGCTAAGAACTCAGTGCAGCACTCTCGGACGAAGCACATTAATATCATATATCACTTCCTTAGAGACCAGGTGGAGAAGGGTGACATAGTGCTCCAGTTTGTGAAGAGTGACCACCAGTTGGCCGATATCTTTACCAAGCCTTTAGATAGCTCTAGGTTTTCAGCCCTGCGAAGAGAGCTTGGGGTGGTTTGTCCTCATGGATTGTTGTGAGGGGAGCTTTGTGCATCATATTTTATCCTGTCTATTATGCTCTCGCTCCTTTCTGTTGCACTGCATGCGGGTGTATTTGGGTTAGTCCTTCTAGCATAGATTAGAGTAGTTCTCTCGTCTAGTTGCTTAGATTTCTTTCTCTCATCTTGTGATTCTAGGATGCTGCTTATTAGCTGTCTCTCTTCTCACTAGGTTGAGTTCACTCACTTCTTATAGGTTCTAGCAAGGGTTGGGCCACCCTTGGGTAGACAGGGAACGTGTTTACTCCTTAGTGTGTTAGAAGACCAGCTGATAGTCCTAGCATCATATGGGGTAGATGAGAGTCAGTCTGAGTCATAGCATCCTCTATATCTTATCTATGCTTTAAGGACTGCCTTTTCTGATTTCATTGCCAGCTTCTCGTTTTTATTGCTTTGGATTTTATATAGTTAATTTTATAAGTATAAATACTTTTATTTTGTATTTTTAATTATATATATTTTTTAGTTTTTATATTTTCAAAAAAATCATATCAAATGAGCTAACCATGCTTGGGTCGACCCGGTATGGCCTATGAGGATATTAGTGCTTGGGTCGTGGCTCAGCCTATGGACCGACACGACACGACCCGTATAAATAACAGGTCAAATGGGTTCATGCCTGGATGAGCCCATGCCATGTCAAGCCGTGGCGCCCATTTGGCCACTTTTGATCAGGTTGTCAAGGCGTGTTCACCACTGAGGTAGTGGTGCAGGCTGCGGACAACCCGTGCCCACCCGCGCTGGCCACTAGGCATTTGCGGCTGCCGTGGCTCGCAATTAAAGATGGCAATGGGTCTATACCCATTGGGTTTCACCACCCCAAACCCACCTCCATTAAGCAAAAACATCCCCGCTGGAGGACACAATAACACAGGCGGGTACAACATTTTCCCCAAACCCATACCCGCGCGGGTGAAATAAACCCGGCGGGTGACCCATACCCGAGAAATGATATACAAGAAACTATTGGATCTGGCGGCTGCCGGTCAGGTTCATGCACATCGACGTCCCTTCGGGATGGGGTGGGTGGATTGGATGCCGTGGTGACTAGGGTTAGTATTAAGCTTCCTGCAATGGAAACAAGGGTTAAAGGAGGCGAGGAAGCTTCACCGACTGTCGTCGTTCGTCGAGCCGGACAGTGCCGCCATGGGCGTCGGCGGCTTAGCAGATGGGCGACGGCGGCTTGGCAAATGGGTGACGGCAGCGGCTTGGTAGAGTGCGGCGGCGGTGGCGGCTTGGCAGAGGGTGGCGAGGATGGCTTGGAGGGCGACGGCGTCGAACGGCGAGGGGGGCAGCGGCGCCGAACAGCTTGGAGGGCGGCGGCGGCAGAGGCGCGAAGCCCGAGCGGCTTGGTGGCTGTGAAATGGGGAATTGGGGTCTGGCGGCCGTTTGGGGAATAGGGTTAGGGTTTTAGTTTACATCTATTGGGCTGGGCCAAATATAATTATTTGTTGTGTGGGCTGGGCTACAAATAGATGACCCATAAATACTCGGGTATCCATTGGGTAATGGGTATGGGTAGTGTCAAACCATACCCACACCCGCGTACCCATTGGGTCCTATTTTTCTTCATTAGTAGACCCATGGGTAGACATTTTAACCCATATATGTACCCTAATGGGGTAATTACCCATCGGGTTTCGGGTTATGGGTACCCATTGCCATCTTTGCTCGCAATGCAAAGATAGATTAAGTTTAGCGGGTTCGATAGCTGCCCGCAACAACGACCCACTCGTGATTAGCATGGACAACTAGCACAAATTACATCAGCACTTAGTTGACATGAATACTTCAACATGCAACAAAAAAAATTACATTGTTCTGAACATTTAGCACAAGCACATCTTTATTACTGGTATCTTCAATGAAGGTACTAACTCGTTCGTGTAAAAGTGAAAAGCGTACAATGCAATGTTAAACAACTATCAAATGATGCTATACTGGAAAGTGTATCACATGATCGATAGTTTCAAAATTATCTTAATAAATTCTTACAAGAAATATATATGATGCCCTCATGTGAAAATCATTCAAACAAAATTAACATAATGTACACCTTCCCAATCAAAGAGATAAACGCAAGATTGTCCACATTTACAAAATATTTGTTACAATGTATTCATATATTACATATTTATGCCATCAATTTTAAGTAATAAATAGAATACTGAGTGGTAATTGAACACTGATTCTAGTTCAGTTTGAAAGAAAAAGACAGGGAAATGGAATACAGAAATGAACTTACTACTAACAACTTCAATGAGTGCAATGGTACAACATGATCATCATGATCAACTGTAACAGCATGGCTGCTGGATACTGACAAATTCAAGATAATTTAATCGATTAAATCTAAGAATGAGGAGAGAAACATGCATTGTAACTTAGGAAACAGAACAATAGCTCAACCACAAAAATAATAGCAGGCTACTCCTCTGATTATGTCATCAAAGGACAAGAAAAGGTTGACTACCTTAACGTTCACTTTTTGAGAGACCATGTGGATGTAACCCCATGTTGTGATAAGTAATTGACGCCTATTTTAGAGAGATTGAGTTTGTTTTGGGTATTTCATGCTTGAGTACCTTCTTCTGATGTTAATATTTGATTATACTGTTTCGAGCGGTGCTATGTGATGTTTTCATGAAGGTGCCGAAGACGGTGAGGACTCGAAGTGATTGCGAGACGTGGACAACAAGAAAAGAGGAAGCTTCCATGAAGGTGCAGTAGGGGCATTTCGGTAAAATGCACAAGGCTGCAAAATGGAAGCGGATCTTGTTGAAGCTGACAGGTAAAGTGCTGTAGCAAATGGGTTGGAGACCCGGTAGTAGAAGGCTATAAATAGAGGAGGTTAGGGTTTGGAGAGGGTGTCCTGGTTCCCTCCATTTGGATGTAGGGTTTTGCTTTTGTCTCTTGTCTGTGAGGTGAGGTTGGGGTAGAACACCCATTTTGTCCTGTTTCCTTGCTTGTGCAAGAATCAGGTAGTGGGTGTTGGCTGAGACTTCTTGAATTTCCTCTTGTGTATGAGCCTGGGGGTAGTGGTTGTATTCTTGATTTGTCTCTCGTGTGAGTTGCTCAGGATGTGAACTCTGGGATGTGATGGCTGTAGAACAATCAGATGTAATCATTCATCTATCTTAGTCCATTTCAGAATTCTTGGGCTTGAGGAGTTATGGTTTCTTGTTTTTCTCTGAATGTTTGTTTCAGCTCTTCCTTCTGTGCAGCTCTTTGTTCTTCTCTCGTTCTCTTGCTTTTTGAGGTGAATCCTTGTTGAGGTAGCTGCTGATCCTTTTGCTTAGAACTGAGAATATCCTCAAGGCCTCTTGGCCAGTTCATTCCCGAAAGCAAAAGGCAGAAGCAAAGGGTTGTCTCCTCTTTCTTGCATGCGCCTCATTTCCTCTGTTTGCTCTATTCTAGGGTTTGGAGGCAAAGGATCTTTGTTGTCTTGATTTTCTTGGTGAGAAGTGAATTAGTTTGTGTTTTCTAGTTGTGAGGTGATCCCCTGTTGTAATCAAAAACCTCATGTGCAAAAGATTCGAGAATTACAAGCAGTTTGGAAATCAATCTCACTCTCAGTTTGGTTTTTCAGATTTCTGCTAAGATTTCTGTTCTTTGCTCTTTTGCTTGTATTTCCTTATTCTTGAGGTCTATCTACTGTTTAGTTTGAAGTTCTGTTCAAAGATCCTGAGAAGAGCAGTGGAAGTTCAAGCTTCTCCCTGGTTTTCATCCTTTTGTAGTAGTTACTGTTGTCTGTTTTCAGAGGTTGTGCAGATTTCTCAAAATCAAGAATTCTGCTCTTCCTAGAGTTGGAGTCTAAGTGGTTTATCTCAACTGATTTCAGTCTCAGTTTGTCTTGGTCTTTGATGAAGATTTCCTTTTCAAACCACTTAATGTTTGTCAAATTTTCGGTAGCTGCTTCTTTTCAGTTTACTTTCGGTTCAGAGTTGTAGTCATTTGCATGCCTCCTGTTTTGTTTCCTTCTCTGCAAAATCGCACTTTTAGTCTGAGATAGGTCAGCTATCTTCTTTGAAATGCTGATTTTCTGATCTAAACAGCACAGCATCGGTTCAACTCATTCTCTGTTTTCAGCTCTTCTTTAGTATTTTCAGTTTTCGGTCAGCTGCAGTTTCTTTTGTTTTGAGGTTTCTCTGTTTTCAGCAGCTACTGCAGCTTCTTTTGTTTTCAGTTTTCTCTGTTTTCAGCAGCAGCTGCAGCTTTTGTTTTCAGTTTTCTCTGTTTTTAGCAGCAGCTGCAGCTTCTTTTGTTTTTAGTTTTCTCTGTTTTCAGCAGTAGCTGCAGCTTCTTTTGTTTTCAGTTTTCTCTATTTTCAGCAGCAGCTGCAACTTCTTTTGTTTTTAGTTTTCTCTGTTTTCAGCAGCAGCTGCAGCTTTTTTTTGTTTTCAGTTTTCTCTGTTTTCAGCAGTAGTTGCAGCTTCTTTTGTTTTCAGTTTTCTCTGTTTTCAGCAGCAGCCCCTGATTTCAGTTGGCTTCTCTGTGTTGTTTTCGGCCAGGTTTGTTTCTCCTAGTTGTTGTCCGTTTGTTTTTAGACAATGACTTGTGTCCCTGTCAACTGCTCTCTGTTCCACCTCTTTTGCCGATTTGCCGCTCTGCTTCATGCTCTGATTTCGGCAATGTTTTTTTTCCCTATTTTGTGTTCTTTCCTTCGTCTCCAATGAGCTCTCAAATCTTGTTGTTTTTTCATTGTTGTTTTCGGCCGAGCCTTACTCAACTCTTCTGTCGATCTGATTGCGATTTGCTAGTGAGCATGAATCTTCTTCTTCATAGCTTCTATAGCTATCGGAGAAGAAGTATGTGGATACTTCGAGGCGATTTTTGAAGGCACCATTCACTCACCTCTGTTGCCATTTCCGATCCTACACTTTTACTGTGACCCTAACGAAGGTTGACTTCCTTAACATTCACTTTTCTGATCATAGCCCTAAAAAAATATAAATATACATGACATTCATGATTCTGAGGTTGGCTTTGTTTCTGGATGTACATCCTGACTGTGAATTAGATGGGGACCTCGCCCATGTCATATATGGGGACAACATCTTTGGAGATATCATGAGCCTTATCATTGGAGATCTCACCATTGTCACTGTCGGTGACCTTAGTTGCTTTGTCGCCGGAGGCTTCTGCCGCTTCATCCCAGGGGCTTTCTATTTTGCCACCAACAAGTTGCTCGAAGAAACTCCCACTTGTTCATGAACATCCTGTCCTCATTGTGCAACATGCGGCGGCACATGACCTCGATCATGTCCTTCTTGGCTAGCTCCTAGCCCTCCCTCTTGAGCCTCCATAGAAATTACTCTTCTGCCACATAGCATGATCCACATGAGCAAAAGATTAACGGTTATAGATATTCAATATATGACCAAAAAAGTATCAATATTCGGTTATCTATGAAGAGTATTGATTAAACCTTGAATGTTTTCATCGACAGCCAAATGCACAATAATAGAATCAATCATTTTTGAACCACTGAGCACTAAAAATGGGTAGAAACTTCGTAGGTTGATCGGCAATGCTAATACAGTAACAACGATTGGTCATGTTCATTCACTGTCTATATGGAATCTTTAGTCAGTTCTAGACACAATCAGAACTGCCAATTCCAGTTGCCAAGCTCACAATTCTCAATAAGAGTAAAATATAGATCGCTACAGCCAAGCAGCCAACTACAGATCGAATCGTACTTTGGACCCACTATGTAGTCTGTTGGGGAAATAGCTACCACAAACACAAAGATTTTTCCTTATTGAAGATCAACATACATTTTAGCCTCTTAAGAATTTCATGGACATAGCAGATCTAGCTAGTGACTAGGAATGGCAACGGGGCCATTCCCCGGCGGGGAGTGGCTCCCGCCCCGCCCCAGTGAAATTTTCCCACTCCCGTCCCCGTCCCGGTCTCGGGACACAATTTCCGCCCGCCCTGCCCTGTCGGGGATCCGGGTCCCCGATAGGGTAAAATTCCCCGAGAAAACATATGCAGGTGGTAGCTAGCAACACCTCCAAAACACAGTGCAAGCGGTTTATCGGAAGATGCAAAACAGACAGAAATCACACAGAGCAGGATCAGGATTTCTCCTTCCAGGAAGAGGCAAACCTTGCGAGGATCAGGTATCCATCCCATCCTCAACAGTTCATTCAGTTCACAAATGTATACCCTTCTCTTATGTACATCACCCCACAAAGGAGCTAGTACAATTCTGGAGTATACCAAGTAACCAGCAAGGACACAAAAAATAGCCACCCTCTCTTACCCATTCCCCCAAGAATTACACATCTCAAAGGATAGGATATATAACAGCCTGTAGCCTCCGCGCCGCCGCCGCCGCCTGTAGCCTCCGCGTCGCCGCCTGGACCTCTGTGCCGCCGCCGCCTGTAGCCTCCGCGCCGCCATCGCCAAGGTTCGAGGGGTCGGGGCCCGGGGGTGCGGAGATGTTCGCCGGCGGCCGCCGCCTGGGTGGCTGGGCCGAACTGCCGGAGGCGACAGGCGAGGTCCGCGAGGAGCAGAGCAGCTAGGGTTAGCGCTGCCGCCGCCTGTGGTCTGTGGAGCATCCGAGCGTGGATTGGGGGAAATGTTTCTAGGGTTTGGGCTGTGGAATTCTCAAAACCTTATATACTATATACATGGGCCCACATGTCATACTCTAATCGGGGCCCCGAACGGGGAACAGGAATAGGGGAACGCCCCCGCCCCCGCTTCACCCGATGGGGGGATCCCCCCAAATCCCTCCCCGCGGGGAGCAAAATCCCCCCATCCCCATCCCCTAATAGGGGAATTCCCCGACGGGGAACGGGGAATGGGGCCCCGTTGCCATTCCTACTAGTGACTTTTCTAGTGGGCCAAAACATGAGCATATAGCCACTATAGAAAAATCGATATAAGTAGTAATAATTTATCCATTCTCTGTATGACATAGAATTCTAAGTGTCAATGGGTTCCCAAGGTTAAATAGTAAATGCATTTTGTCTCTGATGCAATTCACAATGCACTAGTTTTACCTTTTGCATGAACTAATCAATAGGCAATAGCTAATCAAAGGGCATCCGCGGTGTACTAGTAAGCACTGAGCAAGGACAAGATATCTTGAATAAAAAATAAATTAGAGCACCCAAGAATACAAGAACCTTAGACTTCTGCAGCGATGACGGAGGTGATGGCGAAAGTGGAGGTGGCGAAGGAGGCCGTGCTGTCGACAGCAAGGGGGCCAAAGGTGGAGCAGGAGACAGGGGAGGAGATGGCTGTAGCGACGACGTTGATGATGGCGAAGGAGGTGGCTGCCGTGACCCGCACCAACGATGGGGCGACGACGGAGAATGGGGCCGCATGCCGACGCCGACGATGGGGCGACACGGAGGAGGCCGTGCGCCCGCGCCGACGATGGGGCGACGACGGAGGAGGAGGCCATGCGCCCGCACTGACGATGGAGCAATGGTGGAGAAGGAGGCTAGGGTTCAAGTCGAGGACACGACTCACATCGTCACATGAGGGGTTTGGTCACCCGACTCACCCGGCGAAATGGGTGATGCGGCGCGGGGCGACCCAGCGGCTTCGCTGGCCGGCCTGTCTCCAAATGTTTAAAGCTTGGTGGGTTTTTACGGTCCCATAAGTAGGTTGTTTTTACAGATAGGCTAGCAAATTAGCGGACTAACCCGTCCCACTTGCACCCAAATCGTCGGCAGCTAGACGAGCACCGGCGTGAATTATGATATTGTCCTCACCGAGACAGCCACCATGCCCATCGTGACCCAACGGTGAGTGACGGACATCAATGGTGCAGGGATGCGGCATGCGCGCCGTTGACGACAAGTTGGTGGCAGTGCGAGGAGTTCGTTAGATTGTCACGCGACAAGAAGCGATCGACATAATGGGATGTCGGTATACAGTGACTAGAGCAAACTGATTTTTTTCTTCAAATTTTCGACTCACTAATTGGCTAGTTCATACCAAATTGTTTGAAGGCCTAAAAATTCTCACCCAAATCTATACCATAAATACTAGGTTGGGTTTATTGAACAGACCCATGTTTTAATCCAGTCAAGTAAGTAAAATTCAAGCATTCAAATGTTCTGATTCTCATTTCCCCGTTCCAAAACCCAGATTTATGCGAGAAGAAGAAAACAAAACGAAAATTCCGATCCCCGCCTACTCCGAAACCCCAACCCCCAAACTCCTTGGCCTCGATCCCATCGAATCCAACCAACGCGACGCAGCCAGCACCAGCAGCGATGATTCAGCTGCTGTTCGTGGTGCTCATGGCGGAGGCGGCCGTGGCGGCGGCGCTGCTCTTCAAGACGCCGATGCGGAAGCTCGCCGTGCTGGGCCTTGACCGCCTCAAGCGCGGCCGCCGCGCGCCCGTCGCCGTCAAGACCGTCGCCGGCGTCGTCCTCGCCCTGCTTGCCTCCACGCTCTACAGCATGGCCGAGATCGGCGGCCGCACCGGGGACTCCGAGTCCGACGGCGGCGGCGCCATCTCGCCCACCGACCAGGTCCTCTTCTCGCGCCACCTCCTCGAGGCGTCCCTCATGGGTAGGTCTTGGTAACGCACATCCCCCACTCGATCACCTCCATAACACGCCAAACCAAGGAAATCTTAATGTCTGTTCTTGCCTATTCTGTGGTATAAAATGGTAGAAAGATTTGGTGATGTAGAAATCCATCTCGTACAGATCTTTGTTCTTATCGCAATGTGCTTCAAGTAACTGAAAATGCTAGAAAGAAGATATGAGGGGTTAGACTATTAGAGAGTTGTAGCTGGTCTGGGAACTCATTCCCTTCATCCTGTCAAAGGGATGAAAGCATAAGAATCATGTAAATACTTGGGCACCCTTTCAAACAGCCATAGCTTCTTACTTCTGGCTCCTAGAAGCTAAAAACTGTTTGCAACGCGTTGGTTTCTTAGCATGGCTTTTTTTTTCTCTTTTTTTGTTTACTTTGTATTATCCGTGGAGATATAATGGTGTTTTTCATTTCTCCTATTTTTTCTTCATTTCTCTTTAATTGAATACCTTAGAAAAACTAACAGCCGTAACAGTGCTATTTCAACTAAAAGCAACAACACTTTGGAATAGGGCCTTAAAGAGCGGTTGTTTATATTCACAAGTGAACAAATGGAAAATTCTTATGGTCCAACTAGGCATTTCTTTTCTTGTTCTAAAGAAGCCTCACAAGTTCAATCAAGAGTTTCAAAGTGGTTAGCTATAGCAAACTCGTTCTTCCCCACTATTTTTTTTAATGAGGTAACTAGCTTTCAAATTTGACCCAGGCCCCTATATGCAAGTGTACAACTCAATTTCATCATCTGAGCTATTTCCCATTTGGCGCTGTGATTATTTGTCTAGTAAAATGTACTTGTCAACCCAACGGAAAAGATTGTGACAAATTCGTGCCATCTTGCTCCACATCTGATTAGTGATGTGAAGAACACTACATATTTTCTCTCTGTGTGAACTTGGATGGATAGTGTTTCTCATTTACACACATGGCTCTATTAGTATATTGCATCAATTGCATGTTTTCATCCTTTTTATAATGCGGTGTCGGTGGTACATATTCTAGGTGTGGTCTATTTCATTGCAATCCGTTATCTTTGGAATTTGAAAGAGGTGACTTCAAAGGCTTCTCATTCTTTTTGTTCAAACCACATTTGTAGCCTCTACAGTTCTGTATTCCATCTATTGCTACCCATTTTCTCTGTTCATACCAAGGCTGCATTAATCATAGCCGACTTCACTGCAATTTCTGGCTCCACTGTACTGTCCTTGTTATATACCGCTCTATGCTCTTGCCAGCTTCACATGGCTAGTTCTGCCATGACCCTGGCTGTTTAGGTGCACTGTGGCACGCCAAGCTGCCAAATGGTTGTACCTTGCAGAGCCACTAACTGAGCCATTGATGGCTGTGCCCACTCTTGTTCAAGTTCAGTTTTGAATGTGCAAAGTGCATGCTAGTTTAGTTTAGTTGAATCTCTGAAATCAGTGTGCATGTGCTAAAAGCTGTGAAATGTTTCATATTCTGAATAATTCTCAGGCTTCCTCATAAAAAAGGATCTCTGGCTTAAAAGAGTTTCGTAACCAGATTTTTTTTGGTTGAATCCACACTGTTCAGAACATCATATTCAGGTTAAGTTATGAAATATGCAACCATGTTCTTCAGTGGAGGTATTTGCGTGCAAAATTAAATTGCCTCTGTCCAGTGAATTCTTGCCAAAATCAGCGGTTCAGGCCTTGTTGACTTGTCACGGCCTTTATTTGTACAGAACCAACAAATTGCTCTTGTTCAGTCAAATGCTGAATTTTGATTCCTCCTGCCAGATAAATGTATGTTCATATTTGATTTGATGTTTGTTTTACATATGAAGTGCTAGCATTCAGGTTTTGTCATGTTTTTTTTTATATGAAAGGTTCTGTCATGTTCTAGTGTATGCTTATTAAGCTTCAGTTGGATGCAGTATGTGTTGATGCAACAAAATAAAAGAGCCATTAGTAAATCTGGTTCATCTTTGGTGTAGCAAAACCTTTGTTCAGTATTGTATTTTTCTTGTCTTCCCAATTTGTCAAAGTGCTATAGAGAGGGATGGAAGCCATTTATTGGTATATGTGCAAGGTAGCCTTATAGTATAAGCATTGTTTTTTTTTTTGGCAAAGAACTGCTAAAAGCATGAAAAAATTTTACTTGTGGCTGGCAGTTTTTCATACGATGTAAACTCCGGACAAAATTAGTGCTCTCAACCAATTGATCAAGGGAGAACAAGAAGACGAGCCAAGAAAAAAAATATTTGCTTTCGTTATATAAATCTCATTGCCCACTGATTTTTTTCATTTGGTTTTCTATAATAATTTACAACATATGTTTTTGGTAGAAACTAAATTGTATGTATTTTAAACTTTATTTGATATATCCTCGAAAAATCTTTATCTAATATATAATTCAGATGCATTATGTTAGAGGACGCATTTTTGTTCTGGATGAGGAGTTTCACAAAACATGGAGAAATATGAATGGTTGTCATCTGGTGGTTCACTATTGTGACAGTGTGAGTTGCTTCTTTTGGAATTACTTTATATTCATGTTGTAATGAAATTTCAAGTGTATATGTAACTCCAGTTGGATTTGGTAGCTCCAAAGCTCAATTGGTACGGTGACATACTCTTCTTACATATTTATTGCATTTCCATGTATATTCTTGAAACAACTGGAAAACATGGTGTCTTTCAAGCTCTCTACTAATTTTATAGTATGTTTCACCAATGGATAACTTAGTTTTAGATGATTATCGCTTGCCACACTCCGGTTATCAACTATTTTCATGTTTGGAACTGTTTCATTAGTGCAACTACTGATTTTATCAGATCTGTTCTTTCCATTTCTAATGTGTATTGTTGATGCGAGGTGGGGACGTGGGGTACTTTTTTCTCTTGTAGCAGGTGCGTGAGGTGGGAATTAGCGATTATATAGAATACTAGCTGAATGCCCGTACGTTGCTACGGATTTTAAAAAATTTTAGAACATATTTGTATGCATGTTCTAAAAATTTTTACCACCCGTTAGTTTCAGAATATATAGTATGATAAAATTTTAAAATCCGTAGCAACGCACGAGTATTCAGCTAGTCACAGTGAAGAACGACGAAGTTTTGTAGATTGCGTTGGACAATTCAACCAATTTGCTTATTTCTCGCTACAAGCCATTAATGTAACAAGCCAATGGATATGCCAAAGATCACCTTATTTTTCACAAGCACATCAAAATATAGGATCCAACACAAAACTCTGAAACCATATGACAGTGTTGTTTTTTGTAACTATATGACAATGCTGTTTTCTGTAACCATATGACAAGGCAACAGATATGCCAAAGATCACCATATTTCACAAACACAACAGGATATAGTTGGATCCATATGCAAATTGCAAAATCCTCTTAAAAAACACAAATTGCAATTCATTCTGCTGGAGGACTGTGCAATTCAAATGTGCAAAACAAAATTTAGCTCCTGAATCTTTTATGATCATTAAACTTACAGTTTCAGCTTTAATGAAACCTTTCTGAAAGTCACTATGAATAAGTCCGGTCGCCTGAGGTGCAGTCATGCCTATAACAACATGTGAGAACGTAAGATAACACATAGTTAGAAGTTAAAATTGCCTAACACGATAACAGCATTGTGAGGACGAAGAATACAACCTGCAAGAATAGTCCAGGCTTTTGTTTCCTGGCAAAAGGAAAATGGATTTGAAAGTTAGTATTAACAGACGAAAAAAGCCTCTTAACAGTACAAAAGACACCTTCTCTCCGGTTGTGAAATATGTTCTCAATATATGTTGCTTTTACCAAAGTGCCTAGCCCACTTTCAGTAACACCAATAGATTTTGGATATTCAACTCTTTCTTCTAATGGTAGTTCAGCTAGTTCAGCCTCAACCTGATATGCACCCCATAATCTTGTTAGCTTAGATGGATAATATAATGGTAACAATGTCTAATGTCTAGGTAAATAAAATAAAATACTGCCAGATGCAGATGTTATCGCAAACCTGAGCTGATATTGTAACCATGCCAGATTGCAAGTCTGACGCTAGTTTGGCCACATCTTTGACGTGAGGATTGCTATCAGGTTTAGCAAGATCAGATTCTGTTACATTAGCAACATAAATGACAGGTTTCATAGTTAGCAGACAAAGATGTTGTATAGCTTCTTTCTCATGGTCAGCCAAATCAACAGATCTTGCAGGCTTTCCATCCATAAGTGCCTTCTGAATTTTTTCCAATCCTGACCACTCTGCTCCTTCCTGAGTTGTGAAAACTGTTGGAATCTAGAATTAAAAAAAACATCAAATAATGGTAGAGGAGCATGTGTATCTTACCTTCACTTTTACTTGTGGACATGTAAAAGGTTCAGGAGCTAAATTTTGTTTTGCACGTTGGGGTCTGCCATAACACAAAGAAAAAAAGCACATTACCAGTTAACATTCAAATGTTAATAACAATATAACAAAACAAAGGATAGGGAGCTGTGAGAATTTACCTTTTAAGACCAAGAACGAAACTTGCAAGGGTAGCAAGCTGGCAAGACAGTAGCAATTCAGATGTATTGAAAAACATCTCTGAAAAACTACAAGACAGTACATGTTAAGATATTAACTATTAATTATATGGGATGGTAGACTAAAAGAACATGTATTATTTGACATGGCATCAGGCTCTTTTGCTTAAACAACTAAATCTATTCGGCGAGGCACTAACCACTGCGTAAACTTATGTGCTGCCATTTACTGAGATGATTACGTAAGCTACACATGCAGGTATACACCAATATGCGTTCTTACTGTTTGAAGACCTAGGAATCCCAAGTGCTTGGCTTACATGGGTCAAGCTGGGACTAAAATCCCTACATGCCAAAATGGGTAACTATCCAGGCAGCTCCTCTGGACATAGCAATTAACTCAGCAAATCAACAAGCTTTGCTTCCATTTTCATTCTATCATGACCAATTGAACAATATTCCAGTTCAAATAAACCTATTGGGTGACTGGCACATTGCATCATTTACATTTCTGTGGATAGCTATCCAGGTAAGCTGCACATGTGATTATTTCAACACCCAATAACAAAGAAATCTATTGGAGGTATAAAAGATTTTGATATACGTCAGAGTATGGACCTCACGTATACCTTCTCATTCCTTATTTTTGCTCCTGCCTCTTGGATACATTGGTTCTCCAGCATCTTTTTTTTAGTAAAAAACATTTGAAGCAAAAGACAAAAGCAGACCCCGTGAAATAAAATCTAAAAACCGGAATGACCTTACCAATTCTCCATGCCAGTGCTGCTTCTCCTAGGCATTTATTCAAACACATGGCATACATGACACCAAGCCACCTTTGGTCTGCAAAAGTAAGGGGGAAGTAAAAATTGAGGAGCAAATAAAGGGAAAGGGATCACACAAATGGAAGGCCAGACTGACCAAACTTTTTGATCCTCGCCGTTGCAGGCGTGCGGATCAGCCAACGCACCCTAGGCGTGTGGCCGGCCAATTCGGCGGTGGCACGATGAAGGAAAGGCGTGGGGCGGGCAGGAGAAGGTGACCGGTAGGCAGAGCGGCAAAGTAGGGAGGAGGAGGCGGTGCGGAGTGGGGAGGAGGAGGTGGCGGCGGAGCGGAGGGGTGGGGGGAGGAGGAGGCGGCGGCGGAGCGGAGGAGTAGGGGGGAGGCGGCGACGGCGCGGGGTGGGGAGGAGGAGGCGGCGGAGCGGAGGAGTGGGGGGGGGGGGAGGAGGCGGCGGCGGAGCAGAGGGTTGGGGGAGGAGGAGGCGGCAACGCAACGGAGGAGTAGGGGAGGAGGCGGCAGCGGCGGCACGGGGTGGAGAGGAGGAGGCGAGGGCGGAGCGGCGGCGGAGGGAGGGGAGGAGGTGAGGGCGGAGTGGCGGAGAACGGCGGCGCGGAGAACGTGGGGAAGACGCGGTCACGCGGAGAGCGTGGGGAAACGGGGGAGAAGATTCGGCGGAAGGAGAGAAGCCACTCGGCAGGTGTTTTGTCAGTTGGGCCCACATGTCAGCGCAGCTTTTTTTTTCTGAGAAGGGGAGGGAGAGGATGGACCAACCACCAACTCCTTTTATAATAGTAAAGATAATGTGTAAACTCTCGGACAAATGTTCACTTTGTGCCTCAGCACTGTATTTGTGCTCTCTGTTGTCCTATTTCAAAGTTCTAACGAATACACTGTTCTTTCAGGGTACTCCTTATTTCTTGCTCTAGTTATTGACCCGGCTCCACCAATACATCAGGGAACTACGTGGGCTAAAGAAGAACGTAGAGGCTGTATCGAAGCATAGCAAAATGTTATAGGAAGCAAAACATGGAAGATCTGAGGAGACAGAGAAATACCAGGAAGAGATTGCCACTTTGAACGAGGAGAAGAAGAAACTGAAGATACAAGTCCAAGAAAAGACAGAGGAGGTCCATGTTGCTGAGCACAAGGCACTTGCTATTCGAAAACAATCTGAAAGCATGTTGCTTGAATATGACCGACTGCTGGAGGACAACTAGCATCTCCGAGAGCAGCTTCAGTCAATTGACCTCAGGCTTTCCAATTCTTCTTGAAAGAAGAATATTCAAGTACAAGATTATCCTATTGTGAACCTACTTCTGTTGCAGCAAATTATGCGTTACAGTTTTGGTGAGAATTCGAGTTTACTCATTCCATAGGGTACTGAAGAAACTCCTTGTGGTAAGATCATTGGATGTTAGTACCCGAAGAGCATGCTAATTTACTACCATTCTCACCTATCAGTTTTACCATTTTTAACTGTGTTGCAATATATTGGCGAGCGTTATATGGTCTAGCACAGTAGCACTTCGAAGTTTCTTTTATGTGTTTAGCACCGAATAATGGTACGCAGTTTTTAGGTTTGTTCTGATCTCTACTTAATCATAGCCAGCCAAACAAGGGAGAATAAAATACTAAATGCAACACTCTATAATGCCTATGGTAATTTGGAGTTGCTTTCATGGAGTGGCAGTAAATCTTAAAGTGCATCATATATTTGAGATGTGGAGGCATTCATGGAATGTAAACAGATAAGTTAGTTGAAAATGTTCATCCGAGTACCTTAAGGTACCTAACAGAACTTAATGTGAGTACCTTGAGGTACCTAACCAAGGTTATTAAGTTATAAAATCGAGTCAAGTTATCAAGGGGGTGACTTGGACGACTAATCGACTAGTCTCCAGAGTCAGGTCTACAATTGTTACAATGTGCAATAAGGATGTAGGGTTATTGAGTCACTGGTATTAAGTCTCGGTCGGGCCGAGCCTCTCTAGTAGGCCTCAAACTTACTGATCTAGTGGGTCGGCTCCTAGTTGTGCGGCTGGATATGGCCGGCTAGTCGTGAGTAGTCGCTGACTAGTCGTCCGGCCGCTCAACTAGTCGCTTCAGTCGAGTCGGCCTCCCTAGTCGTCCGTCATATACCGACTAGACGACTAATTGTGGATTAGTCGCTGATTAGTCGACGACTTAATAACACTGTACCTAACAGAATTTCATGCTCAAAAGTTGGATATTGCTAATATCTTCCCACCTGTACGTCCATTTCCTTAGCAAAACGTAGGGTAGCAAGTACAGAATTATCAGACTTGCCATGTTGGCTCTACGTTCACTGTACCAGATCTCTAGATATGGAGATTGGAGCTTGCTGTTTCAGGGGGAAAAAGGAGTGTTTCTTAGCATTACTTGTATTGCTTGATGATGTCCAACAAGGCAACAGCGCAAATATCTGTCAGTCATTTTTAGTAGTAAAATTGTAATACCTCATTCGTAGAAATTTTCATAGGGGCAGTATGTTCTAAGTTTCCATCCCTTTCTTACATCTCGTCAATCTCTGTGCACAAGGTCTGTTGTCTTATATTTTAAAACCAAGGGAGTATTATTTTAGTTGCAAAAAGGGCATACTGAAATTTTGAAATAGTCGTTAAATGAAGAGGTTCCTAATCATTACTAATTGATCTCAGAGAGAGAGAGAGGACTGATTGTATAGATTCATCTTGTTGGAATATTATTGCTACGTCACAATGTGGCTGGTAAGGTGTCAAGAATACAGTAATGAAATTTACTGTCCTTTTCAAATATTATGAAAAAATGATCTTTCAAACATGTTTATGGAGAGTAGGAATTTGAATATGATGACTGGTCCTTTTGTTAGTTACTATCGAGTTTGCTTTTGACCTCGGAAGAAGCATCCATCATTATCCATCTTTTCCTGATTTTGATGCTTTCATGCAGCTTAACAACTGTTGTGCTAGGACTAGGAGTATTTCCAATGTTCTTTTTATGTAGCGTCCTAAAGAAAATCTCGAATGCCCGCCGTAATTCTAACACATGGCTTCTTGCAACATGCATTTGAGAAGATTTGATCATACATGTGCATTGCTTCTTTGTTTTATTTAGTTCTGTTTGGAAAATTTTCCTGGATCCGCCACTGACTGTCATTGTAGTTCACATGTAGAATTTGATATTCTTGTTTAATTTCCAGTCCTTTGTTTTGATTATAATTACTCCCATGAAAGTAACAGGTGAAAATGGCAGAGGAATAATGAAAGATGCGCTTCATCTTTTAAATAAATTGGTTGCTATTAATTTAGTTCCACAGGTTATGTAAATATGTTTTTCTCTTAAAGGTAAATGGCATGCATTTTAGGTCTTGTTCGCTTTGGCTTATATAATCTGATTTTCTACGGTAAATGACTTTTCTACGATACTTAGTTTTCAAACGAAGTGCTTTTTGAAGACGGGATCTACTAATCAATTTCAGTATACACTGTAGCGACTTTATTTATATCGGTTAAAATTGCATGCGAGTGTATCTCTCTATAAGTTGTTACTATTTATAAGCCAAGGCTAAAAATTATTAGCAAAAACCAGTACAAACGCTCCCTTAGTTTCTCTACTTTAAAAATGACCACTTTGGTCCATCTACTTTCAAAACCATTTAAAAATCACCACCAATTTCCGATGGGCTTGTTAAGGTAGCTTGCTTGACAGTAGTTTGTAGATGACCTGGTGGTCTTGGTTAAAGATGGCAATGGGTACCCATAACCCGAAACCCGATGGGTAATTACCCCATTAGGGTACATATATGGGTTAAAATGTCTACCCATAGGTCTACTAATGGAGAAAATTAGGACCCAATGGGTACGCGGGTGTGGGTATGGTTTGACACTACCCATACCCATTACCCAATGGATACCCGAGTATTTATGGGCCATCTATTTGCAGCCCAGCCCACACAACAAATAATTATATTTGGCCCAGCCCAATAGATGTAAACTAAAACCCTAACCCTATTCCCAGACGGCCGCCAGATCCCAATTCCCCATTTCACAGCCTCCAAGCCGTTCGGGGCTTCGGGCGCCCTTCAAGCCGTTCAGCGCCGCTGCCCCCCTCGCCGTTCGACGCCGCCGCCCTCCAAGCCATCCTCGCCACCCTCTGCCAAGCCGTTGCCGCACTCTGCCAAGCCGCTGCCGTCACCCATCTGCCAAGCCGCCGTCGCCCATGGCGGCACTCTCCGGCTTTCGACGAGCGGCGGCGGTCGGTGAAGCTTCTCGCCTCCTTTAACCCTTGTTTCCATTGCGGAAGCTTAATACTAACCCTAGTCACCATTGCATCCAATCCACCCACCCCATCCCGGCGGACGCCGACGTGCATGAACGACCGCAGCCACGGATCAATAGTTTCTTCTCCTACTGTCAAAGAACTCAACGCGGCCAGTGGTCCGAACAGCCGCCCCTGTCCAAGGCCAAATGCTGCCGCCGTCCCTGATCCAAAGTGGCGCAACACCAAGGTTCAGAACAAAAAGAGCTGCCGGCCTCCCGTTTGTCCGACTTCAGGCACTACTCCTCCCAAGCGTCCTAGCAGGAACATCATACAATCTCTTTGGTAAGCATGGATGATATGTGTGTATGACTTGTTTGACTGAATGTGTTCATGATAGTTTGATCTAGTTTTGTTGATTATGCACTATTATGTTGGATTGGGTTATGCATTGGTATGCTTATGCACTCTTTAATTTAAATGGTGATCTTGTTGTTTAGGTGATTTGATCCTTAATCTTGTATATCATGTCTCGGGTATGGGTCACCCGCCGGGTTTATTTCACCCGCGTGGGTATGGGTTTGGGGGAAATGTTGTACCCGCCTGTGTTATTGGGTCCTCCAGCGGGGATGTTTTTGCTTAATGGAGGTGGGTTTGGGGTGGTGAAACCCAATGGGTATAGACCCATTGCCATCTTTAGTCTTGGTCCAAATAAGCACCTTTAGAGCATTTTCAATGGTAGACATCTTAAGCTAAAAAATTATTATTGAGACTCCTATTTTAATGAGTGATATCTATATGTGGGTCCAAGTAATAAATCTTACAATTCTCTATTCCTCTCTCTCTCCCTACTACTCTCTTAAAAATTGTCATAGATACTACAGTTTCTCTCCAATATAAGTTTTTGATGATCTCTTGTTATTTGAATTTTGTGCCTATGCAATGTCTTGTATGAGATATTACTTTCCTCTCTTTTTGCATTAATTTCTCTTCCAACTCACTCTAAGTCCCATGTGGCATTCTCTAGATATTACTAAGATCAGTTCATTAGGAGTGCTCTTATAGAGCCGTGTTTCTGTGTTTTTCTGCTTACGCTACATGGATTTAGTTTCTCTTACCCTGAAAAAGGACGCGCCTTTTCCTTTTTTTACTCCTATGATATATCCTGATCATTACTCATTAGACCAAATCTCCATAGTCCACAACCCGTGTCTTGTCTGTGTGTGTGCGTGTCCGTGAATGACTTGGAGTTTACACCAAACTGAATTGCCACTACAGAATTCTGGTTGTTGGAGCAGTGCCCCTTCTTGTTTTTTCTTCATGCTGGAAACGTGGACCATCTCTCTCCTCTCAGGCCCCCTTTGTCTAAGTGCACTCACTCCATCCATCAGTTAGAGCCTTTTTTTAATACATCACTGGTCACCATCTTTTTATCATGAGTCATGACCATTTCAAGTTACCTCTTGCCGTTGCTGAAAACGACCTGGTATATAGTTAGGGTGTGTTTGGTTCGTGGATGAAGGTTGTATCGTATATCCTGACTGAGTGGATGCAGGTTGAGTGGAATCGTATTTCAGAAAAAGAAGATGTTTGGTGAGTTTGTATGAGCGGATGCAAAAAAACTGAGATGTTGTTTGGTTGCCTGTATTAGCGGATG
This sequence comes from Dendrocalamus sinicus, assembly GCA_036346575.1. Taxonomy (NCBI): domain Eukaryota; kingdom Viridiplantae; phylum Streptophyta; class Magnoliopsida; order Poales; family Poaceae; genus Dendrocalamus; species Dendrocalamus sinicus. The sequence continues at coordinate 15,402,219 of CM070644.1, forward strand.
CAGTCTACCAAACCTGAGAGGCTGACACGTGGGACCGTATAAGATACACTGCATCAACCCATCCAGGATGGCCAGTGAATCTCATTTTGAGCGTATCCACCCATCCAGGATGAGGCGTATTTTTGCATCCGCTCATGCAGCCTGCATCCACTCATACAGGCAACCAAACAGGCTCTTTCTCAGATTATACGGATCCACCCAGCCAGGACGAAGGAGATTAGTGATGTCGGTGGGTGATCTACTCACTATGCCTTCTCTCTCCTTTTTGCAGCGTTGTGAAAATGGAATTTATGCGTGCAACTTCCATTGGCCTTGGTCCTTAGGGCATATGCTGCTCTCTTGTGCACGAATCTCGAGGCATTGTAGCTAGCGTTTCTTTGCGTAAGTAAGCTCGTCCTTGTACCGTAGCCATGCTAACTTAAGAATAGTACTCAAAACTTGAGTTATGACACACGTTGGTTAGTTTGTTTACACCAACAGGAGCTTATATATAGTATGTTAATCAGGAACAAACATGCATCAGAAAGTCTAGCGTACACTGTTAAATCACGTACACCACTACGTACTAGAAACCTCTTTTGTTAATGTGAATTGTGGAATATCAAGACGGTAAACATTCGTAAATAATATGCCAAGTTTCAACATTTTCTTAATTTATTTTTGTTACAGTTTCAGCATTTTCAAACCCTCAGACGCAGTCTAAAAAACAAATACCCCCTTTAGTTGTTGTGCTGTGCCATCTACCATGAAGTCTTCTGCTGCTACGTGAATCTTCATCTATCAAGGCTCTGTTTAGAATACGGTAATTTCTTTTTCAATTTCTACGAGAACTGGACTATTTCTTATAAAATTTTTATGAAATTTCTGTATTTTAAATAGGCCCTAAGAAGCATTTAGCTCCAAGAAATAAAGTATAGGTAATATATCTAATTGCAGTAAAACATAATTGTGAATTATTACAGGACTGAATGCCAAATTAAGCCTAAACCAAGTATGCATCGTCAGGGGGCTAAAAACTAAAACTAAATTTGTTTTCTCATTTCACTAGCTCTAACGTACGGTTACCAAGCAGACAGCTCTGGTTAACTAGACCAGCCATGCCTCCACGTGGATGCGTTGGTCCCCAACTACATACAGAAAAAGGCATAGAGATCGATCGAGATATTTGGCGACTTGGCATGGAGGTAATTAAATCCAGAAGAGAGAGAGAGTATGCCTTGCTTACAGCACTTCAGTGGTGCCGTGAATTGGTTGG